>CM034154.1:304736041-305468926 GCA_019776745.2 Taxus chinensis
ATCCAGAGTATGTCTGTGTGACCTTTTCCATTCCTTTATACATGATACTGAGTGTAACATATTCTTAAATGGCCTTGTGAGGATTAAGAGAGATCTTCTCTAAATGCTCCTTGTGTTCTGAAGTTGTAGTGGGGAAGCCCATTTTCATCGAAAGAGGAGAAATAGGGTAAACTGAGGAGAGATCCCACAACACATTTGGAATTTTTGATTCCATGCTAACTTCCATGCAAAAAGGAGGGAGGGAATTCACACATGTTTCCACGATCAGGTGATTTGATTTGGTTGGAGCCATTACAATTTTCATGGAGATGAGAGGAGAATTTAGAGAAGCGTTGGAAAGAGGTGGAGAGGAATTAGATGTCAGGTCTAAAAGTGGTTCAGAGACCTTAGGAGAGTGCTTCGAGGGGTCCAAAGGGTTAAGATCCGTCAAAGAAGATGAGGGAGACATAAGAGTGAAATAATGGGGGAGACCACAAGACTGCTTTGGCTAATGATCATAATGTCTGAATTGAAGTCGGAAGGGAGATGAAGGTGGTAACGACAATGGTTAAAAGAGGGAGCTAGTTGTAGAAGAGGAGGGGGTACATGGCGCTACTTTCCTAGATAAGAGGGGAAGCGTGAGATTTATTTTTGGGAAGATGTCATTTTAAAGAGAAAATACAAAAGGCCTTGGTGTAAGAAATGGCCTTCATCTTCTCTATCCAGTTTAAGGGACTTCTCAAGTGATTGAAATAGAAAATCTATAAATTTTACCTTCCGGTCATGTTGAAGATGCACAAGAAGAAAAATCTCAGCTCCATAGATCACTTTATAGTGTCGCTCCATCGTGAAGTACCTCCTCAATTACTCAGCAACCCTATCCCAAGGTTGTGGAAGCAAGTCACATTCATATCCCAAGTGATACATTCTCATATTTTCACCAGGATATAGGAATTCATCCATCGCCTCCTGAAGTGAGCATTTAAAATAAATCTATCCTTCCACGGGGAGCCCTGTCGTAGCCGTAATGGACTCTATCGAAATAAAAAAATTCATCTTGCCCACATTGACTCTTCCTTTCTTCCAAGTTTCCAACACAATGTTGGTCACTTGGACAGAGTGACCAGACAGTATTTCCATAAACAATGTAGCACCACCATCATGCAAAATACTCCATTCTACCGGGTTTTCCTTGACCTTTTCAAAGGAAGAAGGTTGAATACATTTGATGGTGTCACCCATAGTGAATTGGACTATTATGACAGTGATTTTCAAAGGCCTGATATAGATGATGCTTAAATAGAGATGTCGATCACATTGATTACAATATTCAACATGTGTCTCCAAGCTTTCTAATTTAAATTTTTCCTAATTAGTAATAGTCATTAATTGGTCCCATCCATCACATGAATGCAATCTATGAATGTCATGAATGCCCAAAAAACCTAGAAATGGTGTATCCTCTTGTCACCTCCAAATGAGGTTATACCTTAACATAACCTAACAAATTTTATTGTAATATTAGTTAATGTTCAGGAAACCGAAACATTAATTAGTTAATGTTCTTGCAATTAATGCATTTAGTGGAGGTTGAAGGTTTGAATGTTAGCGATATTAAATTTATTTAGTTAATATATATTATAAAGGAATAATTTACAAACAACATGGAGCAAGATGAAATAAATAACATTGATATACATGATTTCATATTGTATAGATTATCATACAACAAATCATAAAGCAATATCTTATTACAATTTCTTTATTGACACATCTATTTGTTACATCTTGTTTATCCAAGGTTGTTCATTCTACACATGGAAATGAAGAGGGTAAGCATAGAGATGTTGTAGGGAGCACAAGTAACACTTGTCATGGGCATTTTTTTGTGAGATTTGGTGAGGTGATTTCACAAAACACTACTTGGATGGAATGAGACAGGGACAATGTTGTCTCGAAACCAAATCATCACCGTGAGTCCTCTCCATCTTGAGGTCTGATTTTTTCAACGGAGAGCATTGTGTTTAGTTCGGAACAAGATAAACTTAAATGTAGATAAAATTACAGGTACGTGGTAATAATAATATGCTTATTGGGTTTGTGTTCTTGTGTACAATTACATCTACTTACAGGTACATGAAAAGAATAATAATGCTTTTTCATCTTTTAACTAGCCTCATGGATGTTTAAATTTCTTCGTATATTGAACCCTTACGTGACTTCAGACTGGTGTGGGTATATATATTAACTTGAATCAAGATTTTTTTTTTGCAGGTACAGTCGGTAGTTGGTTGTTTATATTATTTCAAGTGTATTGGTTACTTTCATTTAACAAGTTATTGAATGATATTTTGAACTTAGCATCTGCTAGCTTATGACACAACATAATATTTGGATCTTCACAGTCTCTAGGTTTCGAAAAAATAAAGTGAGATATTATTTTGATTTTAGTGGTCACTGGGATTTAACAAATTAAATCAACCTAGTTTGAGCTTAGCGGTCGAATGTATTTGACGAATATAATATTTCAAGTTAAAGAGTCACTATCATTTACCAAGATAAAGAAAGACATATTGAGTTTATTTTCCACTAGTATCTCCAATTTTAATCTCATAATGAACTTCCACCTGGTTGGAGGATTGAATTTATATAACAACAAAATGTATAGTAGTTTGGTATTGAAGTGAAATTTGTAATCTAATTTTTAAATTTTTTACTACTCGAATAGAAGTGCAAATAGTGTCATGGATGTTAAAATTTCTTCTTATTGGAAGGATTGAAATATTTTTTAATTACTACAAAATACCTTTTATGTTGTACTTATAATATGTTGTTTGAATGAAAAAATATTGAACATGTTTCTAAAATAGTTGATGTCTTTTAAACATCTTAGATCAATTATTTTCACAAAAAATATTTTCTTACATGCATTGATGGAGATTAATGACTACAATGCTTAAGTATAACACCTTACATATCAGTCATTGGACCAAACATATTCATTGTCAAAACATATGTTTTCTTGCAAAGGATTTCTGGAGTAAAAATTGTACTAAGCACTTACTCCCCAAGTTCAACAAGATGAAGTCTTCTTGCCTTAATTGGAATTGAATTGTAAATATTGGAAGACAAAAATTGTATTTATTTGAAAGATTTGTTACTTACTAAAAAATGCTTTTTATATTTTAATTCTAATGTGTTGTTTGAATGAAAAATATTAAACATGTTTCTAAAATAATTTGATGTCTTTTAAATGTCCTGGATCAATTGTTTTCACAAAAATTATTTTCCTACATGTGTTTATGGAGATCAATTACTACAATGCTTAAGTATAACACCTGACATATCAGTTCTTGGACCAAACATATTCATTTTCTGAACATATGTTGTCTTGGAAAGGATTTGTAGAGGAAAATTCTAATTAAGGATTTACTCCCCAATATCAACATGTTTTTCTGGTTAGCTATTCAAAACAAGATTTTAACCCTTGACAATGTGAGAAAGTATACAATTAATAATTGGACCATAAGAAATAGCCTTAAATATACTAAATAAAAAAATTTGAAAAAGTTTGATAAATGTAATTATTCATACCCCTAGAAAGGGTAATAAATGTGTGGATTATCTTTCCAAATTGGGGGCTAAAGGTAGTAATTTTAAAGTGTGTGAGAGGGGAGATGATATCACCAATGTTATTAATCTCATTAAGAAAATTAAGTATTAATGTGTGGGTGGCTCTTTTCCCTCATTGGGATGTCATCCTTGTACTTATGGTTAGCATGACCCTTTGCATGTGCAGGATATATGGTGGGATTTGTATTAATTTTTCTCTTATGATTCATTTTGGCCATTGTTTCTTCCATTTTCAATCTCAGTCGACTAAAACCATGGGAGGTGGTCATTTGATAACTAAGCCCATGAGCTATGGTTCCCTAAAGGACAACCCCTCCTTGTGGTGCATTCTAAAAATTCAGCGGTTTAGGAATTTCATCTCAAAAATCATGAGGTCTGATCATTATCTTGCATTGGAGTTTGGTTGGGAATCGAACAATGACAACATGATGATCCATTTCATGGAACTTTAGGTTTTAGAGGATTCGATAGTGTAGACAGAGCTCTTAAATATATTCAAAGACCACACCAGATGCAAGCACAAAATTGAGACTTTCTTCTGTGGTAAAGAAATGGTTTACCTGCTGGTAGATGGTATAACTAGGATCCCTGATATTTGGAATATGGTCTACCTCCACCTTATGAGGTACATTAATCTTGAAGCAAATTATAGAAAGATATTTACTCACCATCTTACTATGCTTAATATGTTTAGGCATAATATTGTCTATGAGCCTTCCATTTTTCTTATTTATATCGATCTCTACGTCAGTGAATGATTTTCAACAGGGAAAGATTGATACCCCGATACAACATGGACTAATTATTTTACTTTTTAAGAATGGTAAACCGGTGGTGGAAAAAGGAATTAGAACCTAAATCTAGGGATTTAGATGAAAATTTTACTCTTGTGGACCTTATGAACGAACTGAGGAGAAAGAAGAGAGTATGACACCTTAGGGGAAGGACATTCTTGGTATTGGGGTTACATGTTCTATGATTGATATGAAATGGAGTCGTATAAAGGAAAAGAGAGAGTGGAGTTGGGTTAGAATGTGTTTTTTGATAAAATTTCTCTCATGGTGAGTCTAGTGGAAATGGATATGGAGGCCTTCAGAAAATTTGGAACAAATATTGGAAACAGTGTCATGCATTACATCGATGCCTCTAAGAAAATTTACATCACCCAAAACTCTATCAGGGCTGATATGGTAGAGATCAAAAGTTTGGTTTTGGAGTTGCAGGGGCATGTGGTCAAGTTGGAGTAGGGACACAAAGTTCACAGGTATAATCTCCACCTCAGTAGTTCTGATGAGGAAGAGATCAAGTTGAAGATGACATCCCTATCACGAGTGAGTAGGATGATCATATGAAAGGACAGGAAGAGCGTCAACCGGAGGAGTACAAACGTTTGAAGACTAACTAGTTCGTTGGATCTTGGATATTTTGTTTGATTATTTGTGGAATGTATCGTTTGGGATGTTTTCCCCCTCTATGTTTTGCAATTTTTCCTTGTATTGATCTATTGGACTATAGTTTGGGATAAGTTGTTTTATCCCTTTTTGTCATCTTTCTTTGTTTTCACTCTTGGTGATGCTCACGATGCATTCTATTGTAAGGTTTCTGGGTGCCTTAATCCCTGTATAAAGTTTACAATCATTATGTTCATGTATATTTAATAAACCTTGTTAAGAGTAATTTTTTTAATGACATTTTCAATCAAACAAGACAAAGTGACAAGTTCATGCCTCATGGTTGGGAGATGTGCTAGTTGTGTGATTGTTTTAAAAAAAAATTATACTTTTTTTCATTACGTGCTTTATATTGCTAAGAATAACCACTTTCAAATTTTGATAGAAAGTACAATGTACCAATACTTAATGTATAAATTATGCACATATGGTATGCTAACATCCACAGAATGCTAAAAAATAGAATGCCCCTATGTAATGATTTTGAATGCATAAAATATGTATATACTATAAGTACCCAATTTAAATGTTGCACATATTGTAAATACCCACGTTAAAATTCAGTAGAAAACAAAACAAAAATTAAAATTATGCATCAAATATATAATTCTTTGGAAAAACATAGAGCGACCTAGAATCATATTATGCTTGAAAATAATGCAGCAATATAAGTGGCATTTTGAAATACATAATATGCTAGATTTTTCAGGTGCAATAAAAAAACCAACATGATTTTACAAGTTGAACATGCCTACCTAAAGATAAAATTTTGCTATTAAATGGAATAGCCAAAATAAATTAGTTAAAAGATTTATCACAATAGCAGTAACTAATAATAGTATTATTTTTCTTGTCTTTAACACAATATAATCCATATAAAAAAATTTATGGATAAAAAATTTAATACAAACATAGAAAAAATTGTATTTTATAAAATTTAACTTACAAATATAATTTTTATTGCAAACAGGGATAAATAAAAGATTAAACTTTTTTTACCAGCAAAAACAAAATAGTAAAAAATATATAAGGAGTGGGATGGGATTTAATTTAGAACTGTTTATAATGTGATTTGTTAAATAAAGTTTATTAATTTTTATGAATACTGTACTATTCTGGATGTGCCACTTGTCCAAGCATGCAAATACATCTTCCTTTTTGGATAAACATTAAATGCAGTGAATATTCTATTAACATTTTTTTCTAAATCTCATATCTTATTTAAAGATTGGACAAATGTCTTTCTTAGAATTATGATTTTTATTAAATAGAATAAATCAATGTTGCAACAAGGCCTCATATTTGTCAAATCAATACTAACTAGCAAATAAAGAAAAATATAAATAAGTTTTGTAGATTAAAAAATTATTTAAATAAAATATAAACATTAGAAAGTTGAAAAGTTATAGAATTTTTTTATTTTGATTGGTGGATTGAGGAGAAATTTTAAGTAAGATGTTTTGAGCTTAGCGCCCACTAAGGTAACCTAATACTTCCACAATATAATATTTTGAGCTTATGGATTGCTAGCATTTAACAATTCAAATAATATTATTTTTAGCTTAGTGTCTGCTAGCTTATGTGACACCATAGTAATTGGATATTATCGATCGATAGGATTTAAAAAAATAAAGTAAGATATTGCAATCATAGAGTTTTCTAGGTTATTTCACAAAAACATATTTTGATCTACAAAAACTATGTCCATTTTTTTGTATAAGGGTTAATATGGGGGTTTTGAAAAGACCCACATCCATTTACAAAAATGTCCTTAAGGAAAAATATGACATTGAAGCATAGAAGAGAGAAATCCCGTAGGCACCAAAAGACAAAAATCCATATAGCCACAGAGAAAATTTACATTTTGTGAAAAAATTTGAGGATAGTTGTTGCTTCCATAGTAGCAACAGTGGTGTTTATGTTAAAGATAGAGAGAAACATCTTAGAGTTTCCTTGTTCCTCAAAATCTCCTTTCACAAATACGTATTCGTTCTTTTATTCTCCAAAATCTGTTTGGTTCTCCTACTCTTGCATTACCATATTTTTTCACAAATAGGTCACTATAATCCAACACCAACACATTGAATGGAAAATCATTCTTAAAATGAATATCTTCTAAAATATTGTCATTGAAAATATCAACGATGTCATAGCCATTGAATTTTGTTGAGTATGTGCAGTAAAGAACTATTTGTGGACAATAATAAGACCAAAAAAATAATATCAATTTTATCAAATACATCTACTCATCAATTCCTGCACACCAACACGACCATAAATTGATTATGATATTCAAATTTTTATTGTGCAAATTAAGTGACCATCCATACCACCAGGATTCTTTTTCAAGACACAACAAAACAATTTTTTGGCAGGTGTTATGATTTTTTTAAAAATCTACAAAATTTCCTCTCATGTTATTATGGATTAATCCATGTTGTTTATCTATCAAGATGTGTTCCATTATGTCCTCTTTCACTTCTCTAAAAAAATTTTACTGTATTGCGAAATTATTTATTTGATAATCAAAATTGCCTTCTACAAAATATTGAATAACAAACTTGCTTTTGTTTAATTATCTACAAAATCCCTACATGAATATAAGCCCTAATCAGTTATGGAAAATTTTACATGGATATAATCCCTAATTGGCTATGGAAAATTGTACATTAATATAATTTTGTAATTTTGGAGGGACTGAAGGTGAGAATGCATACCAATTTTTTGCACGGAGAGAAAATCAAAATGTTTCCAGAAATCGAGCACAGAATTTTCAACGCTTGCCCTAGTGAGATTTTTCTATTGATGAATAAGCTTAGACATTGACAAAGAGAATAAAAAGGCAAATTTTAAAAATATAAACTCAAAAATTATCTACTTATAGTGATATGTAACTGACAAATCCAACCACCAATTTCATTAGCGCACGAATTTAAGAGGGCACGCATATGATTTTGCATCGCTTTACATTAAATGCTTAATTAATGGCTGACAACATTTACATGCTCCAAAAGAAGTACATATTATGAATGACACATGTACTTTTAAATGGTGAATTTTACATAGCTCGTTTAATGGCTAATTAATGTTGAGGCAAGCACAACATTAATTATCATTTTACCTTACAAAATGGTTACCATTAATATTACATTTGGTGTTGTAAAAAATTAATGTAAGCATTTAATATTATAATTTTTGTACTGTGAATAAAATCCCTTATATAATTCGAGTAAAATAAATCCCTTATTTCTTGTGTTTGCACTTTGACGTGTGACTCTTGATGCTCCATTAGACATTTTTATTAATTGTAGTTGTAAAATACTTACAAGAAATTGTAATAAATTTCACATGCGAATTGCATATTTAATATTTAATCGTCAATTATTAATATATATTTATATATAAATTATATAAATTATAAAACTTTACATCAATATATATTAAAAATAATGAAATTTATACAAAATAATTGGTATAAATAAACAATGTGTTGTATTTTTGAAGGGCAGTGTTGAAAAATTACCATTACCTAAAAATTGTTTGGTAGGTGAGTTATCACACTTAGCTATGTGAATCAAGACTCGCACTTAGTTGTGTGAGTCGATACTGGCACTTAGAAGTGTGAGTCGATACTCACACTTAGAAGTGCAATTCTCGAATCACACTTAGAAGTGTGAGTACTCACACTTAAAGTGTGATTCAATAGATTTGTGACTCAAGGCTCACACTTAGAGGTGTGACCAATTGTACTTATAAGTGCAATCACTCACACTTATACACTACTTACAAAATTTATAAATGACAATTCTAGATTTTTTAACTATGCTTAATATATACAAATAATTTTTTTTACAGAAATGTATATAAAAAATGACGGTCACCTTATAAACATGCGAGTCACATGTGTCAGTTCTATAAAATATTTGAAAGTTTGTTACATCTAAATTCATGAAAAAATCTAAACAGTCATAAAATTTAACACTATTTAAGGATGTTCAGGGATAGGGTTTTCAACGTCAATGTTTATTGATTTGAATAAGGTATGCATGAATAGTCGTATATATTTTATGATTTTAAGATTTATATGTGGTATAAATGATAACAATTGCTTATGCACTATCTTGAATTTAGCGGCCACTTGGCTTACGTAAGTTAGCTGCCACTTAGCTTATGTAAGTTTGCAACCGCTTGGCTTATGTAAGTTAGCAACCGCTTGGCTTATGTAAGATAGCAACCGCTAGGGTTATGTAAGTGGGCGGTCGTCAGGCTTACGCGGAATAGCAAAACTGAAATCTAAAAATCAGGATTTAGAAATTGGATTCTAATAGTGGAAAAAGTGGAATCCACTAATAACGAAATTAGAGTCCAATAATAGCGAAATTGGAATCCAATAATAGCAAAATTGGAATCTAAAAATAAAGAAATTGGAATTCAAATAAGTCCAATAATGAAAATATTGGAATCCAATATTGCTACTAATGGAGTCCAGTATAGCCAAAATGGAATCCAATATACGCAAAAATGGAGATGGATTTCTTCCAATACTTGTAATACTGGAGTCCTAATTCACTAGAATATGTCCATATTTGCTGAAATAATTATTACAAGTGTATGTCATGAAGTGTTAAAGGTTGGATCAAAGGTTAATTTTTTACTATATATTCCATTAAATCCCAAAATAGGTTTGGGAGAACTACAGATGACATGATTCCCATTTGGAATAGTGCTATGTAGTGCATCACTCATCATGTCCATGAGGGTGTGGTGAGGAAATCCAACCCAATCATGATAAACCTTTTTTAGGTAATGGGTACAAAGCTAATGGATTGAATCAAGAAGAATTCATATTATATCCAAACTCAATTTTTGTAAGATTACATGTGAAAAAATTTACAAATCTAAGCAACCCTGCACAAAACTAGTGAGATTGTACTGATACACATGGCATAGGTTTGTAACCCTTAAGACATGTTTAGTGAGGGTATTTTCTAAGCATCTACAAACTTGTCTAAAACATATTTTCAAGACCTATGACTTATAAAGGAGTTAGAAAATAATCAGATCCACTTATATAATTTTTTGAAAATTATGGCACACTTATTCATGTATTCTAGGTCCGTTTTTACCTTAATTGTACTATGTCAAATTCTAAATGTAATATCCAATCATTTAAGATTCATACCTCAACATATTAAAAGTAATATGCCTAATATAATATTGATAAATTTTATGTATTTTAACTATTTTAAATACATATTTATGTACTTATCAATGGAAATCATGAGAGATGTTAATTTTAAAGAGTTTACTGTAAAAAAATGCAAGTAAAAAAACAAAATGTAAATAGTTGTGAAATTTAAGGCCCACACTAGAAGTGAAGCTTGTATTCATCATTTCTTTTGGGTTAATGCAATGCAATGCTTTGAGGAAGAGGTAGTGATTTAATTTAATTTGAATTAAATCTAATTTCAGAGTAACTACTATAATGTGTTATATATAAATGCTAAATATATAGTAAGACACAAGAAAATAAGCATGGGAAATGTGAAACCCTTAGAAATATGAAGAGATAAGAGGACTTAGTTAATTTATTAGTGAACATGAAGTGATCTAGGAAGGTGAATGTGTTGAAAAAATTATAGACAGGGTCATTACTGCTCACTGTAAAATCTGGAACTTAGGAACTAAGTTGGATAGGGGCTCCCACGAGAGGGAAAAGGTGCCTCGGCACCAAAAAATGGATTTGGGAATTGGTGGTCATGCAGATGCTCAGAAACTACTTTCTTATGTGTCGCAAGGGTTTCATTGTTAGCTCATGTTTGCTATTTGATATTCACACTATGTTCATTGAGGGTACCTGTAACCTGCAAAACAAAATGAATACCTACACATGTCCACAAACCACATCAAATATAATAAAAAATATGTAGACTGTGGAGTCGTATTGACCTTAGAGGTCACCCGAAGAGTGAACTTACTGCGGAGTGCTACACTACATCTTAGAAACCATAAATTTCTTTTGTGTGTGTAGAAATGGTGCCCTAGGATGCCCTTTTGCAAGTTACACAAATATTAGCGGGCTATAGCTAGAATGTAGCAATGTAATAGTATGTGTGGATGGAATAAAATATACTTCCCCTCCTATGCAGTGTATGTAGAAGTAATACAACCCTTGTCCCTTGTATGGATGCTAGATAGATGCCTTTGAAGTTCTCTTATGCCTTTGGAATGCAAGCTTAGGTGATAGTAGTAATGTTTAATGTTTGGTCCCTTATTTTGAAAGCATGAATATGTATTTAAATATGATTCCCTTGTTTGAATTTTGTAATTGGAAAATGGAAGGCTTAGCCATAGTAATAAAAATTAATTAAGAAGTGAAAGGGGCCCAAAAGGGGTAAGAAAAAGATAAAGAGGAATAGGAGTTCCCAAGAGTACAAGAGCACCTAGTGCTACTGTTTGAACTTGGCGCTAGTGTCTGAAGCCAAAGAAAAATAAAGCAATCAAGTGATGATAGGAGTAACAGATACATAAATCCAATAAAAGTGTAGAAGACAAAGAAAAATGCCAAAGAGAGTTGTCAATTACTAGTTTTCTTTCTAGGAATCATGTAAATGGTGGAATACTTTTAGGACCTAGAAATGTACCCAAGTGTGTGATTTTGTGTCTACAGTTAGGTGTTGTGTGAGGAGGAAAACACTCTAAGCGAATAAGGGTCAAGCATAAGCATCATCAAATTAATATTTGTAGCACCCATGGGGCCACAAATCTTAAACTAGGCACTAAGTACAAATACAAACAATTTGTTTTATGATCTCATTTTGTGATTTCATTTAATGGCCTCTACCCCATTAGTATTCCCCCCTATTTATTGATAATAATAAATCTAGATTGTTATGATTAATAAATTCATTTCTATTGTAGACATGCAATATTAAGAAATGGGTGCCTAGTGCCTAATGCCCACCATCATCTACATAGAAATATATATTCAATTCTTTTCACTTTGTACTTTGTATTGGGTGTGACTTTGAGTACCTGTACATGTGAATGTACACCATTCTCGTATCCATTCCCCTTCCTCTTCCTCTTCTTGTCCCTTGTCCCCTTTAATAAGTGCCTATTCAAGTTGTAATATAATTTCTTGTGAACGTGTCATTATAGTTTTATAAGTGTATGAAGGTGAGGGACATAAATCAATAATCAAAGAAAGGGTGAGCCACACATGTGTTCATTCCAAAAACCACCATCACCACCTTTACCCAATTCTAACTTCTAATTCAACTCATTTACATTTGCATTTCCCATCAATTACCTCGCACCTCATTCCACCATTGCAACATATTTTAAACTTGTACTTCACTATCAATTTCTATTTGACGCGCCCATCTATGCATGCCCATCAAAGAGTTCAGTGCATGATTGATAATTACACCAATAGGAATTACACAGTGGGATGAAACTACCTGGAGTACAATAATCAATGATTGGGATGACAGGGATGACCATTGTGAAAATCTTGGCCCTTCATGTCTTCAATAGACTTATGTACACTTCATTTATAATTACTGCAGTAATGTCCTTGTTACATGATCTCTAGGAATTTTGATCTATTATTGATGAGCCAAATATGTGCTAGGTACATGCATTTAGGTATAACCGACAGAGGTATACAAAATTTTTCATGAACGCAATTGTTGTAGGACACCTTGTCCCTTACAGATAACAGGGAGGTGAAAGTTTAGATAGCCTGGCTCCTGTAAACTCTTCTATTTATTTTCAACAAGTGTAGACCTATATTTCCAAGTAAACCCATTCTGGTAGCCTCCATTGAATATTGTGGTTTTCCATCTAAAAAAGTAGCTTTCTTATGAAATAGTTTGTAAAATGTAACAATGATTTAAGTGTGTATGACAAGATGGACTGTGAAAATTGAGTTTAAATACATGTTTTTGGGGTTTATGGACTCACAATTTCACAAGAAAACAATGTAGATGGTATAAAGTGCAGCCAAAAGCATGTCACATACATGATTTCCCAGGAAGGACAATAACATTATGAATTGCAACCATCTAAAACCCGGATAACAAGTGATAGGTGCTAGAGATAACCTCATGGCATATAATCCTACAAACAATAAACTGATATAAATGAAGCATCTTGTATATCATGTTATAAAGATAAAATAGTAGTGGTCAAGAACATCAGTATGTATTAATGGACTTGTAATGTTGGTATAAAGTAGAAATCAGATGCACCAATGATGAAACTGTTATCCACCTCATAATGTGTGGCATGATTAGTAAAAGTATATGTCCTCTAGAGCCTCAGTGGGAATGGTAAAAGGTAAGGTTCCAATGGCGATCATTACACACATTGTGAAGAGCCTATGTGTAAGAGATTTTTCATTCACTAAATTCCTATTAAGATCCAAGTTAATGCCTATGTATGTATAAATGATAAAGATAATGAAATACTACATGTTATCCTGGCTGAAGCATAGTATCTAGAAAACTACATGTTTCATGTTGTATTCTCCCTAGAAAATATAACCATTTTGGTAAGATCTTAATGGGGAAAGTTCTAGAGGTTTTTCTATATCATGGGCAAATCCCCTTTCCCCCTGTTCAGAAGTGATACTATTGATATTTTAGATGATGAAGAGCAACATGCCCCTAGTAGATGGGTCATATGAGATTGCTTAGGTTCATCTTACCAGTGGGTAACTCTCAATAGTCAAGAATTGAACCATAGCCAAGCTTCAAGAGTGTTTCATTCGAATAAATGAAATTAGCATTGCCCCCTGAGACTCACCAGGCTAGAAAGATGAGAATGTGAATCAAGAGCATGAATTGTGTGGTCAAATGTGTAGTCCTCATTCACTATTAGATATTAGTACCTCAATCCAACTGTCAAGTATAAAGAGATCGTAGATCACTAGAGATTTGTCACTATTGGTAACGACGATACAATGTGTCTTATTTCGATTAGGTGTATTGATAGTAGGTAAATGGGGATTATGAGGTATGGATCACAAAGTCTTGGTAATTTAGGCAGTATCCAAACCTTGAATCTAGGTGTACATATAGAGAGGGGTTTAGTATTTAAATGTGGATGCCTTACCAACTCTGTAAAGTCAATATGAGTAAATCTGGTCCTAACGATAGTGAATGGAAAGGGCATTGTAGACACTTAAAATTGGTTACCCAATTTAGTGTCCCCCACATTTGTTTACCTTCTCAGGTAACCTGGGGCATGTTTATATCACCACTTCTCCCTTAGGGTATTATTTAATATTTGATTTAAACATATATCCTAAGTTTATTTCACCCCATTATATTTTACCCATGAGATAATTAAATATTAACTATTTAATTACACTTTTTACATGTATCTTAACCACTTATCTACCCCATTTCAATTCCTAACCTCCCATATCTAGTTCTATCCATCCCCCCTATTTCTCCTCCTCCCAAACCGTGCAGTGGGATATTTCCCATATTTGAGGTGGAAGGATCACTTGCATCTTTCCATAAATCGATCCTTTTTGGCCATTTCGGGAGTCTGTTCCCTGATCGGCACCGACCAGTACTTGGTCGACGCCGATTTTTAGGAGTGGCTCCGATTAGCAGGTCCATAGCTCGTTCGGCACCGATTACAAATACGAGGGCCAGAATTCACTTCTGGTTAGACAGAAAGAACGACAGAGAGTTAGGTTGAACATCAAGCCTAAGCATTATCTATCTCAGTGAAAGCTAATTCTGTCCAAATCAATCCCTGAGAGGAGTATCGTTACTCTGCCCCTACCACATCGACATCATAAACCTCCACTGCTCTCTTGGTGACTCTGCTCCTGCATCTAGCGAAGGTGGAGCTTTGTCAGCATCCCAAAGGCTCCTGCAGATCTAGCGGACATTGGTGATCTAGCTTTCACTGTCCATTTCTCAATCTTCCTGTAATTTTTCCCCTAGTCGACGCTGACTGTCCCCAGTCGACGCCAATTTTCTCTAGTCGACGCCGACCTATCTCAGTCGACGCCGATTTTCCTAATCGACGCCGATCGGCCTGCGCACAGGTAAAAGAATTCAGGTAACACAAATCCAACATTGTTTTCACAGTTTCCTGTTTTCTGTTGCTTTCTATCCACTGTTTACATTTTGTTTGTCACTTTTGATCAGAAAATCTAGACATTTATTTACATTCTTTTATCATGTATGCTTCTTCTTCTTAATTGAAAACGTGGACTGACATCCGCCGAGGGAGCTTATCACTTCTCGGACCTGCTTTTCGGGTAGTCCACCTAAATATCTTTTAACGTTGTCTTTTGCTGTCAAGTATCTGTGTCTCACAGGTTTCTCAGATCTGCCTTATAAGATCGCTCGTGTGCACCCATCTTGTCTACATCGGCTTTCATTTCCATCTACATCTTGTCTTATCTATCAGGTATCAATTTCATTTGAGTTTTTCAGGGTTTTTGTGCTTAGTTTGGTACATTAACTTGGACAGGTAACAAGCGTGGAAATTCTTGATCTACATTCTGGCACGCCTCGGTGGGACCCAACCAAAGTCCCTTATTGGTAAGTTCATTTCTTTTTCCAGTTTTGAGCTTTTGTTCCTGTTTCTTCACTGTTTTTCGTCAGTTCTCCTTAAGCATTTCCTTCCTTCATTTTGGCCTTGCTTCTTTCACTTATAATTTTCAAATTTAAAGTTTCTTCTTTCTTGCAAAAATAAATTCCAATTTCTATTTCAAAGATTAATAAATCTTTCATTTGATTTCAAAATTGCATTTTTGATCCTTCTCTTTATGCAAAATTGTTATTTTCTTGAAAGTTTTTTTCAGTTCTTGAAATAGAAATTTTCATTCTACTATTATCTGGATATATCTTTCTGGATTTGTTTGTGTGTTTGCTTAACCTTTTCTTGTGGAGCACTTTGCTTGTTCGTGGGATTGTTCGAGGGGAAGAGCTCAACAACACGCTTTTTGAAGTCCACACACCTTGGAGAGCTAAATCTACAGGTATTCCTCTTTTACGGTGTTTTCTCTTTTATTTTTTTAAGAACTTAAAAGGAACTTGTTTGTTTGTTTTCTATCACATTCAAACATTTCGATTTTGGTGCTTAAAAGGAATTTAATCGCATTTGGGAAATAACTTGTTTGACTTGTCTTCATCGAAATCAAACACTTCATTTTTAGTTCTTAAAAAGAACTTTTTCTTTGTCATTTTTGTTGTATGTTCTTCATCTAGTTTTCTAAATAGGTTGGAAAATTGATCAAAATCGGTAGTGACACTATTTGATTTTTATTTTTCACCCTTGCACACAAAGCCAAAATCACTAGGTATTAAGCATTTAAACAAAAATTCCTTCCCTGGCCTCGCCTACTTGGAAGTGACATCCAAGAGGAAGAGCCTACGCGGTACTCGGGCCGCGCTATAAATTCACAGAATTTCTGGTATATATTGGCAAAGCACCCGACTCCCTTATCGCAGCGGTGTGTGAAGTGCGGGGGTAGGCCCCTATATCAAGCCACGTACCAGTCTTTTACTGAAGTTCCTTCGGGACTCCTCACCAAAACATTCCCCAAACCATCCTTAGTTTGGCTATCTGAGTAGTTCCTGTTCTAAAAAGCCTTCCCTAATATTTTCTTTCTTAAAAGCATGAAAACTTAAAAGAGATAATCACCTACACTGCTTGAATTGTCTGTGCATTAGTTAGGTCAATCTTCTTTTTCTATATTTTTGCTTGTTTATGACAGTCATCACCCGGTTACAATCTAGAAAAATGGCTCAACTAGCCCCTTCTTCATCTGAGACCACCACTAATGTGGATGTCTTGGCACCCCTCGGGTCTTCCTTAGGACCACTATTAGTTGGTTCCCCATCTTGGTCATATAATCCTTTCTATCATCCTAAAGCAATCCCATCACGTCTAGATTCCCCCAGTCCTTCATAGGTATCATCTACTTCTGATATAGAGTATGTTCCTCGTGGACATCCTGAATTTCAGGCGCTCCTTGATCGCAATCCAGTAGCCCTTATGGACTATCTAGTGCATAAGTCTGTTTGGATATCTAATCAGGGACCACCAATCTAGCAAGTTTACGATTATTCTCATGAACCATCCCAGGATTTTATAGAATAGTTAGCAAACTTTTTCTTGCCTCGTACCACGGAAGAGGGTGGCACATATGTGCCTCCTTTTTCTCTTTCTATATTTTTGCTTGTTTATGACAGTCATCACCCAGTTACAATCTAGAAAAATGGCTCAACTAGCCCCTTCTTCATCTGAGACCACCACTAATGTGGATGTCTTGGCACCTCTCGGGTCTTCCTCAGGACCACCATTAGTTGGTTCCCCATCTTGGTCATATAATCCTGTCTATCATCCTAAAGCAACCCCATCGCATCCAGCTTCCCCCAATCCTTCAGAGGTATCATCTACTTCTGATATAGAGTATGTTCCTCGTGAAGATCCTGAATTTCAGGCCCTCCTTGATCGCAATCCAGTAGCCCTTATGGACTATCTAGTACATAAGTCTATTTGAATATCTGATCAGGGACCACCAATCTAGCAAGTTTACGATTATTCTCATGAACCATCCCAGGCTTTTATAGAATAGTTAGCAAACTTTTTCTTTCCTCGTACCACGGAAGAGGGTGGCACATATGTGCCTCCTTTTTCTCTTTCACTGACCATGTCAACTAGTTCTCAAATGGTCTTGCCTATTCCTAGTGTTGCGGCTACCTCGGCTACTCCACAACCTACTTTCGAGAGGCCCTCTTCTTTAGCTATGATGGGCACATCTACACACTCACAGATTGCTATCAATTCTTCTATGTCGTCCATTACGTCCTAGGGTCAGTACCTCTTTATAAATCAACCCTCTTCTACGAGTCAGTTGGTTCCTTCTTCTCGTCCTCTAGTTGGTCTTTCTTCCAATGCTCTAGCGACAGTGTCCTTTACCCATCCTCCGGTGTCAGCGCCCTTAATAACCAATCTGGCAGTCAAGAGCCTCATTCAAACTTTGTTCCCCACCATGTCCAATCAAATCAACACCTATATTCCTCGATCCATTCTGATTCAGTCGACAAGTGTAGGAGCCTACCAATCACAGGCTCCGTCTTTCATTCAACCACCTTTTTCTCAACCACTTATCATCTCACAGCCTATTCATACGTAGGCTCCTTCACAACAAATACCTCACCAGGCATCACCTAGAATGCCTGGTTATTCCTCTTATCATCCTGTTAATCAGCAGATGAATCCCCCGTTAACACCTCAACAACATATACCATTCACTTCTTATACATGACATACTAACATACCCCCTCCTCAATCTGACATTTTCCAAGTTCTCTTCAAGAAAATCATAGACCTAGAAGCCTCCACCAAAGGGGCTCACCCTTCATACTCTTTTGAAGAAGTGTGTAATGAGCCCATTCATCCATTAGTGGCTTTTAAGCCTTATCCTCCCCAATGGGAACTTCCTAAGTTCTCAAAATTTCATATCCGAAAGGATCCTCAACAGCACCTATGTGCATTCAAACATGCTTGCTACCTTATAGTCCAGGATCAGGAGCTTATGCTCTGCACTTTCCCTATGTCTCTAGCAGGGCCTGCTTTAGACTGGTATAATAACATCCCTCAACACTCCCTATTTTCTTTCTCTCAATTAGCTCAGATGTTTGTTGAAAACTTTTCAATAAATATCGCACATAAGATCTCGATTACAGATCTTTATAACATTTGTCAATTCGATGATGAGTCTATTACAGACTTTGTCACTCATTGGAGAGGTATAATAAATCAATTATCTTTCTCCCTCCCTCAATCTCAACAGATTGAGTTGTTTACTCGATCTTGTGCTAGTCATATTTCTTCCACTTTAAGGATCCAAACATTTCACACATTTGAAGAAGCTTTTACGATAGCACGCAAACTTGAATTCCACGCCATTGAACAAGGGAAGTTAAAACTTTTCTCAAAATCTAAACTAGATTTTTCTCGGTTTTCAAAACAAACCCTTCTGCTTCTAACAAAGACAAGAATCAAGGGTCTACCAATGCTATTTTATTAAAAACATCATGAGCTGATAACACTTCTAATCAAACACCTCGGAGAGACTCCACATCTTCTCGAAAAGGACCCTCGTCAACTCGATTTTTCACTTCATTGGGGGAATCATATGTGTCCATCTTAGAAAAAATGTTGGAAGTTCACATGATCAAACTTCCCCCTATTAGACATTTTGATGAAAGCCAAGAATGACCATTTTGGTATAGGGAAAATGACTTTTTTTGTTAGCATAGAACCAAAGGCCATGACATTGAATGATGTCATACCTTTAAAAATCTTGTCCAAAAATTCATTGATAAAGGTGAGCTCATTCTGGATAACCCAAATGCTCCCCCAAATCAGGCACTTGATTTCTTTAAACAACCTTTTCCCAATCATTCCCCAAATAATGACGCTTCAGAGTCTCAAAACCAAACACTCATACTATCAGCTTCATTTCTACTGAAGAATCTTCTTCTAAACCCAAGCCATCCATGAACACGTCAACCAAATCGGAATTTCCTCCCACTCTGTTAATCTCTGAGATTCCATCATCTTCAAATAATTCATCTTTGAATATTCCTTTGTTGTTGGAAATGGATTCCTAGCTCTCTGTGTATTTTTTTGATCTTCCATCCATACTAGAGAAAGTTTCATCCTCATCTGCCTCATTGTCAGACATTATTTCAATGCTTGAGGCATTCACATCTCTTCAAGTTTCCACCGTGAATACATCTACTTCTGTATCTCCCATTTTCACCACAACTATGCCGTTGGTAAATATACCTATAGTCATACCAACTCCTCTACCAATGGAAGCACCTTCGATTTTGAACCTTCCTATTTATTTTCCTACAGTAGTTACTGTTGTATATATCTTCCCCCCAGGTAGATATAGACAAACGAAAGAATATGGAAATCAAAGAAACTCAGAGCCTGATTTTTATTGCGTCACCAACAACCCTTGGCGCAGGTAAGAGGCACACGACAGAAGGTGTTGACATGAAAATGGATGCGCCCTTGGCGCAGGTAAGAGGTGCACGACATAGAGTTTCGACATGGCAAAATTTACGCCCTTGGCGCAGGTAAGAGGTGCACATCAGAAGGTGTTGACACAGAAAAAGTTACACCCTGGCATAGGTTAGAGGCGTACGATAGAAGGTGTCGACATGAAAATGGATGCGCCCTTGGCATAGGTAAGAGGCGCACATCAGAAGGTGTCGACACGAAAATGGATGCGCCCTTGGCGCAGGTAAGAGGCTCACAACAAAAAGTGTTGACATGAAAATGGATGCGCCCTTGGTGCAGGTAAGAGGCGAACGATATACAGTGTTGACATGGAAAAATTTGTGCCCTTAGCGCAGGTAAGAGGCACACGACAGAAGGTGTTGACACAAAAATGGATGTGCCCTTGGCGCAGGTAAGAGGCACACGACAGAAGGTGTTGACACGAAAATGGATGCGCCCTTGGTGCAGGTAAGAGGCACACGACACAGAGTGTCAACATCAAAAAATTCACACCCTTGGCACAGGTAAGAGACACACAGTAGGAGGTGTTGACATAGAAAAAATTTTGCCCTGGTGCAGGTTAGAGGTGCACGACAGAAGGTGTCGACACGAAAATGGATGCGCCCTTGGCGTAGGTAGGAGAGTTTCGACATGGCAGAAGTCGCGCCTTGGCACACGTAAAGGGCACATGACACAGAATGTCAACATGACATAATTCGTGCCTTGGCACACGTAAGGGTATGTTGACATTAATATGGATGCGCCTATGGCGCACCTTCATGAGGCGTAACATTCTGAGCGCTGACAGGAAGCAGACCCTGACCCAGATATTCAGATGGCCATAACTTTTCACAGGGAGCTCATATTCATGCAAAATTGGACTTTTCAGAAAGCTTACGAGGTCCTCTGTCTAGCTACAATTGTATATCTTTAATTAGGTGAGAAAAAGTTCTTAAAAATGCAAAATACAGCGTGCCACTTTTTGGGTTTGCTAGGGTTCTCACCTACCACCATAATGAGATGAATTAAATGTAACCTGGAGGTGGTTGGGGTAGATTTGGATTTCCTCTCTCTTCCCTCTCTCATTCTTCCTATAAATTGTAAGGAGGGGCTTCTTTCTAAAGGTTGGACATTCTTGTTTTTCCCCTCCCTTCTTCTCTTTGGCAGGTGAATTTGTGGAGATCAAACCTCCCATCTAAAACTGTAATGCAACTTTGCCTCTTGGCATTTTGTAGTGTATTGTATCAATCTTTGGAGCAAATAATGCATGTCTGTGGATGGTTCTCAACCCTCTTTGTGTTCATTTGCATCCTCTTGATCTTTCATTGCAAATCTGTTATTTGTGCATGATCTTGCATTACATTTTAATGGTTTGTGTTTATTGGCAAGACATATGTTCTTCATTCCTCGGTGCATCACCTCTGTTAGCTTAGGTTTATTTTATGCATCTTCTTCCCCTATCTCCTTGGAAAGTTAGTTTAGGTTTTTGAGTAAACCCTCTACAAATTTTACGTGTGCATCTGAACAAAGGAATAGGAACCGGCCTTCATCCAGAGAGCTTTTTCGATTTCGCAAGGTCCCACACTTGGGAAAAGCTCCATGTTATGCAATCGCACTGAGAGTCTCAACCCATCGATTTGTAGACATTCAGGGGTGTTGTGATTCACCATCAACAGTTTTGGCATGCCCGGTGGGACCAAGAGGTCATTCCACAAGATTCAAAGGAATTTTCGAGAATTTTGGACTAAAAAATTGCAAGTTTTACAATATCAGATTTTTCAACTTCCAGGCTGAACTTTGAAATCGATTTTCAAGGGCTTAACTTGCTCAAAACAAGTCAAAAATTTTCCAGTTGATAGATCGGGGGATAATCTTCAAAAGTGTATTCTTAGATTTTTGAGATTTTGACTTTCAAAATTTCATGGTTTTTTGTATTTCGGGTTTTCCCAGGTGTTGAGCACGTCCCAAGTTCCAACATAGTGTATTTCAGGTTTTGTAAGTTGCCTTGCATGACCTAAGTTTCACCTGTACCTTTCAGAGATTATTAGCTGCACAGTAAAACCTGATAACCGAATTGAAGAACTAGATCTTTCGGGTCCTTCAAGGTTTTAAATTCTATTTTTTAATATTTGTCAAGTTCGGTGTGTAACTTGACAGATTCAGCCTTTTGGAGGAATATTCAAAAGCACATCTGGTGACTCCATCTGGTAAATAACTCATTCTCTGAGTTATAGACCTGTTTTCCATCCATTTCCATCCATCATTCTTTCCATCTCTTTCATCCTTTTCCATTCCATGAAGTTGTGCAATCATGACTTCATTTCCATCATGGAATTCACATTTTCAACAACAACAGTATATCACACCTCCAACATGTTTTACAAATCCTCCGAATCAACATTTTGATCAAATTCAAAATCAGCATATCTACCCATATGAGCAGTAATGCCAAATTCAATTTGGTTGTGAAGCACATCAAGAGCAAGGGTACGCATGCAATGAAGACAATCAAATGGAAGATGTAGATTTTATGGAAAAAATCCAAAAGATGGAGGCAAAGATGGTGCAATCAAGAGCAAAAGCTCAAATGAAGGCTTTCAGAATTGGTTGTAGGACTCCTTGTCCATGGGGAGGCCCTTTTCCAAGACACTTCAGCCCTCTGGAGAAGTTGGACTTCATGATGGAGATACTGCCCCAACTTGCACAGTGGACAGCAGAAATAGAGGCCTATAAACTTGGTGTTGAACAACCTTATCAATGGGTAAGTTCTACACCATCATCTGGTTTTTCTCTTCCCATTACTCAAGCAGCATCATCTCATTTGGAATTTCAAATTCTAAATCCAGTCAATGTTGCCCCAGGAATTAATTCCATTTCTCCATTCCCTAGTCTCCCACCACATCTCAATTCTTCTTTCCCCTTTCCTTCCAAACAGTCATCCCCTCCACAAGAGCTAAAATAAATACTCTCTCCTCCAAAGAAACAAGAGTTTGTACCTCCTCCACCACCATGAAAAATTTCCAAATCAATTGAGTTACAATCCACTTCTCCCCTTACATTCCCAAAGCCATGTTGGGAGGATAAAAATCAGAATGCCAATCAAGGAAAACAACAGCAAAAAGAAAATTCAACCAAAGATGAAGAAATTCAAAGTCTGAAGAGTTGGGCTCTTAAATTTGGGATGAAAAATATCCCCTTGATGGTTAAGCCTTCAAAAGAGGTTGGAGTTGGAGAACAAGTGGTGGTTAGGACTAATTTTGTGGCAGAAGAAGAAGAGCAAAAAGAAAAAGTAGATCAGCAGTCAGTTTTCTCAAAAAGTAGTTTCCATGTTGGCACTCTATTTGAAGGGAATGCTGATTCAATTCAAGTTACACAATCAGCCATGGAGGAAGAAAGCTCTGAAGAATATCTTGCAGTCCCAACTTGTCCTCTAGAGCAGCAGATCGAAGAGTTTGACTTGACAAACTTCATGCTAGAGGAAGAGTTCTATCAAGAGCAAGATTGTCTTCAAGTAGTAGAAGAGGGAGAAGCTGCTCCAAATCCAAAAGAAGAGGAGCATATTCTAGCTGTGGAGGAGAAAAGTGCAGATCCAAGGGCTTTGAACACAAAGCATGCTACAGGAGAACCTTTAGTTCTTCTTTCTACTTCATCCCTCTCATGTTCTAGTGCTGAAGAAGAGTTTGATCTCTCAAACTCAATGTTGGAGGATGAAAGAAACCATGATGATCAAGTTACAGATCAAGAGGATACCATGGAGGAAGTTGAGAATTTACAGCAGGACAACAATGAGGTAATTTATCTGTCAGATTTGGAGGAGTGTTTTGATGAAGAAGAACTGGTTGAGTTTCCACCATTCTCTATTTCATCATCCACGTTCCAAACACCCGAGCCTACTGTCATGAAGGAGAGCACGCATTTGCAACAGCCTGCATCTTATAGTAGCTCTTTGGAACCAAGATTGGAAGATTTTAATCTTTCATGTCCTTCATTGGAGGAAGAGAAAGGGCAAAAAGGTTCTACCATTGCTTCCACACCATCCATTCAAGAGGGTCTACAAGAGAACTCCATTCTTGGAGTTGAAAATCAGGGCAATGGGCATACTCAAAGGACCATACCTTGCCCAATCAGGTATTTGGCTTTATTGGAGCCAAAGGAGAAGTCACAACCAGTCATGCTTGCTTCTAAGCATGAGGATGAGCTACAAAGAACCAAGGATCAGTTGTCATACCTCTCCAATCCAAATGCAGAACAACTAAAAGAGGTATTGAATTTGCCTTCAGCTGATACCTTGATGATTTGGGTAGAAGACCAGCTTCTTGTTGATTTTCCACTCATCCAATTAGCCATGTTCAATACCAAATCAGTTGCGTGGTTGCCAATTTTGAAGAAAGGAAGCTATTTTGTACAACTAGTTGCAGGGTTTGTTTAGCTCACCTTTGTTTCTAGTTAGAGTAGAGTAGGTAGGTTTTCTTTCAGTAAAAGAAGTGCTTGTGCACACTCTGCATGTTCCATTTGGAGCATGTATGATTTTCAGTTTTGTACATAGTTTTGGTGCTGCTGGTTTTGCTCTTGTACATTTCATTTCAGTGGCATTTTGGTGAGAACAACTCTAAGTTCAATGGGCTGCACGTGGCTCAGAGGGAGGTTTTCAAGGTTCAGATTAGTTTTTTGGGTTATTGCTTATGAATCCATGCCCAATGGATTGCTAAAAGGCCATTGATCTTCTACCTAGCAGGTAGGTGATCCCTTTGAGTCACCAAATTGTTGTATATATCTTCCCCCCAGGTAGATATAGACAAATGGAATAATATGAAAATCAAAGAAACTCAAAGCCTGATTTTTATTGCATCACCAAAAACCCTTGGTGCAGGTAAGAGGCACACGACAGAAGGTGTCGACATGAAAATGGATGCACCCTTGGCGCAGGTAAGAGGTTCATGAGACAGAGTGTTGACATGGCAAAAGTCGCGCCCTTGGCACAGGTAAGAGGTGCACATCAGAAGGTGTTGACATAGAAAAAGTTGTGCCTTGGCGTAGGTTAGAGGCGCACGACAGAAGGTGTCGACACGAAAATGGATGTGCCCTTGGCGTAGGTAAGAGGCGCACATCAGAAGGTGTCGACATGAAAATGGATGCACCCTTGGCGCAGGTAAGAGGTGCACGACACAGAGTGTCGAAATGGAAAAAGTCGCGCCCTTGGTGTAGGTAAGAGGTGCACGATAGAAGGTGTTGACATGAAAATGGATGCGCCCTTGGCGCAGGTAAGAGGCACACGACAGAAGGTGTTAACACGAAAATGGATGCGCCCTTGGCGCAGGTAAGAGGCACATGACACAGAGTGTCAACATGGAAAAATTCACGCCCTTGGCACAGGTAAGAGGCACACAGCAGGAGGTGTTGACACAGAAAAATTTACACCCTGGCGTAGGTTAGAGGCGCACGATAGAAGGTGTCGACACGAAAATGGATGTGCCCTTGGCACAGGTTGGAGAGTGTCAACATGGCAGAAGTCGCACCTTGGCACATGTAAAGGGTGCATGACACAGAATGTCTACATGACAGAATGTGTGCCTTGGCACACGTAAGGGTATGTCGACATGAGTATGGATGTGCCTATGGCGCACCTTCAGGAGGCGCAACATTCTGAGCGCTAACAGGAAGCAGACCCTGACCCAGATATTTAGGCGGCCATAACTTTTCACAGGGAGCTCAGATTCACGCAAGGTTGGAATTTTCAGAAAGCTTACAAGGTCCTCTGTCCAGTTACAATTGTATATCTTTAATTGGGTGAGAAAAATTTCTTAAAATGTAAAATACAGCATGCCACTTTTTGGGTTTGCTAGGGTTCTCACCTACCACCATAATGAGATGAATTAAATGTAACCTGGAGGTGGTTGGGGTAGATTTGGATTTCCTCTCTCTTCCCTCTCTCATTCTTCCTATAAATTTTAAGGAGGGGCTTCTTTCTAAAGGTTGGACATTCTTGTTTTGCCCCTCCCTTCTTCTCTTTGGCAGGTGAATTTTTGGAGATCAAACCTCCCATCTAAAATTGTAATGCAACTTTTCCTCTGGCATTTTGTAGTGTATTGTATCAATCTTTAGAGAAAATAATGCATGTCTGTGGATGGTTCTCAACCCTCTCTGTGTTCATTTGCATCCTCTCAATCTTTCATTGCAAATCTATTATCTGTGCATGATCTTGCATTGCATTTTAATGGTTTGTGTTTATTGGAAAGACAGATGTTCTTCATTCCTTGGTGCATCACCTCTATTAGCTTAGGTTTATTTTATGCATCTTCTTCCCCTATCTCCTTGGAAAGTTAGTTTAGGTTTTTGAGTAAACCTTCTACAAATTTTACGTGTGCATCTGAACAGAGGAATAGGAACCGGCCTTCATCTGGAGAGATTTTCCGATTTCGCAAGGTCCCACACTTGGGAAAAGCTCCATGTTATGCAATCGCACTGAGAGTCTCAACCCATCGAGTTGCAAACATTCAGGGGTGCTGAGATTCGCCATCAACAGTTACACCCACAATTACTGTACCAGAAGCATCTCCATCACAGGGCACCTCTTCTTCGTCATCCACCACCGATAATACCTTGCATATTAAGGGAAAAGCTAAAGAAATAACACTAGCACCAACACTTTCAATTTCTAAACTTAAACTGAGACAACTAAAGTTTGACGTTGCATCTTCAGTGCCTCACCATCTCCTTCCCTCAAAAAGGTTACAATCACCTTATGCGGTTGAATTTGTCACCATCCTCAAAAAAGGAAAACCAATATTTCAGACTATTAAGACTCTTGGTGCTTTCCCTCAAAAATCTCTCTCTGCGCCTCATAAAAGATTGGATTTATTGACTAGGAAGGCGTCTTCTTCTACAATACCATCAGAACCATCATCATCTTCTTCTACAACACCTTCTTCATCGGTGCCTCGTAAAGTGAATTTACCCACTAGAAAGGCATCACCTATTTTATCAGGACCATCATTCTCATCACCAAAAGCCAAGGCACCCTTTGTTCCTCCTATCAAACCTATTTTGGGAGCTTATCCCTCATCTAAATCAGCATTATCTAAATCATCATCTATTTCAACCAAGCAGCCTCCTTCATCTCTGAAGACCACAACACTTGTCACATCTTCATTTTTTTCAAAATCTATCTTAGGAGCTCCTCCTCCACCAAAATCAATCTTGCCTCACTTACTCCCATCTCAGGTGCCCAAGGCCGCTTTTCCCGATGTCCAGAAAAGAAAAATGATCCCTAAGAAGACTTTCAAACCAGATATGTGGATTCTTTTACCTCGGCAGTCTGTTAGGGAGAAAGAGACACCTTCGTCATCTCTGTCCTCATCATTATCTATGGGATTCTATACTAAAATTCTTTGCCAACTTATCCAATCTTCATCTATATCTCTTCCTCTGATCAAACCCTATAATCCTAAAGGATTAAAACCTTCATGGTTCAACTCTGATTTGCTTTTTTCTTACCATCGCACCCCAGGACATGACACCGAGGGATGTAAAGCCCTCCAATCTATCGTGAGCAGTCTTTTGGAAGAAAGTGATCTTCTACTGGAAGAAGAGGAGGAACAAGTATCTCTTGTCATCTCAACCACATCTGAGCCTCAATGATCTACTCAAGCCTCTAGTTCTATTAATTCCACTCCGGATGTTCTTCCACCTTCTCAAATTGACACGATTCATATCACCACTAGAACACAACAATATGATAATCTATCATCATCTACATCTTGGCCATGGGTTGTCATTTCTGCAGCCCCTGAAGAAATTCCTCCTTCCACATCAGCCTTGAGACCTCGGGTCTCTATTCGTGCTTCACCTCGGTCACAGATTCTCGTGTCAGTAGAGGAGAGTGTTATGAAACAACTTACCCATGCTCTGGTCAAAATGTATCTTTTTGACCTCATTCAATCATCTCCACAACATCACCAGGCTCTGATTGATAATCTGTGCCATATTGCAATGAATTCAGATGATCCCCAACCTTTTGAGATGATTTTTGGATTGAATAGACCGTCAACCACCATTTCCTTTGAAGATTTAGAAATTCCTTCCCTTTCTTTTGAGGATTTGGAGGCTCCCCTCTTTATAACAGTTCAAATCAACAACACTACGTTAAAATGCACTATGATTGACAGTGGTATTGCACTCAATGTCATTTCCTCACACACAATCGAGCAACTTAAGTTGCCAAATAACGTAGTGTCACCACCACCTTTCGCCCTTCGATCATTTAATGATCAGTTGGCAGTTACTTTAGGAAATGTGGTCCTGCTCATTCGAGTAGGTAAGAAGCTACTTCACGAGCTCTTTTACATTGTTGAAGGGAGATTCCACTACAATATGATCCTCGAACGCTCCTAGATTCTTACAATGCATTGTTTCCCGTCAACCCTCCATCGATGCTTAAAATATCACTATGAGGGAAAAATCTATACTCATCCAAGAGATCCTTTTCCCTCCGCACAATGCGACATGACCACAAGGGCTGCCCCTCTAAAGGAGAATGCTTGTTCTCCTTAAGAGGCTTCATCCTCTTCCATACCTGCAACAAAACTACTAGATTTACAAAATCTAGAAAAGATGTTGTAGTGTTTCTTGTTAGGAGAGTTTCCTCTTCTCTCTTTTGATGCCCATCTCAAACCTAATGAGTATGGTAGACCAGGAAAAAAACCTGAATATCAGCCAGGTCTCGGTCACGTCATCACCATTGGTCTGCCTAATCAACAAACTAACTTCATTTATGGCAGTCTTGATACACCTTATTATCACCCAGATTCCCCCCTAGGGCCCAACCCTATTCAGCAGGGTTTGATTGTCTACAGAATCCCACATTTGTAAAAACTTATTTATATCGATGTGCATGGAAGGGTTTTGGCCTGGGAAAATATGAACAAGGTGTGCATGACCTCGCGTCCATTCCAACTCTTAAACCACACAAAAAATTTGGTTTAGGATTTAAACCTCTCTCAAGATCTGACATCACCTTTCTCTATGAGCCTCTTTCAATTGAGGAATCATCTTCTCCCATCAAGTCAGAAGCATCATTTGATGTGGATGACACCATTTCCATCCCGCTTAACTTTTTTTTTTAGTCAGAACCATTTCCTTAGGTCTGCTGACTTATGAAACTAATGGTGAATCCACTTTCATACCATTA
Organism: Taxus chinensis; assembly: GCA_019776745.2. Taxonomy (NCBI): domain Eukaryota; kingdom Viridiplantae; phylum Streptophyta; class Pinopsida; order Cupressales; family Taxaceae; genus Taxus; species Taxus chinensis. Next base: position 304,765,352 of record CM034154.1, read on the forward strand.
GTCTTCCCTGAAATAGTTAGAAACAACTCTCCCACTATCAACGCTATCCACTGTGCGGATGATGATTATGTCCTCACCTATCTGGGGGCAGAGGACTCTTATCTTCCTAAAACCATTCCTTTTGACACATCTACGCTTCTCAATGAAGCCATTGTTGACCTTAATATAGGGACTTCTGAAGACCCTCGCATTATTAAGGTCGGCCAATCTCTTAATCCACAGGAGTTAGGAAACTTCACCACTTTTCTTTCCCACCATCACCAATATTTTTCTTGGTCATACGAAGATATGCCAGGACTCGATCCTGATATCGTGGTCCACAATATTGTTACTTTTCTAGACATCAAACCGGTTAAGCAAAAATTACATAAAATGCATCCTCGTATAGCCCTTCTTGTTAAAGAAGAGTTGCAGTGCCTGTTTTCTGCTAACTTTATCCAACCTATTGACTATCCACAATGGGTTTCAAATGTCATACCAATAACCAAAGCTACTGGGAAAATTTGAATTTGCACCGACTTCCGGGATCTTAATCTTGTATGTCCAAAAATTATTTCCCTCTACCTAATATCGATCAAGTCGTGGATTTGACCGCAGGTCATGATATGCTTTCTCTTATGGATGGTTTCTCTGGATATAATCAAATTCTAATCACATCAGAGGACCAGTATAAGACTTCCTTCATAACCCCTTAGGAGACTTTTTGTTATCGTGTCATGCCTTTCAGTCTTAAGAACGCAGGAGCAACCTATCAACGAGCCATGACCTACATCTTCCATGATCTTTTACACAAAATGGTGGAGGATTATGTCGATGATCTCCTCGGTAAATCCAAACGCCATCAGGATCATCTTTTCATTCTCGCACCTCTCTTTGAGAGGCTCATTCATTTTTGTCTTCACCTAAATCCATCTAAATGTGTGTTTGGCGTTCTCACTAGTAAACTCCTAGGCTTTATCATTTCTATTAGGGGCATTGAAGTTGATCCCACAAAAATAAAGGCTATCCTTGAGATGCCTCCCTCTTCTAACTTAAAGTAGCTCTGTGGTCTTCAGGGATGCCTTCAATCAGTGCGTCATTTTATCTCGTAACTATCAGACCGTTGTAAACCTTTTCATCATCTCCTCCGTAAGAATTTTCATTTTGAATGGGATGAGCATTGCCAAAAGGCCTTTGATGATCGCAAAGCTTATCTTCTTTCTCCACCTATGCTTACACCTCCACGCGAGGGGGATCCATTCTATCTTTATATTTATGTGACTGACCATGCTCTGGGAGCCATGATCTCACATCAGGATGCTAATGGTAAAGAACAAGCCGTATATTACATCAGTTGCACTCTTCATGAGTATGAAACACGTTATTCTGAAGCTAAAAAATTGTGTTGTGCTCTCTTCTTCGCAACTTCTAAGCTTCCTCACTACCTCTTTAATCACAAGACTTAAATTGTTACGAGTGTCGATCCACTCAAGACAATGCATGCGAAACCGTATCACAATGATTGTATCACTCGTTGGCTCATGCTCATGACAGAGTTTGATCTCGAATTCCTCTCACAAAATTCTATAAAGGGTCAGGTCATTGCGGATCAATTAGCTAATACTCCTCTTCCAGACACTCGAATTCCCCTTGCTCAATTCCCAGATGAGTGCATTCAACAAATCAATTTCGGTATTTCTCTGTTTAAAGTAAAACTCTTCTTTGATGGGTCCAAATGCCAGCAAGGGGGAGGTGCAGGTTTCGTCATGATTCCTTCTTGGGGTGCACCTATCCCTGTCGCACACAAACTTAACTTTAGTGTACCAATAATATGGCCGAATATGAAGCTCTTGTTTTAGGTCTTCAAAATTCCATTAATCTTGGCACTCCTCGTATCGACATCTTCGGTGATTATGAGCTCATCATTAATCAAGTCACTAGTGTCTATAAATGCAAGAATGATATCCTTCAAAAATATCATGATATCGTTCTCTTTCAACTTCAATCTTTTGATAAATTTACTATTCAAGCTATTCCTCGCACTGCTAACTGATTTGTAGATACAATGGCTTCTTTATCCTCACTTATTCCACCTTTTACCGAAGACTCGCAACTTTCTGTGGTTGTGTAGCGTTTAGACCAGCCATCTCATCTCAAGCAGTTGACTTCAATTAACGTCATCGCAACCAACACTCAAGATGAGTGGTATAATCACATTTTTGATTATCTATCTCGTTCAATGCTTCCTCCAAATCTAACTTCCAATGGTAGAATATATTTTATCCTACGCACTAATCACTATGCTAGTCTAGGTGGAATCCTCTATAAACGCGGTTTTGATGGTATTTTTCTTTGGTGCCTCAAAACTCTTGAATCATCCAAAGTTATCTGGGAAGTCCATGATGGTATCTGTGGTGGAAATTTTAATGGCTTGGTCGTAGCTAAATGCATCTTACGTTTAGGTTACTATTGGCCTTCTCTTAATCGATATTGTTACGAATACACTAAGAAATGTGTCAAGTATCAGCAACACTCCAATCTTACACATATCCCTAGTCAGGCTTTGTAACCTGCAGCAGATTTTTGGCCTTTCTCACAATGGGGTCTTGATCTCATTGGTCTCATCAATCCTTTCTCTTCACAGTGTCATCACTCTATCATTACTGCCACATAATACTTCACTAAGTGGGTAGAAGCTATTCCTCTTTCATCAACAAAAGCTAAACCCATTGTTGATTTTGTCTATCAACACATCATTTGTCGCTTTGGTGTCCCACACAAACTCATCATAGACAATGGTAAATCTTTCAAAAACATCGATTTGCAAAACCTCTGTGATGCTTTCAATATCAAACTCAGCTTTTCTTCTCCATACTATCCCCAAGCTAACGGCCAGACTGAGGCTTCCAATAAAAATTTGCGTAATATCCTCGCAAAGGTAATGAGTCGAGCTGGTAGGGATTGGCATTTACATATCCCTTTTGCTCTTTGGGCTTATCAGACTAGCATTCATACTCCTACTAGTGCTACTCCCTTCTCTCTCATCTATGGGTTTGAGGTTGTTCTTCCTTTGGAAGTCTAGATCCTATCTCTTTGTGTCTCTCTCAGAGAATTTTTCTCCGATGAGGACTATAGTCAAAATTGTCTAGCACAGCTTGAATTGCTCAATGAGCAGTGTCTCAATGCTCTTGAGCATCATCAACTCTATCTTGAGTGTGTCAAATGTGCTTATAACAATAACTTGCAGCACCATGACTTTGAAGTTGGTGATCTTGTTCTTAAAGAAAACCAAAATGTTACTACACTAAAACGGATTCAGCGTGGTAAGTTTGCTCCTAACTGGATGGGTCCGTACGTAGTCACTCATAAATATGGATCCAGGACTTATCGTCTATATTCCATGGATGGTGTACCTAAAATGGAACCTCTTAATGCTTTGCATCTAAGGCCCTTCTACTATTAAAATCTATCTTACACGATCTTAGTGGCCAAATGGATCTTTCATCCACTTACAACCAGTCATGTATTTTTGTAAGTGATTTGGAACTATGTGGTTCACCACGTTATTTTCTTCTATACCTTAAAAATGAGTACCGCGGCTCTACTCATGGCATTTTCCTTATGGATATGTTCCTCATCATAGTAGGAACACCTTAATCACTACTTGATCTATCCTAAGTATTTACCTTAATCAAATCTACTTGGGGCATGAGTACGTTTTTGTATACATTTTCTCCCCCTCTATCTGATCTATTTGGTCTAAACTTAGCTTCTTTCAAAGCTCCAAAAAAATAATAATAAGATGCCATCCTAAAATTCCAAAAGATAGACTGATCCCTCGAAGGACAGCTATTCATGCCTTATCAAAAATTAAAAAGTATAGACCATTCCCTTGGAGGATGGCTATCATCAAATTCAAAATACAGACTGCTCCCGTGAAGGACGGCTGTTTATTTTATTGAATTTTCAAAGCTTCTCACTTCCATCAGCCTTTGTAGTAATAGACTTCCTCTTCAGCCAGTTTGTTCACTTTTTAGCATCATTAAAAGACTTCCCGTATCGATCAGTCTTTCTCTAGAAAACTTCCCACATTGATCAGTTTGCTCTCTTATCAAAAGAAATCATGAAGCTGAGATATTAGACCTTTTTCAATCAAATAGAGACCTTATTTTCCCAATATGAGCACGTATTATGTCCTTCGTATATTTTGATGAGATACATACTTACTTCTCATGCCATTTACCTCCTCGATCTGGTTGGCGACTCGCTAGTGTCAGGTTTATTTTAACCTCATACATGGCCTTGTATGCATCGTCTGTTGGTGTTCTATCAAAGTCTCTATGTATGGTCGGTTAGGAGCCTAACTTATCATTATTTTTTCTATCTAAGTGTATTGCTTTTTATCTTCTAAACTAAGATAATATCATTACATCCTTTGTTGTCACAAAAAGCATTTACACTTAACATGTTAATTTAGTCAAAATCTACCATCTATCTATACTCATCTTATTTACTTTGTCTAAATACACATCCATCTATATCTATTTCATAAAAATTAAGTTAGCTTCCTAAACATATTAAATCTAATCAATCACATCAAACCACATCACATCTATCTATCCTCTATCAGCACATGTCTATGACCATCAAACTTACACTACATCTATCGATATATATTTTAATCAAAATTAAACTAACATCTTAAACATATCAATCACATCAAATCACATCACATCTATCTATCCTCTATGTCTATGTCCATCAAATCACATCTATTTATCCTCTATCAGCATATGTATGTATCCATCATAATTACGCTACATCTATCCATATCTATCAAAATTAAATGCATGAGTACAATCACATAACACAAAAAATGATGAATCTATATATATACATCAGTTTCTATACAACAAAAATGGATGACTTTCAATCAAGACATCTATATCATACATGAAAAATTCCTTCAAATTGAGGCTACATCAATATATCGATACAAAAGAAAAAATAAATAACATATCTATATCGTAAAATCCGATAGGTGGAAGACACTATCTCCTCCACCCTCCTCTAGTCCAGGTTGTCTCTCCTGGTCACCGCCTCTCGAGCTAGAAGCACCTGCTACTGGAGGCCTGCCGCCACCTTGATCTCTCCTAGTGCTCCCTCCCTCTAATGTACCACTAGTTGCAGCTGACACTGATCTCCTCCTTGCACCGTAACGAGGCACATCAGGGGCATGCTGTGCCAGGGCATCCTCATAGTATCTCACCTCGGCAAGGAGAGACTGATAAGTGCTCAGACTCACCGTACTAGGTGATCGTAATGGCGTTGCTACTGCTGGTGGTGGTGGCCCTCCTAATGTCGCACCCTGTGACCTGGACTCTGAAATAGTGTCTGTATCATCGCATTTGGCCCTGAGGGCCTCTCTGTGTCAATGGTAGCGTTCCCTCTGCTGGATCGTTGTATCTCACTCCTGACGTGTTGTGTCTCTCTCTAGTATCATTGCATCCCTCTCCTCCATTAGAGCTCTAATATCCTCGAGGGCAGCCTGGTGTGTCTGCACCAGGGTAGCATGCTCTCCCTCCAACCTCTCTAGCACTGCAGCTATGTCCTCCTCGTCTGTGTCTATAGATGCTGGCAGGTGTCATCGTAGCTCTGTAGAATACCATGCCACATAGCCATCATCTTCTCTGGCATTGTCATCACTATCTGTGGAAGGTGGGGCCTCCCTTAATGGATCTACTGAGATCAAGATTGGTAGATTGGTCTCTCTGCTATCCCACCTGTATGGCCTGTAAGTGGTCAGAACTGTCTGAACTAGGTCAAACTACATCAATACCTATTGGTTGGATATTTTACCAAACCAAAATATGAGGTTCAACCACAGTACATGGGATTAAATCCCTCCTCAAAGACAGGTGAGGCTGCCTGTTTATTGCTAATCTAAAACACAGTAAATAATATATACAATATTCACACTAATCTAACCATTGGGGGTTGGGATGAAATCCCGAAATCCACATTCACACGATTCAAGGATATTGCTTTCCTAAGTGAAATAGGTTAGAAACTGTTACAGTGAAAGAAGCACGGTAGAAAAGAAATGGGAGAAATGTATTTTCTTTCGAGTAAACACAGAGCACGAAATAATCATACGAGTTTTAGATCACAGATATAGTGTCCGAGATAATTAGAAACACTGAGATTCTATGCAAAGAATAGCTTTAAGATCATGAACATAAGAACACTGTCTTAAATAAGATATATTTCACAACACAAAGTCTGCAAAACAATATCAACTTCTATTCTTCAAAATGATTGAAAGAAAACACAAAGTTTTTCTCCTTTCCAATAGCCTCTTAATGCTTCAAAAATTCTCGACCCTTTGGAATGCACAGGCATCCCTTATTTATAACAAAAGAAGCTAGAGATAAAACAGGACAGATCCTGAAAAGTAGCATGCTAACTAAAGTTCAGCTTTGCATGATTCTCACGCAGGAGATCAAGTCAAAGTATGAATTAAAAATAATGACAAAACGGAAATAAAAGATATGTCATTCTAAAAATAGAAATTTCATGGGACGTTGGAACTTAATCCGAGTCATCATCTTTTGATTCTTCTTCTTTCTCTTCCTCCAGCTGAGATTGTTTGTTCCGGAACTCCTGGAACTTCCGAATAATGCCTTGCATTTCATTTTCCTCAGGTGCAGTGGAATGATCATTCCACATTTCGCAGGTCTCATGGATATCACTGGCACTTCCAGGAAGCTTTTTCAACCTTTTGCTAAGCTTTCTTAAGGCCTCCAACGTATGTTCAATCCTCACAAACTGACCAATGACTTCAAGGTCGAATCCATCTACAGGTTCATGCTGAACAGTCTCTTGAACTTTTTTGAAGAGATCATCTGCTGATAGGGCACTTGAGTTCCCAACTGACACCTTTGGACAAATCTTTAGCAATTCTTCTTCCAGATCACTTTTCCCATCGATCAATTTATCCCTTGATTCTCTCAACTTGTTTCAGGCTTCGTTGAGGATCTTTACTCTGAACTTGATGGCCTTGATTAGCTGAAAGTGTTTATCTGTATGTGGAAGAACGCCTTCTTCTACCAAGAGATGTGCTGGTATTTGCTTTAGCACTTGGAGAGCTTCACAAGTCAAATCAAGCTGTCCAAGTTCTTCAGTGAATTCCTCATCCATCTTCTCTCCTTCCTTCTGAATCTCTGCCAAGGACTGATGAACTTTCACCACGTCTTGAATTACTTCCTTACCTTGTTGGAGCAACTTTTGGATCCATTCATCAACCACTCTTCCTTTTTTGGTAATCTTCTCAATCGTAGGCACCGATGAGAAATCAAATCCGACAGAAGCAGAAGCAGATGGTATGGATTCCAGGGGTGTTGAGAGTTTAATCAAAACCTCTGTCAACTGCTCCACTTTTTCCTTAAGCTCATTTCTGCTGTCCTTTGTTTCTTTCAACTTTTGGCACAGGACGTCTATGGAATCCTTTGCATCTTGTTGCGCCCCTTTTGCTGTCACTTTCCCTAGAGACACCCTGGTTACCTGGTAATCAGCAGCTGTTACATCATCTTTAGTTTTGTCAGCTGAGGGAGTGGCAATCTCTGCGAACTTATCTCCTGAAACATCCACCAAAACCCTTGAAACTGTTTTGGGTTTCTTGGCTGATCTCGCAGTAGAAGCCTTAAGTGAGCTGAAATCAAAGGCTGGTAGAGGTACAATCACTTTCCTCTTCCTCGGAGTTTGCTCGAGTAGCCATTGTGGTGTATCAGAGGAAACTGCCAATGTTGTACTAACTGGTCTTCTACTCTCAAGGGGAGAAGATTCTACTATTGGAGGGGGAACAGCAGTCAACGTGGTAGTAGGTGCAATGAATAGAGGCACAGGTTGTGGGGGAGTGTTGGTGATCACTTGGGTTCCAGCAGAGAGGGGTGAGAGCCCGGAGAAAATATTGGCCATATTTGAAGAAGTGGATGGGGAATGAGGAGGCTGAAGTGGTTGTTGAGGGGGAGGCACATATTCAGTTTCCAAAGCCTTGAATGCAAGAGATAAGGTCTCTCCAGTTGAGCAATCAGCAAATGGTGAAGAAAAGAGCTGGCTTCCTCCTTCTAAATTAATCTCCCCTATTTCTAGTGGTGTTGGTGATTCTGGCACAACCACCGTTTGAGCTGGAGAGACAATTGAAGAGATTTGTCTTTCTTTCTTCTTCTTGGGAATCCTGATTTTTATAGACCCCCCAGAACATTCTTTGTCCTTTTTCTTTTGGGAGGGCCCCACCTCCGTTTCAGCCAACTTTGGAAACTTTCCATCCTTAAAATTCATGCCCCAAGCAGAGAGCCATTTTTTGGTGCGAGCAAGAATGAGAGCCGACCTATCTGTGATAGAGGCGTTTTCGCTGGCCGACCAATCAATAGGCAGGAAAACGTATCGATCTTCATTAAGCCCATCATAGGACATATCCAACACACTTTCATTGTCAGTTGTGCCATCTGGCAAATCAGAAAGCTCTAGCGTCTGAATCTCATTAATAGTTAACCTACTATTATCTTTTCTGCGAACTGCAACTTCGTTACGCAGATCCACCCAGATATCCTCAATGTTGGGCCTGTGCAGATGTAGGGCTCCATAGGTTCTAAGTACTCCTCGGATGTCAAAACCATCCCGAGACTTCATAGAAGTTTCTCCTGGAGTTCACATTCAACATTTTTGGCCTTTGCCACTGTTGCACAAGTATATCTCCCAATAGAAATTGGGAAGGATACTGCTGCCTTATGCTTGCTCTGTTGGAATTTGTGAAAATCCAATAGCTGTCTGACCAATTCTAGCAATATCAATCTATCCTCTGGATAGCGAGGCAGACGGAAAGGCTCTCCAGAGTACATGACTGTTCAAAGGTAGGTAAACTACTTGAACTGTAAGAAGATACATCCCCATTTAGATACTTCAGCCCATGCCTCGTCTGAGACCCTTGTCTTTCTCAGCCCTGGGTTCAGCTGGCAGATGTTCTCGTAGAAAAAGGCGTCATTTATCCTCCTAAAATGATCCTTGGACCCCTTCTTCGTTATTTGAGGATAATACTTATAGACTGGATTTGTCATTCTGCTTCCTTTAGTCTCCAGCCCGTAATAGCTCCTCATCCCAACTGCTGCATAGGCCACATATGAGAACATATAAAACTTTCTGGTTGACAGGACCGTCGTCATCTGGGAATCAATTTCATCACTGATAAGGGTTCCCCAGTCAATCCCTTGCTGGTTCTTCTTGATGGTGACCATAAACTGATACATCCATCCATGAAATAAATTTGATTCCGGCAAGCCAAAAACCCGGCTCAGCAAGGTGATAATATCGTTGATTTCTTGTATGAAATCCGAGCTAGGGATAGTTCTTGGAAATCTAGATATTACTGGTTTTTCCTTGACCAAGAACTTCTTATTGACATCCCTAATGCAATTTTCCTAGTTGGTGTCCCAGGCCTTCTGAGCCGACTTGATGTCTAGGGCCCCATACTCTTCAAAATTTGGTAGTTTCAGGAGATCATCAAAATAAGCCCCATCTAGTTTGATAACTACTTCACCAGCCTGATTCCTTACGAAACGAGAAGCTGAGTCGTAGCTGGATGCACACGCCAAAACAAACTCTGGACATTGGGCAGACATGGGGAAGCCTGCTGCAAGGGGCAAGCCACAATTAGCTAAAGCCACCATCCATGGGGTTTGAGAAGAAATCTTCACCCTATTCCAAAAGTCGCCATATCTATGTTGCCCATTTCAGTATCCCTGATATCATAATTACAGTCGATATATGACGGGGATTCTGGTTTCTTAAATTTGTATTTCATCCTGCTAGATTTTTCGGCCTTCTCCTGTGATGAACCAGGATCCGACATGAAGAATATTGGAAGGAGAAAGGCTCGGAACTCCGGAGATGCTGTGCACACTGAAAAACCTGATTGACTGAATGCGTCGGAAGAAGAGAAGAACCCGACACGCAGAAGAAGATATCGGAAAACTTTGAGAACCCGACAGGTCTGATATGTCGGAATCTTGGCGAAACCCGACACTTGCTTTCAATGGCGGAAACAGGAGAAAACCCGGCACCCACTTTCGATGACGGAACTTAGGAGATGCCCGGCACTTAGTGTTGAGGTCAGAATGTTGAGAAACCCCGTCACTTCGAGCTTCCAATGTTCTTCGGACTTTTGAATCTGCAACACAACCTTCAAAATCCGAGAAACAAAAACAGAGTCTTTCCTTTGAATTTCTACATACACAACTTCCTTTCTTTTTTGTTATTCATATTCCATACATCATGTAAGTAATTGAAATTTGGAAGGAACAGCACCAATTGATAGTCTCAAAAAGAAAATAAACCCTAAAAACCCAAAACCCTTTCCAATACAACACAGAAAGAAGAAGGAAGAAAAACCCTCAACAACTGGCAAGAAATTGGAAAGAAAATACACGCAGTCGATCCAGAAAAATCAAGAATAAAGAAGGAACGAAAAATACCTTCAATTCGAGACAGGTAAAAATTGAAAACAAACGATCCAGTCTGGTAACACGAGTTTGCGGGTTTTGGGAGCGGAAGAGCATGCGAAAAATCCACGAATTAAAAATATGAACGGTAAGAATGACGTGGAAATCCACGTATTTATAAGAAAATCAGTAATAAATACACTTCAACTCGGCACGTGCCAACTCACCGACCACTCAGCATGAATGCCACGTCAGCATGTTGGAGGAGTCCGAAAACCCGACACGAGGAGATTTAGTGCATTTCAGGTTTCGGGCTTCGGAAAACATGGAGCACAAAACATGTTTTGAATCATGAATGTTCCGATGCATTGAACTTCCGAAAACCCGATTACAAAGGATTGAGCGGACTTCGGGAATCGGAGAACATGGCGCATAAAACATGTTTTGGAACATGAATGTCGCGATGCTTTAGAGTTCCGAAAACCCGAATACAAAGGATTGTCGTAACACAAGGCGGGTCTCGGGTTTCGGAAGTCACGCGACACAAAGCATGTTTTAACTCAAGTCTGTTCCGATGAGTTGAATTTCAAGCTGTTAAAACCCGATTTTCTCTAAAAGAGGTCATAAAGCAAAATCACTTCAAAAAATTTGTAGGAGTTATCCGATCGTTTCGTTGTGAACTCAAAACGGGGATAACAGTTGGCTCCAGTTGGGGACTTTCTTTGTAATACCAAAGGAAGAGAACTCAGAATCTCTGGTCTCGCGGACCAGGGCCTTATCCATTGGGCTACGGAGTCAAGGAGAAAACCAAAACAAAACAAAACGAAGAAAGAAAGAAAGAAAACCAAAAGCAAACATGCAACAAAAGCAAAATATGTACAATGCAAGAGAGCATCTTGCATTAATGGTGGAACAACATTAGATGTTGTCCACTGAAAGGCAAAGGGAGTAACCCTCCATCCAGATATGATAGAAGGAAACTATTTTCACCATTCAACTCGTAGATCTTGAAAGGTCCTTTCCATAAAGAATCAAACTTTCCATGCATTCCTTTCTGTTCTCTTCTTTTATCCCAAAGCAACACCAGGTCTCCAATCTGGAAGTCACGTTGCTTTGATTTTTTATCAAAACTCTTCTTCACCCTGCTCTGATGATCTGCTATACGATCAACCACCTTAATTCACTCTTCTTCTAGCTTGGTTAGGTACATAACCCTCTTTTCGATAGAATTCTGAAAAGCTACATCTTCAACCGCTTTCGCCAACTACAAGGCTGGCAATTCTACTGAGATAGGAATTTCAGCATCAATCCCATATAGTAACTGAAAAGGGGACATCCCTATGGCTCGCTTTGGAGTGATCCGATCAGCCCACAACGCATCATACAATGCTTTGTGCCAATTCCTCTAATTTTTGTCTACTAATTTCCTGATTATAGTAACCAGATTCTTATTGCTGGACTCAGCTTGCCCATTGCCCTGGGGATAATAATCAGATGAGTGAGCCAAAGTAATGCCGAATCCATAGAAAAACTCAGTTAACTCATGTGACGAGAAATTGGAAGAATTATCCGCTACAATCTTATGAGGTACACCGAATCTGACAATTATGTTTTCCTTAAGGAATTTGCAAACAGCTTCAGAAGTTGCTTGCTTGATTGGCGCAGCCTCTACCCACTTGGTAAAATAATCTGTAGCAGTTAGCACATAGTTGTGTCCAGCACTGGAAGCAGGATTCAATGTTCGGATAAAATCAATCCCCCATTGGCGAAAAGGTTCTTCAATCACCACAGGCTTCAGAGGAAGAGCTGCTAACTTGGGACGACCAACAAAATGTTGACAAGCTTCACATTTAGACACCCATCCTGCTAAGTCCCGGAAAAGAGTAGGCCGATAATACCTAGCCCGTAAGATCTTATACGCTGTTACAGAAGACGAAAAATGTCCTCCGCATGCTAGGCTATGAAAGGATTCTTATAACTTTTCCTGTTGCGATTTATCAACACAACGCAAGAAGACACCATCGATACCTTTCTTGTATATTGCATTATTCCACAATAGGTATTTCGCAGATCTCAACTTGACGGTCCTCTTCTCTTTTTGATTTAAATGCGGAGGGCATTCACCATAAGTTAAGAAGAAAGCAATGTCCATGTACCATTCATCGGTCGTACTCACAAAAAGCACCATAGGCAGCTTGGAAGAAGTATCTTGATTCTTCTCACACTCTGCTTCAGCATGATTCTCTGCAATCAATTGACACAGGCCTCTTCCTCGTACCAACTTGGTAGGTTTGATGTCCAAGTCATACTCCTGAACCTTAGCAATCCAAGTACCTCGTTGGCTTCCCAGCTCTTGTTGAGTTAGAATGGATTTAACAGCAGTATCAGGAACGAGAACATGAGTATGAGAATTCAGCACATAGTACCTAAAATGCTTCACCGCTCGCACCACCACATAAGCATGTTTTTCAATCTGTGACATCTTCAATTCATGCTCTTTCAACGGACAGCTCATGAATGCGATAGGAGCTTCAATGCCTTCTCCATTTTCCTACATCAGGATCGCTGACACTGTGTGGGCTGAAGCATAGCTATACATGATGAAATCTTTCTTGAAGTCTGGACATACTAAGACAGGAGCACAAGCAACTGCCTTTTTGATTTCTTCAAATGAAAGTTTCCCTTCTACACTCCATCTGAATGGGACTTTTCCTTTCATCATTCCAAGGATATCCTTGGTTTTGTCAGCGAAATCGGGTACAAATCTTCTCAAGAAATTAACCTTTCCGAAGAAAGAATGAACTCCTGTTTTACTTGTGGGCAAGGTAAGGCTCTGAATAGCCTTTACCCTTTCTGGGTCAATTTTAGTTCCTTCTCTAGTCACAATATGACCCAGCAGCTTTCCTTCTGTTACCCCGAACATAGACTTCTTGGGATTCAATGAAATCCCATGACGTCTACACCTTAAAAGTACCTGTTCTAAATGACCATAATGATCACTCCGCTTTTTAGAAAAAATGGTTAAGTCATCCAAATACATGACTATGACCTTGCCCATCAGATCTCTGAATGCTAGATCCATAGCCCTCTGAAAATTAGCTCCGGCGTTGATCAGGCCGAATGGCATCCTCCTGTAAGCAAAGGTACCCCATGGGGTCGTGAAAGTTGTCTTGTGTTGATCTTCTGTGGTTACCTCGACTTGATTATATCCTGAAAACCTGTCGAGCATAGATAACATTTCTGATCCAGTAATAGTTTGCAATACCTGATCCATGATCGGAAAGGGATAATTATCCTTTAACGAGGACTGATTCAAGTTTCGGAAGTCAACACAAATCTGGATTTCGCCATTCTTCTTCCTGACAGGGACAATGTTTGCAATCCAAGTGGAGTGATGGATTGGGAAAATAATTCTAGCATCTAACATCTTCTGAATTTTTGCTAGGATTGTCCCTGAAATCTTCGGATTATAATGTCTTTGCTTCTGTCTATACGGCTTGACATCAGGCTTCAAAGGAATACTGTGCTAAACATCCTTGGGCTTGAAAGATTTCAAATCTGCATAGGACCATGCTAACACATCGATGTATTTCTTCAAAAGCGAAGTGAATCTTTCCTTCTCTTCAGGAGAACAACATTTACCGATATTCACCATCCGAGGTTGATCAGATGAACCTAGATTGATTTGATCCACTTCAGATGAAGAAGCTCCTTCAACCTGCCTTTTGTTTTGGATGAAGCGATCATGCTTGTCAAACAGACCCTCCAGAGAAACTAGACCTTTTGGTATCTTGTTGCCTTTCAGCTGGATAAATTCACCATCAACCTCTTGATATGGCTCTGAAATAGTTTCACGAAAGGCTGATTCCGAACCTTCAAAATATAGCTCACTGAAATTGTCAGCCTTTTCTAGAAAAGCCAACACCTGTTGATCATCATTGAATACCTACCAGTGAGTTGCATTATCTGGGACGCTAGGGCGGTACACAATCTCGATAGAGTATGTGTCTTGCTTGAACTGAGGATGAGGAAGAAGAAGAGATGCAGATACGGCCAAAGAATCAGCCTTGTCATTATAATCTCTTAAAACTACCTTAATAGAAAATGCATCAAAGCATTCTATACTATCCCAAACTTTGTTCCTGTAATGCCTCAACCGATCATTTTTCACCTGATATATACCCCTGACCTGATTAACAATCAGCTCCGCATCCCCTTGAACCTTGAGATTCCTAATTCCCTTCTGTCTGGCCAATTCTAATCCTAATAACAGGGCTTCATATTCAGCCGTGTTGTTACTATTATCAAATTGCAACTTATAAGCTGATGGGAAAATCTCGGAGCTAGGAGATATGAGAACAACACCAGCGCCTGATCCAGAGGTTGAGCAGCTACCATCAAATTCGAGCATCCAAATAGCATTGGTATCTTCCTCTTCAACATCTACAATGGGTATCTCTGATGCCATGAAATAATTCCCGAAGCTAGCATCTTCGAAAAGAATCTGAGCCTTAGGATCATCTGATTTAGTCACCAAATACTTTGCCTGCGGTTCAGGATGAAGAACCTGTTGAACCCCTTTGACTGGGATCTTGGCTTTGGTCCAATCCATACTAATCTCTCCTCCGACATCTTTACAAAATCCTCTACCCAAGAGAATGCCGTAAGCTATAGGAATATCTGCAACTAGGATAGTCATTTTCACTCTCTTCTCAGGAAAAGCAACAAATGCGAACTGTGCGTCCTTAATTTGACCAATCAGAGGGACTTGTTTAGTTTCCATGGAATAGCACCGTCCATATGATTTAGTCAAAGTAAGCCCAAGGGCATGGGCCACTTTTGTGGGCATAACATTATCAGAGGCCCCTGAATCAATAATGCAATTGCTGAGTTTAAACCCATTTATAAGTAGAGACAAATAAAATGGTTCAATCTTTCCTGAGGAAGAAGCAGAAGTCAGATTATTCTGAGGTGTGGGTTGAGTAGGATTCGGGAGGAGACCTTTGGAAGGTGATGGAACGGCCGCTTTACTCCTGATGAACTTGGCCAGCTTTTCAAATTGTTCGGGATTCGACTGAAGGTATTCTGCTTCTGACATTTGAATCTTAGTTCTCTTTACATGATCAATAATGTCGAAAGCAGTGTAAGAAGGAATGATAGTAGGCTCAGTTCTAATTACATGAGCTTGTGCTGGGGCACTGGCCTTAGGAGAAGGAGAATAAGGAGCAGCTGTCTTTTTAGTAACCTCTCTTTCAGTTTGCACCGAAATAGGGGTACCCCTTTTGACTATGGATACAGGAGGTTCCTTATTCTTCTCCTTAGTATTTTCCAGAGGCTTTCTGGGAACCTGAGATTGGGACCGAGTGAACACAGCAAATGATTGACCATCTGGCTCACATTCATCTTCATCATATTCCAAATAACCAATGCTAGAGTCGCCAGCTGACTCATCATAAGACTCATCAGCATATCCTGAAGCTTCGAAATCCTCACGGGAATCTTGTTCTTCTGGTTCATCATCTTCTTCAATTATTTCCACTGCTGCATTGACGGGCAGAGCTTCAATTGCTAATCTCGGTTGAGCAGGAGCTAACCGTGGCCTATCTCTGGCAGGTGTACCATTGTTATTAAAATTCTGCCTAGGGATATCCCGGTACGGAACATTGCTCCCCTGCTGAGACACTTGCTTCTTTAAAGCAATCAAATCATTAGCCATTTTTTGAAACATAGGGTCAGTATTACCTTGAGAAGAAGCTTGATTTTTGAGTTTGGGTATATCTTTCTTGATCCTTCCGGCTAAGATGAGATCATCCTCTATTTCAGTAGCCATTGACTGAGCAGTAGCCAGATCTGGGATAACCGACCTTCGTAATAAAAAGCTTATATCAGGAGGTTGAGCATTGATGAAGAAGCACTTTTGGTTTTCCAAAGTTGGTACAGCTATAACTGGAATTTTCCAGATCAGCTTATTGAACTTAGCCATGAATTCCCGCATAGGTTCATGCGATTCCTTCTTCATATGAGTAAGCTGAGCTAACAATGCATGAGAATCTTTGGCTGGTTTGAAACGTGCCTCAAACTTGGTCCACATGGTAGCCCAATCTGGAATGCATGCATTCGGGAGGTGGTAAAACCATTCGGCTGCTACACCCTGCAATGTTTCAACGAAGAGCCGAACGGAGACATCTTCGTGGGCTACTCCGAGGACACCGCATGCAACAAAGAAAGATGCAATGTGCTCATCAGGATGCTGCTTCCCATCTCCATTGAACTTGGGAATGTTTTTACGTGATCCACGTGGTAACTCATGCAATGGAGGAGTCAAAGTAAGAGGACCAATAACTGCACCCCAAGGCACAGGTTGAACCGCCATCCTTCTGAAAAGAGTGCGTACAAAGATCTGGGTATCAGACAAGAGTAGTGCACGACAAGTTACAGATGCTTCCCGTTCTTCAGGGATCTGATTTCTCCGAACAGGTGAAGAACTTCTGGCTCGGTTAGAGACAACGCTGTTGGGAGAAAGGCTGAAATTATGCTGTTGCATCAACTCAAAAAGTGGATCAATTTCACCTTGAGCTCGGCGGGACTGAGTGAAGATCCTCCTGGCCAGCTTGAACTGAAAGGAGATCTTATTAAAAATAAGCCAAATATGGAGTCGCCAGACACCGAGAGGATAAGCTTTATACTATTTATCCGTATTTCCCCAGCGGAGTCGCCAAAAACTGTTGGTTGGATATTTTGCCAAACCAAAATATGAGGTTCAACCACAGTACATGGGATTAAATCCCTCCTCAAAGACAGGTGAGGCTACCTGTTTATTGCTAATCTAAAACACAGTAAATAATATATACAATATTCACACTAATCTAACCATTGGGGGTTGGGATGAAATCCCGAAATCCACATTCACACGATTCAAGGATATTGCTTTCGTAAGTGAAATAGGTTAGAAACTGTTACAGTGAAAGAAGCACGGTAGAAAAGAAATGGGAGAAACATATTTTCTTTCGAGTAAACACAGAGCACGAAATAATCATACGAGTTTTAGATCACAGATATAGTGTCCGAGATAATTAGAAACACTGAGATTCTATGCAAAGAATAGCTTTAAGATCATGAACATAAGAACACTGTCTTAAATAAGATATATTTCACAACACAAAGTCTGCAAAACAATATCAACTTCTATTCTTCAAAATGATTGAAAGAAAACACAAAGTTTTTCTCCTTTCCAATAGCCTCTTAATGCTTCAAAAATTCTCGACCCTTTTGAATGCATAGGCATCCCTTATTTATAACAAAAGAAGCTAGAGATAAAACAGGACAGATCCTGAAAAGTAGCATGCTAACTAAAGTTCAGCTTTGCATGATTCTCACGCAGGAGATCAAGTCAAAGTATGAATTAAAAATAATGACAAAACGGAAATAAAAGATATGTCATTCTAAAAATAGAAATGTCATGGGACGTTGGAACTTAATCTGAGTCATCATCTTTTGATTCTTCTTCTTTCTCTTCCTCCAGCTGAGACTGTTTGTTCCGGAACTCCTGGAACTTCCGAATAATGCCTTGCATTTCATTTTCCTCAGGTGCAGTGGAATGATCATTCCACATTCCGCAGGTCTCATGGATATCACTGGCACTGCCGGGAAGCTTTTTCAACCTTTTGCTGAGCTTTCTTAAGGCCTCCAACGTATGTTCAATCCTCACAAACTGACCAATGACTTCAAGGTCGAATCCATCTACAAGTTCATGCTGAACAGTCTCTTGAACTTGTTTGAAGAGATCATCTGCTGATAGGGCACTTGAGTTCCCAACTGACACCTTTGGACAAATCTTTAGCAATTCTTCTTCCAGATCACTTTTCCCATCGATCAATTTATCCCTTGATTCTCTCAACTTGTTGCAGGCTTCGTTGAGGATCTTTACTCTGAACTTGATGGCCTTGATCAGCTGAAAGTGTTTATCTGTATGTGGAAGAACGCCTTCTTCTACCAAGAGATGTGCTGGTATTTGCTTTAGCACTTGGAGAGCTTCACAGGTCAAATCAAGCTGTCCAAGTTCTTCAGTGAATTCCTCATCCATCTTCTCTTCTTCCTTATGAATCTTTGCCAAGGACTGATGAACTTTCACCACGTCTTGAATTACTTCCTTCCCTTGTTGGAGCAACTTTTGGATCCATTCATCAACCACTCTTCCTTTTTTGGTAATCTTCTCAATCGTAGGCACCGATGAGAAATCAAATCCGGCAAAAGCAGAAGCAGATGGTATGGATTCCAGGGGTGTTGAGAGTTTAATCAAAACCTCTGTCAACTGCTCAACTTTTTCCTTAATCTCATTTCTGCTATCCTTTGTTTCTTTCAACTTTTGGCACAGGACGTCTATGGAATCCTTTGCATCTTGATGCGCCCCTTTTGCTGTCACTTTCCCTAGAGACACCCTGGTTACCTGGTAATCAGCAGCTGTTACATCATCTTTAGTTTTGTCAGCTGAGGGAGTGGCAATCTCTGCGAACTTATCTCCTGAAACATCCACCAAAACCCTTGAAACTGTTTTGGGTTTCTTGGCTGATCTCACAGTAGAAGCCTTAAGTGAGCTGAAATCAAAGGCTGGTAGAGGTACAATCACTTTCCTCTTCCTCGGAGTTTGCTCGAGTAGCCATTATGGTGTATCAGAGGAAACTGCCAATGTTGTAGTAACTGGTATTCTACTCTCAAGGGGAGAAGATTCTACTATTGGAGGGGGAACAGCAGTCAACGTGGTAGTAGGTGCAATGAATAGAGGCACAGGTTGTGGGGGAGTGTTGGTGATCACTTGGGTTCCAGCAGAGAGGGGTGAGAGCCCGGAGAAAATATTGGCCATATTTGAAGAAGTGGATGGGGAATGAGGAGGCTGAAGTGGTTGTTGAGGGGGAGGCACAGATTCAGTTTCCAAAGCCTTGAATGCAAGAGATAAGGTCTCTCCAGTTGAGCAATCAGCAAATGGTGAAGAAAAGAGCTGGCTTCCTCCTTCTAAATTAATCTCCCCTATTTCTAGTGGTGTTGGTGATTCTGGCACAACCACCGTTTGAGCTGGAGAGACAATTGAAGAGATTTGTCTTTCTTTCTTCTTCTTAGGAATCCTGATTTTTATAGAACCCCCAGAAGATTCTTTGTCCTTTTTCTTTTGGGAGGGCCCCACCTCCGTTTCAGCCAACTTTGGAAACATGTCATCCTTAAAATTCATGCCCCAAGAAGAGAGCCATTTTTTGGTGCGAGCAAGAATGAGAGCCGACCTATCTGTGATAGAGGCTTTTTCGCTGGCCGACCAATCAATAGGTGGGAAAACGTATCGATCTTCATTAAGCCCATCATAGGACATATCCAACACACTTTCATTGTCAGTTGTGCCATCTGGGAAATCAGAAAGCTCTAGCGTCTGAATCTCATTAATAGTTAACCTACTATTATCTTTTCTGTGAACTGTAACTTCGTTACGCAGATCCACCCAGATATCCTCAATGTCGGGCCTGTGCAGATGTAGGGCTCCATAGGTTCTAAGTACTCCTCGGATGTCAAAACCATCCCGAGACTTCATATGCTTCTTTAGTTTCTCCTGGAGTTCACATTCAACATTTTTGGCCTTTGCCACTGTTGCACAAGTATATCTCTCAATAGAAATTGGGAAGGATACTGCTGCCTTATGCTTGCTCTGTTGGAATTTGTGAAAATCCAATAGCTGTCTGACCAATTCTAGTAATATCAATCTATCCCCTGGATAGCGAGGCAGATGGAAAGGCTCTCCAGAGTACATGACTGTTCGAAGGTAGGTAAACTTCTTGAACTGCAAGAAGATACATCCCCATTTAGATACTTCAGCCCATGCCTCGTCTGAGACCCTTGTCTTTCTCAGCCCTGGGTTCAGCTGGCAGATGTTCTCGTAGAAAAAGGTGTCATTTATCCTCCTAAAATGATCCTTGGACCCCTTCTTCGTTATTTGAGGATAATACTTATAGACTGGATTTGTCGTTCTGCTTCCTTTAGTTTCCAGCCCGGGATAGCTCCTCATCCCAGCTGCTGCATAGGCCACATATGAGAACATATAAAACTTTCCGGTTGACAGGACCGTCGTCATCTGGGAATCAATTTCATCACTGATAAGGGTTCCCCAGTCAATCCCTTGCTGGTTCTTCTTGATGGTGACCATAAACTGATACATCCATCCATGAAATAAATTTGATTCCGGCAAGCCAAAAACCCGGCTCAGCAGGGTGATAATATCGTTGATTTCTTGTATGAAATCTGATCTAGGGATAGTTCTTGGAAATCTAGATATTACTGGTTTTCCCTTGACCAAGAACTTCTTATTGACATCCCTAATGCAATTTTCCTGGTTGTTGTCCCAGGCCTTCTGAGCCGACTTGATGTCTAGGGCCCCATACTCTTCAAAATTTGGTAGTTTCAGGAGATCATCAAAATAAGCCCCATCTAGTTTGATAACTACTTCACCAGCCTGATTCCTTACGGAACGAGAAGTTGAGTCGTAGCTGGATGCAAACGCCAAAACAAACTCTGGACGCACACGCCAAAACAAACTCTGGACATTGGGCAGACATGGGGAAGCCTGCTGCAAGGGGCAAGCCACTGTTAGCTAAAGCCACCATCCATGGGGTTTGAGAAGAACTCTTCACCCTATTCCAAAAGTCGCCATATCTATGTTGCCCATTTCAGTATCCCTGATATCATAATTACAGTCGATATATGATGGGGATTTTGGTTTCTTAAATTTGTATTTCATCCTGCTAGATTTTTCGGCCTTCTCCTGTGATGAACCAGGATCCGACATGAAGAATATTGGAAGGAGAAAGGCTCGGAACTCCGGAGATGCTGTGCACACTGAAAAACCTGATTGACTGAATGCATCGGAAGAAGAGAATAACCCGACACGCAGAAGAAGATATCGGAAAACTTTGAGAACCCAACAGGTCTGATATGTCAGAATCTTGGCGAAACCCGACACTTGCTTTCAATGGCGGAAACAGGAGAAAACCCGGCACCCACTTTCGATGACGGAGCTTAGGAGATGCCCGGCACTTAGTGTTGAGGTCAGAATGTTGAGAAACCCCGTCACTTCGAGCTTCCAATGTTCTTTCGGACTTTTGAATCTGCAACACAACCTTCAAAATCCGGGAAACAAAAACAGAGTCTTTCCTTTGAATTTCTACATACACAACTTCCTTTCTTTTTTGTTATTCATATTCCATACATCATGCAAGTAATTGAAATTTGGAAGGAACAGCACCAATTGATAGTCTCAAAAAGAAAATAAACCCTAAAAACCCAAAACCCTTTCCAATACAACACAGAAAGAAGAAGGAAGAAAAACCCTCAACAACTGGCAAGAAATTGGAAAGAAAATACACGCAGTCGATCCAGAAAAATCAAGAATAAAGAAGGAACGAAAAATACCTTCAATTCGAGACAGGTAAAAATCGAAAACAAACGATCCAGTCTGGTAACGTGAGTTTGTGGGTTTTGGGAGCGGAAGAGCATGCGAAAAATCCACGAATTAAAAATATGAACGGTAAGAATGACGTGGAAATCCGCGTATTTATAAGAAAATCAGTAATAAATACACTTCAACTCGGCACGTGCCAACTCACCGACCACTCAGCATGAATGCCACGTCAGCATGTTGGAGGAGTCCGAAAACCCGACACGAGGAGATTTAGTGCATTTCGGGTTTCGGGCTTCAGAAAACATGGAGCACAAAACATGTTTTGAATCATGAATGTTCCGATGCATTGAACTTCCGAAAACCCGATTACAAAGGATTGAGCGGACTTCGGGAATCGGAGAACATGGCGCATAAAACATGTTTTGGAACATGAATGTCCCGATGCTTTAGAGTTCCGAAAACCCGAATACAAAGGATTGTCTTAACACAAGGCGGGTCTCGGGTTTCGGAAGTCACGTGACACAAAGCATGTTTTAACTCAAGTATGTTCCGATGAGTTGAATTTCCGAAAACCCGATTTTCTCTAAAAGAGGTCATAAAGCAAAATCACTTCAAAAAATTTGTAGGAGTTATCCGATCGTTTCATTGTGAACTCAAAACGGGGATAACAATACCTATATAAACAGGACGCGCTCCCACATATCTGGCCTGCGGCCCATAACCACCCTGCTCCGTCTTAGCCCCACCAGGTGAGCCTCCTGACCAGCCCATGTCGGGTAGACCCAATATGGTCTCCAAATGACCTGCTCTGGTGTTAGCGTCCTAAAACACTCAACATACCACTCCGCAAATCTCCTTGTATCCCCTAGGGCCATGTCAGCCCGCCATTGCTGGAATCCATAATCAAGGGCCCCCTCTGCTCCTGGCATCCATGGAAGCCCGGATGGCCTGATCACTGCTATGTGCTCATATGCCCAGCAATGGAGCACAAAGCTAACATCGATACCTATCCGCCTACCGGTGGTGTACATCCATAACTAATTGTATATCTGAGCTATTAGGGCATTGACAAACGTGAACACCTGTCTGAACTACAGGATGTCACAAACACAGTCTAGTAACAGCAATGGAAATCTCCCACCTCCTGAATCTGGCAGAGAAAAATAGGAAATCACCATCTGAATCAACGTTATCCGTCTTCTCTTTACATCATCTTGTCTATAATGTGAGGTTATCCTCACCACCCCAGACACTATCTCTGAATCGTCTGCCCTATCTCCATACAATCATCTTAGGGGCCCCTGCTACTGCTCTTGTGGAGTAATCTCAATCGGGTTCTTGGTGATCGTCAGCCTCAGGATCCTATATATATCCTTGTGTGTGATGGTCATCTCACCCATCCTAAACCAAAAAGTGCATCTCCTTCTATCCCATTGTCGTACTAGTGCTCGCATCAGCTCTACATCTCGAGGCACCCGTCAGTAGTATCGGAAGCCCCCAAGCCCGGCTAGCTCTAGGTGACGCCAATCCATGTCAGTCACATCGGGGAGAATGGTCTCCAGAATCTTAGGAATAGCATCCCACATGTGTAATGCCTCTTGTGCCTGCATCCACAACATCAAGAGCAATGTTAGCTTCCCATTTATTCAAATTGAAACATCAAAAACACATTCTACCATCTTATCAGTCTATTAACTCCAATCGACGTCGATTTATTTCAATTGACATCGATCTAATTTAGTTGACATCGATTGAAATTCAATCAGCGCTGATTGAACATAATCGGCATCGATTTTTTCAAACACCGATTGGGAGGCAGAGTGTCAAAAACACTCTGACTTCCCACTTATTCCATTTTTTCCTAAAAACTGGCATTCTAGTGTGCTTCTTAACAGTAAACATGTACATGAGATTAAGGAGGATCCACTTACCCCAAGTCGTGTCCTCTTCCACTTCTGACTACTCCTAGGGGCTTCCATGTTGCTCAAAATCAGTTTTTGACTCTCTCTAAATCAATCGTCGTGGTCTAAATAAATCGTTCACGTTTTCCTTTCACATATTTATATGGGCTCGATACGGTCGGCGCTGATTTTTATGGTCAGCGCTGATTTTTATGGTCAGTGCCGATTTCTTTATTCAATGTTGACTTTAGCTTGATCGACACCGATTTAGGCCCATCGTTGCCAATTGGTTGCAATTTTACTTCTTCACATCGCTTTCTTCCATCTCCTAATCTTTTTGCCATAGTGTTGATGCTTGGCTTATTTATCTAGTCATTATTATGCCCTGAGCATTTCCTTTTGGCACATACTTTTGATATTCTCACCCATTTCGAGTCTGTTCCCTGTACATGGGGCACTCGCATTTTTGGTAGCTTAAAGATAACGGGTCTGTAGGCACTAACATCATCTGCTTCGTAGACCATCTGGTTGTCCATACCAATGTGTCACTCTTTAGGTGCTACTATTTTACAGCCCTCCTTACACTCACAAGTCTGTAGGTACTAACTTCGTCTCATGCAAAGACCGTCTAGTCTGCCCTACCAATGTGAGTTCCTTAGGTTGCTGCCTTTTTATTATTTTTGTGCGTCATTAATGATCAGATCTACTCTAGGAATCTAGCTGGGGCATCCTGCATTTTCATCTACCTTTTTCAAACTTGGGATTGGTTGCTCTTTTGGGGCCCATCCCATCCCTAGTTTGAGGGGGATCACATCATCACTTTTTCTTCCTTTCTTCCAACTCCTTGTTTTTGTCTTGCAACTTTGCTTATCGCAAGTTACTCAACAAAAAGGGGAAAAATGTAGACACTTAAAATTGGTTACCCAATTTAGTGTCCCCTGCGTGTGTTTACCTTCTCGGGTAACCTGAGGCACATTTATATCACCACTTCTCCCTTAGGGTATTATTTAATATTTGATTTAAACATCTATCCTAAGTTTATTTCACCCCATTATGTTTTACCCATAGATAATTAAATATTAACTATTTAATTACACTTTTTACATATATCTTAACTGCTTATCTACCCCATATCAATTCCTAACCTCCCATATCAATTTTATCCATCTATCCCCCCTATTTCTTCTCCCCCCAAACCATGTAGTGGGATATTTCTTGTATTTGAGTCAGAGGGATCACTTGCATCCTTCCAAAATTGTCCTTTTTGGCCATTTCACGAGTCTGTTCCCTGATTGGCGCTGACCGGTACTCGATCGGCACCAATTTTTCAGACCAGCGCTGATTACATATCGGTCGGCGCCAATTACAAATAGAGGGCCAAAATTTAGTTCTGGTTAGACAGAAAAGGATAGAGAGTTTCGAACATCAAGCCTGAGCATTATCTGTCGAGCGAAAGCTAATTCCATCCAAATCAATCCCTGAGAGGAGTACCGTTACTCTGCTCCTACCACATCGACATCACAAACCTCCATTGCTCTCTTAGTGACTCTGCTCCCGTGTCTAGTGAGGGTCGACCTTTGTCAGCATCCCAAAGGCTCCTACAGATCTAGTGGACATTGATGATCCAGCTTTCACTATCTATTTCTTAATCTTCCTGCAAATTTTCCACTAGTCAATGCCAACCATCCCCAGTTGACGCTAATTTTCTCTAGTCGATGCTGATTTTCTCTAGTCGATGCCGACCTATCTCAGTCGATGCTGATTTTCCTAATCGACGTTGATCGGCCTGCGCACAGGTAAAATAATTCACGTAACACAAATCCAGCATTGTTTTCACAGTTTCCTATTTTTTGTTGCTTTCTATCCTCTGTTTACATTCTGTTTGTCACTTTTGATCAAAAAATCTAAACATTTATTTACATTCTTTTATCATGTATGCTTCTTCTTCTAATTGAAAACGTGGACTGACATCTTTCGAGGGAGCATATCGCTTCCCGGACCCGCTTTTCGAGTAGTCCACCCAAATATCTTTTAACGTTGTCTTTTTCTGTCAAGTATATGTGTCTCGCAGGTTTCTCAAATCTGCCTTACAGGATCGCTCATGTGTGCCTGTCTTGTCTACATCGGCTTTCTTTTCCATCTACATCTTTGCATCTTGTCTTATCTATCAGGTATCGATTTCATTTGAGTTTTTTAGGGTTTTTTGTGCTTAGTTTGGTACATTAACTTAGATAGGTAACAAGTGCAGAAATTCTTGATCTACAAACGTAGACAAATAAAAATTAATGTATTCAAGACTCATTGATTTTATTTAGCAATTATAGCAGACCTTGGGCAGAGTAAGATGATGAAATGTGGGTTTTAGATATCCCCAATATGCCAATTAGACTAATTACATCAGATTCAGAGTGAGATTATGTATTGAAACTGTAGATTAATCTCCCTTTGGGTTTGAATTACAATCTCTGGTCTTTATAAACAAAAAATTATCTTTTTAAAGAAGTGAATTTTCTGCATGTTTCCTTAATAATCTTAATTTTTCCTTTTTTCTATAACCATCTAATTAGTCAATTCAGTTTACGGGGATGGTGATAATATAGTACTAATCTATCTAATATGTTGATGTCCAATTTATTAATGCATGGTCATTAGGGTCTCTTGGCTAAATAAAGCAAGGGAAGTTGTCGATCATACCCCTTTGCAACAACAAATACCCTCTTTAATAAATTTGAGCGACCTTCAACAGTAGGTTGTTCTAGGTATTGCTCCCCAGTCTACCAAAATAGTATCGACCGACCTGTGTTTGGATTTTAAAGACAAGCAAGTCAATTCTTCAACACAATTTGTAGCCAAATGCAATGCAATGCGATGCAAGTTCAACCTTATCTCTCCTTTTAGAGGATATGAGAAAAAAAAGTTACAAAAATAGAAAGAAGAAACTAATCAATATCTAAGGGTACGGGTGCTTCTTTTATTCATTCCCTATGCACATTTTGTTCCCTGTTGATAGTATAACAACATGCTCATTATTTTCATTTTTTGAGATATCCATAGAAATTACAAGTATATCCTTATATGTATCTATCCTTACATTTACGTGATTAAGAAGTCTAGATTTTTTTTTATTTGCTTCAAGACCTTTGTAAATTCTATTTTATGTATCAATTTTCAGGAAGATCAGTTGAGATAAGCTCTTGTAGAAATGAGGTAGTGACATTCAAGATATCTGTTATCTATGATAGAGGAAGGTGTTTCGAGGTGTATGAAGGAAAATGATATGGAGATAAAGAAGATGAATCTTACAACCATGGAACTTGAGGAACAGGTAAAACAGTTAAAACTTGAAACTTGCATATGGAAAAACAAAGTTAGATTCAAGAAGCAATTATGGAAAACCTGAGAAGAAGTCTTCAAAAATATCTGGGATAGGTTAGGGAACAAATCAAGGAAGGATGTGGGGATAGTGAATAAATTGATTCAGAATCAATGCATATAGATCTTAACGTAAAGTATTTGAGAGTTAGTAAGGATTTGAGGGTCAGATAACCTGTAAGGTATGTCACAAGAATAGTGTATCCATTCTCCTTCTCCCTTTTTGACACCTCTATATCTGTAAAGAATTTGACACTTAATTAGATACTTTTCGTTTGTGTTATACCACGAAGATTACAAGTGTGGATGTCTACAGGTCTTAAATTCTACTCAAAATCAATAGTATTTTGTTACCTTTGTGAAAACAATGGATATGAGTTAATTAGTTCTACTAAAATGTCTTAAAATCTGATTATTATTTAATCATTGTTTATCATCAGAAGCATAAGTATCAGCAACTTCACACCAACTATAACCTTGAGTTAAGGATGTCTTGAAGATGGTATCATATGCTTCATTAAGTTTTGAGGATGCCACAAGGAAAGAGGGCATTATCTCTCCAAAGAATCTCTTGAGCAGTACATATTGTCTAGAAATCCAGTGTCAACTTATTCATAGTAGATAAAATTCACATTTGGTGGAAGGTCCCATTGCATAAACAACATCATGAGGACAGAATCTATACTAAATGAGGAAAACTAGAGTAAAATACAAGAGAAAGATATACATATCCCATTTCGCTAATTCTTTTTTTATTTTTTGATTCTTTGGATGAACATAACAATTTTATTATTTCTCCAATGCATGTGTGTTTCTTTAAGATCCCATTTGAAGCATCATAATATAGTGAAGTATCTGTATAGTTATGAGTGTATATACATGTTTATGTCTCTGGAAACGTGGCTCAATCAGATCTAGTAACAAGCACTAGCAATGATATATAATGACTTTGTTTTTAATTTAATTCCAGTGGCACTGATTACACCGACATCCATCAAAGTATAATAGAAAACTGATTTTTTTCTTCATCGTTGAAGAAATGCCCAAATTTAAACCAAAATTTTTGAGAACATCAAGATTTGAAGTGTTCTGCTAGATATGTATGCAATTGTACAGAATTGCAATTGGAAATTGTTTGAACAAAAATATTAAAAAAAAAAGGAAGTGCATGGACTGCAGAGATTGTAGGATATGCACAAAATAGTTTCACATGCCATGTCCATACACAACATGGTTGTTTCAAAAAAAAAAAAATTGATATATCATGCAATCATTACAGTCTATGCACCCACATTTCTTTCAAGTATTTAGTCGAATAGTTCACTCGCACATATCTTTCAGGGATTTAACCAAACAGTTCACATACCAAGTGCATACTATAAAAAAAAAAAAATTGTTATTGAACAAACATTATCAATACATATATGTATACCATACAAAAATCAATGGCAACCAATAGAAATTCTTCATGCGAATCTCAAATGTTAAGACAAAAAATAAATTTTACATATATGATGGAACCCTAAAAACATAAAATAAACGATATAAATATTTTATGAGTGCTTACCAAGATCAAAAATGTATAAAAGAAGGGAAAAATCAAAATCATTGTTTTGAGATACTATGTTGGATGTAAGTGGCTTGTTTTCTAAAGCTCTAATTTTGACACATGCAAGGAGGATGTAAAAAAAGGTTGTGCCATATGTGGCTCTTACACCTGCTAATTGCATCTGCAGGAAAATTTCCATATCCCCTAAATAATTTTCGAAGTAGATAGAACTGCATAAAATTTGATTTTATGATTAATGCATAAACATAGAGATTGACAAAACACTATTTATTGACATATGGGGTCAAAGACGCGGTAAATGACCAAAATTCATCCCAAATCAATTACAAATAGATGTTTTTCATATTCCACAAATTAAATTTTGATCAGATTATAAAAAAATATCAAAAAAAATATCTCGAAAAAATTCAAGAAAGAAGAGATAAAAACCTAATGCTTCTGAAATCGGGTAGCACAATGTTTGAAGGATATTGCGCTTGAACTACCATTGATTTCTCAAGTTTTTGTACTGAAATAGGGATGGAAAAAAATCCAAAGGTGTGATCTGGTGAAAAATTTGACTTCGGAGTGGTTTAAATGGAAAATCAAAATTCAGGATTTGATCTGATGCGGTATGGGACAAAGAAATAAGGCAGAGGCCTAAAAAAATGTAACGCGGCGAGGTGAACAAGAAGGAACATTGTTCATAAATAATTCCAATGACTAAACTATAGGAAAGAAGAAGAGGGAAGAGTAGGAGGAATAGGATGATTATTCTGGTAGATAACTTGTTAGAACAGGCAGAGGGAGGGAAATCAATGAATTATACAACACAACAATGCCCATATTTTCCTACAGTATGCACTTGGCATGTGAACTATTTGTCTAAATCCCTTAAATAAATGTGCATGTGAACTATTCGAATAAACGAATGAAAGAAATGTGGGCGCATGGACTGCAATGATTGCAGCATATTTCAAAAAAAATGTTTTTTAAACCATGTTGTGTATGGACAGGGTCTTAGGAAACCATTTTTTGCATATCCTGTAATCTCTGCAGTCCATGCACCTAAATTTTTTTAATCTTTTTAGTCGAATAGTTTGCAAGTGTATTTCTGCATAATTGCATACGTATCTAGCAGAACACTTCCAATAAAATAAGTCAGTTTATATTATTGGTGGCATACACGATATAAACATGGTGGTGCATGTTATATCTTAGATGATGGGCCTTCTCCCATCACTTTCTACTTTGCTAGAAACTATGATCTTTTCCAAAGACTAGGTTCCCTTCTGCAAGAAGTTTGATATACAGAAAAGGAATCCATTTATGTATTTCTCTAAAGAAATCAAGTCTTCTGATACCAATTTTCTCAAATAATGGCGAGACATGAAGGAGGTGGCATATCCAACTAGAGAAGCCAATATGAAGGAACATTTCAGTTATTATAAAGGATTTTTATGATTTTTATAACAATATAAAGAATTGTCTTGTTATCTAAATTATTTAACCTCTTGACATTGTGGACCATTAACTTATAGGGTGAGTATGAAAGTTTGAAGACAAGGATTGCCAAAGTGTTGGAGATAAGACAAGTTCTACCAAACTTGATTTTTATTGTTGATGGTTTTGTTCAGATGAGTTATGATACTACAAACCATTCAAGTATAGTGCAGGTGAAAACATGATTATAAAGTTAAAATTAATAGTTTTGATTGCTAGAATTGATAGTTGTCTTTGAGTAGTATCATCCTTGATGAAACTGTATATTTATAGATTATTCATGAAAATAAAGGGGTTCAAGGAGAGGAAAGAAATACTTTGCCCCATCTAATATATGTTGTTAGAGAAAAACACCATGAGGTTGATCATCATTATAAATATGGTGTCGTGAATGTCAGAGTAAATTCACTTTTATTATCTCTTTTTCAAGGACTTTTATTGACAATGTTTTTACATTACAAATTGACTAGTGAACAGCTTTAGATCATATTCTTAAAAATTATTTTTAGTTGTATAAAATTTGGATCTAAACAAAAGGTCTTGAAGTAAAATTAGTTGTTGAGCAGATGAAAGTGGTATATTTAGCATAAGGCACATAGAAGGTTTGTGCGTGAGAGTAGGGTGCAGTCAAAGGTGCGCAAGGATAGGGAAGAACACGAGTGCAAAAGACAAGGGAAGATTCAGGACTTAGTTGTTTTCATGTGAGCAGGCTATTTTTGGAGATAGCGTGTAGAGCACACAAACCGGGTAAAGACTTGTGTGACACGCATTGGCTATTTTTGGAAGAGAGACTACTAAGCATTTTGCATGGGTGTGGGCTAAGAATAGAATTGCTACTGCCAGTTAACTAGAAGAGGTTTGTTGTTAGTGCACTTGCATGTGTGGTTTTGATTGTAAAGGCGCATGGCTATTTTCAACATGCAACCTATTTTTGGAGTTATGCAAGTGGTGAAGGGAAAGTCCCCACCCTTATAAATATGTAAAGATCTGCGTAGAATAGAAGGACTGTGTGAGAAATGAACAAATGTGAGGTTATGGTGCCATAGCTGATGCACACATAAGCTATTAGATTATCTATTGTAATAATCTTATGTGTATTCATTATGTTTAATATAATGGAGTGTATTGGTTAAATCAAAGTATTAATCCTGAGTATAATTGGTTCTTGCATGGTTGGTTTCATTATGGATATTATTTAAACCTGTTATTCATTAGATTTAAATATGAACATGCACTGTAGAATGATATATTAATTATGGATCTGAATGCATTAAGTCTTCATCATGCTAACATCTTGCAAAAACAACCCTAAAGAGGGGCCTAGTACCTTTGTGTGCTTCAGGTGAGTTCTTAATCTAGGTTGAGTGATGTGCCACCATGACTGGTTTTTACTGGTAAATTCTAGGTTGCATCATTGGTTTCATTTCCAAAACCTCTTTTTTGGGTTTTTTTCAGGATGGTTAGCGATGAAGACATACCAGTTGACCCTAGAAAGTGTTGAGGAGTGGATACATGATCTAGAAGAAGAATACGCACAGAGGTTCAACACCAAATCTAAGTTTAACGTACGCGCATGGGTGGAAAAGGATCTTTATGATAGTTTGTATGAGAACTTCTTCATTATTTTTCTAGTAGAGTTGTATGAGTGGCTGATAGGTATCGCACACTTGTTTGGATGTAGGAAGATTTCCAGGCCCTCTATGATGCTGATCTGATTTGGACACACGTTTTGGATACTTGGTTTCGTGGTGTTCTGAACAACTATATTTTGGAGTACTCAATTTCCACCTATTCTTTCCCAGAGGTAGTAGAATTCCAATTTTTATGATATCCTAGGGGAACTTACCTACAAGGCATTCCACGGGTGATTAAAATCTTGATGGTAACCCTGAACTTGGAAAGAAAACTAATGTCTAACTAAATACCCACCACATGTGGGGGTAGGACCAGGTTTGGTGAAAGATGGCAGACCTAGCAATAGAAAGGAAGAGAGAGGAAATGTGGCTTAAGTACAATGAGGTGCACGAAAGGGAGATAGAGAAGTAGTGGGATGTTGTAGAGTGAATGGATTTGTGGAGAGAGATGGCTCGTGAAGGATTTGAATTTTACATAGAAGACGTGGAACCAGAGCATCAGGAACTCCCTCATTTGGGAAATCATGACAGGAAACCCCCTGTCGGCCTCATGTAGAAGTGCACCATTACAGATGACTTGGGCCATGGGCGCGCATCTGAATCTACCTGGAAACCTTTCCCTTGCATTTGGTCTTCCAGCATCTAGTACGACAAATATTCAGCAAGCTAACTTAGGCAATGGGAGAGCACGACTAAATCATATAACAAGCACATCGATGGCAGTTCAAACGTCTTCATTGTTGTTTGGAGGTACCTTTTCAGGTGTATCATCCACACATAATTCAAACGCGTAAAATTTTGGACTCACTTCTGGGAGTGGTAACACTTCACAGACTGTGGGGGTATAGTTCAGTACTACTATTGGGAAACAGGGAATTACATCTTCTAGTTCGACTCTAACTACATGGTTAGGATCAAGAGGCATAGGTGGTTCTAGTTCCAGTGGATCTGGTGGTTCCAGAGGAAGAGGAAATGTAAGAGATTCTAGATTAGGTGGGTAAGGTTTGCACCAACCCCAGAATACTTACATGGAAATGTCTCTTCATCTTCTAGAGTATATGGGCATAGAAGATGTTGCTGAACACATGCACATGTGTGAACTCTTATGGCACACAAAAGGAATCATGACCTTTGAGCGCAGGTCAAGTCAATTCGCCCCTACATTACAAGGGTGCACACACAGCTGGTACAGAAAGTTTGACCCTGATCAGACTTGCGTAGACTATGCAGCTTTAAAAGATACTTTCCTTAAAGAGTTTCACATCCCTAAGTTCAAGAAGAAGAGTATAAGCATGCTGAAGGATATTAAGAAAGGCACTATTGAGAGTGTTAGAGAGTATGATGCTTATTTCAAAACATTTTTATCTAAGCTTTCTTATGACATTCATGCAAGAAAGCATGCGTAATGGTTTGTTGGAGGTCTAATTACACCTTTTAGAAGGGCACTATCACATAAGACATACACTAGTCCACGTGAAGCACTTGAAGCATCTTTACACGCTGATGTAGTCGAAAGTATAGACACTGGGGTGAGCCCATTTTTAGAATCATAGATCGCAGCTATAGAAAAAAAGTTGGAGAAGCTATCGGAAAATTCAACACATGAGACACACATAGGGATTTAGTGCATAGATTGTGAAGTGGAAGGTCACACAAAGCATAGTTTTCCCCATAGATCAATACGCTCATTACTGCTAGATTGTGAGATATGTCATTTAAACCATGATGTTAGCCACTGCCCATTATTACAACACATAATAAGGAAGAATGTCTCTTGTTACTGTAAAATTTGTAAGTCCACGACTCACGACATAAAAGACTACTGGCTGATTGGTCAGATCCATGATGTTATAGATATTGGTATATGACAGACAGGAATATCAGATAACTTTAAAGGAAAGAATGAGCATCAAGATCGTGATCATAATCAAGCACACAATGATTAGAATGAAGGGAATTTTTAAGGTGTTCATGATAGAGGTCGAGGATACCATGGTGGATTCGGAGGAAGAGGTCATGGTGGTGGATGAGGTGAGTTCCCTTGTGGAGCATGTTATACATACGGATATCTTTGTAGACACCTATTTTTTGGGTGTAACCCCTCCATCTCACATTCATGCAATTTCCATTCTCGCTTCTCTTTTTCTTAAATTAAATGAAATCGCATATATTTTCTCACCTTGTTTAATTAATTATTAAATGGGCTCCATATAAACCCATTTAATAGGCATTATCCCCCATCTCCCACAAATTATTAATCCATGGGTATTAATATACCCATCCAACACCCCTTTCTAAATTTCAATATGGAATATTTTATCTCGCCCACCATGTCAATCATGCTCCCCACTCCATCTAATAATTCAAACCATGGTCACCACGTGATCACATCATATCTCTTAACTCAGGTTACTCTACCCAACCCCAGTTACTTGTTAACCCCAATCTAACCTCACATCCAAGCTATAAATATGGGTTTTCCCCCATATTTCAAAAGGACGGAAGACCTAGAGGAGGACGAAAGAACTAGAGGAGGATGAAAGACGTAGGCCCAGAGAAGAGAAGAAAGAGCTTAATTAAGTTATGTCAGTTTGAGGTAGAAATCTTTGACATGGCTCATTATCTTGCAATCTTGATTCCCGGTTCATATCCATAGCAGAGCACAAGCTAACTCCTCTCGTCATTTTAGTTACTTTTCATTTTATATTCCAGTACTACTGTTCATGATCTATTATCATCTTGTCTGACATTGGGGTTGACATCCTCCAAGGGAGTTAAAATCCTCTTGGAACTAGAATTGTCCAAGTAACCCACATATATTATGATTTAATCTTATCTATTTTAGTTTTGCAGATCTAGCTTCTTTATATCACACATCTATCTTCATTGCACCCATAGATCCATATCTACGTCTGAGGTTTTGATCCCTCCATCATTTGAAGTTTTTGGTGTCTCTTAGTATTGGCCTTCACCCACTCGAGAAAAAAGTTTCCTCTATAACATTTTGGTACGCCCGATGGGACCAGATCCTAGATCTAGTTGTTTTGTTTGTTATTTTACTCATCTTTTCTAACTTGCTTGTTTGCAATATCTTAGTATTTGTCGATTTCAGTTCAGTACAATCACTCGTTGAGATCACCAAGAGGTACGTGTTCTGCTTTTTTTCTGTTGACATCTACCTGCATGGGATATAAATGCAAAAGTTAACCTTGTTCTTCTAGTTGTCGGCACATCTTATATTTTGTATCTTTTGTTTTTCCGACTCGCTTGTTCATAGGATTAAGTATTATATTTGTTTGTTTCACATATTACTTACACTTTATCATCTTTCTCCATCACAAAATACATATTTTTGTTATTTAGAAAGAATTTTTATTTGGTGGTTTATAATCAATCAATAGTTTTATTATTGTTATTATAAAACAATTAATTAATAATAATATATAAATAAATGTAATTTATACTTAAAATATATGTAAATAAAAAAATATTATCCTAAACTACCCCACCCTACCTAGCCCCTAATTCCCCTAGCTCATCCAACTCGTCCAAGCTAGCCACCTCACCTCACATACATCATTGAATTCCTGAAACTCAACAACTAGGATTATACAGCGGCCACATCAACTAGGTTTCTATGGGAAAATATTATTACAAGGTATGGATGCCCATTGAGTTTGACCAGTGATAGGGGCACACATTTTCTAGATGAGACAATCAGAATTTTATTGGATAAATTCATGATTGCACACCATAAGACTACACCATATCATCCTTAGGAAAATGGGACTGCTGAGGCTTTCAACAAGATTTTGAGCCAGACATTGAAAAAAATTTGTGATGTTGGAAGAAAGGATTGGGATGATAAAGTTTCTACAATACTTTGGGCGTATAGAACAACATACAAGCGGTTAAACAAGGCCACACCTTTTCAATTGGTGTTTGGCGTAGAATCAGTTCTTCCTATGGAATTCATGTTACCTTCTTTACGTATTGTGCGTGTTGGAGGTCTAGCTGATGAGAAAGCATTAGAATAACGGACTGATAAATTGATTAAGTTGGATGAGTGACGAGCAATAGCATGTTGGAGTCAGAAACAAGAAAAAACTAGGCAGAAAGCATGTCATGATAGGCACATTAGGGACAAGAAGTTTGATATAGGAAAGATGGTGCTTCTCTATGATTCTAAGTTTTTGCATCATCCAAGAAAAATCAAAGTACATAGGTTAGGACCATATGTTATCACTCACATACTTGAAATAGGAGCTTGTTAGTTAGAAACGCTTAATGGAATACGGTTACTCGATTACTTCAATGGGAGTAGGATGAAGCCCTACTATAAATAAGTCTTCTTGATGTTTGTAATAAGGAATTATTGCCATGTAGATTAGGTTTTCAATTATGTATTCCATTAATGTATTTCCTTCTTCGTCTCTATGCTTTGTCAATTTAGTTTTTGTTCTGTGAAATAAGTGCAGTTGCGCACTAGAAGCTAATTACCATTTGCAGTATTTTATGCATAGAGGACTGCACATACCATTTGTGTGGGGTGGTTATTGAGAAATGGGTACACATAAAGGAACAAACTACTACACATGTTATTTAAAGTTTGAAGAGTTGGTGAACAGAAGATTGATTCCAAATGAGGACCATAGATGGAGATAAATGAAGGAACATTATAACATGAGGTAAGCGGCGGCCGTGGAGACTACCAGGAGAAGACACAGTGATGAGATACTGAGGTGCATGGAAGTGCATTGAAGAGAATCTTGTATCTAGAAGATAGGAAGGCATGCACTAAAAGGTTATAGTTGAGGCACGAAGATGTACCACATGGAAGAATTTTGAAAATGAGTCAATTAATGAGGAATGTTGGTAGGTGAAGGAGCAATAAATGCACCGATTTTTTAAAAATATATATAAGGGATATGAGTTCATTTTTACCGTTGTAAATCACAAAAAATTGAAAGAGTTAAGTATGACCAAGTTGATAAAATTGTGTTGAGGTGCGAAGAGTGTGAAACTAGACGTGAGGAGCAGATTTGTGCGGAGGAGAAGCTTATGTCCCTGTTGGTGAAGGGTTCGAGTGAAGTAATGCATTTGATAGAGCTAGGGAACATGATTTCAACTAGGGCACATAGATTCAAGCAAGGGTTTGAGTAAGTACATTGCAAAACATAGAAGGTGAGCATTAGAGGACATGAAGTTACAGTTTAGAGATGACACCAAAGAAAGCACCTTCCGTAGGAGCCAAAGGGAAGAAGAAGGTGGAAGTGGAGGTTGAAATTTCTCTCGAGAGAACTTTTTCATAGATGCAATACCCAGAGGGCATGATAGTGGGACATGAATGGGATTCTCACGTCTAAAATTGCAATATTAATGACTATAACCACCACACATCAGATAACAAGAAGGAATTTGATGCACAGTTGAATATAAGATAAACAAGCACACAGTCGAGGATATGTCGATGTATGATGATGCTGGAGAGAAGCTATTAAAATAGATTGGATTTTATCAGTTGGATGGAATTCCATACTTTGGAAAGTATGAATCTTTGTACCAGTGGTTGATGAGCAGGGTACATGAAGACTTCTTCTATTTCACTGAACGCAGGGTAAGGATTACAACTGCCCTAATTTCGACTATAACATGATTTAGGGGCACATGAGTGGACTTGAATAATGACTTGAT
Source organism: Taxus chinensis (assembly GCA_019776745.2). Lineage (NCBI taxonomy): Eukaryota > Viridiplantae > Streptophyta > Pinopsida > Cupressales > Taxaceae > Taxus > Taxus chinensis. The sequence goes on from CM034154.1 coordinate 304,802,914, forward strand.
AGATAAAGTAACCATATTGGAGATTTGGAAGGAGTTAGGATACACCAAAGGTATACGCGGAATGGATATCGACAACCTGAAGAAGTATCCAATGGTATAAGCAACTACACATCTAGTTACCAAATTGAATGATCAAGAGAGATGGTCCCAAGTGAACACAATGTGGGTACACATTGTAAGGCGAATGTCACAGGGAACAATATATAAAATATCAGGCTACATTATGGAGAATATCATCAAGGAAGTGTGCATAGGTGAGAGAATCAGTTTCATAGCTATCCTATTATCCTTGGTATATTTGGAAATCGGAGTGCCCAATGGGCCGAAGAACAAGATCTAGGAGTACCTATGTAGAATAATTCCCTGACAGAAATATTTGAGAAGTACTTGTGTGAAGGGTCAATGAGTGGGCCATTCAAGAAGAGGGCGGAGATGTGGTATGACAGGCTCCGTGCAACATTTGAAGAGGAATGACGCATCCCCGAGGAGTTACCTTTGGTGGTGGGTAAGGTAGTCCATTTCGCAGTATATGAACACTTTTACATCACACAATTTGTAATGATGCATGGGACTTGGAGCCCCAGGTGCAAGCTATCATATGCATTCACAACACGTTACTTCCATGCATCAGTCCATCAGTTTAACAATGCGCGACGCCTGAATGTTGTTGCAGACAAGGTAGACTATGACTACCACACATTGCATAAGACTTATGTCTATCCAGGGCATACCACCTACATAGAGAGGATAATTTCAGATGTGATAAGCATGAATCTTGCGAGTTTGGTGATTTGAGATGGTGGGGCTATGCTTATCTACCTTCAGCTCAAGCCTAAGTTAGAGGGTAAAAAATATGTGGAGAACGAGTTTGCACTCCCAGGGATGCCGAAGGGAAAGCATATAGTGGAGAATGTACCAGCTCCAAAGCCCACTGAAATTATACAAGTAGATGATGAGGAGGAATAACATGAAGATAATGGTGGCTTGGTGCATAGAGGACAATGCAACCCTTGGACATGGTAGAATTTGAGCACGTAAGTACTCCACCCCAGACACAAGAAGAAGGGGATGAAGAATTGGAGGTAAGAATAGACCTTGAGGAACACTACTTTAAGAGGGTATTCAAAAGAACAAGGAATCAAGGTGCTACTCCCTAGTCAATGTGGAGATCAAGGTGAATCTCTCCATAGAAGGAGACAACTGAGAAGAGAAGGAGAAAATTGAAGCCAAATGAGGAGGCAAAAGAGTATGAGGAGAGTGCGCTTGGATCTCCTACACAACCAGAGGCTGTAGAAGAGCTGAAAGATGAAGAAATGAAAGATGAAGATGTGAAGAATGAAGGAAAAGGGGTAAAGGAAGAAGAGGCGAGACCAGATAATGATCAAGACATAGAATAATGAGCTCAAAATATTGATGCGCAAGTTCCTAAGGGGCCAAGAAGTAAAAGAACAAGTGGGGAGTTTACTGTTCCGTCTTTGGGCTATGCTGAGGACACAAGTAAAATTTTCTGCACCCATTTTCAAATTATGATGAGCCCTAAGGAGTTATAAATATGAGAGCTTATGGATGAAGACGTGGCCACCACATGCATAAGGAAGAAACTATCTTGGTCTATGCACACACACATGGATGAGCTAAACTTTGACGTATGCGAAGAATCTTGTGTTTCAAGAAGGTTGAAGAAGGCACCTCATGCTAGATATATAACCATAAAATCCACTATTATTTTTGATGAATAGGTAAGTAATGCCTTGGTGAAAGTATCTACAGAGGTGGCACGAAGGAAAATAGACAAATATGTCACTATTAAAGCACTGAGAGAAGAGATCAAGACCAAAGATGAAGAGATCACATGCTTAAAAGGAGTGAAGGACCTATAGCACAAAAAGAATGGGGTCCTTATCAGGCATGGTAGAGGAGATCAGGGATCATGTCCTTTAAACAAGGCCACACTTAGAGCCCAAGGTACCCAAAAAATTCCCTTCGGCTATGCACTATGTGTGCACATTAGTCAATTTGGTGCTTGAGGAGGGACCAGTTAGGATGCCAGTACCAAAGGACCCTGAGCAGGAGGCAGAGAGGGAAAAGGCTGCAGTAATTAGAAAAAATTCATCATACAAGGCACTGCTTCAAACCTTACAGGAGGATTTGAAGAAAGTGAATAAAGCATTGAATATTTATACATCTCTAGAGGCAGTAATCAGAATAAAGACAATGGTAGAGGACAATGAAGTCATAAAATCAATGAAGGATGAAACTTTGGGGTGTGCAGAGAGACTGAAACTGGTAATGTAAAAGTGTGAGGCCCTTGCAGTAGCTCAGGAGTCCCATAAGATTAGGTTAGATGAACTTGGAAAAATTATAGCGTAGAAGATGGATCTTCTGGAAGGGAGAATGTCTACAATGGTTAACATTTTGTTGGTATTACAAAATGAAAAGGGAGAAATTTCCCAAGAAGAATTGGAATCTATTGTAGTGAATATTATAGAAAAAGTAGAGGTCGCGCTGAGTGAGTGGCAGACGTTAGAGGCAAAAATAAAGGAATAATATCCATAACTCATTCTTCTAGTTGAAATAGAGGGTGGTGCAGAGTAAATACTTATTCTTTGTATAGAAATTATTTTACATTCTTTCCATTACTTTATTCTTTTTTTTTTTGTTCAAGGAGTAGCCATTGTTGGGATGGCAATGCAGTTTAGTGTGGGGTAATGTTGAGTGGATGAAAGTATGATACTTAACAGAAGGTTTGCGCGTGAGAGCAGGGTGCACTCAAAGGCATGGAAGGATAGGGAAGAACACGTGCGTGAAAGAAAAGGGTAGATTCAGAACTTAGCCATTTTCACATGAGTGGGATATTTTTAGAGATAACATCCAGAGCACACAAACTGGGTAAAGATTTGTGTGACACATATCAGCTATTTTTTGAAGAGCGGATACTAAGTGCTTTGCATGGGTGCGGGCTAAGAATAGAATTGCTACTACCAGTTAACTAAAAGAGGTCTATTATTAGTGCACTTGCATGTGTGGTTGTGATTGTAAAGGTGCATGGCTATTTTCAGCATGTGACCTATTTTTGGAGTTATGCAAGCGGGGAAGGGAAAGTCCCCACCATTATAAATATGTAATGATCTGTGTAGAATAGAAGGACTATGTGAGAACCAAATTACTATGAAGTTATGCTACCAAATCTGATGCACGCATAAGCTATGGTATTATCTATTGTAATAAGCTTTTGTGTATTCATTATGTTTAATATAATGGAGTGTATTAGTTGAATCAGAGTATTAATCCCAAGTATAATTGGTTGTTGCATGGTTGGTTTCATTATGGATATTGTTTAAACATGTTATTCTTTAGATCTAGATCTGAACATGTACTGTGGAATGATATAATAATTATGGATCTAAATGCATTAATTCTTCATCATGCTAACATCCTCCAACAACAAACCTAAAGAGGGGTCTGGTACCTTTACATGCTTCGAGTGAGTGCTCAGTCTAGGCTAAGTGATGTGCCAACGCGCCTGGGTTTTGACTAGTAAATTCTAGGCTACATCATTAGTTTTATGTGTTGGGTTTTTAAGGCCAGAGTATCAACAATGATGAAAAATTCTCCTTTCACACTTAATCTGGAATCTGATATGTGCGTGAATGATTGCAAAGCCATACAACATTCTATGTGCCTCTTCTTTAGCTGTAAATCTAAAAAAGAACGTGGTTTTGTGCAATTTCCTCAAATATACTATGGACATCTCAAGGATGATCCCTTAGGAAATCAATTGAAAGTATTAGTGAAAGTAAGCAATAATTTCAAATGTTGTGAATTGGCTATGCAATCTTCAGAGTTTGTTGTGTAAGTATTTATAAGAGTAATACTAAAATTGTTGAATATGTGAAAATGTGCAGACTGTAGCAAAAGCAAAAGGGTTGTATGGAGTACCATCGAGGATGAATCAAATGTATTTAATTCGCAGTGACACATTTTGTGCTGAACATGTCTATTACCTTCACATGGACACTGAATTGCGCGAATGTAATCTACTTTATTAATTGGAGACATTAAGTTTATTGCATTATCTATACTTGAATTTATTTATTTTATTTTCAAAATTTTCAAACAAATAATATTTTAAAGCAATTCCATTATTTTGGGATAATTTGACAATAGCATTACATATGCAATCTATAGATCCAATCAAACCAAGTCTATAGGATTTCACACATTATAGCACATATTTATACTTGTTAGAACATATCGATATTTTCACATAGTGATTCATCTCTTTCAGAAGAAGCCAGAAGGCATTTTCACTCTATGCAAATCAGGTCAACGTTTAAAGAAATGGTTATAGGGATTTTGTAATCATATTTTAAAGGTACCATTCATGTTTTATAATTCATACTAATTTGTTACATTCTTTATAAATGGTTATGTTAGTTGATACAAAAAAAAACAAAAGCCATAATGGTTTTTTCATTTTAAACATTGATGCTAGAAAATTATGCCTCCTTATATAAAAGTTTAGCATTAATAACTAGGCCGTCTCTTTTTAGGGCTTCACAACATCACTTAATTTGTTAATTCAATTCCCTCCGCTGTCCACCTGTTTTGTGTGGTGTTCCCATTACACACTTATGATGTAATTGCTAGTAGATATTAGTTAAAAAGGAAAGTTCCACAAATTAAAATAATAGAAATCTTCGTGTGCGTGTGTGTGTGTATAAGATTTAATATAATATGAATTGCATAATCAGCGACATCGAAAAAAGTCCACGCCCTGCAAAGAAGGTTTTGTGTTAAACATATTAACCAACATGTGGGACCCGGCGGGGCGGGGTTTATTAAGTAGCAATGGAGTGATGAGTGTGCAGCGAGACATGACATTATTATAAGGCGAGTGTGGCAGCAGCATTAAGAATTTGTGGCGAATCAATACTGGTATTATTGCTTGCAGCTTGCTCGTGCTTGCTCGTGCGTGCGAGCGTGCGAGAGATATTATTAGTGACACCACCGCATGCGCGCAAATTGCAAATGCAATGAATTTGTGTATATAAGCCGCGCCTTTCCTTCCCATTCCTCCACATCTCAACGAGCCACCAGGGTTCCCTCACAACATACATTATGGGTTTCCTCCCTGGATTTGAAGGGTTTGAAAAGAGGGTGGAAATTGAATTTAAATCTTCAAGAGGGTTGTTATTGCGGTCGCTTCCCGTGTGGGCGTTGGAAGAGATCCTGAGCTGTGCAGGGTGCAGCATAGTTTCTGGATTGAGCAACCCTGATTTGGATTCTTATGTGCTCTCGGAGTCGAGCCTCTTTGTTTACCCTCTCAAGATTATCATCAAAACATGCGGCACCACTCAGCTTCTCAACGCAATCCCTCCACTGCTCAAACACGCAGCTGCGCTTTCTTTGACAGTCCACAGTTGCAGATACAGCAGAGGCGCATTTCTCTTTCCTCAGGCTCAGCCATTTCCCCACGCCGATTTCGAGCAAGAAGTGTGCTTCCTCGACAACTACTTCGCCAATCTGGGATCTGGTTCCAAGGCCTACCGCCTCATGGACGGCAATTGGCACATATATTCTGCAGTGGATGAAGAAAAAGAAAATACGTCTCCTTTTTACACTCTCGAGGTTTGCATGACACAACTCGATACATCAATTGCATCAAATTTCTTCAAGCAAAAGGGGGTGGAAAGTGCGAGAGAGATGAGTGTTTCGAGCGGCATAGTAAACATCCTTCCACTTGCAGATTTCGACATGTGTGAGTACGCCTTCGATCCATGTGGATATTCCATGAACGCCATTTCTGTGCAAGGCGGCGCTTATTCTACGATACACATAACGCCCGAGGAGCATTGTAGCTATGCTAGTTTTGAAATCATGGAGAAGACAAATCTGGATCGCCTGCGCCTGCAGTGTTTCATAAATAAAATTGTATCTACATTTAGGCCGCGAACATTTTCTTTCTCCTTGTATAAATGCATCAAAGGGGAGGAGGAGGATCTAAACGACCTTCATCTGTACGGCTATGAAGATGAATGCACGAAACCCATTCGAAAAACTCTGCCTGGAGGTGGAGTTATACATTTCTTTTATTTCACCAAGATCCCCACTAAATAGTAATAGCAGCCCCCTTTTGAAGACATTAGGCAGCGATAGCTTTCAAATTTTTGTAATCAACCATTGACTAAATCAAATCAAATGTTTTTAATCACGCCTCTTGCTATTATCGCAATAAAGTAATTTTACTTTCCAAAACGACTGCGACTGTAAGTCTGCTACCAAAACCAACCTTTATCGACCACAAAATGCTTATTTCACCAATTTAATGTCTCACTTAAAAGATCCCTCTTTTAATACCCCACAATTTTTTTTCCCCTGTTGCAAGTATTTTTTAAGATTGCAAAGTGCACTTCTATTAATATAAAAATAGGTGTAGTAGAACATAGGCATATTCTTGATCACTAAACACATTTTTAATATATATTGAAATCTGGTAGATCCGTGAACCGCCTTCTCCCACGGTGAACTAGGTAGATTTCTTAGGCCAAGCGGCTAAGGACTGAGGGGTATCCATTCCGTCAAATTCATCCAAGGCACGATCCCGGTCTCATCTCTTATTACGGTACATCCCCGGACTTTATTTACAACGAGAATTGAACCCTGGTGGGCTCTTTAAGAGCCAAACATCTTCACCATTGAATCAATAGTCATTCGATGAACACTAATCACATTGAATCAATAAAGTTTTTAGAATGAGGCCTACTCACCTCAAAGTAGCAACGTTGAAGATACATGATCACAACAAAAATAAAAGTACATTTTTTTAATCAACAAAGAGTGCATACAACCAAAGTACCATACCACAAAAAAATAAGAAAATTATGTAGCAACAACAAACATCGTTGCCAATAGAGGTAGAGGAGGACTATTTGGTTTGTCCACCCAATGGCTAGTTCTGAAGGGGTGAGCTATATCCGAGATAGAATCCCATCCATCATTCTATTGCTGCTCTACTTCATTTTGTTAGGGAGGAGAAATGGCTAATGCCAATCGAGGAAATTTCCCCTAGGGGACCATGCCTACAACTATCACCACCACCTCTAAGGAAGTCAAAAACACCACCATTGCGAGAACTTGAAGGAGAGCGACATCTGGGTGGAGTGCGATAATGGCGAGGGGAGAAATTTTGCTTGCTCCAAGAGCAATGGTTGTGAAACCCTTGACCATGAACCTCAAAAAGAGAGATGTGACACAGAGAATCTAGAGGCACGTGACTGCCAATACACAGAACATGCCTCAAATGTGAGATCAAAGATTACAGTTGCTCCACTTCTAAGAGGACTTTCTACACTTGGACATGGATCTAAAACAATGCATTGGAGATCAAAATAGATTTATTAGTCACAAAGAAGTTTCTATACATAATAGTGTTGTTCAAATTAGCAAATTCACTTTCTAAATATGAAAAAGAATACCAACATGAAATATTTTCCAATAATCATTGTATTTTGCAAGAAACATGGTCAAGTTCCCCAACACAACCATTAATTACCAACTAAACAATTTAGGGTTAAATGGTTTGAAAAGGCTATGGATGCATTTCCATGCAAACTGAGCATTGGGGAAAAACTAGAAAAGGCATTTTAAAGACACGGGTTGTTGGAAAAATAGACATGTATGGTTCAAAAAACCCTTATGTTTAATCCTATCCCCAACAGGGACACCATAATACATAATACACCAAAGAACATGGGTCTTTTTAGGCTCAATACGGGCTTTCCATAGGTTACTAAACCTTCTAGTCCAAACAACTTCCTAAGAGCTAATCGTGATTAAAACTTTCACTCATAACATGTTGCATGACAAGGAGATGATAACCAATCTAGGGTTTGTATCAATAGAAGAGGGTGGCCAAAGGCCAATGCCTATCTCTCCACTTGGGACACGAGGAAAAACTAATTTTTTGGAGGCATTCATTAGGTATATAAGTTTGAATCTTGGGCTTTGCATCTTGATTCTTATGTTAAAATTTAGCTTTTAGCATATCCCATGGCAACCAACTATGAGAAGCTTTCTAAAATAAGTTGCCAATAACTTTGATTCCCTTTTGAAAAATATGGAGGTTTTTAATCCAGGGGACCATAACTAATTAGGCATTATAAAAATTTAGAATGGGAGACCACCATATAGAAAGAGAGTTGATAAAAGACCGAAATATTAAACTATCCCCAATCCAATTAAGGTTATGTTTGATAAGCTTGTATACCCTCCAAATGCTTTTAAAAATAAAAGTGCTACTAATCTTCACAAGCACCAGTGACAAGGGAAGACTCTGAAACGCCAAATCCTTATTGGCTTATTAGCCCATAGGAGTCCCTTAAGTGATGCAATGATGGAGAATCATATTTCAAGCATCAAATTCTTCCAAACTTTTGATTATCCATTTGACACTAAGCTCATGCCCTTGAAGTTTGATATCCAACAACCCTAGCCTTCATGCTTCTTTAGGTCGAAAACAAATATCCCAAGCCACCATGTGAAAACATTTTTTCCCTTCTGTTGGAAGCACAATGGACTGAGGAGGTGGGGGGTGAATTAGTTTTTCAAAATTTAAACTTCAGTTACCGTGTATTAACATTAATTATTCAATTAGGCATCCATCATACATAAGCATACTAGATGTGCATCAACCATTCACAAGATCATAACACAAGAGATAATACACAAGACACCAAATATAAGTGGGAAACCCTCATGGAGAAGAAAACCTACTGAAACTCTATTTATATTACACAAAGCAAAGAGATTTAATGAAACACCAACTCCTAGTTTAGTAGAGCACCAAACCTATAAGGAACATCAACCCCTAATTTAGTGAAGCAACCACTCCACAAGGAGGCTACAACCCCCTAATATGATCAAGAACCAACTCAACCATCTAAGATGAAGATCTCTGAATTTTGTTGCTTCCATAACTGATGGAGATTACTAATTCAGCTCACACACCTTCTTCAAACCCTCATTCCTTCAACTCACCCTTTCTTCTTCTTTCATGGACTTGTCTTGGCTTCAAACCCTTGCTTACATACTCTCTAAAATTTCTCAACATTTTACACACTTCCTCATATCTAAATAGATTCCTTCATACCTATTTTTGTAGACACAAAATCATGCACTTTGAGTCATTATCTAGTCTCTATTACATACTACTATTTACCTGATTCCTAAGTAAGAGAAATACTAATTAAACCATGTTTTTGGGTTAACCTTTATTTTCTTTATGCTTCATCTTTTAGTCTTCCACATGTACTTTCTAAGTTTGTCTTTTCACCTTTCGACATTTTTCATTCTAGACACCAGCACCCAGACCAGGATGCCAATGCCAGGGGCCCTCGTCCAATCTAGGTGTCCTTGTCCCTTTTATACTTTGGTGGCACTTTCTGGGTCCTTTCTAGCCATTTAGAGTATATTATATTTTTAGTAGTCGACCTTTTTAGGGTTAATTACGAAGTTCAAGAAAAGGAATCATATAAATATAAAGTTATGTGATCATAATAAGGGACCAAACACTAAGCATCTACTATATCCACCTAAGGTTGCATCCATCAAAGGCATCTATAGCTCCATTTCCATCCATATAGCTCCATCACAAGGGACAAAAGTCTTGTTCATCTGCATTACACTTCATAGGAGGGGAGTCTATTGTTTCCATGCACACATCCAACTAGCTCAACCAACTAGATAAAGGCACTAGCTCGACTGACTAGATAGAGAAGCTAGCTCAAGTCACGGAGGAGCTAGTCACTGTCGTATGTACATTCAACATCTAATTAATTTCTCACTACTTCAAGTGCAACTGACACAAGAGCAACCTAGGGAAAAATTTCATGCACACACACACAAAACTACATTGGTTCTGAGATGTAGTGCAACACTCAGTTACAAGTCCATCATTTTGGCAGCTAAGGATAGTCTGACCCCTTCATTTGCATCTTTATTTTTTAGGGTTTTAATGCTTTGTTTGGAGTTTTGTAGGTGATTCATTCATTCCATATTTATAGAGACATTCGACAGAATTCAGGGACATACACACAACAAAAAGTGAACAAGTGAGAACCTCTTGCGAAACCTCAGAGTAGGTCTTGTAAGCATCTACACAGACTAGGGCACCCCGAATCCAAACCAAAGCACCCACGAGTGCCCTTATCCCCCTCCAGGTGCCCAGTCTAGTCAAATCTACCAAAATGCATTTTTTCAGGCTTCTATGCGACGACCTTCCATATCTGTTCAGCCGGTCTCCACTATGACATAGTCCAACAACCTATTCGAATCAGATAAGGATTTTCTAACCCTCTTTGCACATTTATGGTTTCATATTTTATAGCTTAGTTTGCTTAGGTATTATTTAAGTATTCTAGTATTCGTTTATTTACTACAAACTTGCATTAGATTAGGCTATTATATCACATTTTAGCATAATCATTTTAATGAACTAGAACGCTTTCACGATTTGGATCCTCATTTTCCCTCTATCACGGGTTGTACAATTCCTTAAATTTCTTTGTCTGATTAACTTAAGATGCATCCCAATTTCCAGGTTGTTCTACAAACAACCTTAGATATTATGTATCTTCCTCAAGACACTTTTCCACATGAATATAAGCCCTATCTTCGATTGTTTATCTGACGTCCCTAGTCTTCGTGATCCACCATATCATCAACCCATGTTGGAATAAATTCAAGATTTGCATTATTTATTTCAAGAAAAAATTAATCCAATGGAGTCCACAATTGTATCTCTCAAATATGAAATCCAACATCTTAAAGATGCTTCTCAGGCTCATGTTTTTTCTCCTTCTACATCTCATCTTCATCCTATGTCTACTACATGTGTTCATATCAATGAGCCTCACGTCATACCATCACCTGAGCCTCTCACCTTTGATCACAATATTAAGCAACATGACATTCTTATTGAGCTCTTTAGTCATCAATTGATCACTTTGCCACCTACTCATTACTATCCTCCTTATCGGCTAACAAAATATCAAGGTCATCCATATTGAAATTATCATTGAATCAACGGACATAATGAAAACGATTGCTATGATTTACTATGAAGAATCAAACATCTCTAGCATCAAGGATTTATTTCATTTAATGCACACCATTATTTTGCATGCATATCTACACATGTTATATCTCAATGGGTTCTTAAACCTGATTCGTCTATGTATAATGAACAACATGACATCACTTATAATGGTCATTCTATGGAAATTCAAACACCAACTAATCAAATTCCTCCCAAAATCAATATAACACCCACTCCTCTCAAGACATCTACAACATTACCAAGTCATAGTACGCAACCGCCTCTCAAAATCAATCAACCTTATTCCCCTATTAGGTCTTCTGCAATGCCATCCATACCACCAAATCTGCCACCATTTAGGATTTCTCCCCATCCCACGCCACTTCCATTTCCAATTCATTTTTTCAAAGAAACTGCTCCTCCTACTGATAGCCAAGATAATTTCTACCACCATCTCATGGTTTTGCTGTTGCTTTTTCCACACATGCTTCCACAGTTTCACGCAAACTTGGTCTTTGGTAGGTGAATCTTGTCACCTTACCTCCTGATGACACACTCGTGTTCTTATGATTCTAACATGACTTTTGAGGGATCTCTTACAATAAGAAATCCATTTCATTTATGTATTGCATACTCATACTCATTCCTAGATATATACATTTATCACCATCTATCATTACTTACACATACAATATAATATCTCATCATTTATCATCAAATACATTCATTACCTAACATACTTATCACCACATACTTGGGGGGCATCCTACTTACTCCCCCCATTTCATAGCGTCATCAATTATATTCCATCTTAAAAACATCGCATCTAGCCCTCTACACCCATCATATACATCCCCATACATTTGTATCATCATTACACGATGACGCATTCTTGTGCTTCAATTCACACTTGACTGTTGAGGGCATCCTATACACATGAACCTCACACACTGCATATTAAACACTACACAACATGAATCTTCAAAAATTTGACATATATAGATCCTACATCTTATGTCTTACATTTATGAAACATCTACACATCTTGCATCCTTCAATACACATTACACACTACACACATGCAAATTTCTCATCGTCACATCTACTACACATTACGTATTTTTACACATCTACTTTTATGTGCTACACTCACTACCCGATGACACACTCTAGTCTCACAGTCCATGCTAGAATATTGAGGGTATATATCACAAATGGACCTCATCACACTCATATGTTCACCCATTCAATCTTTCTATCATGCGACATTCCTCCATTAGTGATATAAGTTATAGGTTACATCATCACTCCTTCTAGCATCCTTTAGTGATATACGCTTTAGGCTAAATCATCACTTCTTTTGTTATCTTGCTATGATATACGCTTTAGGCTACATCATCACACATTATTACACCTCATCTCTATGTCGCATATCATCACTACACATTCATCACATCACGCTACACACAACATATCATTTGACCATTTCCCGATGACGCACTCTCATTTACGGTTCATTCTTGACTGCTGAGGGGGCATAAATAAATGAACCTCATTGTACACAATTTCATTCACTCAGGGGGCATGTGGCTCATATCATTCACACTACATTCCATTCTATCCATCCACATCATACTACATATCTTGGTTGCATTTACTCATGCTTACATTTACTTTTACATGTTCACTTTATTACACATGCTTGATAGATATTTTTTATGTCATTATATTTATCATACACACATGCGTGTTCACTTAATTTTTATTTTTGATAAAAAATTATACAAGTCCATTACAAGCAACATGGATGCTTATCACAGTACCTTGTACTAGTCCCACAACGACTCCTAGGAGCATCCACTTTCGTACACTACAAGTTCTATTGTTTCATTTTAGTTCATAATGAATTACTTTCTTAGTTTATAAACACATTGACATAATTTTTATCTTTCTAACATGCTAACGGGTGATTCATATGCAACATTTGTTATGTAAGGCTACTTGTTTCCATGGTTATCTATCACATTGCTTGTACTTGCTTGTCATTGTTTTCCATTGTATGCGGGCTTTGCAATTTGTCTTTTTTGTACACTTGTTTTTTTGCGGCCATTACGACCTTGATTTTCTTGCAACACTGTGATTGTTGTCCCATGTTTGGAACCTGCTTTTCATGGTCTACACTGTCTTCTTGGGTGTTTACATTATCTTCTTATACATTTTCTCCCTAGCTTACATGTCGTATTTTACATGATTTTTTTTCTTTGTTTTTACTAACACTTGTTTTCCTAGCCATTCATTTATGTGTGTCTTGGTTTCTACCAAGCACACCCCCTTCCCCCTGCAGGGCACAGTCTTAGTTTCAACGGTTGGTCCTCTTTTGGGCTGCATACTCCTACAATTTTGTTGCATGCGCCCCCAAAGAGGGGGTATCATGGTTAACTAAAAAAATGTGGAAGAATGGTAGTTAATATAAAATAGGAAATACATTAAATAACAGTAAATAAAAATAGTAAATAAATATAGGAAGTGACCCAAGCAACTAAGAAAGTAGATATGTAAAACCCTAAAGTGCAAAGAGAGTAAAAAAGAACTCAACTAATCCAGAGGCTGATCTGGACCGTGTTATAAAATAAATTGAATATTTTGAAAGTAAGAACGAATATGTAGAGGTCCCAAAAAGGACATATCTGACCTATTTGAGTGGAATGTGATGTCTAGATAGGTACAGGAGTGCTTGTAGGCACCCTAGTCTGTGAAAAATCTCAGTAACCTTCCTATGAGGTATCACTTGATGGTTTCCTTCATTTTTTTCCTATCGCAATAACTTCATTGCATTGCACCATATGTCGTTGGTAATTAGTGATGAATAAAAGACCTACAAACCCCAAGAAAAGCTTCACACCCTAAAAAAATAAATATTCATATGAAGGGGTCGAACTGACCTCAACTGCTACAATGGTGGACTTACTAACTGAGTGCTACACTACATCTCATACCTGATGTAGTTGTGTGTGTGTGTGTGTGTGTGTGTGTGTGTGTGTGTGTGTGTGTGTGAAATCATGCCCTAATCACTCTTGTGTCAGTTGCACTTTGTGAAAGTAGTGAACAATAACTATGTGTAGAAAATATAATAGAATGGTGGATGGAATAGAATAAACTTCCCTCCTATGTAGTGTGATGCAGATGAACCAGCCTTGTGCCTTGTGATGGAGCTAGATGGATGCAAATGGAGCCTTTGTTGGATGCAACCTTAGGTGATGATAGTAGTGCTTAGTGCTTGGTACCTCATTATGGTCTCATAACTTTATATTTATATGGTTCTCTTCTTCTAATTTCGTAATTAACCTTGAAAAGGCCAACCACTAAAAAGATAAAAATCTCAAACAACTAGAAAGTGCCCAAAAGTGGAAGGAAAGTGTAGAAAGGATCAGGGCACCCCAAATGGGACTAGGGCACCTCAGTATTGGGCTAGATGCCCCAGTTAAAGAAAAAATGATGCAAAAAAACAAACTGGGAAAGTATGTGTTGAAGGTCGGTAGTGACGACAGAAATCAAATTAAAATGGCTAAAAGACATGGATTAATTATTACTTTCGTCACTCAAAAACCATATGAGACTGAGACTAAATAATGTCTAAAGTGCGTGATTTTGTGAATACATTTTCCCGCACTTTATGTTGGTGAGAGGAAATCTCGGTAACATAAAGTAGTTAGAGATGTGTACTTGTTAATCCATGTAGATTGATGTAGAAATGTGTTGAAGGACTAGAAAAAGTACAGAAGGAGAAAATAGTGGAGCGTGGAAACTAAAGACACAAAAGTGAAAAAAGTGGTGAGAGTGAACCTAGGGCAGAAATGCGTGTGTAGTTGCTGATGTGTGTGATGTACATGTATGGTTAGTATCATGTGTGTTTCCACAAAATGTTGTTGTTGTTGTTGTTGCCCCCATTGTTGTAGTTGTTAACTTCTTATTTCTCATATGGATGAACCTGTAAGGAGAAAATGATCAAGTAGTCAAATACGCATGTATATGCAAAAAATTCATGTAAAAGATGCATGTATATTTATGTGAAATCATGTAAATGTAAAGTATGTAAATGAAAAATGGAACATGTGCATCTGATCTATGTTGAGAGAAAAAGTGTAGAAGGATATCTTGTACTGCGATTTTTTTGGGCGGTCTCATGCCACCCTGGCTGAAGAAGTGTAGGGAGAATGTTGCATTATTCTCCAACCTATAATTGTTTCCTTGAAGTTTTATGAAGATATATCAGTACTACCTAGTTTTTTGGGTGATCTGACATCACTTGTTGAAGTAGTGTAGAGAGGAAATTTGTTGTGTCCTCTAACCTGTAACTGCTCCCCAAAATGCTAAGGACAACCATGTCCTGTAAAATCCACTATGTATGGGGTTTTTAGACTAGTCTGAACCCACTCATTGTATAACCCACAATGCCAAGGGTGGAAACTAAACTGAACTGAACTGGTGTAGAAACGTTGTGTAGTATGTAAAACCCCAAATGATGCCCCCCTCTTTGGGGGCGCATGTGACATCACTGATAGGAGAATGTGGCCCCAAAAGAGGAAAAAGTGCATGAAATATATAAATTTTCCATACAAGGAAAAATGGATGCATTTGGTAGAGACCAAGGCACGTACAAACATGAGGCTAACCAAAGACAAGTGTTAGTACAAACAAACATGCATGTATAATACAATATGTAATCTACGCAAACAATGTATAAGCTACCAAGCAATATAGTAATGTAAACACGCAAGAAGACAAAGTAAGCTACACAAAGTAGGATACAAACATGAGACATCACTCACGATGTTGCAAGAAATGCAAGGCCATCATGGACACATACAAAAAAAAAGTGTGCACACAAAACAAAAGGCAAGGCCCGCATACAATAGCAAACAATAGACAAACAAGTACGGACAATAGCTAACCATGGAAGCAAGTAATCCTGTGAAAAAATGTCACACATGAAGCACCCATCAACATGTTAGAAAGATAACCCATATGTCAAAAGTGTGTATAAGAAAGTGATGTAAAGTGCTAAGTACATAATGAAACAATATCACTTGTAAGAGATGAATTTGGATGCCCCCAGTGACTGTTGTAGGAGTGGTAAGAGGCAATCATCCATGCCACATGTAAGAGACATGTATCTGCGATCAAAACTAGAAAAAAGGTGTGAACACACATGTTTATATGGTAAATATAATGACATACAAAATCTAGCTAGAATGTTTAATAAGTGAACATGAACAAGAAAAGGTAAGCGAAATTACAAGCAATCAAGATATGCAACATATTGTGGATGGATAGAGTGGAATGTAATATGGATGGTAGGAGCTGCATGCCCACCGAGTTGAATGGAAATGTATACAGTGAGGTTCATTTAGTATTTCCCCCTCAGAAGTCAAGAATGAAATGTAAACAAGAGTGTGTCATCAGGAAATGGTCAAATGTGTGTTGTGTTTAATGTGATGTGATAAGTGTGTATTTGTATTGATGATATGCGACCTAGAGATGATGTGTATGTGACCCTTATTTTGAAGCGGATATTATGACAAGATGATCGAAAGAATGATGATGTAGCCTAAGGCATATATCACTACAAGATGAATAGTAGGGAGTGGTGATGTAGCCTAAATTGTATACCACTATAAGATGATAGATTAAGTGACCATTTATCCTATAACGTATGTCACTAACCTAGTAATGTCACATGATGGAAGGTCAAGTGATGAATGTGTGTGTATGATAAGGTCCATTTGATTTGTAAACCCTCAGTAGTTGAGTATGGACCGAGGAACTAAAGTGTGTCATAGGGTAGTGAGTGCAACACATAAAATAAGATGTAGTATATATGATGTGATGATAATAGACAACCATATGATGTGTAGAAATGTTTAGTGTATTATGTATAAGATGCAATACAAGGTGTGTAGATAGACTAATAATTTGAGGATGCACTCTATGTAATATGTAATATGAGGAGGATGGAATAATAGACTTATAGGAAATAGGAGTGTGACACATATGATAAAGAATAGTATGGTGTGTAGACAATGTATGATGCAGGAATTGCGTAATGCAAGATGTGCATGTAGACTAAAAGTGTAAGGTGCATGGTATGTAAGATGAAAATCATATAATTTAGAACCTAAGAGTGTGATACATGTATAATGATGATTAATATGATGTATGATGTGTAGATGTAAATGTAAAAATCATATAGACTAAATTTAGAGTGTATGAGGCAAAGTGTAAGACATGATGAAAAATGTGTGAAGCAACCTAGTGTGCAGTGTGTGGGGTTCATGTGTAGTAAGCCCTCAATAGTCAAGTGTGAAATGAATCACAAGAGTGTGTCATTGGGTAATAACAATGCTAAAACATGTGATGAATATGCCTATGCAAGGATATGAATGTATGATAATGTAAAGATGAGAGATAAACCTATGTGAATATGAGGAGGGGGATGTGTTAGATGTTATGCCCCCAAGTGTACGACAGAGAAGGTGACTATGTGCTGCTATCAAGGAGATCATCATTATTGTGGTCGAAACCTACTGGAGCAACATCATAAACATGATAATCTATAGAGTGAGGAGGGTCGTATAAAGACCCATTGTGGCATAGTGTGTACACATTCTTTACATATTCCTCACTAGTAAAGGCTATCGGTGGACAACGATGAGCATGCCAATGAGATATATTCATGGAGCGTAAGCGGGTGAAGAGTCATTAGGAATAGAGATATTTCCAAAAGGTGTAGGAAAGGTAATCAAAGAATGGTTAGTGTCTATCGTACCGCCAATATAGTCAAGCTAGGACTGTCCAAGTGTGAGTGGAAAATCATGAGGGGTACATGAAAAAAAGACCATCAAATGAAAAAAACACAGGCCATAAGTGGTCGTAATGTGAAAATAGCCATGATAAAGATGTGGTGAATAAAGAGGTGGTAAGATGTCATTAAGTGTCATGTCAAACCTAACCAAACCATCACGTGTACAAATAATATCTAAGAAAGTAGAGTAAATTGGGATGTGCTACCAAAAGGACCTGTTGATAAATAATTTGCATGTAAAAGGAGGTAGTGGAGCTACGACCTGTGGAGGAGAAGATGAAATAGCATCTATATTATTTACAGACCCTTGGTATAGTACCATAACATTAGTAGAGGGAAGGTTCTTGAATTTATATTCACCCTGGCCATCGGCCACAAAGGTTTCTTCAAAATAAGAGTCAACTACATCTATAGGAGTAAATTTAAGTTATCCTAATGTGTCATCATCGAGTTTGATAATGTCAACTTCATCATCAGAGTCCTCAGAATCATCTGTGTGGGCATTATCATGTTGTATTGCTTTGTTGAGTATATTGGTAGGAGCTACAGTATGGGGAGGAATTGAATATGCCTCAATAGATGTAAAAGAAGTGGTCATTGGATCGGGTATGGTGGGTGAGATGATTTTCATAGTATGAGTAGAAACAATTGGATTATGCGTAGCAGAAGAAGAAGGTAGCAAAGAACTAGACTAACCAATATCATATGTGTCAAGGATACTATATGGAATACATTGCGAAGGTAGAATGAGCATAGTAGTAATATGGTCTATACGACAATATTTGAATGGATCTAGTTCTGTGGTGATAGTATGTTTATAGCCATCATGCAAAAAATTTGACACATTGGTGAATAGTAAATGGAACTTCTTCCATTGCATGAATCCAAGGTTTACCTACAAAGATATTGAATTCAAATGAGGCATCTATAACATAGAAATAAATGAGAATATTCTTAGACTTAGATATGCAATGAAATTGTTCCTAAACATGTATGAGTGGTAGATTCATAGCCTCATATGATAATAGAATTCCTAGAAATAAGAGTATCACTAATATCTAGCTACTGTTAGAAGAGAATAAGCACATAAGTTGATGGCTGATCCATTATCAATAAACACTCGTTTAATACAATGCGATGCTAATGGCAAAAATAATGAGAAAAGGTGCACACATGGATTGCTTTTAGTAAAAGTTGATAGATCCTCATCAGTGAAAAATATGTCATGTGGTAAATTGCGAAGAGACTATATAAGATGTATAGAGGCCATCAAAAAAATATCACTTTCAATATGAATATCAAGAAGGGAAGATGATAATGTGTTATGACGGTCTGGTGCATTAAACAATAAGTTGTAAAGGGAAATCTTAGCGGGTGTATTTTTAAGTCGATCAATGATGTCATAGCCCTTAGAAGCAGTAGGAGGAGCTTCCAAAGCAATGGGTGGAGGGATAGAAGCGGGTAGAGCCATAGGTGGATTAAGACAAGAAGTAACTACATTAATAGATAGAACATCCTAGGCGTAACAAAGTGGGGAGGATGTTGAGTACACACATGCATAAAATCAGTAGCAATAGTCACTATATTGGAAACCTTAGTAGGAAAAAAAGTAGGATAAGACAATTGAGTCATGACTTGATAAGGTGAAGACATGATCAGAAGAAAAGGTTGAATACGTCAGGTTCACCAAAATGATTAACTAAATAAATGTGGAAGAATGTTAGTTAATCTAAACAAGGAACAACAATAAATATTAGTAAATAAATATAAGAAGTGACCCAAGAAACTAAGAAAGTAGATATGTAAAACCCTAAAGTGCAAAGAGAGTTAGAAAGAACTCAACTGATCCAGAGGTTGATCTGGACTGTGTCGTAAAATAAAATGAATATTCTGGAAGTAGGAATGAACATGCAGAGGTCCCAAAAAGTATAGATATGAGCTATTTGAGTGGATTGGGATGCCTAGATAGGTATAGGGGCACCTGTGGGAACCCTAGTCTAAAATATGGGTTTCCTGGTCTATGAAAAAGATTTGTAACCTTCCTATAAGGTATCGTTTGATGGTTTCTTGCCTTTGCTTCAAGTCACACTAACTTCACTGCACTATGCCATATGTCACTGGCAATCAGTGATGAAGAAAAGAACTACAAAACCACAAGATAAACATCAAACCCTAAAAAAGAAAGATGCATATGAAGGGGTTGAATTGACCTCTGCTGCCACAATGGTGGACTTACTAACTAAGTGTTGCACTACATCTCAGACCCGATGTAGTTCTGTGTGTGTGTGTGTGTGTGTGCAATCATTCCCTAGGTGCTATTGTGTCAGTCGCACTTTGTGAAAGTAGCGAGCAGTAATTATGTGTAGAAAATGTAATAGAATGGTGGATGGAATAGAATAAACTTCCCTCTTATGTAGTGTGATGCAAATTAACCAGCCTTGTGCCTTGTGATGGAGCTAGATGGATGCAAAATGAACCTTTTATGGATGTAACCTTAGGTGATGATATTAGTGCTTAGTTCTTGGTGGATCATTATGGTCTCATAAATTTATATTTATATGGTTCTCTTGTTCTAATTTCATAATTAACCCCAAAAAGTCTGACCACTAAAAAGATAAGAATCTCAAATGGCTAGAAAGTGCCCAAAAAGTGGCGGGAAAGTGTAGAAAGGCTCAGGGCACCCCAAATTGGATAAGGGAACCTAGGGCACCCTAGTATTGGGATGGATGCCCCAGTCAAAGGTAAAATTATGCCAAATGAAAAAAAGAGACTAGGAAAGTATGTGATGAAGGTTGATAGTGATGACATAAATCAAAGTAAAATGGGAAAAAGACATGGGTTAATTAGTACTTTCTTCTCTCAAAAACCATATGAATAGTAGTATGAGACTAGGATTAAATAATGTCTAAAGTGTGTGATTTTATGACACGGGTTTCTACCAAGCACATTCCCTTCCCCCTGGAGGGAAAATTCTTAGTTTCAGTGGTCGGTCCTCTTTTGGGCTACATACTCCTACAACGACGTCACATGCGCCCCCAAATAGGGGGTATCATTTGGGTGAATCAGTCACCCCATATAGTGGTCTACACATAATATAAAACAAAACACATTACCGATACAACACATTTTAGGGCTCAGAATGAGACTCATGTCCTTAGCATAGTGATGGCTTTCCTAGAGCACCTATAACCAGGGGGAAGTTACACAACGATTGGGTTCATCACAGTCTACAAAATGCATACATAATAGATTTTATAGGGCACGTTTTCCTTAGCACATGCATTGGTACACATCATATGTAGTGGTGTTTCATTTGGAGGAGCATTTAAAGGTTAGATGATAACATCAAACCTTCCTCTCTACAGTACTTTTATTATGGTGTTGGATCACCCAAAAAACTAAACAATACAGAGATTTCTACAGTTTCGAGAAGCGGTTAAGGTTGGAGGATAAATTAGACTTTCCTCCACATACTTATTTGGCTAGTGGTGTGAGATCACCAAAAAAAATCACACTTCATTGATAAGATCCTTTCTACACCCTTTTTCTCATCATGGATCAGGTGCACATGTTCCTTTTTTCACATTTTCAGCATTTTCTTTTACATACCTCTTTACATGCTTTTTATCCATATACATGCGTATTTGAGTGCTTGATCGTCTTCTCTTTTGCAAGTCCATATTTATGGGAAGAAAATATTCAACACCAAAAACAACACCAACATAATACTAACAATAGGTACATCAAACACATCGACATTTACACACGCATTTCTACCCTAGGTTCATTTTCATGACCTTTTTACATTCTGACATCTTTAGTCTCCAAGTTCCATATTTTTATCACTTCACTCTTTGTCTAGTCCCTCAACACACTTTCTACATCAATCTACATGGATATCAAGTACGCATCTCTATCTACTTTATGTTACCAAGCATTATTCTCACCAACATAAAGTAGGGACAAATGTAGACACAAAATCACACACTTTGAGTCATTATCTAATCTCAATCACATACTACTATTTTCATGATTCCTATCTAAGAAAATTACAAATTAACCCATGTTTTTGGCCACCTTTCTTTACTTTATGCTTCTACTTTTAGTCTTAGACATGTACTTGTTTAGTCTATCTTTTCACCTTTTGACATTCATCATTCTAGACACAAGCGCCCAGACTAGGATATCAACGGTAGGTGCCCTCATCCAATTTGGGAACCCTTGTACTCTTTGTACTTTTGTGATACTTTCTAGGTCCTTTATAACTATTTGAGAATCTTATATTTTTGGTAGTTGACCTTTTCGAGGTTAGTTACAAAGTTCAAGAAAACAAATCCTTTAAATATAAAGTTATATGATCATAATAAGGGCCTAAGCACTAGACATATATTATCTCCACCTAAGGTTGCATCCATCAAAAGCATATATATATCCATTTGCATCCATCTAGCTCCATCACAAGGGACAAAATGTTGGTTCATCTGCATCACACTTCATAGGAGGGGAGTCTATTGTTTCCATGCACACTTTATTTACATTTTATATCTAGTTACTTACTACTTCAAGTGTGACTAACACAAGATAAACCTAGGGAAAAATTCCACACACATACACATAGAACTACATTTGGTCTTAGATTTAGTGCAACACTCAATGATAAGTCCATAATTTTGGAAATTGAGGACAATCCAACCCCTTTATTTGCATCTTTATTTTTTAAGGTTTTGATGCTTTGTTTGGGGTTTTACAGGTGGTTCATTCATTCCATATTTATAAACACATTTTGTGGAATTCAACAAAATACACATATAAAAAGGTGAACAAGTGTGAACCCCTTGCGACACCTCAGAGGAGATTTTCTAAGCATCTACACAGACTAGGGCACCCACGAGCGCACCTATCCTTATCCAAGTACCCCAATCCAGTCAAATCTACCAGATGTGCATTTTTTAGGATTCTGTGTAATGACCTTCCATCTCTGTTCAGTCGGTCTCCACTGTGACACAATCTAACAACCTCTTCGAATCAACTAAAGCTCTTATAACCCTCTTTACGCATTAGGGTTTCAGATTTTCTATCTTAGTTTACTTGGGTATTATTTCAGTATTCATTTATTTACTACAAACTTGGATTATATTATATTATTATATTACATTTTATCATAATCAGTTTTACACTCTTTCTTGTGTCACACTTTTCCCTCTCAAGCCAACTAGTTCAAAAATGAACTAAACAAACACTTAAATATGCTTCTCAACTCAAAATCACATCATATATTGGTCCTTCAACATTAATTTGACCAAAACAACTCAAAAACATAACAACACACTCATAA
Organism: Taxus chinensis; assembly: GCA_019776745.2. Taxonomy (NCBI): domain Eukaryota; kingdom Viridiplantae; phylum Streptophyta; class Pinopsida; order Cupressales; family Taxaceae; genus Taxus; species Taxus chinensis. The sequence goes on from CM034154.1 coordinate 304,826,209, forward strand.
AAACATTCATAATGGATCCATGTAGGTTGGCCATGCTCAAATTTAGTTGTCCCCCTTAAGTTCTTGTCTGAATTGGGGAATCACTTAGATCATAATTAAAAACATACCTCATCACTCAATATGTATTGGGAGGTAATTTTGTCTTCACCTCTCTTTTGGTATATGAATGACATGATGGAATCATACATGGTCATGCATTTTATTGCACTTTATGTAATGGATACTTCTAGTTTTTGAGAAGGATGAAAGGGGAAAGTGATCCTAACTATAGAAAAGTATTAATGTACCTAGTTCATATGGAAATATTGTACAATTTTTTGAATAATGTGCTCTTCCTCATTTGAGCTTAAGTGTAAATACTACATTAAATTATTGTTGTAATTTTTCATTTTGAAATTCATTTAAAGATATTTTTGTACAATGGAACATATTTAAGAAAAGCAAAGGAGAATTAATATTCTTTTTGTTTGAAAAAATATTGAGAAAAAGTGATGTACTTATATTTGAATGTTGATGTTGTGGAAGATTGAACACTCTTTCCATTTTTCCTATTAGGATGAATTGTACATTATTAAGAAATAAAATTTATCCAAATAAACTAAGAGTGTTTGTTAAATGACATGTCTAAATCTCCATATGTGTCTTCCTCTACTTTCATTATATCAAATGAAGGAATCAAAACTAAAGAGAGAATGACAAAAATATTTATATAAATTATTGAGTTGAATAAGTTAGTTTTTTTACAAACTTATATGATGTTTGATTTAAATATATAATGGTAATTGATCAAAGATATTTATTTATTTATTTATATGAGTTTCATTTTATTATACAAATAAAATATATCCACATATATGTGGAAGTTTAAATTAAATAAACTTTACTCATATAGTTTAGTTGCATCCAAGTTTCTTAATTAAAAAACATGTTGTGAAATAAATATGTTTATCTAGTAGTTTGGATAGGTCGTAAATTTTAAATTTTTTATAAGGGTAAAGCATTAAGCATTTTGAAAGGATCACCAATACCTTAAAATATATGAAAGACCCTACTTAAAGTGAAGGATCCAGACAAAACAAAAGAAGAACAAGGTCTAAAGCTTCCAAACAATTATACCACTTGAAAAAAGATAAGAATTAAGCTATCCAATGAATGAGGTCAAAAAAATAAAAAAGGATGTTAATTTCATCTACACCCTCATAATTAATTTACTTCTTCTAAAAACTTTTCCTATGACCAAAAATGTAATTGAAGTCCCTTATTTTACTTTTTACAGTAGTCCCCCATTGAGTTTTATAAGATATAGGTCATATGGAATAAAAATTTATAAGGTATGTCATAGTTTGATTCAACAATTTTTAGGGTAGGTTCTCACACAACCGTACACGAGTCAAGTTTAATCACCCCAATTAGAGACTCCACATGGGGTATGCACCATGGTATCGACATCCTCCTCGTAGGGACATGGAGTATCATCCTAACCTATCCCTTCAATTTTGAATCTAATTCTAAATATATTTTTGCTTCATCTTCCACAATAACGTATTGAGGGAGAGTGTCCTTCCACCATGCAACTTATGTTCTTTGTTTCATTTCCATTTCAGGATTTGGCATTCTAAATCCTCATTTGACCTAGTTTGAATCATCATCGACATCTGAAGGGACAACCTTTATAATCAAGGGGTATGAGACCAAGAATGATCCTAGACTTTAACCTCAATATAGGTCAAAAGGTCCTTTAAAGTGTCCAAATCCACCAAATGGTAAGCATGCGTAGGATGGGATACTAAATTAGTGTTAGATTTGATCACTAGATATTTTTCCCAAAGTGTTGACCTAAAATGGCCATAAAGTAAGATCATGATCCAAAATTTTAGAAGAAGATAAGGTAAGCTTACCCATACATGTTCGATTGATAAGGTCATAATCTTTTGTTTTACAACATTTATTTTTTAAAAAAATTAAAGGATTTTTAAATACTTATGCTTACAAACAATCTATTAAAAAATCAACAAAACTTAGTTTGCCAAGTAGGAGAAAACATGATCTTAATGCCGGGTACTTAAATAAAATTTTAAAAATAGAAAATAAATATTGTTTAAAAATAGGTCATACATTAATTTATACAACTTGGATTCAAACAAAATTTAAAAGGGGTTTAGGACAGGAATAAGCCTAATAACAACCTGCCAAACATTTCAATTAAACTAACCATGATGACCTGATAAAGAGAAATCAGGATTTTAATATAGGGTTTAGAACCATGAATTACATCATGACAACATTTAACCAACTCCAAAGAGCTCATACCATGATATATACACACAAGTTAGTACCATGCATATAAGACACACATGAACAATTATTTACAAATGAAAATAAATCAATACCAATCAACATCATTTTGTGTGTATATATACATATCATAAGTATATAAACACATAGATATAATTTCCAAAGGGTTATCAACGAGAAATTTTGTTTGAGTTAAGGAAATAAATATAGATTTAATGGAGGAATATATCTAGGTGTGTGTATAAATATATGTAAATAAATCATACTCCAAACTCAAAATTCACCTTGAAATTTACAAAGCCAACTTGTAAAAAATACACATGGAAAATGAAAACAAAAAATTTCAACAATGAAACAATGCACAAATGTCAGACTTACTTAGCTCAGAGGCTCCCCCTTGGTATATAATTTCTCCTTCTTGCCTTCTTCAGCAACACATAATGATCCATGGACCTATGATGACCCTCAAACCAGCTCCCCCTGAAGTAATATCCTCATCTAATTTTTTATCTTTAACCTTATTTAACTCACAAATATCATCAATCAAGAATGCATACCTTTGTTTTCCTTCTTGATAAGACTCAAACTTGGATTATTTTTTCATATCTTGTCTTCACACAACTTTGGGACTGAATTGACTTAAGTAGACCTTCAGATAAAATTTTACCTACTTTATAAAGCTCTAAACACCCATACACACAATGATACAACACATTGTAGCTACCCCTAGACTTATACCATCCTACTCTAGTAGAAGGTACAAAAATTAGGCTTCTTACCTTGATTTCAAGGCATAGGAAAGACTCAACCACTTTATCACTTCCCCAAAGTTCTTTTTGAATGTTTTCATCCTCTTTTCATGCTAACATAACCTTTCGAGTCAAAAAATTTATCTGTAAGTTATTATACCTATAAAAACCATCTCACGTCTTGATGACCATCATGGTCTCTTAGTGCATCAATATTACCTATTTGAAGCACGAAAGGTATCCCCCTTTTCTTCAACTAACTTTATAGAAATGTAGATTACTGGACCTTTCTTAGATCTATCATACTCCATGACCTTGAATTTCCAAACTCTTTGATCAATACTTAACAAACTTCATGATTCAGACTCAAGCCATCCTTCATCCGTAATAAATTTCTTCTCTTACTCCTTCAAGACATCTCCATGAAGAAGAAGAACTATCATAGATCATACAATTCCTTTAAGGAATATCATACCCTCTGCACAAATTATTTAAAGCTCAGAAGATACCTTTTTAACCATATACAACTTGAAGCATGTTAATCACTCATACAGATCTTCAAACTCTCAGACTTCATTCAAACTTCCCTTGAAGCCCTTCAAGAACCTAAACCTCACACTTATATATAGACCTTATGAACATAGTTGCTTAAGGTACTTAATCGTAGACCCCTTTTGATGAACATGAACCAACAACATACTTTGAGACACTACTTAACAATGACACAAACTTTAATGAACTCAGGTACAAACTTGAAATCAGGCCAGCAACTTAATCAAAGGCATATGATAAAATCTTTGAGGCTGACAAAACTCTTTTCACAACTTGACACACTATTATAGAGCTCATACTTTTTATGATCAAAGCATACTATACTTGACACAAATAATACACTTCTAGAACTTTGATACACAAAATTATCTCTTTATAGACCCATGATGATAAATTTTTTACACATGTGATAGATATTATAACTTCATGATTGGCATCATACTTACACACTTAGAATACTCAGACCTGTGATGATCAACTTATTTCATAATGACACATTAGACTCTTCTTAGATGATAACATGACAAACTCATACGCATACAAGTAACAAAGACTAAAAAAAACATAGAGAGATCACATCCCATACCTTATGACCTTTGAAGTTTCCCAAAGGATTAATTTATTCAACTTGTCATGCCTTAGAATTTTTATTATAGATAGACATATATGATGTTCCTCATATCTTTTTTTTTCAACCAAATAAAACATGATTCCTTGATTTGATTTGGGCATGTTGAATTTATTTTCCACCTTGATTGCACTAGAAACCTATTTAACATACTTCATGTGATCATTCTTGATCACCTCTAATTTGAATTATCCTTCTTATTCCGCTTTGAATCTTCAAATCTCACATTCTGAGAATCAGATCTCTTGACCTCATTTATGGAATCAATATTACTTTTAAACAATTCCATTTTTCCCATTAGAAGCTTGAAACCTTCTGGTAACTCTTGGAGATTTTCCTTGATAGAATTGTCTTATAATATGATCATGTTTATGAAAATTGAAACATACAATGTAATTCATCTTTCCTCTTGAATCATACACACTTAGATTCCAACCACAGTCCTTAGCCTTGTGACCATAATCACAACATGAATAACATTCACCCTTGAAGAAACCTTCATCATTCCTAGGAGACATTATTTTGAAATATCTAGCTCTATGACCAAAATCATGAAAAAAATAACAATAACCATTGAAGGAAGCACCATACCTAGAAGAATTAGGTTTTCTAATAGGATTATACCTTCTTAAAACAATCCTCTTTCTCTCTTTGTTGACTGCTTGAAAGCTTGGTCCAACTTTTTCATCTTGCTTTCCCTTGAAACCTAGACCCATCCTATCACTATTATCCCTTTGAATTTATAAATCTCATCAAGATATTAAGATATATTATCCAACCTATCATACATTTTTAACCTATTAGAAGCACCCTTCAACTCATATTTTAGGGATTTCTATTTATCTTCATACCTAGAACAAACTTATTTTTTATCCCTTAGGGATTTAGTCACTTTATCAACTTGCAATTTCAAGCCCTTGATGGCTTGAACATGATATTTCTCCATGAAATGGATCTGATATTGTAGAGTATTAATCAAATACTATGCAACTTCATATTTCATCCTTAATGATACCTCAACATCTGAAGACTTACCCATGCTTGTGCTCCGAGAGGATATCATTCAAGTTGTTAAAATTACTTCTAAAGGACCTAATCAAATACTAATTGTTGGAATAAAAATAGATTGAGAGGGAGGAAAGGGTGAATCAGTCCTTAAAAATTTAAACTTCAATTACTATGTATTAACATTCATTATTCAATTAGTCATTTATCATACATAACCATACATAAACATATTAGATGTGTATTAACAATTCATAAGATCATAACTTAAGAGAGATTACATAAGACACCAAATATAAGTGGTAAATCCTTATGGGGAATAAAACCCACTAAATATATACTTATATTACATAAAGCAAATATATTTAGTGAATCACCAACTTCACAAGGAGCACCAACCCCTAGTTTAGTACAACACTAAGCCTACAAGGAGCATAAACCCCTAATTTAGTGAATCATCCACTTCACAAGGAAGATACAACCCCATAAGATGATGAATAAACAATTAAACCATATTAAGATAAATATATCTTAATTTTGTTGCTTCCACAACTGATGGAGATCATTATTTCAGCTCACACACCTTCTTCAAATCCTCATTCCTTTAACTTGCTTTTTCTTCTTCTCTCATAGACTTGTCTTAGCTTCAAACCATTACTCACATAATCTCTAACATTAATCATAATTTTTCACACTTCATAATATCTCAAAATATTCCTTCATACCTATTTTACACTCTCTCTTGGGTCATACTTTTCCCTCTCAAGTCAACTAGCTCAAAAATGAACTAAACAAGCACTTAAATATGCTTATCAACTGAAAATTACATCATAGGTAGGTCCTTAATCATTAATTAGACCATAAAAAAAAAAAACTCATAAAAATATTCATAATGGACCCATGTAGATACATCATGCTCAAATGCACCAAACAAGCTCACAAACAACTCAAAACCCCATCACCTAGATTATCAAAAACCACAAACCTCGTCACCATGATTATTAAATATCCCAAATTTCTTAGAAATATAAAATATGACATATAAAAATCATACATGGTATTATATTTTCTTGCACCAAATAAATTATTCACAACTCATTCAAGAATGTTCATATCCTTCATGAAACAATTATTTCTAGGAACATGTCTTCACCTATGGGCCTCAAGAACATAACAAAACACCTCAAATATTACATTTAAAAACTCAATGGAAATAAATTTAAATATATATCACTTCTATTCTTTCTAGATATCATGAAACATCCATACATGAAAACCACACAAACTTTCCTCTTCACCAAATTAAGATGCCCAGAAAATAGTTTTAGGAACTCAATTGGTTTAAACCCTTTATGCCATTTTCAAGACCTCTGAATTACTTAAATATGAAAAAAATTCATACCTCTTCACTCTAAAATTGATATCAGGCATCAAATCATCCATATCATGTATCATCTACCTCAATCTTCTATCCAGAGAAATCTTGTCCTGAAAATAAGAAACCTTCTTCTTCACAAACTAAGCTGGTTGACCAATCAAATCACCTCATCATGAGAAAAAACACATACCATTGGAAATCCATCTGAATCTAATTTCCATAAGACCTTATATTTCCTTGCAAGTCCAAGTGGAAGGACGTAAATCAGGTCCATCTTTGAAACTGCTTAGTTAGGCTTCTATAACTTCAGAACTAGTTTTGAGGTAAACTTAACTTATAAAATCACTTCAAATCTTAACCAAATCATGTAAAACTATTATAAAGTATATCTAAAAACTTATAAACCTTTAATAAGCATGAATAATCACAAAACACTCACCAACCTCTTGAAGCTACTAAAGACCCTCCTTAACTAGGAATCATCCATATTTGACCCTCAAAGAATAGGTCATAACTTTTCACCCCTTATTAAAAACACAAGTTTGATATGACATTGGAAAAATATTTGAATCAAAATCACAACAAAACTTTAACCACATCCTAGCTCCATCTGTAGATCCTACAATTTCACTTTTACTAGAGACTGCTCCGAATTGCCCCAAAAATAAGTCTTCATAAATAGGGCACACTTTTCCCTTTAGGACCTAAAAAATGATCATAAAATATAATGTACCTATATAAAAACTCCTTATCTAAAAAAAATTCAATTTATTCATCACCTTCTTTGGAGAAATTTTCTAAAAACCAAACATCTTCAGAAACAAACATTTTAAGGTGGGACCCACATATTGTCGCAAGCACTAACTTAACTTTATGGGAAAATGGAGGAGTCCTATATAACTTATAAAAAATGAATCAAAATAGGTTTAGTACACACCTTTTTCTCCAAGTCACTTTGAGCTAGGGTTTAGCTAGGGTTTCAAAGTAACTTTATATTCTTAATGATCGTTCATAAAAATATGATGATAAAACAACCTCATTATTTTTTTCAAAACCTTCATAACTGACCTAAAATGATATATTAAAGATCTTAGGTCTACATGTAAAGCATATAGTTCACAACAAGCATCAAAAGGTCCATATTTTCTTGAAAATCACATTGTAACTTACTCGGTTTCACCAAAACTTGCATAACTTAAAATTTATTCAGCACTTTAACCTAAAAATTTACATGAAGCACCATGCAAACATCCTATAACTTCTCAAACTCAACACATATCCCAAATGTATCTCAAACCCTCTAGCCATAATGAATTACCTTGTAAACTTACTTGTTTCTCACCTGTTGCTTCCCAAGGACCTCATAGAAGCACAAAACCACTGAATGCAGACCTAAAAATCATCAATACGTGCTCTGTATACACATCCACCATGTTGTATTTTATGATCTAATAAGAAATATCTGGTCACCAATATCACATCTCTACCTTCATTCCATACCACATGCTCTACAGGGCTAGAAACAAGCCTTGAATGACCTGACTCAACACATGTCAAGTCATGACCATTACCATGACTGAACTTTGACAGACTCATTAGCCATTCATGACACATAATATGAACCATGTATGAACTCATGACAACCTCCAATCACCTCAATATAGCTCATATAATGTCTCTTCTCACTAGACCATGCACCAGGACCTCCTAGATCACACCAAATCATGACAAAACCACTCACTCTTCATGCTTGACACTTGATACACACATCATAGGGAGACTCATACAACACCATGAAACTCTTTTTACCCTAAATGGGGGTTCGAAATCAATGAGAAACACTAACCCGCAATGGAAAAAAATCTTCCATAATAACCTATAAAATGTCATTCGATGACATACCATCTAATTTAGCATATTCAATCCTTGATGGAGCCCAACATGATGAGTAATAAGCATGACATACCTGCAAGATACCATGTTGGAGAATGTCTCTCTCCCCCTTTTCCTATCTATGAGAAAGAGGCTACAATGACTCTACTGCATGAAAAATGACAACTCAACCCTATGTGCCACATAAGACCAAATATCAGATGGTGAGGGTCTATATGACCAACAAGCTCCCCCTGAGGAATTTGAATTCTTACACTTCTTTGACTCAAATTCATTACCATTGAAATCCTTAAAGATCCAATGAGACTTGGAAGAAAGAAGCTCCCCCTGAATGTAATACACTCCATGATTTTTCTTCATCCACTATTTACTTCACTCTCTAGATCCAAACAGTAATGCATCAAGATATCTAGGCATTTCATTCCTTATTGCTCTCAAAACATCGTATTCTTCTAAGGGCACTTAGACCTAAACATCCTCATTTAGTGTAAAATAGGCTAACTTCATCAATCTTATAGACTCATCAGAAATCATGCAAACAGACTGCCTTTCAAATTCTCCCCCTAGACTTGTATCATTGAATTATGAAATGATAATGTAATTTTTAAAGACATACCTTACTTATATGATATTTTAGATGCTCAAGGTGCTAAAGTCACAGTCCTTGAAATCATGGACTCTGAATTTCTCAGCCTCCTTTGTACACTATTGAGTAACTTTAAATAACCATATAGCCTTCCAAAATTTTAAGATAACATAATGACAATCTTACACACAACATTAGTACTGTCTTCAAATCATATTAGGCATTGTACACACTTGATCAAGCTCAGAAATGAGTTCCCCTTGATCTTTGTCATAGGATTTTTCAGATCTGTAGCACATTTCTTACAAAAACTTAATTATGATCCATAGTTCACTTGATTCAATGCAAGATGCTTAGAAAATAGTAATATAAACATTCTAGAACAGTACATGAGTACTGACACATAAGACTAGTTTTCTCACTTTGATCACATAGTGCAAGAGACAAAATCTCATACTCCCTATCATATCAATCCTCTGCAGGCTTACAGACTATTGGACCTTGAGCTTTTACTACCTTGAGAATTTGAGAATCATAATGGATCATCTATAACTTCACATATAGTCAAACATATGACTTGTGGACTTATGAACTTTTGATTTCTCACTTTTTCTTTCATCTCCTTGAATCCCTTGAAAAATTTTGTGATATCATAGATTTCATGAGTATACAGACTTTTTGAACAATAGGTCTTACACAAATCCCATTAGGCTTGGTAGAATTCCCTAATAAATACTTGTCATTATTGGGGACCTCATGAAAATACATTTTCACATTGACTTTAGTCTTTCCATATAGATCTCAATCATAATGATGGACATCTCATGGATATTCTTGTTTAAAAAATGCAATTGATGATAGATCTATCAAGGCACTTCATGAATGCATATTATCTTAGATACTGGAAGAACCATTCACAAGCTAAGCATCACACCATAGTAGTGGTGCATAAAGGTTTGTAGGATGTCAAACAATTTGGTGACCTTTATCAATTGGCATTATCAAATGGCTCACATCACATTTTCAGACTACTTATCCTGGCACATAAAACACCATCAATATAGACTTATTTATAAGCTTCATATTCATCTAACTTAGATCTAATGAGCGTTGGCTTAGAGTCAACACTACTTTATCTGTATCAAGATTACTGCAATATACACAAATCTCTGTGAATGCATATTGTAGAACCCCATTTCCTTTACTGTACACAAGACATATTAGATGGCTCAATGTATCTGAGAACAACTCTTTGCCTTTGAATCCTCTTAAGTTTGAACTTCAGAATATTCAACTCTCATAGTACCTGTATACAATTTGACTTTTCATATGTTTTCTATGTACAGAGTCCTATACACATGTCTATTGAGGGTCTCCTTAGCATCTCAGACTTCTGGCTACAACTGTAGAAACATTTCTTATTCTCATATGTTATTCATTTACTCCTTTAGCATATCTTCCAGTAGGCAACATAGTTGGTCATGGAACAGAGCACTAGGACTTTAGTATATTCACAATTGTGTTTTCAAGGAGTAGTTAAACATCATACTTGTAACATTTGAAACTATTAGTGTATGGTTATGGATGTTATCCTCCTTTATTTGGCTATTAGGATAATTCTTGCACTTGTGTTAACCTTGACATCATTGTATGGGTATAACTTACTTAGGTGTACTAGTTAGTGTGGATGTTAGCTTACTAGTTTTGTTGAGTTAGCTATCTCGGTTATGTGGAGTTAGCATTACTAGTGGTATTTGGAGTTAACTTAACTACCAGTATCAGTTAATGGGAGTTCTTCACCATCCTGATTTAGGTAGTAATGTTCAGCTATCCCTCCTCATATGGATGTGACATCCTTATTACCAAGCAATGTAATGTATCTGAGCATTATGCAAAGTTAGTCAAGTAAGATCCTCTCCAAATTTCAAACATTTTAGACTTGTTTTGAAAAATTTATATATCATTTTTATTTTTTCATAAATCAGCTTCCTATGGTGCAATTTTGGGTATTTTTAAAAATTTTCTATACTTTTGGAAATTTATCCAGAGAAATTAGCTATGATTTAGTTCATCTTTTATGTCCATTTGTTTGCAAGCAATAAGTTTATTTGTTTTCATAATATTTGGAATTTCACCCTAATCACTTTGTATGCTGACGACCCATTTTTAGCGCACAAAAGGACTAGTAGATCAACTTGGATTTGGCCAAGGTGGTAAAACTCATAGAAACAACTGTAAACTTGAATCTCAATAAAGAAGATACTAATTTAGAATCTTAAAATTCTTGCAGATTGGCGGTAGTCACATACATGTACAAATCCACTTGGAAAGGGTTAGTGCCATATGGTGAAGTAAGATATTTATCGGGAAGTAGACAAGCTCCATCAACTAGAATGGTAACCTTCTGGATCAAATGAATCTGGGGTTTAAATCACCTTGTGGTACTGAGTTTTTTTCTTCTCGCTTGCAACATTCCTATATTGGCAGGAATATGGACCATCTATAGTCAAATTTTGTGCTTGGGATAAATGCACTTACACGGGGGAATATAAAATCTATGATAAATATGGTTTCTAGGATTTTTTACATTCGGTTAATGGTGGATTTTTTCATTCCATGTCATCGGAGTTTCTGTTTGACGGGGAATTAAAAATGCCTACATTTATGTGCTAGGGGAAAAAAATCTACTCACGGGGAAATAAAAATTCCAAATGGAAATAGTTTCTGGGTTTTTTCCTTCATCAGATCCCATCACGAGTTCATGTGTGGACCATGGAATCCTTATATCTAGATTTACCTGGATCTATTTAGTCTGGTATCGTTGATCAAGGAGGCAAAACATCCAGAAAAACCATTTCTGGTTTTTTCACATGGAAAATTTTGCGTTTGCCAATGAGCTTCAATTTCAGCTTTACATAGTTCCTATTGTGCCGAAGATTTGAGGATCTTGGAAATCCATGTAATGGTGAAGCAGAAATTCTACGATAAACAAGTTTAGTAAGAGTGTATTTTCTAGGTTTTTTGACGTTTGGTATCTGGTTGTGTTTTTCTCTTCTTCCATTTTACACAGTATATGAATTAGACCTAAGTGTTGGTGGTCTTAAGGAAATAAATGAAAGACAACATTTTATTTATTTTTACTAAAGCACAAACTTGATAAATCTATGTATCTTGGCGTGTAGGACAGGTAACTCAGATTTCCAGTAGAAGGCATTGTTTCACTAACAGTGCTCAGTCTTTTTCATGTTTGCCACCATCATAGCCTCAACCAGTTTGACTAAGAACTCAATAAATTGAATATAAAATAGAAAAGGGGTTATGTTTGTAACATGTGACTTAATTATAAATGGACCAGGTCATTTATATCTCTCTTGTTTATTGAAATCATTTTAGATTTGTAATTTTGACCACTTTTTTGGAAGATGATGCAACAATCATCAAGTTATGGAAGTGGAGCTATTCTGAGTGAAGACTCTAAAGATCCCTAACCCAGTTTGTCAGTGCTATGCTATATTAGTTGATTTTGGTACACCCTCATATAGATCCTGTGTAGGTCATGGTCTACCCATTCAACAAGCACGGGAGGATGATGGTGTTGATACTACTTATTTGGGTTTCGTGCACACTTACCTTCATCAATACGTAAGTTGATAGCTAGGCTAAATTCGGGTTTCATCTTCCTTGCCTCAGAATTACCTTGTAATTATTCTTGGATTGTGGCACAATCCTAATGTTCATTTGGATCTTGCCATGTCCTTGCCTTGTTTCCTTGGTTATTTTTCTTGTATTTTGGCACACCTATTTGTAGTAGTTGATATTGCTTCTTTAGGTTTTGTGTCCTTGCCTTGTTACCTTGGCTTTTCTTGGATTGTGGCACTCCAATTTCTTTGGATTTCATGTCCTTACCTTGTTGCCTTGGTTATTATTTTTGGATCATGGCACACCTATTTATAACAGTTGATTGCTTATGTTTTGTGTTTTTTTACACTTTTGACATCACTCCATTGACAGTCTCCTTTCTTGGAGCTATTCTGGTGAAGCCTAGTGCCAGTTGTGTTTTGAGTTCTATGATTGAATAGTGGATTCAGACCACAATGCACACTAAAATTCTTCAACATTATATGAGTTTTAGAGCAGATCTTCTTGGGATATCTTGTAACAGTATTTTACTCTCTCTACTTTGTTATTACTGATTTTGGGTAACTTACAGTGTCCCTTTTTCCCAGTAATTGTATGTGGGTACTGTTGTTGCAAATCAGCAACACCCCTGGATGTTGATCAGACTTCTAGTTTGACATCTTGGACATCCAGTGTGATTGCACAACATTGAATCCTCTCCCCAAGTGTGGGACTTGTAAAAATGGGAGAGGAATCTCCAGATTAGAGGCTGGTTCCTCAACTCCTCCTATCAGGTGTTTCCTTGCAAGTTATACAGAGGTTTCAAACTCAAAATCCTACTCTAAATTCCAAAGTGGACAGAGATAGAGAATGCAAAAAAACTGAAACTAGTGCTAATAAGGTGATGCACCAAAGGAGTGGTGAGCATTTCTTACTTCTGCAGATTGACACAGTTCATAAAAATGCAACAAAACTTCATGCACAAACTGATAACTGTAATGGAGGGTCAGAAATGAATCAAACAACACAAACAGAGGATTAAAAGAAACTCATTCACAGAGCCTGTATTGTCATTTTAACATCAAAAACCACTTGCATTACAACACTGAGAGGAAAAATAGGTTGTATTCTTGGAAAAGGTCTGATTTTTTCACAAAAATCACTTTCAAAGTGACAGAGGGAGCCTGTAATACATAAAAAATGTTCAACCCTTTGAAAATGAGCCAAATCTGGCTTTTACAGTGCAAACCATGACCCCAGGAGAGAGAAACGTGGGAAAACATGGGAGAGATTCAACCACTGACCAAAACATAGTAAAACAACATGGGCATCCTTACAGGCCCATCCCCTGACATTTTTCACCATGCTGGGAGAGAATGCGAGCCATTCTTCATTAAAAATGGTGGTTGAAATGTCATTTCTGTCCATGACCACGTGCCAGAGGCATTTTTCAATTTTCTCTCTCGAAAATCCATCAAAATGAAAAAAATTACCCTAGAATCTTGTAGATAATTTCACCAACTTTCCATTGATATAAAGAACACAAAAAACTGAGCTTTGGATCAAAAGATATGGCCATTTGAAATTTTAGGGCAAAACAGGGCCAAATCGGATTGGCGGGCAAATTTTTTTAAATTTTTCACTTTTTGGTCATTTGGAAAATTTTCCAAAAATTCCCCATGCTCTGCCATTCCGGGTGCCACGTGGCATGTTATAATTGGATGCGGGCCCTTTAACGCTTCATTTTCCCTTTGTTTTTTCCATTGGAAAATTTTCCAAAAATTCCCCGCTCAGGCTGATGAGTCCTGAGGACACGTGGCACGGGTGCTGATTTGGATGCAGGTCTGTCCTCCTAAAATTTTTCGTCACTGTTTGAACCATTTCTTGACTCAGACACATGTGGAAAAATATCATTCGCTGCGAACTTTCCCCTTTGAATTTTCCATGCGGTCTTGTCTTGATTTCTTTTGGCGCCACCTGACACGTGGCAAGATTCCATTGGCTCGCGCTTGGGAGGGGCGATTTTTCCCTTTGAAATTTCCTTCTTTTTCCTTTGGGAAAATTTCCCAAATTCTCCCCCACCTTTGCCGCTGGTCTGGGACACGTGGCGCAATCTTCATTCGCCACGGACCCTCTGCAAACATTTTTCCTTTTCATTTTAGCTTTTGGGAAAAAATCCCAATCTTCCCCCGTGCTCCGTACCACTCCTAGGTGCCCAGGGACACGTGGCACTGTTCATGATTGGTTGGTTGGGGGCAGTGGGCCAAAAATTTCCTTTTGAAATTTGGCAAAACACTTCACAAAAATTATAACTTCTCCTCTGCGCTCTGCTGGTCCGATGCCATAGGACACGTGGCAAAACGTGATTGGGTGCGGGCCTTTCCTTCAAAATTTTCCATGCGCCAACACTTAGTCAATTTTTTTCAATTTTCTCCCCCTTGGACACGTGGCATAATCTGATTTTCTTGGAGGGCCTGCGGGGGAAAAATATCCCTTTTGAAAGCTTTGCCAAACACTTGGTAAAAAACCAAGTTTTCCTCCGACCCCCGCCACTTCCTTGGACACGTGGCGCCATTTCATTGGCTGCGGGCCTTTCAGGGGAAAATTTCCCACAAAAACTCCGCCGGGCCATAACTTCAAAAATACATGGAGTTAGGAGGAAAAATTTACCTTTCTGGAAAGGTGAGAAAGAGCTCTATCCAATGGTGCCATTTCCAGAAAGTTTTGAGTTCCTGAAAATCAAAAAATATGACTAAGGCACAAGATAGAGGGAAGAATGAAAGGAGTTAGCCACAAAATGAGCAAGGGGTACATTTTGGATAACAATTTTGGCAACTCAGAGGGGGCATCTGCCTGTTGGATGAAGTTACCAGTTGCTTGAAGCAATCCATTGGGCATGGAGTAATCACATTCTCTATTTAGTACCCCAACTAACTAGAACACTATAAGGAGGAAGATGGAGGGTGGCACATCATCTGATTGGAGCAAGGCATGCAACACACATTTCTAGGAACAGAAAGCTTGTGTGAAAGTACTTAGGGAAAGCAAAACTAATCTATAGAAAAAAAAATGTGCACAAGCACTTAGAGGAATTAAAATCTAAGTTGATATGTACAAGGTGGAGAATTCCCTTCAGTAGCAATGCTTTAGATAGATCCCATTGACTGGAATCTGTAGTTCCTCACCATCCAATGAAGACAATTGGAAAGCATTGATGTCCTTGCACTTTGTGACCATGTATGGGCCACTCCAGATGGCATCAAATTTTGAGTGCCTTCCCGATTTTGCTCTATCTGCATCCCATTTTAAACACTAGATCTCCAACTTGGAAGGATATATTCTTGGCCTTTCCTATCAATGGTCTTCTTTATCAAGATCCTGATCCTTCTCCATTGCTTGGGATGCCTGATTTCTAAGTTCTTGGAGCTCCATCAACTCTGCATATCTAACATCCATGGGCCAAAACTCCAACAAATCCAACTGTTTCATGAGTTCCAATGTTGGAAACTCAAGTGACATGGGAAAAATTTCCTTTCTCCCCATAAACAAGCTTAAATGGAGGAGTTACCTGTAGATCTCTTGAGAGTTATCTTATCAGCCTATAAGGATTATTTCAATTTGGTATACCAAGACCTCTGATTTTCATCAAGAGTCCTCCTAATGATCCTCAACAAGTTATTGTTTGTAGATTCAGCCTGGCCATTACCCTGGGGGTAATACTTTGATGAAGTGCTTAGGTAGATCCCATTCTTGACAGCCCATTCAGTCACCTTGGACCTAGTGAATGCCAATGCATTATCTGATATTATTGTAGCAGGTATGCCAAATCTGGTTGTTATTCCCTCATAGAAGTCTAGGATGCTAGATTCATTTACTTCCTTGAGTGCTACCGCTTCAGTCCACTTGGTGAAGTAATCTAGTTGCTGTTAAAATCCATTTGTGCCCTTGGCTTGAATTGGGATTAATGACTCCAATGAAGTCCAAACCCCATTGCATGAATGGCTGGTCAACTGAAATTGGATGCAACGGAAGGGCATCCAACCTCTCTTTACCTGTGAAGAATGTACGCAATTCTTGCACCTCTTGATCCATGCATAACAATCACTGAAAATCTTGGGCCAATAATAGCTAGCCCTCATGATCTTTAGAGTCTATCACTCTTGGTGAAAAATGACCACCAGCTAGTCCCACCATGGAACTCTTTTAACACCCTATGAATCTAATTTGTACCAATACATCTCAACAGCCACTCCATTCACATCCCTTTTGAACAAAACACCATCAACAAGGGCATATGGGACAGCTTACAATTTTAAGTGTCTTCTTTTGGTCTTGTTCATCTCTGGAGGGCATAGAACTGTGTTTAGGAAGTGCATTATGTCTTGGGTCTAGCAAGGATTGAGGGCACCATCATTCTCCTCTTGAGTGCTTCCTTGCTCACGGCTGTCTTGCAACGCCAAAACAACCTCCTTCTCATTGCATGCTTCCTTTTGTTTGCTCAAAATAAGCTGCTCACACAAAGCTTTTCCTCTGACTAACTTGGTGACTTTGATCTCAATGTCATACTCCATGACACGAGTAATCTAGCCTGCTCTCTTTTCATTCAAGTCTTTGTTGAGGAGGAAATCTTTAACTCCCACATGAGAAACCAGCAACTGAACCTTGTTGTTTGAAACTAGATGCTTGAATTTCATTTAAGCTTCTGTTTACTAAAAGAACATGCTTTTTAATGAAAGAATATCTCACCTCATAATCCTCCAGGCTTTGGCTGAAGAAAGAAATTGGCTGCTTATCATTGTCTTTGTTCTATGCTGTACCAAAATTGAAGAAATAGTATCATCACCCCCAAATGCATAGAGGATGAAATCCTTGGAGAAATCCATGGGTTGATGAGAGTTTGGAGCTTGAGAGATGGCTTATTTGATTGCTTCAAAACTTTCCTTGCCTTCTGTCTGTCCATTTGCAAGCCATGCTTTTCTTTAACATGTTGGTGATAGGCTTGACAAGGGCTGCAAAATTTGGGACAAAACCTCTGAACAAAATTTATTCTCCCCAAGAAACTTTGAAGGGCCTTCTTGTGGTTTGGCAATGGTAGTGCTCTTATGGATTCAACTCTTTCTGGATCAATTGCTAATCCTTATTTGGAGACAATGTGGCCAAGGAGTTTTCCTTCGTGGGCTAGAAAAATACACTTTTTAGGATTCAAGGATACTCCAAATCTTCTGCACCTTTAGAACACTTGTCTCAAATGAAAGAGATGGTTTGCTGCATTTTTTGAAAAAATAGTGATATCATCAAGATATATCAGCCCAATGTTATTAATCAAACCCTTGAATTGCCATGTCCATTGCTCTTTGGAAGGTAGCTCCAGCATTGGACAGCCCAAATGGCATTTTCCTGTATGCATAAGTTCCCCATTTGGTTGTAAAGGCTGTCTTGAACTGATCTTCTTCCTTCACCATAATCTGATTGTACCCCAAATAGCCATCAAGTAATGAAAACCTCTCAGAGCTAGCAACAACTTGTAAAATCTGCTCCATGGAAGGAAGTGGATAATGATCCTTGAGAGATGCTCTATTCAAATCTCTGAAATCAACACACAATCTGATTTCCCCACTCTTCTTTACTAACTGGAACCAAGTTGGCCACCCAAATAGAATGCTTGATAGGGAATATGATTCTTAATTCTATCAACTTATTCAATTCCTTTCTCATGAGAGGCTCCATGTGTGGATTGACTGGCCTTTATTTTTGTCTGATGGGTTTAGTACTTGGATCCAATTCAATGTTGTGTTGAGCTAACTTGGGATTGAAACCTTTCAAATATTCATAGCTCCAAGAAACCACATCAGGGAATTCTTGAACAAAGTTTTATGAACTCATACCTTTCTTGTTCCGCTGTCATCTTACCAATTTGGAGTGATTTTCCTTCTTCCACCGAGATGGACACTGAATCTTCTCCCTTGACTTGAATGTTTTCTTTCTCCTTCCTAAACTGATCATTAAGATTGAAAATGGACTCCAAAGTAATAAGTCCCTTTGGAAGTTTGTTGGTTCTCAGTTTTACCACTTGGTCACCATACTGTTGCTCCAAATTTTCCTGATTTTTAGCTGAGAACTCAGCCTCTTCGTGCAAGAAATGAATGATTTTTAGATCATTCTCAAACACTTGCCAACTTACATTGTTATCCGGCACTGAAGGCCTCACAATCACATGGATGTTTGGATGTACCTTATATTTTTGAATGCTCTCGACAATGTCAAAGGCTACCCCAACTACTGCAAGCTTGTCAGCAACTTGGTTCTCTTTCCTAGGAATCGATTTGATGCCAAAACCCTCAAAATATTCAATGAGGTCCCACACCCTGTTCTTGTAGCACTTGAGTAGATCATTCTTGACAACATGCTAGCCCCTTGACCTGGTTGACAATCAACTCACTGTCACCAAAGACTTGCAAGTTCTTTATTCCTCTCTTTATTGCCCAATGCATCCCTTGCACCAAGGCTTCATATTCAGTAGTGTTATTAGAGCATGCAAACTAAAATCTAAAAGCTGAATAGTACTTTACTCCTTGAGGTGAAATAAGCATATCTACACCTCCTGCACCTTGTCTACTCCTTGATCCATCAAAAAACAGCTTCCATACCTCATTTTCATCCTTGTGGTTTGGCTTGGTGATGTTAGGAATGGGATGATATTCTTGATGTATGCAATAGACCCCTAGCTTAGATTCTTCTACTTCTTGATAAGGATCAAAAGCATGCACCTTGTTTGCCCATTCATCAAGAGTTAGATCCAGGATGCTTCCAACCTTGGTGTCAGCTTCATCAGTGCTTGGGTGATCTTCTTGATCAAATGCCGAATAGTTGGCATTGATCTGACTTGGAGTGTAAGGCTCAATGTGGAAGTTTTGCAATAGGTTCAGACCTGATTGTAGCTTTGGGTTCCATACCTCGTTCTGAACAGCATGTGTGACCAATCAGCAGACAAATATCCTC
Source organism: Taxus chinensis (assembly GCA_019776745.2). Classification (NCBI taxonomy): domain Eukaryota; kingdom Viridiplantae; phylum Streptophyta; class Pinopsida; order Cupressales; family Taxaceae; genus Taxus; species Taxus chinensis. The sequence goes on from CM034154.1 coordinate 304,845,912, forward strand.
CAATCTTGGCTGTGAAATCTCTTGACAAACATAGGGCAAAGAGTGGTGGAAGGTCTATAACTGATACATCTTGTAAAACAACAACATGTTGGGACATGCATGAAAGGTAAGACCCAAGTTTCTAATCACCCCCAATTGTTTTTATTGCTGTCCCATCCAACTGCACTACTCCTTTGGATATGGTTTCATACTGAATTCCCAACTGATCAGCTATTTGCTTGGGCATTACTGAGCTACTTTCCCCAGAATCAATCATGGAATTGGTGCACCAATTGGTTTCCAATGATCAATGAGACATAAAAAAGGAGGGGGGCTTCAACATTTTACCTTACTGTCCTCCATGATTCCCTTCAGGTTTATGCAGCATTTTTGAGCACTTTCTTTTACATTTGGACTTGCCAATTCGAAGTTGGCTAGTCCTTCATGGTAGCTTGTAGCAAATCTCTCTGGCCTGGGATAGATAGGGCTTCCCACATTGATATATTGATATTTGTCTTCTTCATCTGATCAATGATACTAAATGGTGATGAAGGATCTCTTTGTTGTCCCTTGGTTTGACACTATTCATCCCTTGTACATGTGGGCAGCAACAACTGGTATTTGAGTTGGTCTAGGAGCTATTCTTAGCTAGTCCCTTGTGCATTTACAACTATATTTTGTTTGCCAACCATTTGTGGGAGCCAGTAAAAGGTTGTGGATTAGTTGGAGCTAATGGCTGTCTCTTCACCCAAATTCCTTCTTTTTGACCTTGTGTTGGCTACAACACCTTGAGAGACTGTTTGATTTATGCCACAAAAATCCTCTTCCTGCCAGTTCACAAGTGTGGTGTCATTTGGAGCTGATTGCTACTGGAATGTTTCTTGTTGTTGGTTGTTTCCTTGACTGCCCTCACCCTCCACACCAGTAGTTGTCACCATTAATGCTTGATTCAAGGCACCGTTGAAACACATAGATTGGTTGTGAGGTTCATTGCATGGAAAACACCAATCATACTCCTGAGCAATGTTGTTTTGTGTTGACACCAATGCCTTAGAGGCAGATATAGCATTTGGATTATAGGGCTGAAATGGTCTGTTGGTAGGAGGCCTTGCTTGATTTAGATTTACAGCTAGATTGGGTGGTCTATGAGGTTGATATGGCTGCCTGTTAGGTTGAGCTTGAGGCTGGAAAGGAAGGTCTAAAACTTTGGGCTTGTTGCCTCTTGAGTAGTAACCAACTCATTACCTAAATTTTGCAATTGCTTCATGACTTCTTGAAGTTCATTTGAGGCACTAGAAGATGAAGTGGAAGCTTCACTTGAATTCTGATTTCTAGGAGTGGGAGATAGCGAGCTAAATTAGGCACTTGGCTAGTACTTGGGCTCTCTAAACTTGGAAACAATGGCATTGGAGGCCTAGGAGCTAGCTTGCCAGCTTGAATCAAACAATTTTCAGCCCTAATGGCAATGCTATAAGCAACAGGGATAGTTGTGCCTCCCATGGATTGAATTAACATAGAAATATCAGAATTTAAAGCTTTAAGGTAATATAGAAAAGCACCTTCTGCTGTTGGCCTTACTGCCACTAGAATTCTCTCCCAAGTCATTTGAAATATGAAGTTGAAGTTAGTCAGCTACTCATTGGGAGCTCTCTTGATGGTTGTCAGCTGCTCCAAAAGGGACAAGTTGTCTCCCTTTTCTCCAAACTACTCATGGAGGGCTATATATAGCTGGTTCCAATTTTGGATAGAACCTGAGGCAAGACTCCTAAACCATTGCAAATATTTCCCTTTGAATGAAGATGCCAGCAGTTTGACAGCAACTTGCATCTCATTGATCTCATGGATTGCACAAATATTAGCAATATCCTTAACATGATCACCAGAAGTGGTCTGATTCTCTCTAGTAGAGTATGGAATGTTCTTCAATGCTGCAATTGGGATTGGATTTTGTGCATTGAGAGAAAGTGGGCTGCTGCCAGTGAAATTGACATAGGGGTCTGTTTTCTGCCATTCTGATTGGCCTTAGAACCCTTGTTGATTGAATGAAAGGCCTACCAGGTGGAGGAGTTGAGAGAGTTCTGTTTGGTGGAGATGGAGACCTTTGAATTCTCCTCCCTCTTTTCCTTCTTCTTGGAGATAACTGCAGATACTCAAACAACACCTCTTCTTCTCCAACTCTTGACCTTGTAGTGATTCTTCTCATGATTTTTTTCAGGTCTGCACTGCTAAAACCAGCCGATTCTTCTTCCTTGGAGTTGCCAGATGTGTAATTTAGGGCTCTTTTAAGAAAGAAACTTGTAGCAAATGCACATCAATTTGTTGCAATGAAGATGAAGACCTCTAAGGTCCCACTGGTCATGCCAAAACTATTTTTACAAATCAGCAGCACCCCTGGATGTTGATCAGACTTCAAGTTTGACATCCTGGACATCTAGTGTGAATACACAACATTGAAAACTCTCCCCAAGTGTGGGACTTGTAGAAATGGGAGAGGAATATCCATATTAGAGGCTAGTTCCTCAACTCCTCTGATCAGATTATATCACTTACAAGTTGTAGAGGTTTCAAACTCAAAATCCTACTCTAAATTCCAAAGTGGACAAAGATAGAGAATGCAAAAAAATTGAAACTAATGCTAATAAGGTGATGCACCAAAGGAGTGGTGAACATTTCTTACTTCTACAGATTGACACAGTTCATAAAAATGCAACAAAACTTCATACACAAACTGATAACTGTAATGAAGGGTCAGAAATGAATCAAACAACACAAACAGAGGATTAAAACTCATTCACAGAGCCTGTATTGTCATTTTAACATCAAAAACCACTTGCATTACAACACCTGAGAGGAAAAATATGTTGTAGTCTTAGAAAATGTCTGATTTTTCAACAAAAAATCACTTTTAAAGTGACAGAGGGAGCTTGCAATACATAAAAAATGTTCAACCTTTGAAAAATGAGCCAAATATGGCTTTTACAGTGCAAACCACGACCCCAGGAGAGTGAAACACAGGAAAACATGGGAGAGCTTCAACCACTGACCAAAAATGTAGTAAAACAGCATGGGCATCCTTACAGGCCCATCCCCTGACATTTTTCACCATGCTAGGAGAGAATGCGAGCCATTCTTCATTAAAAATGGTGGTTGAAACGTCATTTCTGTCCATGACCACGTGCCAGAGGCGTTTTTCAATTTTCTCTCTCCAAACTCCATCAAAATGCAAAAATGACCCTGGAATCTTGTAGATAATTTCACCAGCTTTCCATTGATATAAAGAACGTGAAAAATCCGAGCTCTGGATTGAAAGATATGGCCGTTTGAAATTTTAGGGCAAAACAGGGCAAAATCGGATTAGCGGGCAAATTTTTTGAAATTTTTACACTTTTTGGTCATTTGGAAAATTTTCAAAAAATTCCCCACAGCTCCGCCATTCCAGGTGCCATGTGGCATGTTTTGATTGGATGCGGCCCTCTAATGCTTCATTTTCATTTTTTTTCGCCTTTGGAAAATTTTCTGAAAAATCCCCGCCTGGGCCGATGATCTGAGGACACATGGCACTTGCTGATTGGACGCCGGGCCTGGTCCTCCAAAATTTTCCATTGCTATTTGATCCATATTTCTGACCTGGACACGTGGCGAAACCCCATGATTTGCTGGAGCTTGCCCCTTCAAATTTTTCCTTGCGGGCTTGTCTTGAGTTTTTTGGCGCCACCTGACACGTGGCGAGATTCCATTGGTTCGCATTTTGGGGGGTGATTTTTCCCTTTGAAATTTCCTTCTTTTTCCCTTTGGGAAAATTTCCCAAATTCTACCCTACCTTCTGCCAGTCCAGGACACGTGGCAGTTCAATTTCATTCAACCATGGGACCCTACTCTGGTAAACATTTTTACTTTTGCCATTTTACTTTGGGTGAAAAATCCCAATCTTCCCCCAGTGTCTCCGCCAGTTCTGGGTGCCCGGGGACACGTGGCCTTCAACTGATTGGTTGGCGGGGTAGTGGGCCAAAACTTTCCTTTTGAAATTTAGCTCGCCAAAACACTTCACCAAAATTCTAACTTCTCCTCTACCACTCCACTGGTACGGATGTCATAGGACACGTGGCAAAACATGATTGGGCGCGGGCCTTCCTTCATTAAAATTTTCCATGCGCCAACACTTAGTCAAAATTTTCAATTTTATCCCCTTTGGACACGTGGCATAATCTGATTCGCCAGCAGGCCTGCTAGGGAAAATAAAATTCCTTTTGAAATTTTGCCAAACACTTGGTAAAAAAAAACCAAGTTTTCCTCCTAACCCCCGCCACTTCCATGGACACGCGGCAACCATTTCATTGGTTGCGGGCCTTTAAGGGGAAATTTTTCAATGCACAAAAACTCCACCGATCCATAACTTCAAAAAGGCTACATGGAGTTAGGAGGAAAAGTTTACCTTTCTGGAAATCTAAGAAAGAGCTCTATCCAATGGTTCCATTTCCAGAGGGTTTTGAGTGCCTAAAAAGCAAAAATTATGACTGAGGCACAAGAGAGGGAAGAATGAACAGGAGTTAGCCAATAGAAGGATCAGGGGGCACAACTTGTGTGGGATAACAAGAACACATCAAGTAGTAAAGCACAAGACATTTATGGGTTGCAACGCTAAAATTTTAAAATGGGGGACCCTGAGGGGACCTTGCTCCACAAATCAACACGAATGTTCAATGACATCACTCGAAGATACTTCAAAACTAAGCAAATGAGAAGACTCAGTGTCAATTAATCTCTAAATAAAAGATGGCGATATGACATTCTAATCCATCCAAATTAGAGTCTTAACAAAAGCACTATTCAATAAGTAAATCCTCTTCAGGTAAATCATGTAATGGTGGCATGATAGAACACTAAAATTCCCCAACTTGCAACTAAAGCAGAGAGTAATAAGAGCAAAATGACAAACCAATGCTTTGAGGAACCTAGTCACTCGACACATCAATCGACAGTATCACTCTTGAGAGCTTTTTTGAAGATATGCAGGAGCTCGACCAAGATGAAATCCAAGAGAGAATTTTATATCAGGGTGTAAGATACTAGAAAAAGCATGTGGAAACCAGGCTAAGAAACATCTAGAATATGATTCCAAGCCTTCAAAGATAAACTTTTAGAATATGAATTTGAAGAGCTTGGTCACTACTTTCTCAAACATGATTAGAGCAGTTAATGCATGGACCCTTATAAGATACAAGACCTACCTGCTAAAATTAGAAGATCCTAAAGAATTTAACCGTAAAGCTAAATTTTGGTATCAACTGTTAAAACCTGTCAAACAATGCTACCCTTACTATTCACACTTAGTTTGGAAAACCATATTATTATATCTGGTTAACAAGACCTTCAAAATGTTATTGAAGAAATACTCTTATCCACTTGGAGGGATACGTGAAGAAGCTACTCTTAGGCAAATCAAAAAATCTGAAGGTTTCAAAGTAACCACTCATAGTTGAGTGGACGTAATCCAAAATCTTCTCCAATACCATATCATATTTTTCCAAGAAATGTTAGATGCTAGTGAACATTCATGCAAGATGGGTTGCACAGTCCCATAGCTTTTGAGAACACCTCATGAAAGTAAAAGACTCAATAATTTTTTGAAGGCCCACCTATAGAAAAGGGAAATGATGGCAAATACCTTAGGCATGCTCAGTTAAGACAAATGGAGTACATAGCTTGAGTGTTGTAGACTCTTATGTACCGAAAAATGATACATGACCCTAGGTTGACATATTCAATTCTTGGATAAGACCTCTTCTTCACTAAAGGAGATGACTAAGAAAGCTGGGCTCACAAAGATGTTGGTTAACAACTGAGTTATTTATAATAAACTAAAGAAAATATGGTAAACTTGATAACACCTAGTAGTCTAAAGGTAGTGAGCCCACAAATTTACATATGTCACATTTCCATATCTTTACTTAAAGATATTCTATAGATTAAATTAAGGGAAGAATGCATGTATGATATGCAAAACCAAAATCATGTCTAAGTTTAAGACCATTCTTGTTAGGTCCAACTCTTTAAAAATTAATTAAATGTGAACCTTTTGTAGGCATTCCACAGCAATCAAATTGATGTGTTGTATTGCTCAGACATAAAGCTTGTAAAATAATCATCTGCCAAGTTATTTTTTAAAAATTTCCAAGCCCTATTCCAGATCTCCATTCTTCTGCACTAGATTTGGAAGAGGATGGGGCAAAATGAAAACTTACAATGGAGTTTGGAAGATCCAAATTTCTATTGGGAGGGGTTGAAAGACATATTCACAAATGATTTACAATGCCTTTCCAGAAGTGTTATGAGAATTTGTTACGTAATCTAAGGGAAAGACCATTGAAAGACAGGGTGACTCTTCTAAATGTTATCTATTCATAGTGAGATTTGGGAAGGATATTGATGGATTTCATCACAAGATTGCATGTGGGATCAGCAAGAGGAAAAGTCCAAAAATCATTATGGATTTCTGGAGGATAAACATGCCTTACCTATTAATCATTTTCTGTGCCATAGTTTATCCTGCCATTAGTGATAGGATGCCTGAGTACATTTCCCAATCCAATTTAATGGATTGGCACATCTATAGGAAGCTAGATGAGAGTGCACCCTATGCCCTGTGATTATAGACCCAGCTCTTCCTTCACGCTCACACCTCCTTAAGAGAAATATCTTTAGCCTGATTTGTCTTGTTACAAGTACCCAATTGACCCAAAGGTCAATGTCGTATCATCCCCAGAGTCAGATAGGCCTTAAAAACCAAGGTGTAAATGAATGTTTGCGAGGAGTAGAATATCTTGAGTGTATTTACTTTATATAAAATACAATTGTTTTGATAATGTAGTTGTCTACAACTTATCAATAAAATTTATGGTATAATATTGGTCATTCGGTTATCCTCTTATGTAATGTATCCATTAATCTAGCAATTTTATCGTAATAGTACTTCATCTAATAATCACTCATAATTTAGTTTGTAATATCAAAATACAATTTCTCTATTCTCGTAAATGTAAATCACATCTTACAGTCCAGCATTTGTGTACTTATATTTAATGAAGTAGGGATTTTGAAAACCAATGGAGGATATCGACAAGTTATATCAACATGCGTAGTCATGTGAAAAATTTGAAGAGCATTGACTTTGTTTTGTATGGTTGCAAAACAATTATGGAGGAGAAATTTATATATTAGGAAACAACTTTGATGAAGCAGAATAAATAAGTGGATCCCTAGAAATACTATGGTATCATACTTATCAGTAATGTTGATAGTAATGAAAATTGCAATTGGCTTGTGAAAGCATGAAAGAAATTAGGAGCTACCATGATAGGAAGTCAAATTAAATATCGTCTCGAAAGTAAGTTCTCTAAAATGCCAAAGAGTTGTAATTCCTCTTAAGAGGTAACACATTACCAAGAAATCATATCTATTCCCTGACCATCAATGGATAAAAAAAGCAAGGATGTTATTGCATAGCCTAGGGACATGGATCCCATCATCTTCAAATACATTTGTTTACTGATAATTACTAGGACTATTCATTTAAGGAGTTATCTTGAGTCAAGAGTAACTTATATTTTTTGTAATAAGGGGGTTGGAGACAGGGTGACATTAATCATGGTATAAATTCAACTTATGATGATTTCAATATCTAGTACAAAGTTGCCTTTGAAAGTGGACACGGTAAACATGTTACACCTTTGCGATTCCTAGAAGCTTTAAAAGATATGCTAGTTTTAGATTAAACAATATCTAATTGTACACTGTTATTCAAATTGACGATGCTTTGAAAATAGCTTAGTAGGTTCCTTGGCTGTTGGTCCCATAACATAGGATTGGTATGTACAGGTCCCCTAGTAAGGATTAGTAAGATCATCATATCAAGCATTTGATGTGGTGCATTGGATGGTTTGGATGTCTAAGGGTATTTAAAAAGTGGGTAAGCTATTCTACTTACATGATTAAGGCATCATTTTCTAGGGAAAATAACTATTGTCGTTACTTTGTGTAAATCTTATTGACCATAATATTTAATTTGTCCAAGAATAGTTTTGGAATCATAAACCCCCTTAATGATTAATTGAGAGTCCTTTGTAAATATCTTTTATTCGACCACTCAAGTCCATTCTAATGTCCCATGTGGATGCATTCTACCAAATAAGAACCCAATTCCTCTTGTACATTGCCCTAGTGTCTGCTTCAGTTCATGCCTCAAGATATATCCCCTTCAACCATTGCAGGTAAACATAGGTTTTCGACACTCTCAAGTCTAGAAAAGTATTCCATGTAATACGGTTGATAGCATGAGTTTTTTGACATTAACAAAGTCAGAACAACGAATTTGGAGAAAGACTTGAGAGGATAACAGAGAAACATACTTGAAGATGACGTGCAAAGCTTGAAACATTATTGTAGACAGACTCTGTATTACATGATCACTCAAAAATAGACCAAGTAGCCCAAGCATGATGTAATGGGAAAGTCTTTTTTTGCAAGGACTTGGATGATCAAGTTCCATGACAGACCAATAGCTTGACCCTGGCAAAAGTATAATGGTGCCCTTCTCTCGACTCTTCATAAAATTTCTCCACTCCACTCCACAATTGGAATATTATAACATAGGGTCTTTCTATTCATTTGATTCTACTATGTTGACGTGGTAGATAACAACCATTAGTGGGCTTATTGTTTGTGAAATAATATTTTCGTGTGGCAAATTATGTTGATTTCCACCAATAGTTCACGAGGCGATACGCCCCTCCTTCTTATGTATGGGGAGGATTCCCTTATTGAATGTAAACTAATCCTAATTACTATGTAAATGTTCTTATGGGGTGGCCAAGTAGGTCAAGGATCACACATGAACACTTCATTGAACATGTGGAAAAGTGATCTTTGTGTGGAGTACAAGGGATGATATTTTCAGTGGTGAGAGGTAAAGGAGAGAAATTAGGTAAGGGAAGGTTATTGTTGTGAGTAGACACTAATAGAAGTTACACACATAAGAATCAGAGTAGGTCCACATTCAATTAGAGGAAAGTAACAATGCATGCCAGTTAGCAAGACTAATAAACCTAGAGACACATAGTTCTTTAGATCCATCAATCAAGGACACCAAGTTCCTTCATGGTTATTCACGATCACTATGCCTTGCAAAGTTGTAAGAAAAGCTAGAGAGAATAAAAGAACACATGAAGCAAAGGAAAATGGAAGAAATGAAACTTTTAGTTCTTGTGTAGAGGTGTTAAAAAGCTTCATACATCTGACATCACAATCCATAATTGCTACAAAAAACTAAACTTTCCAGGATCCCTTGGAATGGAGATAGCCATTCTAATTTATAGCATTACGAATTGACCTCTCATCTACTCACACATGACTCTTCATGTTCCTATTCCACTTGTGACCTTTAAATTTCCCCTAGAAGAGAAAAATTTAGTTTTCCGCTTATAATTTTGAGAGAATAATTTTACAATTTACAAATATTGTAACTTAAGTAAATAGGAAAAAATAAAATGATTGTGTAGAACTAAGAATTAGAAGAAAGGAAGAGAAGAGAATAAGGGAAGGTGATTGATTGAACTTGTTTAAGAAGCTCCTTCTAATGGAGTACTTGTTGACAATGATCACAATCTCCTCCTTTTGCACGATGTACAGGTACCTCAGGCTTCCAAATGAGTGTTTAGAAACACTTTTTAGAGATCCCCTTGTTTGAGCTCAAAATGGATGTAGAAATTACTCATGATAATCCTCTTGATGCTTGATTGATCGACTCCCCTAGCTCACTAATCTCACTCCAACTAATTCATTTCAAACCACCCAGCTTATCGGTTCATCTAGTTAACTGAATCACTAAGGAAATACGATGATGCATCCAACTTGAATGAAAATTTTCTATGACTAATTTGGCTTGATTTTCAATTGATATCTTCTCTCTCTCCTCTTTCTACACAATTCTTCTTGTTTTCAACTGTTGCACCTTGTGATGTTCTGCTTCACTCAGGTACACAATTGTAATAAAAAATATGCCTCTAAATTTTTTTGAAGGATGAATTAATTTTATTGGGATATATCACCACCTGGAAACCTGGTGAAGATGTTGAAAAGTAGTGAGATGAATGAAAACTAATCCTACTACAATTTTTTACACCTGGAACAAAGACTTTCTATTTTTAGCAGGTTGAACCAGGACCTACAATTTTGGGATATTTCACCATTTTGCTCAAATTTTAACTTCTCAATCCATTGACATGTTCAATTCCACTATGTTGATGATAATTTCCTAATTTTAGATGGTGGATTTTGGATTTTTTGTTTTTTTCATCTTTTTTTCCTTTTTTACTACATTGCCTAGTTTGTTATTTTCACCGGTCATTGAGTGCAATACTCTGAGAAGACTTATTATTTTGGGCGAGTTTCTATTTTTAGTAATTGGACGTACCAAGGACTTAAAAATTTTAGAAACTAAACTTTTCCACCTTAGTTTTCAATGAAAATGGTTTCATTGGAATAGGCTCACTCCCTAGACCTTGTGTTCAAATTTTCACCTCGATCCATCTGTCGAAATGTCTAGAAATCCAAAAATATAAGATATGACACAAAATGAGGGTTTTTTTCCATTAAAAATCTAGAGAATCATATAATTTTCCATAACTTACTTCTTTAAGGTGCATGGAATAGAGGAATACTGTAAAAATTTCATTCAGTTTCATTCACTAGATTGGGAGATATGAATTTTTTAAGTTTATGAGCATGTAGTCATTTTGGGAATATTTTGGCATGGTGTCTATATAAATTGCAGGTTTAATGGAGGTTTTTGAGTGTTTTTATTAAGAATCCATGGATTTATCATGAAAAATGAGATGGGAAAAAGTTATTTTATTTTTAAAAACTTTTCTGCAACACCTCTCATGCACGCACAAGGAAGAAAAAAAAAGCATGCTAGTTTAAAAACTTAGCAAATTTTGGTATTTAAAAAATATTGGAAGGGATTGAATTTTTTTCCCAATTTTCTGAAAGGGACGAGACGTATGGGGTAGAAAAATGTTCCCTTGCCTAAGAATGACAAGTGGATATCAATGATTGCTTAGCGGGAAGGGATAGAAAGAGGTGAGAAAGAGCTTAACTTGCATCATAGAGCTTCGTCAGGGTCATATGATGGTCCAAGGAGCTAAAAAATGCATGGGTGGAATTTCTTGTCCCAAATTTTCCAAAGGGATGAGAAAAATGGGACTAAAAAATTCTTCTTCACCTGGAGATGACATGTGTCCTCTTCAAAAATTATCTAACTACAAGAGCATACCTTGAGAAAGACCTTGAAGATGAAGTTTCCGGAGCTCTAGGAGGACTTTTTTAGCACTTATGAATATGAAATTGAATCCAAAAATTCTTATGAGATGAATGTGATTGGTCTCATAATCTAATTCTTCTTGAATCCCCCTCAAAAATAGCCTTTTGTTTCTCAGGACCACAAGTTGTGCTTCCCAAAAATTTGTTGTGGAAAGAAGATCCTTAGAATTGTGAAAAATATGAAAACACCATCATTTATATAATTACATAATATTTACAATGGTATATTGTTTTACCTCTAACTCTTTACGGAGCTCCTAGAATCATCTTCTGAAGCTCATGCACTATTCTGAACTGGAATCTCCTTCACCTTTAAAAACCTTCTTTCACTAAACTTGTTTCTAAACCTTCAAATATTCCCTAAAATTTCCTAAATAAATTAAAATATGTTTTAAGCTCACCATATACCATATCTTGATGAATTTTTTTCTTCAACTCTTATCTGGGGGTGCACACCTTTCTTAGAAAGGATAGAAATAATTATTTCTAAGTCTACTAAAGAATCTGTCTTGAGATGCACTACATTGGAAGAACTTTGTGAACTTTTTTTCACATTTAAAGCACATGGGAAAGGTTATTACAACACATATGAACACTTTTAGGATTAGGATAGGCCTAAAACATAGGGGGAAATGATATGGAGAAGTGCTTAGGAGGGTTCACTAGAAAAACATTTGATACTAGGGTAAATTTGTCATGTTTTCAACTTGAATTTTCCCTTGCAAAAACACATGACAACAACTAGATATCACTATGGGAATTATTCTCAACCAAAAAAAGTGAGGACATGATGAGCATGAACTCTAAAATCAAAATATATAACTTGGACTAGTGCCTTATCCATTGGTCTATATAGAGTCTCAACTAAAGAAAAGATAAACTAAAAGAGAGCACACACGCACACACCAATAGGGAAACACACCACACACGTAAATGAAAAAAAAAACACAATGGTAAAGGGTAAAACACATCCTAAATTCATCTATGGTACATATGGGGGATAGCCCACTTTCACTGCTTGTACAAATTTAAGTATTACCCACTATGAGGAAATTCCAAATATGTGTCATCTAGATATGAGAGGTCAAAAAAATTTTATCCGAAAGCTTCCCGAATATGGAATGGTCCTAGCAATACGGAATCAAATATCCCATGGATTTATTTTGGTTATATTTTTTCCCATAATAGGAAAATATATCCAACTTTGAAATCCTTGGCCTTTAATTTCTTGCCAAAGCTCTTCTTAACTTTTAAATAATGATCTTTTATTCAATCAACCACCATGAACTTGTCTTCATCACGATTTTCAAGAAATAAGAAATACTTTTCAAAGGATTCATGATACTGGCCATCCTAAATTTCTTTTACTAATTAGAATATTGGTAATTGAATAGTAACTGGAATCTCTGCATTGATCTTGTAAAGCAATTAAAATGGTGACATACCAATTTCACTTTTAGTGTTGGAAACTTAGACACTAAGAGGGGGGTAAATCAGTTTCTCATTAATTTTTTTTAGATATTTCTACTTTTCAAAAATTTATAAGAAGATCACATGAAGCCATAAAAAAGTAAATGTAAAGAGACAACACACAATGTTTTAATGTGGGAAACCAAAAATGGGAGAAAACCCATTGAAATCATAGAACAATCTTAGATAATTTGTCCTGTGGAGTTATAATGATTTCAAGTTGATCTACAACTCAAATTTTGAGGCTACAACCCTAAGAATGCAATCAAGCTACAACTTGATGTTTTAACAAGCTTCTACTTTAATGGTAGCTAAAACTTCCAAAATTATTCAATCATCAACCACTGACCTTCTACAAGATACAACTTGCAAAGAAGGTAGAACTCCCTCCTACTAAGCAACCACTTAGATTGTTCATAAGTTTGATCACTTCATTTTTTTTGTCTTCAAAAAACTAATTGTGATCACTAAATTTCTACACAAACCTCCTTTTTCTCCTAAAATTTCATCAAACACTTAACTTGCTACTCACCTTTCACCTACTATCTGATCTCTTGAATCATTTATTGTATGATCTAGGCTTGCCAAAATAATATCTTGTTCATTCTTCAACATTCATTCTACAAAACAATCATATAGATGTTACTAGTATTAAATTCAATCTCCAACACCTTCATGTATTCTTTCTCAGTATAAAATCATGCATGTCTTCGCCACTTTCACTATACCTAATGGACTAATTAATGCATTTCACACTTTTGCACCTTTTTCACACTTTCTCCACATTGATGTAACACTCTCATGTATACTTATAATCCATAATTCAATCAAGAACTTTTCAACGCTACATAATTTCATTATTTCTCATCAAATCACTATATTCAACATCCTTCAAGCATTCTACAACTTGTATTTTCATGTATATTTCATGTAATGAACTCACTATTGCTCTCTATTACTTCCCTGTAATCCTCTCCCATTTACAAACTTCATCAACATATTTTAAGACAAAAGAAACATCAAACTATTGTCCATTCAAATTCATATACTTCAGTTTTTTTGTATTTTTCTGTCAAAACCAAAAACAAACCAAGTCCTTTTAATTTATTTCTACTTGAATTATACTTAACATCAAAGCTTTGTTCAAGTTCCTCAATTTTCAAAACCGACTCTTTAACTATCCTATTTTGTTTCATGTACTCCTTTTGGATCTTCATGTTCTAAATCAAGTTTAGTTAAGGAGAAAATGAGATTATAACTGTCAAAGAAACCTTTCAAATTATTATTCACATCTAGCAATCTTCCTTTGATGGATACGTCATCCTTGAAACAATTTCATGAAGTTAAATTACCTTTATAAATTCAATTGATGCAGTAACCAACCATACTTGCTTTCACATTTACCATTATGACGTGATATTTGAGCCTTCAAGTCAATTCAAGGGAATTTCAAGATTAATTTAGTAACTCACTAGCTATTAGAGGGGTTGCATGGAGGTGTATAATGTTTACCTTGAATAAATTTACATAAAAAAAAACCCTGCACACAATTGTATGAAGAACTCAGAAGACTATCAAGAAAGTATCATCCGTTCCTTGATGAAATAATTTCATTCTTTTTGCAACATGCATATATGCTCTCGATAGATAAATATCTAAAAATTTAGCAATTTTGGCTGGCTAAATTCGAGGATTCAAAGAAATTTCATTTTCAAATCCTAGAATCAGGGTTTTCTAAACTATGCAAGCCCGTGAAGCATCAAAATATGATTTTGTAGATAATTCTAGAGGACAATATAAAATTCCAGTTTTTGTGGATTTTTAAGAACATTTTCCATCTTCTCTAATAAATTAACAAGTTTGAAACATTCCAAAACACTACCAGATTTCAAAAAATATAGTGCATAATGTAGAAAGACAACTACAAATCATTCCTAGTTGAGTTCACAAGATGTTACTTGGATTTTAGTGAGTCTTGGTTTTTATGGAGGATCAATAAGACCTTCTTGACCTCCTTAGAGTACCTAACACAACATTTACACACTAACTAAACACGTGTATGTTGATTTCATCTTACATAATGGAGTTCACATCACACTTCTGACTATCAATAGGAAAACACACACACACACACACACTCTTCTCCATATTTTCTAAGTATTCACATGTTAAGGACTTCATTTTTCACCAAGACCATGGTTACACTCCTAATTCACACCATTCACTAGCACTAGCTTGACAAGAAGGATTGGCAAAATGAATTCTTAGTATACTTTAAATTTTTTTTTCTTGACATCTTGACAAACCATCATAAGATAATGTGGAGGAAGAATGGTTTATTTTCAAGGCTCATCACCTATACTAAGTGATCCATCAACTAGGACCACTGTCTATCTCAAACATGACCTTGAACATTGTATTATGACTATACCATTCAGTTCACATGATTGAATGAGAATGCCCTTGCAAGAATGAGATAGATTGGCTAGAAAGACTATGCTTGGAGTCAGTACTTGTCACCACTATGGCATGGAGAATAACTCGTTAATCTCCAAACAGTTGCTAAACTTCAAAAACTTGACAAGAAATCAATTTAACTCATTTCAACTCAAACACTTCAAGAAACAAATATGAGAAGAGATAAAACATGTTAGTAGAATGCTCATAACTTCTCTTATACTTATCCACTTTTCCACAAATTTTTTTTATAGAAATTTAGGATTGGAGTTCTCTACAAAAATTCCTTCTATGATTTATCTAAATAAGGCTCCATATTTTTTCTTGGGTGCTATGAAGACATCCATCTCAAATTGCATTCCTTAAGAAGCCAATCTTAGGAAAAATTGCATAACTTCTACATACCTAGATTCAAAACTGTATGAAATTTGGCATAAATCACTAAAAGACAATTCTCTACACATACCAAGTGTTGGGTAGCCATAATTTTTCTTGTATAATTCTGACCTATCTCATTTTCTGTGATCTACACTTCCATTTCTCAAAGGTTGTTTTGGTGTACTTTTTAGTTTTGTCTCCAGGAGATGAAACCAATATTTTTTATGCTCATACATGTCCTAGGAAATGTTACTAGGCTTATCACATGCTTACCTGG
The DNA here is from genome assembly GCA_019776745.2 of Taxus chinensis. Taxonomy (NCBI): domain Eukaryota; kingdom Viridiplantae; phylum Streptophyta; class Pinopsida; order Cupressales; family Taxaceae; genus Taxus; species Taxus chinensis. The sequence goes on from CM034154.1 coordinate 304,861,849, forward strand.
TATTTTTATGACCTATAATTAGCTTTTACACCTCATTAGGCTTTAGAACTAGGCCTAAATAAGCTAGTTTCAACCGATACTTCCACTAGATGACCTCAGACCCACTCCAATATCTCTTACCCATGTTAAAACCATCATATATGACATATAGAATAATTGATTCAAGTATACCAACCATTTCCATACCTGCTATAGAATCCTATTTCATTGACCAAGCCTGCATCACACTGAAACCATCTTGAATGCTCAATAAACCAATGAGAAGGCACTACCAATCAACCTTCATACATCTGACTAAATTTCACTTTAACATTCACTCTTTTTACATCAATGCCACTTGACATTAATGATAACATAATGATCGGGGTTCAACAATCTCCCCCTTTATCATTGATGGAAACACACTCAAAAACTTTAATGGAAAATACACACACCAACAACTTTAAATCACCATTCCTAGTTTCTGACAAATTTTATCCCCATTTGACATCTATGAGAAAAGTTTCTTGTCTACTTTACATGATACAATGACAACTAAAGACAATGATGCATGAGAAAATAAACTTACTTGTCCACAAGCTCCCTTAGAACTATGGTTTCTCTTTTCTGAGCTCCTATGCCAACCTTGAGTGGCCTCTTCTTCACTAAACTAAGCTAACCCTAAACTGATACTCTCCTTATTTTTCCTTCATTCATATTTTACATCACTTTCTAGGACATTATTTTCTTAACATCACAAAAACTGCCTCTAACTATGTCATACTCACTTTTAGGACTATGATCCCTGAAAGGAAACTTCAATAAATCTATTTTTTTTACCAAGCTCTAGAAGCTCATACTCATCATGAATCATCATCTTATGACCCCATAATAATATTCTCCATATCTCTAGTGAATGACACAAAAATTTGATATCATATCTTGATTTCTTTCCTTAGGAAGATATCATTCTCTTTTCCACAGTCTTGAGACATTTGATAAGTCATTTCTACATTATTTTTATGCATATATATCCTCCATGTGTCAGGTAAATAATTTCCCATGAATTTTATTGGGAATACATCATCTATACTACCCTTTAGGCCACCTTGAAGCACTTGAAACACTTCCCCTAGCTTAGTGCACACTTTTAGTCTTGTAGACACTTATCTCAATCTTTCTTATCAGTGATAGAGGCATTAAATCAGCCTCATATCTCCCCCCTGGACCTATTTTCTCCATATTCATCCCTCTTGATCCATATCTTACATATTAGCCACTTCTTAAGAAGGCCACCTCTGGTTTTAGACTTCCTTTATTCTTCCTCTATCAGATTTCCAGCTTATACACCTCAAGCATACTTAGATGATCACAAAATGATGTAAAACAACCAAAATTTCCTTTTCTAGCTTGAGTTAACTAGTGATTAGTTCACATGTGGGTGTATAATGAATGGTTCAATGATATCCTTCAATAGTCTTCATGATGTAAAACCTTCTTCCAAGATACAATCAACCAATATTTCATCCAATAAGATGCAAAATAACTATTTCCACTCTAATTTTACCCTTGAGGATCAAATCAGCCCAAAAAAGCTTAAATTATGCATAAACTGGCAACTATTTACTCGATATATTTATTACTCTTAGTATTCTAGTGCCACCAATTAATACCCATGTTGGAAAAAAATCATCTTGAATCAAATAACTCAAGACTTCATCCTTTCACAGACTTGCTCTAATCTTGCACTTTATGCCCTTAAGACAAGCCTATTTTGACCATTCATACATTGATAAATCTACAAAAATACATTCACTTATTTCTACTCCTTATACTCCTCATCATACTCAAGATGAGATCAAAATTTTAGCACCTTATTCCTTATACTTCTCTCACAATCTATCTTCCTTCCCTATGGCTTTCTATCTCTGAATTAGGTCTGAGACAGTCAACGTTTTCCTATATATTCATATTTTAAAGCACCCATTAATGGTTTCTTCAAGCATGTAAGACATTAAGGTCAGATTATGAGTCTAGATATTGCTTCCTTTGGAAACTTCCCTTTCCTATTAGCCTTTGGACTGTGTTTTGTTACTTCTTCCCAGACTGTCAAAAAAATCTCAGGATTAGACCCTTAACTCCTTAATTTCATTACATAATACATTTCTTTGATGAGTTTCCCTGATATCTTGAAAGATTCAAAGAAAAAAATGTTAAGTTCCTCAAATCACCGACTCTAGCATCCACACACTACAACCCTCCTTAAGATCTTGAGAAGAGTATTTTATGAATAAATTTCTCTAAAATTTGATTCAGACTAAGAAATTTTCACACAAGTTTTGTTTTTATGTTTTTCAAGAATTATCCTTACCAATGGGCTATGATTGCAAGCATGAAGTTATTATTTAAGCCTTTATTTCTTAGTATGCACGTGTAATACTGAGTAGTGAAACCCTTAACTACTCACAGTAGGTAGGGACTCTTCCTTGGAATATTTTTTTTCATTTATCCCCTAAATATTGTAAATTGCATCATACTAAAGTTGTATAAACTTATTTAATCTAAATCTTTACTTTTATATTGTTTCTTACATCAGGTCCCTATGCTTACAAGGTATGTACTGAAACCTGACTTAGGTCATATAAGGATTTACACTAAATACTCTTCAATTTCAGGTTTTGAGTCAAGAAACCCTCATGATGTAGTAAAGACAGTGCATAATTTCAAGAACAAATCATTTGCAACATACTTATAATCAACACTTATGTCATGATGAACTCACACTTTTGATGCTTCGTTTTGCCTTCTAGACCACTATACATACCATTTTGTCATCTACAAGTCACTGTTACCCTGAAACTTTTATCTTGAGATCTTGATGTTACATTCCTTGACCCTCAACTTATGAATTATTCTCACTAAGAGAATGGCACCATCTATTGAAAAAACTTTTGATAGTTATTGAACTTGAGAAGGTTAAACATTTCTTTGAAGACTTACACAAAAGGACACACTTGTAACCATTTAAAAACCATGAAAATCCTTACAAGATGAGGATGATGATTTTTAAATTGACGTAGTTATGACAAAAATGATAGGATCATCACAACCTATGCATGAAGACTCCATGAGTACTTTACATAGATGCTCAATAAAAGCATTCAACTACTTGATAAGGCTTAGGCCTTATTTTAGAGTAAGACAAACATTTCTGGAAATGGACATACCATGGCTCATAAAAACTTCAATTTTAAGAACTAATTCTAACTTACTTACAAGATATTCCAGAAAATTGTTCACTCAATAAAAACATGGAGGTACCTTTGGATAGTATAAAAATGTATCATTGAGTAGTAGAATATGCTTCCTTTCAGTTTATATACGCCTTCTAGAATCCTAGAGAAGGCACTACTCTTTGTGATACTAACTCAAAATAATAGAAAGTCATCAAAATAACTTGATGAATTTATTTTTCCTCTTTCAACTTTTGAAATCTTCTCAAATTCCTTGGCTGCACTTTGTGGTATGACAACTTCATCTTATAATTTCTCACTTGTTGATTGAATTCCTGATAGAAATAATTGATAAGATTCATTTTCTTGTTTACTATTGCCTATGATTGAGTATTATTCATGTTTGGTACTTTTTTTGAACTCATTCTTATTGCATTGATCATAAGCTCTAGATATATTTCTTAAACTTGCATCATCTGCCCATATTATTCTCTTGTTATTCTTTACTTCCTTAACTTCTGAAGGTGCTTCCTTAATCTTGCAAATCCATTTCATCTCTTTCTTTTTCAAAGGGTACTTTAGGCATAGTTACCTTTTGTCTCATCTCTAGGATTGGTATTGATATTTGGACTCTTCTTAACTTGTATTTTGAATTCATGCCACTTTTTATTATATCTAGGAGACTTATGCTAGTGTCTTGCAAAATGACATTATTTATGACAATTAAAACATACAACATAGTTTCTATTCCTTGATTCTTTTTCTTACCAATACAAACTTATTGGTTCCTTTAAGCAGTGTCTTGATACATGCCCTTTTTCTTGACAATTGAAACACACTATATTATTCTCATATTCAATTTTACAACTTCTACATGGGTGTTATCTATCAAATTTATTCATGCATTCCCTAGCTCTATGCCTAAACACAAGACATGAAAAGTAATATCCATTAAATAATCTCTCATACCTAAAATAATTGAGTTGCCTAATTGGTTTAGGACTTATTGATTTTTTTCCCTTAGTTATTTTCATGTTTGACTCTCTGCTTGATCCAGATTGGTTATCTTCATTCTTATTTATAGTTTCTTTCATGTAGCCTAGTCCAGTTTTATCATCTGCTACCTTCTTTTTTTCCATCATCTCATTTAAAGCCTCATAAATTTTTCATAACCTTCCATACACCTGCAAAATTTCTCTTTCTTCTTCTAGATTAGTTCTTAGATATACCAATTCTTCTTCATAACTCATACATGTGTCCTCTTTTACTTTCATAGCTTGAGTTAACTTGTCAACTTGAGATTTCAACTCAGCATTGAGTTTCAGGTACTCATCTTCTTTGAATTTGAGGGAGGATAAGGCCAAATCTAATTGTTATTCAAGTTATTTGATTTCATCTTCATCCTTCTATTTCCTCCTTTATTTAAGGATATTTATTTTCTCTTCATAATATTTCAACTTTGTCCTCATTTTTTGGTTCTTTTTCCTTTGATATTTCAATTCATCTAGGGCATTTATCAAATTTTCTTCAAAATATACCTTTGCTTCCTCTTCATCTGATATTTCATCCTTAATGACATATTTTTCTCTTGATTTGGTGTTAGGAGTTACTTTAATAACCATGATTGTGATTTAGGAAGGACTTACTCCAAGTTGGTAGGATTGATTCCAGAGTACCAGGATCGGATACCATTTATTGGAAACTTGGACATTGAGGTGGGTGAATCAGTGTCTCATTAATTTTTTTTAGATATTTATACTTTTCAAAACTTTCTAAGAAGAACACATGAAGCCATAAAAAAGAAAATGTAAAGAGATAACACACAGTGACACAATATTTTAATGTAGGAAACCCAAAATGGGAGAAAACCCACTAAAATTAGAGAACTATCTTGGACAATTTTTCCTATGGAGTTACAATGATTTAAAGTTAAGATACAACTTAACTTTTGAGGCTACAACCACAAGAATAAAATTAGGCTAAAAATTGATGATTTAGCAAGATTCTGCTTGCACGGAAGTTATAACTTCCAAAATGATTCAGTCAGAAACCACTGACCTTCTGCGAGCCACAATTTGCAAGGAAGCTACAACTCCCTCCTGTAGACAATTCAAATCCACTTACACAATTTTAATACTTAAATTGCACTAATTATCCTCTTTCCCATAAATTGACGACACTTTGTCTAATAAACAACTCTTCTCCTCTCATTGGGTCAATTAATGACACTTTGTTAATTAACCACGATATTCACTCTCTTTTGGTCAATTGCCGACACTTCATCAATAAACCATCATTTTCCCTCTATTGCCATTAATTAATTACATTTCACAAATTAATTATCCTCCCTATCACTCAGGATGCCGATTAATGACCTTTTTAAAATTATTATTCGCTTCTACTTAGGTTAATTAATAATTATTAATTAATTATGCTCGCTTCTCTATATTAATAAATCACCATTTATTGGATTGAATTCCTTGCTTACATCCCCAAAATTAGACTAATTTTCCTCTAATTAGATTTTATAAGCTTACTCCTACCTATCAATTAATCACCTTTGATTAATTATATCCCTTTCAACTCCCACAAAGTGCCCATCCTTTATTAAACATTCATGTCCTTTGTATTTCTTCTTTGGGGTTTATCCCACATCCATCAATTAACTAGCCTTTCCAAAATTGGAAATATATATAAGGAACCCTCCTATTTCCCTTTCTTATTACACCTCATTTGCATTAGTGAAAACTATAGGCATTTTGATCTTGAGCATTCTTCATTGATCTAGATTAGCCTCTTCATCTTGCATCCATTCACTCAAATTTGAGTAGTATGGGAAGATCCAAAATGGCCTTGTAGCCATTTCTTAATGAGATTCCATCTTCAATTCTTGAGGAAAACAAAAATCAACTTTGATTGCTAAATTATCTAACTAGGTTCATGTTTAGTTAGAAATCTATGGAGTAGGAATGGCTTAGTATGTTAGTTTGATTTATTCAAGTTTCATGCATTTGAAGAAGTTAGTTTCTATAAGCTCTTATCTTAATGGTTATTGTTTGATTAAATTTTATTTGGAACTATTGGGTGTTAGTTTCAATTCACATAACATAGTTAGTTTTACATGAACACATTTTGGCATGCCCGGTGGGACATACCCCATAACATTTGATTTCAAGTTTTGTTAGTTTTGTCTCAATTTTGGCTAACCCTTATTATGCACATCTTAAACAACTTAAATTCCTTGATGTATTTTTCTAACTTTACATGTGTTTAGTCTCTCTTATATGTTTAAAGGATATGGATTGTTGTTAATTTTGGTCTAAGATGCCAAAAATTTGAACTTTTTAAGTTTGATAATGTCATATTTGTATATCTATGGTGACATTCTAGAAGCCCGCATTGGTGTTAAGCTACCTTATGTTGCTTTTAAAAGTGCCTCACTAGTGCCACTAGGGCTACGCTACTATTATGGTGACTGCACCACTATGAGGATTTTGTCCATCAATTTATCTATTGAATCACCCATGTGCTTGTGTGACCCACCCCTATGCTATTGCTTCTCTAGCCACGCTTCCTTCAGTCTATGTTTTCACTATGTTTTCTATTTTAGAACCACACTAGTGTTATTAGGGGTGCATATATGTCTCTCTTCCCGTGTTGGTGTTAGTATGTTTGTTGTCAATCCCTATTTTGTATCATACATGAGACGATGTATTTAGGGCCATATATTTGTTACTAGGGACGCGCTACTGCCATTTAGTACACACTACTGTCGTTAGGGCCGTGTTGGTGTACTATGCCAAATTTGGGATCTATTTTTAGTGTTTGCAAGATTTTATATTTACTATTTCTAACATATTTTACAAGTTTTCAATGTTAACCTTTTTTTATAAGGTGTTTCTACTCACATCTTTACTTATTTGTTTGATGATATTTAATGAATTTCATGCTTTCATGTATTAGGATGGGGTTACATATTCTCTTCCCTTACACCTTTTAGGTGATCTTGGGAATCAGAAACAACTCTAAGCCTTCTTGCATTTACAAACACTTCATTAAATTCATGGTTAAGAGAATGCATGATAATTGGTTAAAATGAGTTGCCTAGTCCTTTTATTTACAAGATTTTCTATTTTTGATATAATTGGTTACTTCTTGTGTATGCTCTTTTCTTGTGTATGATCTTCTCTTGTGTCTTAGGATGATCTTGATAATCAAAAACAATGTGTGATCCTCTTTTATGATGTTTTGATCTTATTGAAAACTATTAACCTTCACATGCAAGACTAATACTTGTTTTTCAAAGAATTAGGATCTAAACGAATACTAATATAGTTTGTTGTAGGTTTCCAACAGTGTAAAAACCCATACTAAAATTAAAAGATAAAAAAGCACACCACTGTTCAAAACACTGTATTTACAGGTTTGGTTAAGAGCTATGGACCGTCTACTTAAAACCAGGGGAAGTTCTTTGGTATAAGCCATAAAACTCAATATGAGGATTAACTCGGGAACCCAAAAGTATTCAACACCTCGAGGGAACCAGTGGATGAAATGGGAAGCACTCCACTTACCCACTTGACTAGTACGCCTTTTTGAGATTAGCATCAAAATTATCTTCACGTGATCCCAGTGAGATACAAGTGAAAACAATTTATTGCTCATTATATTGAAGGGGGTAAAGTAAATCTGAGATACTCCTTGATTTAGTCAGTGTGAACTTCTTGGAAAACCGCACTCACAGAGATAGTTTGTGACACCTGAAGAGTGAACTAATAGGAAGCCATTTTTCTTAGGATCCAACTTAACCAAAACTAATCATGTTTTAAAGATCTCTCACAAGTGAAAAAAATTTCAAATTCAAAACCTTGTTAGTCAAACAAGGGGAGAGTCCATCAAAGTTAGATCCACATGACATTCATCACGAAATTTGTGAAGTGTTACTTTGTCTTAGTTTTTCACTTGTCTTAAGACAAGGTGAAACTATGCCAAAGTGACACCAAGTATTTTTCAACCCCACTTGGCCTACTCCTTTGTTTTCTTGTTTCCCTTTTAGGAAAAAATAAATAATACATACGTAGTGTTGCTTAATATTGTGTCCACCACTTTTGCACCCACTTACATCCTTATTTATTGCAATTGCGATAATAAGCATTGAAAGGGTGTTGGTACGTCCTCAAATATAGAGTAGCCTTGTCTTTATACCCACATCAAGATGTTTCATCATAGTTTGGATTACTTCATCATTGATCTTCCCATGAGTTGTTACTTTTCTCACTTCGTCTTGATACAATTTTGATACTTACATCTTGTTTCTCATAAACTTGATTTAAGTGTCTAGATTGTGTTTTTACATTGCTTGCACCTTAAAAAATCCTTAGTATACTTTGACATTGTCTCCTTCCAAACATTTCCTCAACCTTGAAAAGTTTTGTTGTTATGTTATTTGTGGTGTATCAATATTATTTCGATACTAATATCTTTCTTTTCAGCAAAGCATGATTAATGTATTTAAGTGGTATTGTTGCATTGCTTGTTTTCATAACTTCCACATTTTGGGATTTAGGCATTTTTTATCTATATTGGTTATAGTATATTTTACATTGGAATTCACTTAAATGCCTTGTTAATACTTACACCTTGTTTATTTTAAACTTGACTTAAGTGTTGACATTGTGTTGATCATCTTGGGTCAAACTACCATTGAGATAAATTTTAGATAGGGAGTATTTCCTTGTAGATTGGATTGGTTTTCTGAACTTGCATGATTATTCCTTGTGATCTTTCATCTTGTAGACTTATTTCCTAGGAAAATCCTTTTGATCCTTTGATCACTTAGCTCTTCATCTTGACATTTTCACTTATAAACTTGTTGTTCAAACCTTGTTGGATTTTTGAAATTATGTCATCAATATGGTTTTTATCCTTATATACCCATTGGAAAATCACAAAAGAATCTCCATACTTACAAAATATCTAGCTGGTTACCATTATTCTACCTGAAACGACATGGAACTTCCGCCCATTTGAAGGAGTTCAATCACACTATCTAGGTCTAGGCATTTGGACCCAGCGATGCCAAAAATAGCTGAAAATCACATGGTTCCTCACACTTATGACAATATGGAACCTAGGTTTAGGAATTCACATCATAATATGCCTATCATGACTAAACCTTGCTTTCTTCTTTCCACTAGAAAACCCATTTGGTTACCCCTTTCCCCACCTTCATCTCATGGTCGGTGGTATGATTTTGATGATTCTAATCCAAACTATTCTGGTAATTCCTCTCAATCTTCTGATGATTCTAATCCAAACTATCTTTCAGATTCCCCTCAATCTCCTAAGCCTTATCCAATCAAATTTATTCTATGGAGTCGAATTAGAAGAATGATGGGAAGAATTTGTGGAGTACTCAATCACCTAATCAATCATCTTGTTTTTCCATCTTCTCCTTCCCCATTACATGGAGAAATTTCTGGGTCTATCGTTGATCCTTGGCCTATCTTCTCGTTACCTAATCATTCCTTACAAATCATGATTCCTTAATTGCAATCTCTCATTGGGTGACCTCCGGTAGCTCATAATCTTCTTATATATGTGGGCCACCTTCTATTAGCCCTACATCTTCTATTTGTGGGTCACCTCTGGGTAGCCCATTATCTTATATTCTTGGGCCACACCCTAATATCCCCTCATCTTCTACATATGGGACACATATAGGTAGCCCCTCATCTTCTATTCTTGGGCCATGTAATATTATCCCATCATCTTCCATCTATGGGACACCTCTTGGTAGCCCATTTTATTCCATCCTAGTACCCATTCATATTCAGTCTATGGGACAACTCCTGTTAGCCCATTCTCTTTAATTCTTGGACTGTATCTTTTTCATCCATCATATTATCCTTCTATCAATGATCTAGGTAAGCCCACCAACATTCCTCAAAGTCCTCTCATCAACCCTAAACATCCAATTTCTTCTCCCATTTATCAAGATCAGATAAGTCACACATTATCTTATATGAAACCTAAATAGTTTCTTCAAGCTAACATCAATACTCCAAAGAGCTCCAAATATCCCAATAATTCAAATAACCATAAAGTTAAAAATTAGATGTGATTCAAGAATACACACCAACACAACCATCAAGCATGGCACAAATTTCATAAACCTATGGATATGGAACTCAATCTCTCACATATAAAATCCATATTTCAAGATAATTCACATTCATTTATTGAGTATGAGCTCACCATCATCATCGATATTGGAGATAATATCACTCTTGATAAGCAAAAACTACTAGTCTCCCTTATAAAAGAAATTGGAAACATTGTTGTTGGATCTTATCATGTAGAATGGCATTGTTAGTCCCAATTTCCCAAAATAAAAAAATTTAAACAAATTTAAAAATACAAAAAAAAAAAGAGAAAACATTAAAAAATTACAAAAAAAATCAAAGTTACAAAGATCAAACATTGTAATCAGGTATTGCATACACATGGATGTTCTTTCTTCCCTTTCTTCATATTCCTCTGCAAGTCTCCCACCATTTTCATCCCTTCGATGATCTTTTGGTTAGTCTATTCACACTCATTTTGTGACATTTATCTCTATAGTATTTGTTTGACCTTGGTATCTCTATAGTATTCACACTTGTGGGCATCTTAGAGATATTATCACTATCTACATCTAATAAACTTGTTTCGAAGAACTTTTAGGTGTATTTTTTGACACTAGCCAATATGGTCATCATAATCACTTCCACATCCTTCCATCATGCCATCAGTGGTTCTTAACCCCTTATCAAAACAATCAGGAGATCTGAAATAATTTCATAAAGTAAACAAAATCAGTCAAAACATCAAAAATCAAAAGAAAAGCAAGATATAACTCTATCTTGGGGTATTTCCAATATCTCTACCGAGTCTATGAATGTCTGGTTGGAAGTAGAGAAATGATCCAAATAGAATACAATACATCTCCATCGGGGCTATGGATGACTGGATGGTAATGGAGTAATGTACGACTCTCCTTCCACCCTCCATTCATAAATCACCTATTAAAATAAATAATTCCTACACATTGGCTAGCATGTCTTCACTTTTTGTCTATCAAATCTTCCCTTCAAGAGGTAATTAATTACCACATGCACAGACTAGATCTCTATGAGAAAACATGATTAGTATGTTACTAGGTTTTATTTGAATGATTTGTGAGTTGGGCTAATCACATTTTCATTTCCAATCTTCTAGCTACATTTTCCTTGTACTTTCATGACATTTTATGTTCTTCTACTTGATTTAGAACATCCATGTGTATAAGATTTCCTTTTTACCATGTTTAAGAGAAAATTTCCCTTGTTTCAATAAACAATCTTCCACTTCTATCTATCATCTTTTCCTTGGCCAGCTTATATTAGGGGCATGATCGATCCTTCCTAACACTTCATTGGTTTGATTTCGTCATGATGTTAAACATATCTATCTTGGCCTTGATCTGACTTATCTTCTTATTGTATATGCGTGTGAGATTTTCCCTTGTAAATTCTCATCTCTCGTTGGGGGAATCTTTGTATCTTCATTTTCCTATACATAGCTTCGGAAAACTTTCAGAAAAACCCTAAAAATTCAAAAAATCATTTTAAAATCCAAAACATTAGTAAAAATTAAAAAAAAATCATAAAAATTAAAAAATCTAAATAAAATTGGTACAAATTAAAAAAATCCAAAACATTGGTAAAAATTCAAAATATCCAAAAAAACATTAGTAAAAAAAATTCAAAAATCCAAAAAAAATGGTAAAAACTAAAAATCCCATCAAAAATTGGTAACAAGCATGCACACAACTCAAGCCTGTGTCAAATGCATTATCCTAAAACATTAGAAAATTGTCCTACAAAACATATTTCTTTGATTCTCATTTTTTCTTACGCGTAACTCGTGAATCATTTTGGATCTACCTTCCATCAACAAAATTTGGTTTGTGTGCTATATTTGTTTTCCCTTGCACAAACACGTTGCTTGAGGTAGTTTCATAGTACATGATTACTTATTCATGGGACTTCTACATCATTCTCTTATTCACCTCATACGTATCCTTGCTTAGGGTGCCATTTTTAACCCTTTTCATTAAATCACACAGATCAAAATTGAATTTTGATAACAAAAACATTTATGCAACCATCTTGAATGTTGTTTTTTTAGTATGTGTGTTTGTACGTGTTTTCATGTTAGGTTAGCTTGTGTACTTTCTTGTATTGCATTACGTTATGTATGTTTCATTACATTAGTGTTTTAGAAATGAAAAAATGTTATTATTATAGCTTTTCATGTTATTAAATACTTTTGTTGTATGTGTATATTTTAATAAGAGCCGATGACATAGATCATAAAGAAAAATGATGAAATAAAGTTGTTGTTACATCAGATGGATGGAATCTATTTCCATTCTCTTCATCTTCATTTTTCTTCCCTATCATTTTCTTCTATCAACACTATTCTTCCAAAACACCTGTGGCAATAGGGATCACCTTCTATCCCCCCCTTCATTTCTTCTATAGATTTCCTTCATCTTTTTCAAACGTCGATGACCTCTTCCATCACCCCATCAAAACTCGAGGGGGAATCCTCCATTCTACTAATTTTACTTTTGTCCCTTCAAACATTTACTTGTCTATAATTATCTACTATCTTTGAGGTGGCATCACTTATGCCACCTTAAAGAGGGGAAGATGTACACACCTAAAATCCACCTACAAAGTTTTAATACTTAAATTGTATTAATTATCCTCTTTCCTGTAAATCGATGATACTTGTCAAATAAACACCTCTTCTCCTCTCATTGGGTAAATTAACAAAAATTCACGAATTAACCATGATATTCACTGTCTTTTGGTCAATTGATGAAACTTCATCAATAAACCATCATTTTCTCTCTATTCTCATTAATTCATTACATCTCTCTAATTAATCAGCCTTCATATCACTCAGGATGCCGATTAACGACCTTTCATTAATTAGTATTCACCTATACTTGGGTTAATTAATTATTTTTAATTAATTACGCTTCTATAAATAAATAAATCACTATTTATTGGATCAAATTCCTCTCTTACATCCCCCAAATCAGACTAATTTTCCTCTAATTAGCTTCTATAAGCTTAATCCTACCTATTAATTAATCACCTTTGATTAATTAAACCCCTTTCAACTTCACACTTCTGACTATCAATAGGCACACACACACACATTATTCTCAATTTTGTCTTAGTATTCACCTGTGAAGTACTTAAATTTTCACTTAGACCATGGTCATACTCCTAATTCACACCATTCACTAGCACTAGCTTGATAAGAAGGATTGCCAAAATGAATTCCGAGTATACTTTGAATGTTATTTTCTTAAAAATTTGACAAACCATCATAAGATAATTTGGAGGTAAAATGGTTCACTTTCAAGGCTCATCACCTCTACTAAGTGATCCATCAACTAGGACCATTGTCTATCTAAAACATGGCCTTAAACACTATATTGTGACTGTACCATTCAATTCACATGATTAAATGAGAATGCCCTTGTAAGATTGAGATGGATTGGATAGAAATACTATGCTTGGATTCCATAATTGTCACCACTATGGCATGGAGAAGAACTCATTAATCTCCAAACAGTTGCTAAACTTCAAAAACTTGACAAGAAATTAGTTTAACTCATTTCAACTCAAACATTTCAAACTTGCATAACTTCCACATACCTCTTCAAAAATTGATGAAATTTGGCATGAAGCACTAAAAGACACCCCTATACACATTTCAAGTTTTTTTAGCCATAATTTTTATTTTACAGATCAAATTTATCTCATTTTCCTTAATCTACAATGTCAATCCTCAAAAGCATTTTTGGTTTACTTTCAATTTTTATATCCAAGAGCTGAAACCATTATTTTGGATGCTCATACGTGTCCTAGGAAATATTTCTAGGATTATCCCATGCTTACCTGGTCTTTTTATGACTTGAAATTACATCTTACACCTCATTAGGCTCTAGAACTAGGCCTAAATGAACTAGTTTCCACTGAGCCTTCCACCAGATGACCCAAAACTCACTCCAATAGATATTAACCATGTTGAAACCATAATATCATACTTTGAGAACATCTGAGTCAAGCATACTAACCATTTCCATACCTGTAGTAGACTCCTACCTCACTGACCAAGCCTACATCACACTAAAACCATCCTAAAGCCTCAATAAACCATTAAGAAGGCACTACAAATCAACCTTCATGCCTCTAACTAAGATTAAATTCAATATTCACTCTTTTTTCATTAATTTCAGTTGACATCAATGATAACACAATGAATAGGGTTCAACATTTAGGAGTAATCATGTCTACCCACAATGCATCATAGAGGTTTTTATGTCAGGTCTTCGATTCTCATAAACTAGCTTAAGGACAATGGTCACAATATTTTTTTTCTTGATTCAACCCAACCATTCCCTTACAGGTAGTAGTCTAATACATGACAAAGAGAGATTCCATAACCACAGTAGAATTCACTCAACTCCATGGGTGAAAAATATGTAGAATTACGAACTAAAATCTTCTAAGGGATCCCAAAACGGATGATAATGTTCTCTTTGATAAAGTTACATACCATTTCAAAATTGGTTTATTTATCTAGAATTTTCTCCAACCACTTTATGAAGTAGTTATTTCCATGAGAATATAGGTATTTATTGCGCTTGAATGAATATTGACAACCCTGATGAAGTCTAGGCCCCATTGTTGAAAAGTTTCTTAATCACTACTAGCTGAAGAAGAAGTGAAGAAATTTTTGGTCTCCCAAATTTTTTTTGGCAAGGTTCACACTTTAAAACCCACTCTTGAGCATCAACAAAAAAGGTAGGAAAATAATACCTACCATGAATAATTTTTGTAGTAGTCACCATTGCAAATAAATCCCCACCACAAGGCTGATCATGATATACTTTTAGAAACTTCTCTTATTGCTCTTTGTCCATACACCTCAGAAAGCATCCATATAATCCCCTCTTGTATAACATGTGATCCAAGATGACATACCTAGCTCTCTTGAGATTGATAATTATTATTTGATTATAATTGGGATGATCCAGACACTCACCATATGTAAGAAACTACAAAATGTTTGAATACCACTCATTGATGGTATTTACAAAAAGTACTTTCGTAAAGTATTTACTTACACATTCGTAGCATAAAAATTCCTTTTTATCATTTTGAGTTGAGAGAGATTCATCCTCTACTATAAACTAAAAAAAATAATTTCCCTTTATAAGCTTCAAAGGTTGGATGTCCAAGTCAGCTCCTAGATCCTGTTGAGCTAGGATTGACTTGATTGTACAGCCTAGGACCATTACCATCATAGTGTAGGATTTGAGAATGTAAAATATGATATTCTTTACTATTTTGACCACAATGTAAGTGTGTTACTCAAGTTTATTGTATCTCAACTCATGGTTTTTCAATTGGTAACACATAAAAGAAATAGGTTCTTTAATTCCTTCTTCAGTCTTTTGAACTACGATGGCCAAAAGCATGTGTTCTGAGGCATAACAATACAAGATGAAGTATTTATCAAAATTGGGGAATACCAGAGTGGGAATGTTGAATATTTATTCTTTTATTTCCTTGAATTTTGATTTTCCTTCATTATTCCATTTGAATCTTGCTTGAGGCTTCATCATGCTAGTGATATGCTTGGTCATCTCTGTAAAATCTAGGTCAAAGCAACAGAGGAATTTTACCTTACCAAGGAAATAATGAAATACCTTTTTTCTCATAAAAAAGGACAATTATTAAATTACTCTTATCCTCTCTAGATCAATTCTTCCCCCCTCCTTGTTCACGATGTGTCCAAGGATTTTTCCTTAGGTAACACCAAAGATGCATTTTTTTTTGGGATTTAGAGAGATTCCATGTTGTCATCACCTGATCATCACTTATTCTAAATGTTTTTATATGATCTCCTCACTTCTTTGAAAATATTATGAGGTCATCAAGATAGATGATGATACAATTCTTGATATATTTTAAGGACAAATCCATTGCCCATTGAAAGGTTTCTCCCAAGTTGATAAGACCAAATGGCATTCTACTATGGGAAAAAGATCCCCATGGAGTTGTGAAAGTTATCTTGTATCTAGATTCTTTTGCTACCTAAATCTAGTTATACTCAAAGAATCCATCAAGTAATAAGAGCATATCAAATCTTGTGACCGCTTGTAGGATGTGATCCATGATATGTAATTGGTATTTATCCTTCAATGAATCCTTGTTCAAGTTTTAGAAATATACACAAATCCTTATTTATTCATTCTTCTTCCGCATTGGAACAATACTTGCCACCCACATAGAGTGATGGATGGGGAAAATCATTCTTGCATTCAAAATTTTAAATACCTCTTCCTTAATGGTACCTATATTTTTTGGGTTATATTGCCGCTACGTTTTCCCAAAAATCTTGGTTTCATGCTTAAGTCAGATTTAATGATGCATCTCTTTGGGATGGAATGACTTGAACTCATCATTAGAATATGCCAGAACATTAGAATATTTTCTTAACAAAGAGAAAAAAATTCTCTTCTATTCCAATGAACAACACTTGCCAAAGTTTACCATTTGTGGCTGATCTATGGTGCCGATATTTTCTTTCTCAGAATTAGCAAGACACCAAGAGGAATATTTAGCTTTCTCCTTGATGAATCTATCATGTTTATCAAAAAATTATTCTAGAGATATGAGGCCTTTTGGAATCTTGTTTCATTTTAGTCTGATGATACCTTATGAGTCAACTCCATCTATCCATTTTTTATCCTCATCCGTAAAAAACTCTTGATTCGGATTATCTCTTCCCTCTTAGAAAACATTGTTGAAGTTATCTCTTTTCTCCAAGAAAGAGAGCAGTTGAATGAAATCATTTAATAGCTGGAAATGATTTACATTATCCAGCACAATCAACATGAATACCATTTCAATAGTCAGTTTTTCCTTATTGAAGGATAGGTGTGGAGTCATCAAGGAACAACTTGGATAGAAAAGAATTAAAATATTCAATGTAGTCCCATACCCGGTTCCTATAATGCTTGATCCTTGGGTTCTTGACCTGGTACTGATTCCATACTTTCAAGAAATTTTAGCTTCTTGATTTCCATGGATTCAATAACATCCATCCTAAAAAGAAGGGATTCATATTCTATAGTGCTATTGGTGTTATCAAACTACAATTTGTGAACAAATGGGAGTAACTCACCTAAAGGAGAAGTCAATATAATTATGGCTCCATATCCTACAATTGAATGGATTCCATTGAATTATATTGCCCAAAACCAATCTTCTTCATCTTCAGAGAGGAAAGGAATATTCCCGTCTCTATCAGAGATAAAGAAGTAGTTACCCAGTCAACTATCTTGAAACAAAATGTCACCTTTTGGATCCTCATAATTTTGGATGGTATACTTCATATTTCGCATAGGAAACAACTTCTTCATTTCACCCTTCAATAGAATGGTTGTATAAGACCAATCCATTTATATCTCACCACCAAGTCTTTACAGAAACTCCTTCTTAACAACGTGTCAAAGTATGTTGGGATTTCTACCACCAAAATTGTTAGAAAAACCTTGTTTTTAGGGAAATTTGCAAGGGCCACTTGAGTATATTTGACTCTTCCTACTAGTGGGACCTCTTTAAATCCCATAGAATAGCAAGATCCAATTCCTCGTGTCAAGGTGATTCCTAGGGCATTAATAACTTTGATTGGTATTACATTATATGAGGTTCCCGAGTCACTTATGTAATTATTTAGTTTCTAGCCTTTAATCAGGAGGGAAAGGTAAAATGGTTTTACTTTGTTGGTTTTGAATACACTCAATGTAAGAATTTTTTGTATTAAAGGGGTAGGTGGTGTTGGCAGTAACCATTTAGAGTTAGATTTTTAAGTATTGGGATTTGGGTTACCACCCTTGATTTATCTGACGAACCTTTCAAATTACTTCAGGTGTGTTTGTAAAAATTTAGATTCAGAAATCTGAATCTTAGATTTGTTCACAAGTTCAATTATATCAAATAGAGAAGAGGTGAATGGGCTTGGTGCTACTGGGAAAACATATTTTTGAAAGGTGGAGGAGGTTTTACTTTTAAGGTTTGGGTATTTTTATCAGATGGAGTAGTGGGATGGGAATGTTTGGCTGATTTTGATTGAGCATTCAAATATTTTACAAGATTCACCTTAGATAAAAAATTAGAGTAAGGAGAAGTGATAGAGGACTTACTCTGCATGGAATCTTGCTTCTTTCTTTCTACTTTGTGGAGTTACCACCTGAGGATCATCTCTCTTCTTCTTTTTCACAGCAACCATAGAGGAAGAAGATCCCTTTTGATATTGAGAGTGAGTAAATACCGTGAATTAGAATATTAGTGCTTCCTCATCATCATCCTCTTTTCTTGAAGAATATTTAAGGAAGGCAATCTGTGCATCGTATTTTACTTCTTCAATTTCAAGAACATTTCCACTTTCATGCTCTTCTTCTAGATCTTCAATTTATTCTTCTTCTTCTTCTTCCACATTATATGCTACATTTATTGTTGGTTCCTCAAGAGAAAGTCTGTGGGGAGGAAGACCAATCCTTTGTTTATTTCAAAAAAAATTCTTCTTAGGATCATCCTTCGAGGTACTTTGTGTAAGTTATTAAAACCTATCTTGATGTTGTTTTCATTGATGAAATGGTGCATTGATGGAAAATAATGAGTTTTGAGGTTTTAACTCTTCAAGGGCATGAAGGTTGATTGGTAGTTCCTTCACAAGGTGGTTTCACTATGTCTTCTTGAGTAGAAATGGTGGTTTCAAGGTGTTCAGTTCCTGGTTCTGGTGGTTGGTTCCCACTGGATGCATGGAGATGCTTGGTGTGCACTTCTCAGGTGTCTTATAGGCCTAAAATGATGTTTTAAGAGTGTGCAAGGGCTTCTAGGATGATCATCAGGTCAACTCTTACAAGTCATGGTTTGAACTATCCCATTTAGGCCTAGTTCAAGGACCTAATGTAATGTATGAAGACACTCTAGGCCATGTCATGTAAATACAAGCATGCAATGTGTTTAAGAATTTTATATAAAGTCCTCATATGGAGCCATATGTAAAAAACCATCACTTTGAGGAAAATTTTGGGTCTTTCCTACGAGTGTCATTGAGAACAAGCAGTATAGGAATGGAAAAATAGATCTAATCATGATGGTACATGATCATTTATGAAAAAACAAGATGTAGGGAATATGGAGGATAGTGTTATAAAAGTGTGAGTCAAGTTTCATGAAAAAGTGAAGAAGCACTCTCAAGATAAAATATTTTTAGCCCTATTGAGTTTCTAGAAAGCACTCTCCCATATCAAAGGTCACCTCTCAAGAGTTTAAAGTCACATTAAATATTTTCATGGTGTCTAAATTCTTTCATCATTGTTAGAGCATTGAGTTGAGAACATTCCAAACATGGAATGAAGTAAAATGGTGCCCTATACTCTATGAATAATCTTTAAGAATGAAAGTCACTCCAAACCCTTGTAAAACCGTAAGAACAAAGTGATGGATGATAAATTAGGTATTTGGTCTTTAAATCACTTTTGTAAGTTAATACAACCACATAGGGTTGTATATGATTCATTCTATTCTAATTTGGTAGCAATTTGATTCTACAAGTGTGACTATAGAGTACAAAATTTGCTCTCCTTTGTAAGGATTTTTTATACAACATTATCTTGATGGTTTCAGGTTAAAATCAGTGATGTAGAAGGTTTTTTAGGACATGTTATTAATTTCCATGTGAAGACTCGAGTGAGATATGGGTAAAAATTGAGTGATCCTTGACAAACTTGGTGACCTACCGCTAATGACTAACATGCCAAAAACAAATCTTGTGGGAATGAGAGTTTCCTTGATGAAATAACTTATCTTCAAGTGTTATAGGAACTTGTAAATTTTTTATGGGTCCAATACAACGTTCTCAATCTATTTTCATGATAAAATTAAGTGTCTTTGAGTACACCTCTTAAAGGACTAAAATTAGCATCCCAAGATAATAAATAAGGATTGTGTTTTGAGCATGTAAACTTGATATTCTGATTCAATAACTTTAGAATAATAGTTTTTGATGGTGGATACCTTCTTGTGTAATTGTGAGTAAAATGGTTTTTTTGTGAAAGGGAATCTTTGTGTGTGAAATGCAAGCAAAAACATGACTGGTCCTTAGTTCTTATAACCCTGCCTGGGTGTGACTTGGAAATAATGCAAGGTTGATCTATTTTCTATGGAATTAAAAAATATATGGACATGTAGAGTTATATCACATCCACATCCTTCTTGAAATGTGTCTTTGAATCCATGGCTAGCTGGGTAAGTGAGTGAGTTTTCTAAATATTTGAAGATGTCACTTTATACATGTAAATTTGTCTATACCCTACTCCAAGTATGCTTCATGAAGAGAATAATGTAGCCTTGCCACTTTTTATTATTTTTAGATGATATAGATTACAAAAACCACCCTACCCAATATTGTAAAATAGTTTAAGACCTATTTCTTGTAGTTTTTCAAGCTCATCCATGATTGTGATCTGAATACACTAGGACTATGCATCCAAGATGTGGAGAAGATTTGAATGAAGACTCCAAGCTATGCCCTATTGATCTAAAAGTAAATGATGATGGTGTGGACTCCTTGAAGATGAAATTATCCTAGATGTAAGTCAAGACATGAACTGCAAGTGTAGTTCCATCTGTGATTTGATCTAACTGTATTTTTGAAGGTCCTAATTCTAATATGTCTAGGAGCTACAATATAGGCTTGGTAAGATAATGGAAATTCTCGAGGCTTATTATAGGTATAGAAATAAAGGAGAGGAGTTTTATAACGTTCTCACATTCCTATTTAACTTGGTGCATGGTCAGAAAGTGCTAGAAGACAAAGAAGTGTTCATTATACTAGAAGAAAAATCAGGAATAACCGTTACAAATGGAGTTGCAGTGGTCTATTTTTGAATCTTTGCATTTGTAACTAAATGTCAAAGTGTTGAGACATGTTTCCTTATTCTCCATAGGTACATGAAGAGTTATCATAGTTCATGTAATGATTTTTTTTGCATCTGGCCTCCTACAGATGTAATTATTTCTAGTTATCAGTTCTGTGATGTCAGGTAATCTTCCTTGTATGAGCTGAAAAGTGAGAGAAGTTTTATAGGTGGGGAGTGGAATTGTAAGAGGAATGGAATAGAGTATCATTATATAATATATTTATATTTCTTGTGCATGTAGGTGTTGTTGAAAATTTTAGAGAGATGATAATGTATTGAGGATAGTGCAACTAGGAGAAGGTGTATGAGATTCAATGAGAAAATTTAGAGATCACAATTTGTTTTCTTAGCAACCATGTCAAGTATGTGATAAAAATTATTTCAATTCTAAGTGGAAGTTTAGTAAATTTTAAATTAGGCTCTTTCGTGAAAGTTATAGTTTGCAAAGGATTCAAGTAGTTGTTTGATCAGATTTTGAAGTTGGTGCTTAATGTTAAGTGGGTACTCAATAAGTTTGAGGCCTTTTCAATCTTTCATTGGACAAATTGTCTAGCATAGTACATTGGTTTTATGGGTTTTTATACCTTTCAAGGGTTTTCCACCTTAAATATTATCTTCATATGGTTTCTATTGTGGATTTATCATAGATAATGTTCTCGTTTCTGACAAAGTAAAGAAACTAAATTGTCTTTACAAATTTTAATTTGCACTGATTCACCCCCCTCTTAGTGCCTGGATTTTCAAAAGTTATTTCTTGAGTCTAATCACATCATTTTCTAATTTTTTAACCAAGGGGCCCATGGGGGTAGAATTGGAAATTTGAATTTTTTTTTCCACTCAGATTTTTCACTTTTCTAGAAATAATTAGATTATACTCTATTTCAATAGCATAGTCTTAATCTTTTCTAAGATTCCTAGGTAAATATCTTTAGAGAATGAATCCTACTTCTGTAAATTGAGAATTGATGAAGAATAGTTTCATGTTTTCATTAGAGGGCACAACTTCAAATGGTATCTTATTGAGAAACCTATTGTAACGAGCTATGAATTCCCTCATAGTCTCATTGGGTTCCTTTTTCATTTGTACAAGCTGCACTAAGAGGTCTATGTAATATTCAGTGGATTTAAACCTTTATTCAAACTGGTTTTGATGTAATCCCAAATAGTGATAGATCTAGATGGTAAGAGATATAACCACTCCATTGCCTTATCTTGGAGGGATTCTACAGACAACCTCACCAACATATCTTTGTATTCTACTCCTAATACACCACATGTTGTAATGAATGCTTCTATATGTTATTCCAGGAGTTACGTGTCGTCACATATGAATTTAGGAAAAATCTTACGAGATACTTTTAGAAATTCATGGATAGGTTGAGGGAGGTCGAGTGGACCTATATTTCTACCCCATGGCATGATTCACATAGTTCTTTCTACTTTATCTTCCATTATTGTTTCTTATTCCACTTCCACTTCTTCTTCCCATTATGCTTCTACAAAGTTTTCAAATTCTTCTCCAATGTCTACAAATTCTATGTCCAATGGATTAACACCACTTGGGATATGGATGAGATAAGTCTTAAGAGGAATGGAGTGATGAGGATTTCTAGTTTATTCTTGTCACCTTTTGAGATGTTCAAAGATAGGGTCAATATTTTTTCTTTTCCTCTTAGACCTGGTGTATCTACAATCAGCCAGTTTGTAGACTTTTGATCAACTCAAATTATAAAGTTATCAAGCTATTCTTTGTTAAATTTTATCTTGTATTGCCCTTTCTAAAGCTTCTGCACGTTGTTCTTAAAAATCTAAAAACCTTATAGTAATGAAGTAGTGAGAGAAATTTTATTTCTTATGCCAAATATCTTCCCTCAAGTATGATGAAATATCTTCTTGGATATGGAAAATAAGTTGGGTCTCAGGACTGGGGGTAACCAGGAATAGCCATTTATTGAATACATAAGGCTTTGTGACTTTTCAAATTTAGATTTTTTAAATTTTTTAGGAATATATGATTTATTTGTATTTTACAGAATATATTGTGGTGTAGTAACAAAACAATATGCCCCACAATGGGTGCTAAAAACCGTTGGTGAAATAATTTATCATATGGAAAATTAGTTGATTTCCACCAACATTCATGGGGCTACACCCCTCCTTCTTGTGTATGGGGAGGCTCCCATTATTAAATGTAAACTAATCTACTTTTATATATTTTTATGGGGTGGCCAAATAGGATAGGAATTACACATGAACACTTCAATGCACTTGCAACAAAGTTATTGTACATGGTACAAGGGAGGAAATTGTAGTAATGATGGGTGAAGGAGATAAATTAGACAAAATAAGGTTATTGTTGTAAGTAGGCACAAAATAAATTCACACCCAATAACTGGAGTAGTTCAACATTCAATTAGAGGAAAGTAACAATGAAGCCATTTAGTGAGAAAAAAAAACTGAGACCCATAATTCTTAGATTCATTTACCAAAGATACAAAATTCTTTCTTGATCACTATGCTTACAAAGTGCATAAAAGAGAGAAAATAGATGAACACGTGAAAAGGGAAATGGAATAAATGTAGCTTTTATTTCTTGTGTTGGTGATACCAAGATCAACACCCAAATCACAATCCGCAATTGCTACAAAGAACTAAATTTTCCAGGATCCTTTGTAATGGAGAAGCCATCCCAATTTATAGCCTTGTGAGTTGGCCTTTCATCTCCCCCACATGACTCTTCATGTTCCTATTCCACTTGTGACCTTTCAATTTCCCCTATACGTGAAAAATTTAGTATCCCTCTTACAATTTTTAGAGAATACATTTACAAATTACAAATATTGTCACTTAAGTGAATAGGAAAAAATACAATGATTGTGTACAATGAAGAAATATAAGAAATGAATAGAAAAGAAGAAGGGAAGGGGATTGATTGAATTTTTTGAATAAGCTCCTTCTAATGGAGGACTTGCTGATGACAATCACAATCTCCTCCTTTTGTATGATGTACAGATACATTGGGATGACGAATGAGTGTTTTGAAAAAATTTTGAGAGATACCTTGATGTGAGCTCAAGATGACCATATAAATTTATCACGATAATCCTCTTGACACTTGATTGATCAACTCCCTTAGATCACTGAGATCACTACAAATAACTAATTGCAAACCCCCCAGCTTACTAACTCACCTAATTCACTAGCTCACCGAGGAAATATGTTGATGAATCTTACTTGATTGAAAAGTTATAATGACTATTTTAACTTGAATTTCAACTTATATCTTGACTCTCTCCTCTGTCTGCACAATGATTCTTTTTTTAACTATTATGCCTTATAATGTTTTGGTTCACTCGGGTAAGTAATTGTAACCAAAAAGGTGCATCCATACCTTTATTAAGGATGAATAACCTTTATTGGGATATTCAACCACCTGGGAACCCCTTGAAGATGTTGAAAAGTAGAAATATGAATGAAAACTGAGCCTGCTACAAATTTTTTCACCTAGAACAGATACCTTCTATTTTTAGCAATTTGAACCAGGACCTTCTATTTTGGGATATTTCACCTTTTTACTCAAATTTGAACTTATTGATCCTTTGGCATGTTCATTTCCAATATACTGATGATAATTTTATATTTTTTAAAACTTTATATTTGTATACATTGGTTTTTTTCTTTTTTTCTCCTTTTTTAGCTTTTTTACCGCACTTCCTAGTTTGTCACTTTCACTATTCACTGAGTGAATTATTCTGAGTGGACTTACTATTTTAGGTGAGCTACTATTTTTAGTAAGTGTAGGATAGAGGGAATTATTATATTTATAAACCACACTTTCCCACCTCAGTTTGTAATGAAAATTGTTTCATTATAATAGGCTCTCTCTCGGGACCTTGTGTTCAAATTTTCACCTCAGTCCGTTCGCCAGAATGTCAAGAAATTGAAAAAGAAAAATTTAGGGAAAAAAATGATGGTTTGATGCCATTAACAATCTAATGCATCATCTGATATTTTTTCACATTATTATTGAAGGTTCCTGAAATAGAGGATGATTGGAATTTTCATTCAGTTTCGTTCACCGGATTGGGAGATATGATTTTTTTAAGTTTTCAAGCATATAGTCATTTTGGGAATATTTTGGCATGGTATCTAGATAAATTGCAGGTTTAATGGAGGTTTTATTGTTTTTTTAAGCATCCATGGATTATATTGAAGAAATGAGATGGGAAAAGGTTATTTTATTTTTTAAAACTTTCTGACAGTACCTCTCATGCACGCACAAGGAAGGAAGAAGAAACGTGATAGTTTAAAAAATTAGCAAATATTGTTTTTTAAAACATCTTGGAAAGGAGAAAAAAACATTATCCTAACTTTCCTAAAGGGATGAGATAGATGGGTTATAAAATGAACCCTCACCTAAGTATGACAAGTGGTGATCAATGATTGCTTGGTGGGAAGGGCTGGAAAGAGGTGAGAAAGATCTTAAATTACATCAAAAAGCTTCGTCAGGGTCATATGATGGTCCAAGGAGATTAAAAAATCATGGGCACAATTTCTTATGCCAACCATCCCAAAGGGATGGGACATGTATTAGAGAGATATTTCTTTCCAACTTTAACTTAATAAAATGAAATAACAAAAATAAACGAGCCTTAGAAGTTGACAGGGTTTACCCGATTCCCACGATGAATGATGTTGATACTTGATGGATGAATTACATAGATGGATCCAAGTGGGTGAAAAACTATTTCTTTTC
Organism: Taxus chinensis; assembly: GCA_019776745.2. Classification (NCBI taxonomy): domain Eukaryota; kingdom Viridiplantae; phylum Streptophyta; class Pinopsida; order Cupressales; family Taxaceae; genus Taxus; species Taxus chinensis. The sequence continues at coordinate 304,887,923 of CM034154.1, forward strand.
AACATGTTAAGATACCTACAATGCACAAACACTCAAAATATGATAGGATTAGATAGATATATGGAATATTTCTTGGCAAAGGCCAGACCCCATAAGTCAATTGACTTCCTTGGAAGGATGTCAATCTGTGTTCAAGAAATAAATATGATAATTATGAGATAAAATGATAAAATATATGATATAATCAACAATTCAAAGGTAAAGGGATTGATGCGGTCCAAGGCTATATGATGGTCTGATAATGTGGTGATACCTGATCCAAAGGGGAGTCTAGGGATCAAAAAATGGCTCAAAGGAGCAAGGATGGGGATGGTGGTGCGCTAAACAAGGTAAGCTAAATAATGTGTTAGATTTAAGATAATTGAAAAAGTGATGGCTCAAAGGAGAAAGGATAAGGTTGGATATGAACTCGTAAAGGTAGAAGGTGACAGTTGATGGGATCCAAAAGACTGAAGATCAAACATAGGGGTCATTTGACCTAATAGAAAGGGATTGTCTGTAATTTGGATGGATCGCCTTCAATTGGGAAGGATCAGCGGTGATTAAGGTTGATCATCAACGATTAGGGAGAATCATCGAAAATTGCTATGGAAATGTACAAACTACTAATAAATGAGAAAAAGTTAATTAAGGCTTGTAAATAATGACTAAACCTGATAATAATGCAAAAGGAAGGCACTTAACTTGTATAAGTTGATAAATGAAGCTAGGAGGAGAATATTACATGAGAGAGGGATATTGTCGATGCAATAAGAATGTTGAGTTGATTTTTTGGATGTTTGAATGACATCCAAAGGTGGAATAAGAGATTTATTTATGTCTTGAATGATGTTGTGATGATCTATGGCTCTGTGAAAGAGATATGACACACAAAAAACAATATAAGGTCTCAAAGAGGGACCAACATGAAGTAATCTCGACCAAACTTGAGCAACCTAAACAAACCTCAAATGGATATCTGAAACTCATTTATATAAAATCATTGGCGATCCAAGAAAATCATCGGTGATTATGGGGTCTAGTTAAAACCAACCCCAGCCAAGTTTTTTTGACTTGATCTTTCATGTGAGGGGGAAGATATACAAGTAAGAGGCTTCGAAATAGTTGGGAAATTATTTATTTTATTTTGGTATGTAATTAGTTTCGGTGGTTTAGGAAGGATAGAATAGGATTTTTACAATTGTAGGATAATATTTGCGGGGATTAAATATGATGGGAGACAAATAAGAATTAGGATAAAGGATTAATAGATGATAATGTTGATGTGATAGTGAAGGGGTGCTAGTGGACATGGACACGAGGATTAGCGGTGCTAATTTAAGGTATCTACATTTACCCCTTTTTTGGAGTGGTTTGTGTTTAGACAAGTTGTGAGACAAAAACTGTATATGAGATATAAAGATGTGAAAGATGCAGAATTATATAATGAGGTGCTCCCCCTCAAACTATGCAAGAATTGATCACGAGTTTAAAAGAGATAGATGAAAATATGCAAGAATGGGAAGATGAAAGATGATTCCCCAAGATGAGGTATACAAACAAGATGGGTTCCACCATAAGATCAAGTGATAAGTGAACCAAAGGGTTCATGTCCTATGGATGTATGATTTAACGATGGTAAGGGAAAATCAAAAGGATGTTTTAAAAAGGATTTTTTGACGAGGTCATAGGACCAAAGATTGATGTTTCCAAAAAGGTTGGTTTACAAGAGTGGGACGTCAAGTGATAAGGGAACCAATGGCTTCATGTCCTATAAACATATGACTTAACATCGATAAGAGATCATGAAATGAAAATTTTATGGGGTCAAGGGACAAAAAAATTATTTTTCTACAAAGGTGGGCTTACAAGGCCAAATTGTCAAGTGACAAGGGAACTAAAAAATTTGTGTCCTATAGACATATGACTTTAACAATGGCAATATGATGGTTTTACAGGGTACAAGGAAAAAAAATTGGTGTTGTCACAAAGGTGGAATTGCTTCTTTTACTTTGACGTGATGTTTTTGATGTGGTAGTGTAATATTGAGATGTGATCATTATTGTGTTGATAAATGTTGATATTTTTCTTGATAGATGTTGATGGATGTTTAATGGATATTTGAATTTAATGTGATCAAAATGTCTATCAAAATTTGTTTTAATCTTGGATAAAAATAAAACGTGAAATGATTGGTTCATACTGGATTTGATACATATGTGATGAGAATCAATATAGTGAAGGATCTTGCACTTTTTGCCCTTATAACATATGAATAACAATGGGTAGTCACACTTGGGATATTGGATATATATGAGAGTTAAAATTATACCTTCCTAGGATATGGGAAGGGTTTACACATGTAGGTTGTGCGAGAGAGTAGGTTCTACTTTCAATGGTTTCATAGGGAGATGACCTAACTGTACATTTTTATTTTTAACGTAAACTAATCGATGTGGTAAGTTTGCTTTGATGGGAGAGATGATTGATGTAGGAATATTTCCTAGGATGTTTATTTATATTTGAATTTTTGAAGGTTGATCGATGCGGGAATCCTTTTTACATAGGTAGTCATCCTTCGAGGGAGGGGTCTATAATTTTGATTTTCTGATTTTGCTTTTGAGATAGCAGTCCTTCGAGGGATCAATCTTATAATATATAATAGGTAGCTCTCCTTCAAGGGATCAGTCTACTTGTATTTTTAATATTATGATCTTAATTTTTTAATAGATGTCCTTCAAGGGATCAACCTATTTATTTTTATAGGATGCATCCGTAGAGATTTTTGACTTTATTTTACAATGAGGGAAAGCCTAAAAGACAATTTCAAGGAGGGGAAGAGATATGTACACAAACTGCACATGTGTTCCCTATGACACATATTTGGTTGGTATACAAGGTGGATGGATGTAATTATTGTGGGGTTCCTACTAAGGAGGAAATTTTCCATGTGAAAGATGTAATGAACAGTGTCGTGGTGCTCATCTTTAAGGCTTTTAGGATAGTAATGGAAAGAACCACATACTTTCAAATCATTACAATTATGAGATGGTTGGTTGATGATGCAATAAGATCTTAATATGTGACTACTGTCATGATGGTTGATATGCTAAAAAAATAAAATTCCATAAGTGCAAGGCATCAAAGGTTTCTTTTCAGGTGTACCATCAAGGGAAGCTAGGTGATAAGCTCTTGAACCATACTTGTGAGTGATGACATATGAATTAATCCAGATAAGGGAAAAATTTCAACGTTTACTCTTTATATGGATTGGATTAAGAGGATAGGATTGGTAAATATTCACTAGGGGAGGTGTGTAAGATAAGAATTCTAAAGTATCAGTAGAGAGGAGACCCCCCATCATGACAATGTGGCTAGAGATAACATGCGCCGAAGGGGAAAATGTCTTCTAGATTAGGATGATGAAAGATTCAATGTTTATTGATTGAGTATATGGTAAATAAAGGAGGATGCAAAACCTTTAACAAAGGAGATGTTGAATATATGGATGATATATGAGAGGATGATTAATGAGAAGGAGTAGATGATGAAGCTTTAGTTTTTCCTTTTCTTCATGTATGTCAATGTCTATGTCGCGTAGGTGGGTGAACTATACTTATTTGAGATAAGGGAATTTTAATAGAAGGTGATAAGAAGACGTATGAGAAAGGTTTTCTGAGATTTGATTGAGGATGAACCCTTTTTCTTGTAGATGTTGATGAGGATAGTTTTAGTTAGTTGGTTGTAGATATTGACGGGGTTAAGATACCTCCAATGGAAGGTGTTGAAGAGATGTCAAAAAAAAGGTTTGATAATACCAAATTGAGGGTGACCCCCTTGTCCTACAAATGTTATTATAAAAATTGACAAGGGAGGAGGTATAGATGGTATCGATGATGACTTAGGATGGTATTATTCTGGGAGAAGATCATTGACGAGGAATAATCGTTGGATTATGGATTTAAGCAATTTGTAGCTCTTTGTGTTATGACCAAGGATTTTATGGTAGGAACAAGTTTTATCTTGGTCGTACCATGCAAGTTTTTGGATATGTGGATTGAGTATTTTGACAAATGGTAATGTGATGAGAGAATCCTATATAAGCCTCTTGAGGATTTCAATGTAAGTCCATTTTAGGGGATTCAGATTAATAGATTTTGATTTTGATTTACAAGACCGCTTAGTATGACGTGTCTTATTTTTTGATGTGGGTGGATGTGTGGATGTCATATAGTGTTGGGGAATCATAGGGATGTTGTGAGGTTGATAATAAGGAGAATGCAATGTAGGGATGGGATAGGATGTGGGATTGATAAAATAGGATGATGGGTGAGGCCAAAAAATAGACGAGGAGGGATGGATTATGGATGAGATAGGGTATGACTATGTGACATGATATTGAGATAAAATATGGGATCCCAGAATGGATGATGAGGGTGGAATTGTAGATGTGATAGATTTGGATTATGATAAAGGATGGAGTACCATAATGGATGATAAAATTGAGACCCTAAATGATGTGAATTTTTAATTCTGTAATGTTTTCTTTAGATGAAGAGGATGGTCTTACGGCATATGATGAGAATTAGGCCATGGATGTAATGTATTTTGATTGTATAGTGTTTTATTCATGATGAGGTTCCAAAATTGATGGAAAATGAGGAGGCAAGGATAGGATTGGATTTGATTCATATAAGGGAGATGTTATCACCATATGCGATTGAGGTAGGTTACATTCATGGGAACTAGCCAAGTCTTTGATTGGTTCAAAATATTATTGGATGTCAGGATCTTCGATTATAAGTGCTTCCTTTGTAACAGTTTACGTAGTCAACTATAAAGGATGAAAGGAGGTAGTAGGTGATTAGATAGCTGAAAAAGGTGACATCTATGTGTTAGGATTATCAAAAAGAAGATCCAAGGATTCTGAATCTTCCAGGGGCAGCAGTGGTAATGAAGGGGTCTCTTCGAGGGGAAGATCCTATATAACAGTGTTGATGATGTGACTCAAAGGATGTGCATTATATTTATGGAATGAATCTATTGAGGGTATTTGATCAAAAATATAAGAAGTGGTGACATGTGTGGTAGTCTCACCTAGTTCGTAGGAAGATATACGGTAACCTAATGGGACATGCATAGATTGAGGATCGAGACGGCCTTCTTTAAGGGATTGGATTTATAAATTTTTGGAAATGGTGAAGGCTTCGTCAAAATTATAAAATGTGTGGATATAGAGGGTAGATGATATGTGATAGGAAAATGATCAAGAAAACAACTCAATCAGTTGTGATTGAGGCATTAAGAATGTCAGTTTATTGATAACACTTCATCATCTAGTGACGAAGTCAAAAATGGACGTGTTTTCATATTATTTAATGGTAGAGAAGTTGGAAACAATTATTTTATGAGTAAAAGTGATAGATAAGTGCTTGAGAAATAACAAGGATAGTTGTGTGAAAGATAATAAACAGTGTTGAGGAAGGGAGTTGTACCAATCTAAGGTAGGTCCTACCAGTGACATAAGAAAGGTTCTGAGTAGGAGATCTTGATCACGAATGATGTGATAACATGAGTGTTTGAAGGCTATCATGTTCTACTGAGGATCCTCCTAGCCATGGAACATGAGGAATTCAAGCAATTACCAATGCATATGATAAGGCTTATATGGTACTGATAGATGGATGGGTTTATTATAGACATGACCATAAGTGAGGTTGTGTTTTTGTCTCATAGAAGAGGCTTCCAAATTGGATAATCTATTCAACAAATATCGCATGGGATAATTTTTAGGATTAGGCATGAGGCAATTAACATGTTAGTGTGGATGAGAATGTAGTTTATTTGATTGAAGATAATGAGGAGTAGGATGATTATGTTGTTGATGGGTTTGATGTGGAGGTTGATAAGGGATATCTTGAGAAGGTATTTATTGCAAAGTAGGTTGTTCTAAAGGGATGTGGGGAGATGTGTAAAGATTTTGGATATGTTTTTGTTGAAGGAATGGGGCTTATTGGTCATGAGTAGGAATGTGCGTACTAGTTTGGGATGTATGAGGCACTGAAAAAGGTATTGAAATCGAGATAGGATGATTAGATAAAAGATGGGGAATGTTAACATCCTGATGATATTTTGATGAAGGATGGGATGTGGAAAGGATCGATTGATGGGATACACTTTTCATGGGTGGAGGAGTGATAGTTAGGAAGTAATATAGACATGAAGGATTTTCGTAGGGTTCTTGGATGGAATTATTGTAGGGTTGTATGATTGGCTGAAAGGTATAGGTTCCATAGGGAACAAAGGGTGATCTAGATGGATATGGGAATATGCCACAACTAAGTGAATTTGATTGGGATGTGATAGGTTGATGAGACTGATAAGGATTAGATCTTGTGTATGGAATGTTTTAAGATTGATTGGGGTGAAAGGATGCAGGGATAGTGGATGAAGCAACCAAAGATGGTTGTAATAATGACGCATAAGAGATAAAAGGATATGGTGATGTGGATGATTGATCCATGTTAAACAATAAATTACTGATAATGATAAAGTAAAACCCTAAGAGAGATAAAAATGCAATAGACAAGTCAAACGGCCATAAAGTTTTATTATCTTGATTAGAATTTAGATATGGAGGAAAGGAGCTCAGAGGGAACCTAATGATATGGTTGGTCTAAGGTTCGTTTCAAGTGATGTTAAAGGTTGGAGACTTCAATATACCTAAAGGTAAGTGAGGCTTGAATTTGTGTTGGTGTTGGTATGGGAATTGGTATTGGGGCCTACCCCATCAATTCATAGTCCCACAATGATAAGGGAGTCAGGTGTTTAGCCAATATACCAGCAAACAATTATTTATAGTGGGTCATAACACTAAATCAGATTATCCTCTTGGTGATGAAATCCAAGTAGGTCCACTTAGGTAGGAATGTTTTAATGCAAATTATGTTTAAAGTGATTTTTTGTTTTTAGGGGAGATTAAGTGAATGCAATCTGTTAACCTCCTAATTTAGACTATGTGATCAAGTAAAATGAGAGGTTCTTTTTAATACAAAAAAGAAATGTGAGTTCAATGAGGGTAGAAGTAAAAAATAAAATGCATTGAAATAAAATGAAAGGAAATAAAAAACTTATAAAATGCTTCCTTTTTAATTTTTTCCCTTTAGTGCATTTTTTCCCTCACACTTATAGTGATATGTAGATCCAAAATTAAAACAAGTTCCATGGGGGAATTCACTGCTTCCTCCACTGCGACCACCATGGCCTCTGAATCCTTTATAGAAGCTTATTTCCCTTCCTCTATCATATTCACGCCCTTGATGATGACACCCCTCAATTTTAGAACTATTCACAACCATGGCTTGGCACACACCAGTATCAATTGCATCATGAATCTAGTCTATCAAACAATAGTCCTTAGTATCATGAGTGGTAAATGTAAAAATCTTACAATAGAAAGACATAATCTTACAGAGTGTGTGTTGTAACAAAGGGAATCTACTTGGATCATGATCCCCATGTTAGATTTCACTGTCTAATGACATGGTGTGCACCAAATTTTGAGGGAAAATATCCTTGGTGTGTCCTTCTACTTCACAATATATACACCAAAGTCTGTTACGAGTCTCGTGCACTGAATTTGCAAATAACTTCTCAAGTTACTTCACCATGGAAGAAATTTGTGGCTTTAAAAAGGGTATTAACCTAGTATCAATGCTTCTAATGTCCTCAACGTGCAAAGAAAACTCTAAGGCCTCACACGGATCCGTGAAAGTCTTATGTAAAAGAACTCATATGAACGGTGTTATTAAACCTCTAATGAACCACTGAGCATGCTGAGAGGGATGGATATCATAAGATAACTTTGACAAGAGAGTCTTAAAATGTGCATCATACTCCCACACACTCTCTTCCATACCCTATTAAATATCCTTTAGTGTGTTGATACTCTTTTTCTCAAATTTAGGAATATGAAATTCTGCCAAGAAGATATCATGCAACGTAGTATAATCCACCACCGTTTTATGTGGGTCATATTTTTGGTACAAACTATGCACACGCCCCTACAACATAGTTGCAAACTGACTTGCCTTCCATTCTGGGGTAGTGATCCCTTCAGCATTCCATAACAATTCACACTTATGTACATACTCTGCAACATCCTTGACACCTTTATAATCAAGTAAATGAAGAGACATCTCATAAAATACCTATTGATGGGGTTATGGTCCTTGTCCACCAGATCCAGAACCTTTATTTCCTCCTGTGTTACCTCCAACACCAAATTCACTAGTTCCAATAACCCCTGACCCTCCAAATCCACCAAATCCTCCTAATGTAATAGGTACAGGACCTGGACTAGTGCTACTCTGTGTTCCCATAAATGGACTAAACTAAGCTCCAATAGTATTTAAAGTTAAACTACTTTTAGATGTGATACCCACATTTTGCGAGCCCACACCTTGTCCAAATGACAAGCTTGATGGGATACCATCAAACATGGGAAATTTTTGTGCGGCCATAAATGAATTTAATGAGAAATGATATCTGCCTGATGTTGTTTTCTTTCCAATACTGCCACCAACTAGACTAGCAATACTTATCTCAGAGACTCGAAAACTAAGTGCAAGGGCTTGGTCACCAAGTGGGTTCAAATGCACACCTACAGGCCATCTATTTTCTCCCTCTGATGAGCTGTCATCAAAAGTTGGGGGGTTCTCCTTCCATTTTTTCCAAGATGGGCTAGCACAGACTACTCAAGTTCCACATCCTCTCTGTGAACCTCAAATCCTTCCCATAACGTCTTCCTCCAAACATACATCATTCTTGCAATCTCACACAGTCTAACTAATTCCCTCTCCTAAGCTTCATTATACTTGAGTTGCATATCTTCTCTCTCCACTTCTGTCATAGGATCCGTCATTTCTTGCCACATCCGCTTCCACACCCCGTGCCTAGTGGGAGTTTAGCTATCCATAGGAAAAACTTCTAAACTTAGAGTGATGATCAGGATCTTGATGGTTAGCAGTATAACATGCAATAAAGATCCTCTTGGTTCTCACAATAACTCAAAATTAGTAACCTTTGGGCAAGAGTAAGTAAAAACCACATACTCCAACATGTGGCTAGTCAACACACCACTCCCCCAATGATAAAAAACATGAGTCCAAATTAGATTGACAACATGATGTCATTGATAATCTTCTTGAGTCCACACATGAGTTTAATAGTACCAACTCCTCCTTGATGCATATGCCGAAAACTATTGACATAGTTCTATTCAGAAACATCAAAAGAGTGTTTTATAGAGCTCATGATACAGATTCTCCTCTACCCATGTATGTGTATCAAACTTAGGTCTAGTGTTGAATATCTATGTAAATTCATCCTCTGTGTTCTTAATCCAAGTCTCCACGTTGGCCAAATTCAAGAGCTCTTCCATCACACACCATTCTTACAACAACTTCAAAAGAGATCTCAGCAAAAGAAAAAAATTTAGTCACTTTTACCTACTTCCTTTAAACCCCAGACATGCTGACACATCACCCAGCCTAAATTGGGTGCTCACATGAGGTACATGAAGGCTCCGATCCCCTCTTTTATGTGAGCCTAGAAATAATGTTCACCATTAATGGAGGAATATTGCATAAACATAAATACATACATTCATTCTAGTAAAAAGGTAAAGAAACTATATCTAAGCACATATGCACCATAATATGAGTGTAATCATTATAGAAACATAGAATATTCATATCTGAACTATGAGCAATATGAAGAACACAAGGGTTTGGACCCATAAACATAGACATTCAAAACAATCCACCTTATAAATATTGATTCAAAAATGTTTTACACTAGCAAAATTACATCAAAAAGGGTCATGTCAGACTGAATACATCAAGAAATAGCATCCTAACCCTACAGAATGACTCTACTTGAAGATTTCTAGCCATGCTCTCTCTTGTGCATCTAAATTCTCTCTTGCCTCACATCACACATGTTCTTCACATCCATCTTTTTAAAATCCAAATGCATTTTTTAAATAGATTGGGAGCTCAACTTCACCACCTCAACATCACTCAAGAGAAAATTGCATGCCAAATGTCATCATACATTACCATACTCAAGTACCTTAAACATGCAAGTGTCAGCTAAGTCATAACTAACTCTACTTTACAGCTCTTAAACAAAATTATTATATCCAAGAATATTATTTCCTTGGGCTGAAATTCTCCATGTTCTAACCTTATCCACTATCACACCTACCTATTTCCTCGCGTGTTTTACATAAAACATCATAACCCAAATGCGGCTAACTCTCAAACCATTTTCTTCTCTTGTACACAAACCTCTGCATGCTCCATGTCCAACTCTATCCCTTCATTCCAAAACTAATAAACTATTCAAGCTATCCATGTGCAACTTAGTTATCCCCATGCATTCTTCCTCATGTGCCTTCTTCCTACACAGCCTTCTGCGTGCACTGATCCTTTACTTCGGGACTTAATCATTTTTATGGGATCAACAGGTCCACCTGGGTAGGAATGTTTTGATGCAAATTATGTTTAAAGTGATTTGGTTTTGTGTGGGGGAGATTAAGTGAATGTAATATGTTAACCTCCTAATTTATAATATATGATCAAGAAGAATGAGAGGTTCTTTTTAATACCAAAAATAAATGTGATTTCAATGAGGGTATCAGTAAAAAATACAATTCTTTAAAATAAAAATAAAGTAAAGAAACAAACTTGTAAAACAATTCCTTTTTAATTTTTAATTTTTAATTTATTTTAGAACTATAACACAACAAGAAAAATATACCAAAGAATAAACCTACAAGGGTTAGATGAAAATAGAGAGCATAAAATAGAAACAATAGTTAAAGGATAATTGACTAAGGAATCAGAAACAAGATACAAATATCATCAGTGATTTATAGGAATTATAGGCGATTTGACTGGATCATTAGAGATTATAGAGCGGAGAACCTAAAGATGGAAATTAATTAATTTTGAAATGAAAGAGAGGGAGAAGGGTCCCACTAGGCATTCCATAATGTACCAAATATTTTTTATTCTCCAACTTTAACTTAATAAAATGAAATAACAAAAAACAAACTGACCTCGGAAGGTGGTAGGGTTTATCGATACCCGTGATTACTGATGTTGATACTTGATGGATGAATGACATTGCTAATCCAAGTGGGTGCACAACTCCTTATTTTCAACGAGATAAGCTACTTGTAATGTAGAGGTACTCAGAAGACAATAGGATTAGATAGATATATGGTGGATTTCCTAGAAAATGCTAGTCCTTGGAAGTTAATGGACTTCCTTGCAATGATGTCAATTCACATTTAATAAATCAATATAATAATGATGAGATAAAATGATAAAAAAAGATGATATAACAAACAATACAAAGGTGAAGGGACTGACACGATTCAAGGCTATATGATGGTATGATAATTTGGTGATACTTGATCCAAAGGGGAGTCTAGGGATCATAAAATGGCTCAAAGGAGAAAGGATGGGGATGGTTGTGTGATCACAAAGGAAATATAAACAATTTGTTATATTTAAGATAATTGACAAAGAGATGGATCAAAGGAGAAATGATAAGGTTTGATAGGCACCTGCAAAGGAAGAGGGTGATAAATGATGGGCTCCAGATGAGTGAAGATTAATCTTAGGGTTATTTTTACCTAACAGACAGGGATCATCTGTGATTTGGATGGATCACTGTCAATTGGGGAATATCAGAGATGATTAAGGTTGATCATCATTGAGCAGGGAGAATCATCAGCAATTTTTGTGGAAATGTAAATGTTAATAAATAAGAAAAAGTTTATTAAGGCTTGAAAATAATGAGTAAATGAGATCATAATGCAAAAGGAAAGGAACTTACCTTCTCTAAGTTGATAAATGAAGATAGGAGCATAATATTACCTAAGAGAGGGAGATTGTAGATGAAAGAATATTTTTGAGTTGATTTCTTGGATGTTTGAATGAAATCCAAAGGATTAAGAAGAGATTTACTTATGTCTTGAATGCTTCTATGATGATCTCAGGCTCTATAACAGGGCTATGACACAGTAAAAGCCAATGTTAGGTCTCAAAGAGTGACCAACATGAATCAATATTGACCAAACTTGAGAAATTTGAACCAACCTTGAATGGAGGTCTAAAAATAATTTATATAGAATCACCAGTGATTTGGAAAAATTGTCAGTGATTGTGGGGTTTAGGTAAAACCAACCCCAACCGATTTTTTTTGACTTGTTATTTCATGTGAGGGGGAAGATATGTGGATAACAGGTTATGAAATGGTTAGGAAGTTGTTTATTTTTTTTTTCCTTTATTTGATTTTGGCATGTAAAAGGTTAAGGTGGTTTAGGAAGGGTAGAATATTATTTTTACAGTTGTAGGATAATATGTGCGGGGAGTAAATATGATGCGGGAGAAAAAAGACTTAGGATAAAAGATTAGTAGATTATAATTTTGATGTGATAGTGGAGGGGTGCTAGAAGACACGGACATGGGGATTAGAGGTGATAATTTTAGGTGTCTACAGGACATATGGGACACAAAAATGCACCTTCACCTAGAGGTGACATGTGTCTCTTTAAAAAATTCCTAACTGCGAGAGCATACCATGAGAGATACCTTGAAGATGAAGTTTTTGGAGCTCCAGGAGGACTATTTTAGCACTTAATCATATTAAATTTACTAAAAGAACTTTTTAGATGAATGGGATGGGTCTCATGATATAATTATGCATCTAAAAGGTTAAGGTGGTTTAGGAAGGGTAGAATAGTATTTTGACAGTCGTAGGATAATATGTGTGGGGAGTAAATATGATGCGGGAGAAATAAGACTTAGGATAAAAGATTAGTATATTATAATTTTGATTTGATAGTGGAGGGGTGCTAGAAGACACGGACATGGGGATTAGAAGTGCTAATTTTAGGTTTCTACAGGACATATGGGACACAAAAATGCACCTTCACCTGGAGGTGACATGTGTCTCTTTAAAAAATTCCTAACCGCGAGAGCATACCATGAGAGATACCTTGAAGATAGAGTTGTTGGAGCTCCAGGAGGACTATTTTAGCACTTAATTATATTAAATTTACTAAAAAAACTTTTTAGATGAATGGGATGGGTCTCATGATATAATTATGCCTGACACCCCCTCAAAAAAATCCTTCGTTCCCAAGACCGCAACGTGTGCTTTACAAAAATGAGATTTGGAAATAATATCCTTAGTTTTTTTATAATAAATAAAACACCATAATTTAGATCATTAATTATCTTTCTAATGGTATATTTTTTACCTCTAACTCTTTGCAGAGCTCCAGAAATCATCTCCCGAAGCTCAAACACTATTTTGAACTTCAAACTCCTTCACCTTCAAAAACCCACTTCACTGAACTTGTTCCTAAACATTAAAATATTCCATAAAATTTCCTAAATCACTTTCAATATGTTCTTATCTCCTCAAATAAAACTTCTTGATGAATTTTGGCCTTCAACTCTACTCTGGCTGGTGCACTCCTATCTCAGAAAGGCTCGAAATAACCATTTCTAAGTCTACTGAAGAATTTATCTTGAGAAGAACTGAATTAGAAGAACTTCATGAACTTGTTTTCACATTTCAAGCATATGGTAAAGGTTATTAAAACACATATGAAAACTTAGAGGATTGGGATAGTCTTAAAAAAAGAGTGGGAATTAATCTATAAAAGTGTTTAGGAGGGTTTACTAGCAAAAATATTAACACTAGGGTAAAATTATGTTTTTAAGTTGAATTTTTACCTTGCAAAAACACATGACAACACCAAAAAAGGGACCATTAAATGGTTTCATTTGAATCATACAATTCAGCCAAAGTGATAACACACCTATCAAAAGAAAAAAACATCCACACCACCTGAAGGGTAAGGTCAGAGCACCAAGAAATGATTTTTTATATATTAGTGCAATAAATATGATGGCCCCTCCATAATTGGGATCATGATTAGACATATTACTAATGATGTATGAATAAATAGTAATGTCTGAAGGTTTTAAGAGAAACCCAAAAAAATAACTACTTGTATGCATAACACTTTCATATTACAAACATTAAAACAATTATCCTTGACCATGTATCAAGGGGTCAATTCAGTATGATCCCAAACATTCCAAGAGTAATATATAATTAGGAAAAACTGAGGTGCATGGAACCCTCATCATTTATATCTTTAAGGGAAACAAACTTATTAGTATAGGTAATTTTTCTCTGGTTACCTAGCATAAAATCACTCATTTAAAAGGGCTACAATTTCTCTTGGAAATACTCTCCATCTTCAAAAGGGGATGGAATTTCTGAGTGGTGGAGCACACTTTTGTATTCAAGTGTAGAAACATTTTCCTATATATAACTTTATCTAGAAATGGGCTATGGCATAGGAACAATGGGAACAATGGGTTGAGAATGCATAAAGGAAGCCATAACTCGTGGCATGTAAAAGAGTGGCAACGGATCTTTAATATATGATGACACAAATTTTTTGGCATGAGAAACATAGGAGTCAAACCTAGAAGTTCATACATGGAATTAATTCATAATTAGAGTATAAGAAGAACCACAAGAAATGTTTTTTTTGTGACCGTGTTCCACTCATCTTTTCAATTTGTGGGAGCTTTGGTTTCTACAAGGATTTTAACCTATTTGGTTTTTTAGTAACAGCCATTAAAGGGAATTCCCGAATCACATGACATAAGGATTGAAAATTAGATTATGTGTTTGAGGTTTTCATGTGAAGCACATGCTAGGGGAACTAAGATCCACCAATATGGATATAAATAATTTCTTTAAGTTCTTTAGCTAGGTCTACTTCAATGTGGATTCATTTCTATGGGAAAGGTACATAAAACCTTGGTTATTCAAAAAAATGGCATAATGTTTTGATAAATTTTTCAAAAATCCCCAAAAGGGGAGAGTAAGACCAATGAATTCTATCCATACTAGTATTTTGAGTTTATCTTTCTTGAAAACTTAAAAGTCTCTAGTTTAATGAGAAAATTCATCCAGAGAAATATGAATAAACCATGTGATGTTGTTGAAAATGGCCTTACAATGCTTAAAACTATTAAACTAGAATAGAAAAAACATTTGGTTAGGTTTTGGACCCCCTTTAGGTTGACACCATGGGGTTGCTAGTGGTTTAAGCAGGAATTCCATGGGGAATTAGCCAAAAAATACCCAATAAGGGTGAAAGATTTAAGCCAATATTTGTTTTATCAAATTTGTGTAAATTAAAAATAACATTAGGAAAAAGGGTTTGTTAGGTCAAAATCAGTACCTCACGGAATAACTTGGGGATTAAATTCAATTCCTTCATTTGTGTCATGATTTTCTAGAGCTCCAATGGTGATTTACATCAAATTATGCATGTGAAAAAGAGATGGTCATTAATAAAGGATTTTAATTGTTAGCACTAACCTAAGGTAGAGTGGTATATTGATTCAACATACTAAATGTGTAAAACAATAATGATATCCTACCTATATCACTAGAATATTATATGTGTGATACCATAGCCATAGGCATATGATAATCTATAACATTCTCTAATAAGTAGAACAATAACTATCCAGGGTTTTAAAATCTCTATCTCCTTATCACTAACATTTATTTTAGGTTTTGATGGGGCCTCTAAGGGCAATCCGGGTGACTCTGGAGGAGGGGGAATCATCAGGGATCAAAGAGGCTGTTATGTTGTTGCTTTTTCTGGGAGAATGGGTAGACAGACTAATCATTACTCCAAAGCCATGGCGGTTCTTTGGGGCATTATACTTGCCAGAGATTGTAACATTCCAAATATCATAATTGAAGGTGATTCTCTTAATATTATCAATCTTCTGAATAAAAAGCAACACCCCAGCTGGTCTATTAGGGATTTTATAGAAGAAGCTATTGATATATGTAAAAGCTTTGTAAATGTCCAAATCACCCACACCTACCGGGAAGGAAATAGGGTCGCTGACAGTTTGGATAACTTCGGTGTTAATAATCCCTTTCAAACTTGGATTGGCGGGGACGTTCTACCCGCTCATGTCAATAAAGCCATAATCATTGATCTTCATGGCATTGAAAATCATAACTAACGGCTATTTTTTTGATGCTAATGTGTAGATCCCCAAGTACATGTGGATGACATCAGAAAAGATTTGGATGATTGTTGCGATTTGTGTGGGCGGGGCTGTCATCATTCCTTGGTATAGGAGGAAAGCCAAGGCGCAGGGTAATAATAACAAGTGTAGCATAATAATTAAATCGGCTTTCACGGGAAGGAATGATTTAAAATCCAAGTTCAAAGTTCGGCCTATTCCGCACATTGATAACTATTTTACCATTGAGAACAGGAAAAGGTGTAGAGGAAACATGGGGGGGACGCCATGTAAAACCGAACCGACCCATAACCCTGAGTGGAAAGAGAACATGGAGCTGTGGGAATACCTGCAAATCGGGGGCCTATCTAATTTCATCGAAAGGATCCAAGGCTTTGACCAGGACATCTCTATCAAGTTCACCCAGGGTTGGAAGAACAGAACAGTCAAATATAATAACATGAAAATGGAAATCACAGAAGAGCTCATAGCTCAGATCACGGGCCTCAGTCTGGAAGGCATAAAATTCTTCAATAAAAAGGTAGACAGGGAGGTTGAAACCAAGAAATTTCTAGAAGAGGGAGAGAATCTTGAGTTCGTGACTGCTGGCCTCAAGGTGGAGTCGATCCCTGAACCGTTTGCTGAACTAGCCAAAATGGTGGTAAGGTATGTTACCCTTGAAGGAAGATATGTGACTATACATCAAAAACATCTGATTTTTCTGAATCATTTTTATCAGAATAACATTATCAGCTTTCCTCATTATCTGATTAACTCCTTGGAGAAATCCATAAGGGAAGTTCAAAGCCACTCTAGGGTTGTCCCTTTACACCAAGGCCTTATCCTTTTGATTCACCACCATTTCTCCAACTGCCCTCCTGTGAATCCTATCCCACCTCCCTCCTCCATACCTACTCCTGCCCACACTACTCCTACTACCCCCTGCTAAAAAGAAAGAATGAAGATGCGACCTCTAGCAAGAAAAGCAAGAGCCTCAAAGCCAAAATACCTTCTTCCCAACATGTCCTAAGGAGCCACAAGGATTTAGAACTAGCTGAAAGCCTTCTGCATATCAGCAGGCCGATGGAGGAGCTCAAAGAGGAGGATTTGCTGGATAGGGTGGACAGATTAGAAAAGGAGCTTCAAGAGCTCAAAGGAGCTATAAAAAACATGGAAAGAGCTAAGGGTAAAAGGATCCTTCAAAGTGAGGAGGATGAGGGGGTTATTGGTGAAATTTTCAAGAAACTACAGTCCCTGGATGGCAGATTGGGGAATGCTAAAAACCGAAATGACAGCATATTGTCTTCCCTCAAAAGCATTTACAACTTCATTGAGCAACATGTCCACAGTGTTTGTAGTTTAAGTGGGATCAATGAGGATATATGGGGCCCTAAAGAGAAAAGGGACATTGCAATTGCCCAAGTTGATCTACAAGACCCCTCTCAGACCACTGTCATTGCCTTCTTCATGTCACTACAAGCTATCAAAACCAAAATTGACAGAGCCATCAAGTAAAGGACTGTAGTGATGCTGTTTTTTGGCTGCGATGTGGCTGTCATTGGGTGGTTCTGGAGCTATTTTGCGGCGAGGCTCCTTTTGTTGTTTCTCTTTTGGTTCCTTTTTGTTCTTGCCTTCTTTTCTCTAGATCTTTGTACGTTTAGATCCTTTTTTCTCCTTTATTGTAATATTTGGCTATTGAGCCTTCCTTGGTTGAATATTTTGCCCTTCTCTGGGCTGCTTCTTTAATCTTTTCTATCCGGCTTTTCAGCCCTTTTGTATTCAGGGTATAGTCCCTTCAAAACTATTTGCCCTTAATAAAAAAAAACATTTATTTTAGGTGGTATAATTGCAACCTTCGTAGCCTATTTAACCTTAATGTATAAAATGCAAGATTTAAAGGATATATGTTATTACATATTACAAGGTTAGTAGGCCAAAACCACCTTAAAATTAATTATAATCTATTTTTTTCAGTTGAATGATCTCACAACTTAATGAAATTTATACTTTTCTTAATAGTACATGAAACTAATGTTAAAAATTGACATATAACCTCTTTTTTAAAATACAAGAGAACCTGTTTGAAGCATTGCCTTCAATATATTTTACTTAGCAAATGAAAAAATTTAACATACACTCATATGCGCGTGCATGTGTGTGTGTGTGTGTGTGTGTGTGTGTGTGTGTGTGTGTGTGTGTGTGTGTGTGTGTGTGTGTGTGTGTGTGTGTGTGTGTGTGTGTGTGTGTGTGTGTGTGTGGTTGTAAATAAATTATAGTAATTTTTCTTTTGAATATTTATAATGGAAATTAAGTATTATACCTACAGAGATATCATACCACTGGGTCAAACACCTACCATGTTTTTTGTACCTATTATAGAAACCTAATTTTTATAAGGCATAATATTTCATTATTTTAGGGTATTATGTAGTTAATTATTGATTTTTATTAGGGTGTTATTAGCATATCTCCTTGTTTTAATTTTTTGTTCTCTTTCATGCTCCCTCATTTTTCCATTGTTTTGGGTTTTCCCCATAGTCATATATTTTCCATTCTAGTCCCTTAGAAACATATTTATTTCTTTTAGGGTTCCCATGTATTCAACTTGTTTTTTCTTACTAACATTTTCTTTTCATAATTTTTTGACACATTGATCACCCTAAAAAAAATTCGTAAGAAGTACATTTGGGAGTGGGGTGGTCAAAATTTTACCACATTGTGAGAGATCACTATGTCATTTTTTTCTTACTACTACCTTTCATCACCTTTACATCAACATCAATGATCCTTCTGATGTCCTTGTTCCCTTTATTGACCCTCTTCTTGTGTCTTTCTCTATTTTCTTGCACTTATACTATGCCATAGGCCCAAATGATGATGTAATAGAGATTCCCCAATTTTGGCCAACATCATAAGCCCTACTAATGATTTCTTTAATAAATGATTGATGAATTCTAGGGTGTAAGTATACATTTATAGAAATATCATTTGTTATTTTTCATATATCATCAAATGATATGTTATACCCATGCACACATATCCACCTCGGGGATAATAGGGTGATGGGTTTATAACACATTACATCAATTAAGACTACTTGAATAATTTACGTTTTAGATTAGCTATCATATCCTATTTTTGGATACAGTGTGCTTATTATAATTTCTCATGAGATCACGTTTATGACTTTTTATTGGTAGCAAGAAACATTATTTATTAATCCATTAATTATATGGAATTGAGAAATATTTTTATTCATACATTATGACATTGTAATGTGTACACACCCCCAAATTACCGCTATGCATCATAATCATTCAAACTATCATTACACCCCTTGTTCTCGCCTAGAATTAATTTAATTAATTCTATTTACACCCCATCACCCCCAAATAATTGTATTAGTTAATTTAATATCAAATTTAATTAAAAAAAATCCGCATGTCCACATTACAATTTAAATAATCATTAAATAATATCCACCTCCCAAAGCCAAGTTAATTCAAGTCTAGACTTACAATTTAAATAATCATTAAATAATATCCACCTCCCAAATCCAAGTTAACTCAAGTCTGGACTAGAACTAAAAATCATTATTTTAATCAAACAAATGTGTCTAAATTGACTGAAATCAGCATTTGAGTTAGCTTGAGTTATCTTCCAAGTCATGACAAATCAAATTCAATGCAAATTATTCCACCTTCCATCTATTCATGACACATTTTGGGTGAATAAAAAAGCATAAATGGAATTATAAATCAAAAACATCGTGCAACCCATTGCCAACTCATCTTTGACTCACTCTTGCAAATCAAAAAAGCTAGTCTAACTCTCTAATAAAAATTGGAAACTCAACTAAAAAATCCAAGTCAAGTTTAGTTATCTCCAAATCAATTCAATCACAACTTAGCTTAAATATTCACTTTCTTCAGCTATAAATCAAAGATCCTTCCTTTGAAAATCATCCACTAAAAGCTTTGATAATTAATGTTGTTATTTTGTGTAATCATTTGGTGAATCAAATCAAGTTCTTATACTGTTATGCTACCCAAATCACATCTTCATACTCATGTCTTATGTATTATTCTATTTGGAGAACTTGGAGCATCCACAAATCAATCCTAGTTCACCAATAAAATGGATCATACAAATAATGTCACTAAACCTTGTTCTTTCAATCAGATCTAATCCAAGGTTGTTTTAGGATTTACAATGAAAGGTTTGCACTTTGTTTTATTTTAATTTTCCTCTTTGTTTTTGTTTTCCATGGTACTCCCAGTGGGACACCCACACTTATTTTATCATTTTTAGATTATTTTTCACTAATCTGATTATTTATTTGTTTATTGGTGTTGTTTAAGGATCATTGTTCAAATTTCACGGTTTAAGGTGCAAAAGAAAAAGAGAAAATAAAAAAAAAACTAGTCCTTTGTCCATATTTATTTAAATATATCCATCTATAGGTTATACGCACTAGTATCACATGTAATTTGTGTTAGTGTATCACTATACGCGCTAGCATAGTATTATATGTGTTTTCATGACACTAAATTTAGAATACTATATTTTACATGCATTTTCATGACACTAAATTTGGATTACTGTATTTTACACGCATCTATGTATGATTACACATGCTACCATAACCATCAAAAACTCTTTGTCATGTTATCATGTATACTTAAGTGTGTTTCCATGAGCATTTACACTAGCTCACCTAATTGCATGCACTAGTGAATCAATATGTGCACTAACATAACCTATCTTTTGGATGCCATGAATTTTTATCATGAACTCAAAACGAATCTATTTTTATGACAGAAATGTCTCAAGATGAAATATACAATGAAGATATATGTTTTGGATATAACTCTATGTAAAATTCATGTTTTCCTTTCTCCTAACACTTTTCATTTTATTTTCACGTTATATTCATTTTTACTCCAAATTACTCAATCTTGTGTGTAGATTTCCATATTTTATTTCCAAAGACAAAAAAATAGTGCTCACATTTGAAATATTTGTTAAAGTTATTTTTTTTTTTATGTATATAAAACCAACATCTTATGCTTTTCTCTTACACCCTCTTGGGCGATATTGAGAGTTAGAAATTGGGAAGTTTTATATCATGTTTTCCTTGAAGAAATTTTAAAGTGTTGATTGCATGACAACCTTATATGAATATTTTATTTGAATTAATTTACTAACTGTAAGTTACCTTGATCGTGAAAATCAACTAATCTTTAGCATATATTCTTTAATATTTATAAAACCCTTTTTAATTAATTTTTTTATAGAATGGTTTATTACCAATCAATTATAACCGTGGGAAGTGCATGGCCAGGGGACAAAAAATCATTGTGATAAGTACCATAAGAACCCCAAAGTAGTTTACACCTTGAGAGAATTGACCAACAAAATAGGTACCCTTACCTACCTGACTTATACACACATGATTTTTAGATCCAAGGTTATCCTTAGTGACCACCCTGGTTTTATTATTTGAGTGGCGTAAAATCCCACTTACTTAATCAAGGGGTAAAGTAAAGTAAACAACTATTAATAGTGTCCCAAACTTGTTTAGATAATACTTGGTAATTTGGGAGAAATCCAATTTATAGTAAGTTTGACTTGACCAATCCAAGTTATTTGACAAACCTTCTTACCACCATTATTTTTTTCCAAGTTACGAGTCATTTATTTTGTGTTCCTCTTATTTATCATCACCATCAAAATCTCTTCTAAATTTTTCCAAACTTTCTTATTTTGGATACCTATTCCGAATTGATTTTATCACGCTTAAGACTTATTGATTTGGATTCATTTTCCAAATTTTAAGAACGTCATTACATTTAAATCAAAGTCTAAGTCTTAAGATTTGGATACAAACATTATAATTTAAGAACATCCATTTCAATTCAAGTCATTTCCTTTTATATTCACTTTATCAAGGTTAACAAAAATTGTAATTCAATCACTAATCCAAAATATTTTTTCATCTCCTTAAGTCTTATATTTTGACATTCACTTTTTTAAAATAAAAGAAAATCCATTTTGTATCCTTAAGTATTATATTTTGACATTCACCTTGTCAAAGTTTAAGAAAATATATTCTCTTTCTCCATCTTATATTTAAACATCCACTTTTTAAAAATGTAAGAATTCCCTTTCTTTTTCCAAGTCTCGTATTTTAACATTCACTTTGTTGAAATTTGAACAATCTCTTTGACACATAAGTCTCATATTTTAAAATTCACTTTATTGAAACTTAAGAAATCCATTTTCATCCCTAAGTCTCCTATTTCGACATCCACTTTGTTTAAAGTTGAGCAATCCCTTTTCATATCAAAGCCTCCTATTTTAACATTCACTTTTTAAAAATCTAATAAATCTCTTTCCATTCTTCAAGTATTATATTTCAACATTCACTTGGTTGAGATTTAAGCAATCCTCTTTCATTTTTGAGTCTTATATTTCATCATTCAAGCTATTAAAATTTAAGAAATCCTCCTTCATTCCCTAAATATTATATTTCAACATTCAATTTGTTGAAATTAAAGCAATCCTCTTTCATTTATACATATTTTATTTTGACATTCACTTTGTCAAAGTTTAATCCTAATCATTCCATTCTTAAGTCTTAAACTTCAACATTCACTTTATCCAAAGTTCAAGTCAAATGATTTTTTCATTATCCTTTGATTCTCACTTTATTGAGCTTAATCCAAATCATTTTTAAGTTACACATATTATATTTTGACATTTACTTTGTCAAAGTTTAGGAGTTGTCTTTCACTTATTATGTCTTATACTTTGACATTCACTTTGTCAACATTTAAGCAACATCATTCTCAATGTTTATGTCATATACTTTGACATTCAATTTTTCAACATTTGAGAAACTTCATTTCCTTCCTAAGTCTTCTACTTTGACATTCACCTTGTCAAAGTTTAAGACAAATCATTCCTTTCTTAAATCTTATATATTGACATTCACTTTGTCAATGTTTAAGAAACATCATTCCACTTATATTTATTAACCTTTGAAATTTAAGCACAATCAAAGTATAATCCAAACTCTAATCAAAACATGAACCACCTCTTCACTTTAGGCATTTACCTTTACCATAATGGTGGGTTCACACAAAACATCAAATGAAGAGTTATTCGAAAGACTTCACAAGATGTCAAAATAAATGACTCATATGGCATCCCAACTTAGTGATAAATCAATCAAAAATCCAATCACACAACTTAGAAAAGATATTACTCTGCATAAAGTCAATTGTCAATTTACACCCCTCAGAGAAAGTCTCTCCAGTGTCTTTCATTAATTATAAAATAATAATATGATAAAATAGTCAATTACAAGATCGATGAATGGTAAACCAAACCTAAGTGATATCAAGAATTATAAAATTGTGAATTCCATTGCATTGAAGACCACTTTATGAATCATTATATAAGACTTCTCCATTATGTCCAAGACTTAATTGATGATGAAGTCATCAAAATAGAAACCACATCAACTACCATAAATTCTAATGATGAATTAATTTTTTTCCAAAACCCTTTAAATGATACAACTCAACGAGATAAAGATGAAAAGAGCCAAGGATCTACAAGTAAAAACTAATTAACTTATTCTCTAAATATTCTTACATTACTTTGATTGGAAATTGAAAGATTTTTGGATAATTATATTTAAATTTCAAATGAAAACTTGAAAGAGTTTCCTGATCCCTTTCCAACACATGATACTAATGAAAAATATATAGAAAAAGGTCAAAAATCAAGTACCATTGGGCTTGATTCTATCATTTTAATGCTAGACCTTATGTTTGACATCGTTTGTCTTATTGTAGAGACACAACAATAATAATCTTGGGCACTTGTAGAAACACAACCTTCCATGTCCATAGTCACTCAAATGATTAATCTTGAAATTATTAATGTTTTGTGCCATCCATCCAATGTAAATTCTTCATCAGATTTACATGATACTATCCAACAATCAAAGATTAAATTTACACAAATCCCTTCCATGGCTTTGACTACAATGTCATCTCCATTTCAAGACATTCCTACTCATGAATTCCACAATGCATGTATTCCTAGGAGTATCAACACAAAACCATTTCGAGCTATAATATCAAACCCATCATCAAATAATATAGTTATGTCATATGTTACTCATGATCTTTTATATATTAACATCATAAACATAAAATACCTACACATTGAAGCATTCATCAATAATCATACAATCAAAAGAACATTTATACACAAAGAAACAAAATTGAATATTTTCTTTATAAAACCTAAAATATTCCTTGGATGCTCATCTAGGGATCAATCCTTCACTCCTTGCATCATTCCAATTATAGGTGAATATGAATTTAAATGTATAATCCACATCAAAAAATTACCTCTATCTTCACATACGTTTTTCGATCTCATTAAAAAATTACAATCACATACCCATTGACTTGGATCTCATCCACCCAAGTATCATATATCATGACAAATTGAATCATATCATTGAACATATTTAATCCACTCCATTGAATTGTATCCCATCCGCCCAAGTCTCATAAGTTATGACCAATAGGATAACACCATTGTCTTAGACCTTGTCTGAAAAATTCTCCTAAGTCAGGACCAATGAAATTACCTTCCTATTGGCTTGGATCTCATCCACCAAAGTCTCATAAATTAGGACACATCAAATCACATATTTGTTGAAAATATTTCTATCCATTCCATTGACTTGGATCTCATCCGTCTAAGCCTCATAAATCTAAACTAGTCACAAATCCTAAACATGGATCTCTTTCACGATGGGTCCATTGTGAATCCTAGTCCATGAAATAATATAAAAGTTACAAATATAAAGAGAAGAAAAATAATATTGTATATCAAACCCATCATAATACTAATATTTTAAAATCAAAATTGGATAGTAAAAACTTCTTATTCACAGGTATTCTCAGCACCAGGGGAGGC
Source organism: Taxus chinensis (assembly GCA_019776745.2). NCBI lineage: Eukaryota > Viridiplantae > Streptophyta > Pinopsida > Cupressales > Taxaceae > Taxus > Taxus chinensis. The sequence continues at coordinate 304,913,068 of CM034154.1, forward strand.
CACTTGTACAAACAATTTTAATTGTTTCATCCATTGACAAATTTCTCTATCATATCATTATCATATCTTCACACTCTTCACCTATAAGACACATGTTATATTATTCATGTGTGGTATTATGTATCTCATCCTTATTTTGAATTCTTCCATTTCACATGTTTTTACTAATAGTCTTATATAGAAGGTTACTGATGGAAAATTTTCCTTCCATCCAAGCTCTCTCCTTAGCATAAATCACTAAAATTCTTTACTTGAATCTTTAATCCACATGTCTCAATCTAAGGTGACGATCCCTTGTGTTGAGCCCATAAAAATAAATAAGTCCCGAAACATAGGATCAACGCGCAGGGAAGATAGTGTAGGAATAACATGCATGAGGAATCACACGCAAGGATAACATTCCTTCACAAAAAGGATAACTTAGATCAACCTATACAAATGTAAAATACAATGTTTATTCATAGAATGTGAAATATTAAAAATGGTCATTACATCATTTAAAAATCACTTAGAATCCAAATAAAGAACATTCCCAAAGGTTGGGAACAACATAATAAAAAACAATCTTCAAGCTCAAATTTGACCGCTTTCCATTCAACAATGTCTTCAAATAAAAAAGAGATAGGCACATTTTACCACCCAACCTATAGGAATCATTACATGCCTTTCTAAAGATTGGAAGACATGCTATCCTCCCCCAAGCCATGAAATAGAGAGCTAGTTTCCATAAATGTGCACAAGAAAAAAAGGGAGAGGTAACTACAAACATACAACACACAATACTAACCCATTCATCACAAAACCACAACAATGCCAACCAAATAAAAAGAGGAGAAAACCATATTTATCCTCAACAAGGGGGAAGAGTGGATGAGACATCCAATATTTCCATAGAGTGTGGTCCAACCATAGGATGCACAATTACAAAATCTTCAAAAACCTCCTTATCCCTCCAAAATAATCATCCCTCCTTATTGCTCCCCCCATTCACCTAAATTCCTCCTTGGGAGGATTTTCAAACCCATTACGCTTCCTCTCCAAGGATGGGGAAGGGGGTTCAAACCTTATGAGCCACCTTCCCCACCTCAAATCATATGATGGGATAAAAGATAAACCAACATGGTTTTCCCATCAAGCCATGAGGTTTTAAGGGGGAAAATCCCTCCCTCTTCCCTAATAAAACTCCCAAATCCATCAAGCCATATGATGGATGGATAAAATAACAATTAACACAGCCAAATAACCATACAACACATGCAACAAGACAAAACTTTCAACCATAAGAAAATCTGAAATCTAACATGCCAAATAACACAAAATAGAATCAAAGAGCCTACCTCCACAAGCTCTCCAATCTCTAAGCTTTTTCCAATTCCTTGTCCAAGAAAAATTTCCAACTCCACAAGCAAACCAAGCCCAAATATCCCAAGAAAAAAGTTATCTTTCTCCCCCATGAGGGATTATTTTAAGAAAAGAAAATAAATTTCCTCGCAAATGAGGGGGTGACATGTGTGACCCCTCTCTTCCCTCCAAGTCAATATTCCCAAAACAAAATAAAGAAAATATAAACTCGCATTTAAACACCCCTCTCCCAAATTACCCAAAAAGAAAGTGAGACAATCTTATGCAACTTTTCACAACACACACACACACACACACACCAACCAATATTACAAATATGGTGACAAGAGACAGGAAAAATGGGTGGAAAACCCCCTTTTTTTCCTTGAAATTAAGCCCCCCTACCTAATAGGTAGGGTCCAAGGGCTTATTTTCATACTAAGTGAAACCCCAAAACCAAAAGGGGTCACTTAAAATGCCAAAAATAGCCCAATGTTGGGTTTGACCCAAGTGGACACAAATGTTGAGGATGTGGGGACCACTCAAGTGTGCTTATGTGGCCCAAATCCTCATTACTTAAGCAAACAAAAACAAAATTACATTCCTAATGCAAGTGGGGACCATTAAGTCCCTCAACCTAGTTTATAAAAATAATAAAAAACCTAACCACAATTAATTTTACATGAAATACAACATTATAAATAAGGGTCACTCATGGTGCCCAAACAATACAAACAACCAATAAGGCCTCATAGAGCTAACATGGTTAGGACTTAGCCCTATGGGCCACTTGTGCACATTTGTGTAGTCGCCCATAAACCCATGTTCTCATGTGCCCTGTAACCATGCACACTCAATACAAACATTAAACACATTTTCCCAAGTATAAATCAACTACTCAGTAAACAATCAAGTCTAAACATACAATCTATGTTAACACATCATCAACATGGAATCATAAATGAGAAACATGCACAATTTCACACAAATTCATCCTGTTTTAGCCATTGCAATACATATAAATGATATATATCCATGTTATCATGTGCTCTCATCAATAATCAAATAGTCTATATCATCAAGATGTGTGACCAACCCATGTATCCATCATATATCAATTAGGCCCAAATAATATATCAATATGTTAGTATCCACAACATCTACTGAAATGTGCCAACATACTAATCAAAGCTAAATCACCATAAATGTTAATGAAGATCAAATAACATAACATAATATCCAAAATGTGTCCTAATCCCTGTCAAATCATAACTATGAGTAAGGAAGTTAGTACATACCTGAGGCTATAAAATATGGGCGCTATAGTTTGTTAAACCATTACAAGAAGAAGAGATACATGGGTAAAATGGGAGGATACTTATTAATAATTGAACCAGAAATGATCCTTGCGATGTCAAAGGAGGTAGTTGAGTTACTAGATAAGGTAGGCCTAATACAATTTTTTAGAATTTTTGATGGGTTCGATGAAAATCTGAGTGAAGCAGTGGCTAAAACTTGGAATGAAGGCCATGTTTAGGTAGGGAATTTCTCATTCACTATCTCATTGGTTTATTTCTAAAGTGAAAGGCCTGCCCCTGGAAGGAAGATGCATCTTCAAACCTAAGTTTTACTACATCTTAGAAATTAATAGCTTCATGCAAGGTAAGGGTGATCCTAAAATCCTTCATAATGGTTATGCTTGGGAGGATTTACCTCTACCTTTTGAATAATTAGCTCTATTAATCATGTCATACATAACTTTGGAAGGGAGATACAAAGTTATCTATGGGTATCATTTCCCTATGTTCAATCACGTTAGGACTAACAGACTCTAAAATTTCCCAAATTATCTATATATTTATCTTGCCAAAGCTATAACATGGGTTTGGTAAGGCAATTTTACCCTTCTGTTGCATCAAGGGATCATTAAAGATATGGTGAACTTGGGCACACCTCTCATTGGTAAAAATGAAAATTTTGGGGATAATTTAGCGAAACCTGATCAAGAAGATTTGGGGGAAAATGAAATCTCGGAAGCCAAAGTAGTTATCACTTGTATGGATGAAGTGGGGAAATCGGTGGCAAAAAGTACTAGGTCAAGCCTAACCAAAGAAAATGTCATGGAGAAGAGTAAGGAGAGTGAGGATTTAGAACCACAGGAGAATTTTGAAGTTATTTCTTATTTAGGGGAACAAAAGGAAGATAAAGCGAACTAGTTTGGTAGTGGAAAGGGGTAAGAGGATAGGAAATAAGGTCAGGATAACTCTAAGGGAAAGATATCCTAGAATATGGAAGAAATAATTGAGAACCTGCATGCTCTCAAAATTGTTCAGAAGAATTTGTTCAAAGCTCAGGATACGGCTGTCAAATATAATGTCTTCCTGAAAGAATTTGAAAATTGCAGGTTGGATACTAATATCAATAGACATAAGATTAGCATGGTGTCCATTTATTTGAGGGAACTTCAGGAAAAAGTCGATAAACTCACATTTATTGTTCTTATTGATCAACTTAAGAATGATAATGAGAGATGTTTGTCTATGGAGAAAGATATGTTGAGAATGAAGGAGATTATTCTACAGATTAGGGATGTTAACATCCCCAATGTCAAGAGAACCATTCACCATCTTAAATTACTAGAATATATGATTCACTCCATGGAAATTTTGAAGAAAAAAGAAAAGGATGGATTTGGGCCTAAAGTGGATATTGTTGAACTGGATTATCAGTACTAGAAATCCTATATTGCCAATTTGGTCAATGAATGGAATGGATGCATGCATACAGTGGGAGACCTGATTAAAGAATGGCTGGTGTTATGATTTTTTGGAAGACAAGATACCATGTTGGTTCTTTTGTTAGTTTCCTAGCTCTTGTTGTCATTTATGGTACTTTTGGTTTTTATGTTTGGTTTTTTGATCTATAGCATGTAATTTTATTTTTTTGGACTTATGAGGCTTCAATGGATACTCCCTTAGACCTCTTTTTCTATATCTTTAAAAATTTGTTCGAGGTAAGGTCCCCTCAACCATCTTTTTACTCTTATAAAAAAAAATTAGCCTTAGGTGGACTAAAACATGTCACATTCTTATTGGGTTCTGGTTTTGAGTCTCTTTTTCTTTATTATCCTCTAGCTTGGAGGTTTTTGGGGTTCTTTTGTTAGTGGAGGTTTTGGATAATTTTGGGAGAGTATCTTGGTAGAAGGTGAGATTGAATTTTTCTTAGAGCGCTTGGATGTTTTGTTTTTCAAGATCTTGTTCTTGCATTTAGAATATTTGAAACAAATTTATTTTGTGAGTAGATCTCACACCCTATATTTCATGTTTATTGTGTTGGAATGAAAACTTGTTTTCTTTTGTAAAATTTTTGTTGTTGAATGGTTTTGTTGGTTTGAAAATGATTTGTATTATTTATTTTCTCTATTCATACCCTTTGGGAGTGAATTTTGTAATTGTAGGTGAATAGTGAAAATTCCTCTCTTATTTCCCACAAGGGTTGATGATCAATTATTTTTGGGCTTTCTTATTTTAATCCCTTCATATGACTTGAGGTGGGATATTTATTCCCATATGGTTTGGTCACCATCTCCCTTTCTTCCTAAGGAAACCTTCAAGGTTTGAAAATCCTTGGAAATGAGGAGGAAAGGAGATATAGGGATTTTGGATGGATATGGAGTTATGGAGGAATTTGAGATATTTGGAAACTTGTGGAAACTTATGGCTTCTTATTTGGATATGTATACAAATTTCTATTTTGCTCTCCATCTATTCCCCATAAGAAATAAGTACGGAACTTCTTGAACTTTTTTTATGTTTTGATTAAAAAATACTTTTGGTGTTTTGGTTGGATGTTTCTTTTGGATGTTTACCTTACCTATTTTATCTCTTAGAGGCTTGCATTCTAATTTATCCCATGGGATTGGAGGGATATCATGTTCTCCATTTTTTTTGTCGCATGAAATGATTCCAATAGGTTGGGTGGTAAACCAAGCATTATCTAATGGCTTTGGATGCATACTTACTTTAGTTGGAACTTGGAGAAATAGTGGTTTTGGGAGCTTGAATACTTGTTTTAAAATTGTATATTCAATGAACATTTTTTCATATCCCCAATGATTTCATTTTGGGATGAGTGTATATTTTATCTTATTTCAGATAATGATATGTTTGGTTATCTTATTATTATGTGATGTTTGGACTGTAATTATAATAATGCTTCCGATATAGCAAACAAAGTTAATAATGGAAACATGGTGATTAAGATGACAATGAGTTTGTTAAAGTTTCATTGTCAATTGTTTATACATGTTGATAATTTTAGAATATTATGGTTTACACCAAATATATCTTGTAATTTTTATATTGGTGGTTGTTGATCTAATTTTCTTTAATGATGGATGCAGCATTATCATTGTTTAGGAAAAAGGATGAAGCCTTAATAACTAGGCAGGTATGAATGACCTTGGTAAGAACAAATTACTTTGTCATAGATTGACTGGTTGGTAATAAAAAACTGATAGTATTTATGATCTAATGATCATAATACTTATGTAAATAAATCAATGGTCATCGACCATATGAAATGGGGTTACATTATGATTTTTTTATTGACTTATCGAATTATTCTAGGTTTCGATAAAAATTTCCAAGGTGGAATTTATAAGTTGGTATGGGCTTATGGATTAAATATTATTTAAATTTTTTGGTTTTAATGGTCAATCGACCATGCTAATGACTCTAGAATTATTGATTGAATTGATATTAAAAACAATATATTATAGATACATATTACACACACGTATAGATATATATGTATATATATGTATGTATGTATATACTTATAATATAATAAGGTTGAATATCGACCTGAACTCTTAGATATTAATGTGATTATTTTTATAGCCTTTAACATGGCCACCTAAGCTATGTTTCAATGTAGGCATTGGGTATTGTGTAGGCCTTTAGACCCGCCATAATAAACTTGGTTATTTGTGTGAACAGTCTTTGACCACTCAATGCCCCCACTCCCTCTAGTTGTATGGTCATGATCTAATAATAGGGTTTTTGGAAACTATTTTGGCTATCAATTAATTGCTAAGTTAACTAGATGTTTTATGTGGGAAAAGGGTGGTGGTGTAAATGCAAATTGGTACTAGCATGCATTCAATATGCATTTAATCACCTTGAAAAAATCATGAAGCTTCTCAAGAAAGCTAACGGAGATAGTATCGTTATTTTTTGGGTTCATTTTTTAGTTATCTCTTTTGGTTCTATCGAGCTCTACATGTAAGGAAATTGTCAAGCTATTTTTGTTTCACTGTAAATGCACTTCATGAATTTTGATTGAAACTCTGCATAAACTGTTGGTGAATTCTGTGGTATATTTAAGATGATTCAAGATAATAAGGGGTTTCTTGTATTGATTCAAAGACAGTTCTTTCAGAGCACCTATGAAAGTTCTGAAGGAGATCTTGTTGCACCTAGTCGACCTAAGGGAAAATTAAAAGGATTTGGAGTAAACTGTTTTAGGCATGAAATCATTCTTCTCCCATATTTATTGTTTACAGAATTCAAATGTTTTAATGGCTTATGGTTTAAAGTCATTCTTCTATGTTTTATACTATGAGAAAGGATGATTTTTCCATTGGGTATTGCTATAGATAAATATTTGTTTGATCCTTGTTTCTTAAATGAATGTGGTTGTGTGCTTTAGAGATATTTGGCTATGGTTGTTGATGGGTTTTCGAATGTCATTGTGTTACCAAACTTTTTTGATTGCATGCGCTTAGTTTTATCCTATTAAATTTTGGGTTAAAACCATAATTTTTGAGTTACAGTTTGTAGTTAAGGAATATATATGGGTTTATATTTTTTCCTTCTCGGATGGACTATACAAAGGAAGATATGAAATATTATTTTGGTTGAGTATCTACAGTGGAGTTGTCATATTCTTGACTTATAACAAAATAAAAACTGATAGTGAGTTCGAATGGTTATGGGTATTTTGTATAGAACCCATCTGGGTTTAAGGTATACATTTTTGTGTATTGTTTAAGCTTGTATAATGCATATATATTTTCCATTTCCTAACGAATAGGAAGGCCACATTTTATATTTTTGAATGGTTAACAAAAATGGTGACTAGTTCAAAACCCATTTGGGCTTGCTTTATATTCTCTTTATGGGATGAATGTGGTTATTTATTACACTAGACTGCCCACTGTTAGAGATTTTGAAGCTATGCATTTAAATTCTTTTTTTGCGAGCATATAATATACCCATCGCCACTTTACTTTTAAATATATATATATATATATATATATATATATATATATATATATACATTTATAGAGTATTGTAGACTAAAGTTCAAGCTACAAGTTAGTGTCTAGTAAAACAAAATTCATAATATTTTCATAGGGAATACTGTGTGAATGGACAAGTATGGGCCAAATCCTTAAGAACTTAAGTCAACTTTGTTTGAGTTATTAGAAACACTCAGATTCCTTGTGAATTGAACCGTGACTTTACTATGTGTTTTTTTAGGGAAATGTAAAGTTGTTTTCAGATTTTCTAAGGTAATTTTGATGTTTTTAAGGTAATGATATTATATCATATCTTTTAGTAGTCAATGTGTTGACTGTTATTATTATTGAGTCCATTTTTTATAAACTAAATTCCATTTCAATAAATGGATGCTCTAAGATTTATTTAGTAATTGGTTTTGATAATCGTGTAACATAGATCTATATGTTGATAAATCATGGAAAGGAATGTATGTTTTTATTGTTCATGATTGCTTTGTTTGATCTCTATATAAATGGGATGCTATAAATCATGTAGACTTGTTTGTATTGATTTCTATTGGTTAATTCAATAGGATTTATTTAAAATCTAGTCACATTTAATTGAAGCATATGTGTGTAGTGTAAATTGAATATAAACTTCTTTCTTTTATAATATTATTAAGAAAGAAAAGGAAAGAGGGAAAAAACAAATGTTATTTGATCTCTTTTATATGACTTATGATCTTCTTTCACTACTATATTTGATCATTGAAATATTTTAGTGTTATAAATGGTAAAGATGATATGGATAACCTTTTCATGCCAGTTCGGTTGGAACTAACCATTTACAATTTTGTACTTCAACATTTTCAGAATGCAGGTTAATGAACAAGGCAAAAGAATAAAGGTTGGTTATGTTATAAGGATCTGACATATTTTTGATGTTATTCCGAGTTATGATATATCATAAGTGTATTATGTTTGATTATGATTTTAAGTTGTCTTCTTTTGAAAGGCATATTTGTATAAGCGAGCAAGGGCATTGTTGTCTTATTTTTTAAAGGAATTTTATCCTAATTATGTTAATGTACTATTCTGATAAAGGAATATTAAAATTGTATTTAATATGGTGTTTTTATTCATAAAGTGATTCAAAGTTGATTGTATAAATCATTATTGTTACTTATTGAAATCAGCATAATACAGAACATGTTGGTATAAGCAATCTGATTCAATAAAGTTATGAATTATCATATTATAGATTGGGGAATAATTATGATATAGTCATACTTATGGGAAAAATACAACTGTGAATAGTTTTCAATATATTTCATTTGAAAATTTCAATTAAGATGTACTTATGGAATAATACAACATTGTCGTGAATAATTAGTTATGGACTGCGATAACAATGCGGAAAAGTATCTTAAATTACATTTAAGATGCATAATGGATGAAATTAATTAACTTAGGATATGACTGCAATCTATATTGAAACTAAGTTATGGACCTTAGGAACGTATTCATATGTGATAATGTATCACTAAGATACAATGGGAAACCGGTCGTAAAACTAAATCATTTTAATGATATAAGTTAAGAATTACGATGTTCATAATATATGGTACTCGGTAGGCCAACTTTGGATAGATGTTGTAGAGCAGTGTCTATTTAATGATGCAGGTCATTATATGAATACTACCATATAGCAGATATCCTAAGTTTTCTCTCGAGATCCACTTATTACGTTTGGTGCAATCCATTAAGAAATTATGTTACGCTTAAGTTACAAAAGTTGTATATCCTACACGAACAAGTCACCTAGGTATCAACTTATGTTGGCTACGGGGAAGGAATTGGTTGCATAATAATGAAAGTTGTTACGTGAGCACTTTCTCTCCCATAGGTAACCTAAGTTGGCACTTATGTTCTTCTTTGCATGGGATGAATAGGTTTGTACCTTGTGCATAGTTCGTAACTAATTTAAATTAACTAAGTGAATCAATTCTATAACTGAACCAAGTGACATGGTGATGGGACATGTTTCTGATGATGAATGTGACATCATGAAACTGAGCATGGAAAACATGACTCTTAAACTTTGGTTGAAGTAGTGTAATTCATTACATTGTTAAGATGCACCAAGTTCTAAATAATAGTGTGAGATGTTAGATGGGATTTGATTGACTGAGTTCTAGGTTGACACTTAGAAAACATCACTTGTAAATCAATGCTGAGAAGGGTACCACTGTATACTTTATATACTGACTCAAAAGAGTATTCTATGGGGGATCAGGTGGATCTAATTAACCTATAGTTATGCACATAATTTATTAATTTGTTATCTGATGAATTGTAATTATATAGTTGTTGGATTTAAATGTAATGTTGTATATTTAGATCATTGAAGGAAAACATTAGTTTGGGGAAAAAATTCCTATAATTTGAAGTATTAAAAAGTAGGTGTTACATTTTGGTATCAGAGCTAAAGGTTACAGCTCTTGGACCTATTGATTCCTCACGCTAACTAAAATTTAATTCTTTTCTAATAGAGAACATGGTTAGAACAAGGGGAAACATTACAAATAACCAACTTGTAGGTGGTGAGGTAGCCACAATGCAAAAGTTGGAAGAGATACTCGTTGCCATTCAGGATACACAAAACTACATGGTTGTTATTAAATAACAAGTCATGGGTAATGACACCAATAATGATAGTGATAGTAGTGAACCATCTCAGGAACAACCTAATATTGTAAATAGAAATTTGTAGATCCTAATGTAGTAAATAATGATGCTGTAAATGCTAATGCAAATGCTAATGCAAATGTTAATCTGAATGTTAATGAAATTAATCAACCTAAGAACAAGAGCGCATGTTTAGTAGCAAAACTATCAAACAATATCAAGAGGATCATCCCACCAAAATTTGACAGTATATCCTTAGGTGATGGAGCTGAGAATTAGTGTAGCGAAATAGAGAAGTATTTCGCTATTAGAAACTTATCAGAGGAAACTAAGGCAGTTTGGGGAGCTTATCAACTCTCCAATGAGGCATCCTCATGGTGGAACAACTAGAAGGTATAATTGGTTGTGGATGAGGAAAATCTGACTTGGGATCAATTTAAAGCATACTTTAGACAATGATGGTTATGTCAGCTATATTATGATCAAAAGATGTCTGAATTTTAAACACTGACTCAAGGAAAAGTGACAGTGATTGAATATTGGGAGAAGTTCATGAAACTTCTTAAATATGTACCTCAATATCAAAATGATGAGAAATTTTACATCAAAAAGTTCATCATGGGATTGAACTCGATGATAGGAGGTGAAGTTGATGTCCACAGACCATTAACTATGGAAGTTTTCTTCGAGAAGGAAATCAGACAAGAACAAAAACTGCATGTTATTTTTACACATAAAGAGGAGAAGAAAAAGAAATTTTTTAATGCACCATCACCATTAACACCTAAAAAGGTGGCATGGAAGAAGTTTAGTAGTAAGAACAAAATTGGTAATGGAAATGGTAAGAAAAACATAATAGTTAAGATTGTTGCAAATAATAAGAAAAATGGACAGAACAATGCAACCAGTAAGGAAAGTAAAACTGACAAGAAAGGACCCTTTGGGGGCTGTTATATCTATGGTCTTGATCATTATGCTAATAAATACCCTTAGAGGAAGAGGAATAACAACTAATAGCACCACATACATATTGTAGTAATTGACAAGTAAAATGAAAAGTAGGCTACACCAGTCAAAGTTGCAAGTTGTATGGATTACCTATAACTATTTTATTTGATATTGGTGCAACTGAATGCTTTGTTTCTACTAAATTAGCATAAAAAATTAAAAGAAAAGACGGTTATATGAAAGAATCATGGTCAGTTCAATATGGGAACAACGTTTTCCATACTATTAAACAATATCTGTTTGGCGCAACATTAGAACTACCAAAATTTACCACTGAGGTATACCTTTATCTAGCTCCTCTAGGATCATATGACATAGTCATAGGTATAAATTGGTTTGCCCATGCATAAAAATTGTAAACTGCCTTGAAAAGAGAATCAAATGTTTTGATGACCTACAGGAAACAACAAACATTCATGGAGTAAAAAGAGGTTTTACAGTTATAAAAATCTCAGTCATGCAGCTTAAGAAGGCTAAGAGCAAAGATTGCATGTTATATGCTGTAAAAATTACAAATTTGGGTGAAGAACAAGGCTTATATGGAATTTTATTCATTGTTATGTGAGTACAACGATGTCTTTCCAGAAGAAATACATGGTCTTCCACCCAAAAGAGAATTTGATTTCACTATAGACATTGAATCGGGAACTAAACTAATTTCTAAGGTTCCAAATAGAATGAAAACAACTAAACTCATTGAGATGAAAGCAAAAATTCATGAGTTATTATCAAAAGGTTTGATCAGACCAAGTGTCTCTCCTTGGGGAACTTTGGTCATATTTGTAAATAAGAAATATGGAACACTTAGGCTATGCATCTACTATCAGATGCTTAACAAATGTACAATCAAGAATAGATACCCCTTTCCAAGAATTGATGACCTTTTTTATTAGATGTGTGGTGCATCAGTTTACTCTAAGATCGATCTTCGATCAAGATACCATCATTTGAGAATAAAAGAAGAATATATTCAAAATACTACCTTTAAGACAAGGTATGAACACTATGAATTCACTATGTTACTATTTGGACTTACCAATGCTCCAACAAATTTTATGAATTTAATGAATAATATATTTCAAGCATACCTAGACAAGTTTTTGTTGGTATTCTTAGACGATATTCTCATTTATTTGAAAATCATTGATGAGCATAATGAACATCTTAGGATTGTTTTATATGTGTTAAGGAAGAGAAAATTGTATGGTAAGCTTTCAAAGTGTTCATTTTATCAAAATGAAGTGAAATATTTGGGACAAATAATAAATAAGGATGGAATATTTGTAGATCCATCAAAAATTACAGCAATAACTGAGTGGCCAGCACCTACAAATGTACATGAATTAAGAAGCTTCATGGGGTCAGATGAATACTATAAAAAAAATGGTAAAGGACATCTTGAAATTCGCTGCTCCAATTACCTTGTTGCAAAATAAGGAAAAGAAATTTGTTTGGTCTGAAAAATGTGAAAACGCTTTCAATTTGCTAAAAGAGAAATTAACTACATCACATGTGATTAAAAGTTATGGATCCTAATGGGAACTTTACTATAGTGATTGATGCCTCCGGTGAAGGATTAGGAGGTATCTTGCTAGAAAATGACCATGTGATTGTGTATGAGAGAAGAAAACTCAAAGTACATAAGTTGAACTATGCTCCCCATGACTTGGAGCTTACTTCCATTGTGCATGCTTTGCAATTTTGGAGACATTACCTTATGGGAAAACCATTTGAAATTAAAATAGATCATCTTAGGTTGAAATACATCTTCACACATCCAAACTTGAATGTGAGACAATGAAGATGGTTAGATTTTTTATCACAGTATGACTTTGATATCAACTATATAAAAGGTAAAGAAAACAGAGTGGCGGATGTGCTAAGTCGTAGGAAGCACATTTCCTCCCTTGTCACTTTGAGGACACAATTCAAAGATGAAGTAAAGAAAGAAATGTTGGTTGATTCCTATTATCAGAAGGTAAAAATAGTGCTTGTTGCAAATCCTAATGATAAAAGATACCAAGGATTCATATTCGATAATGAAGGAGTCTTAAGGTTTGAAAATCGAGTTTATGTACCCTTCGAAAATGAACTAAGGATGAAAGTGATAAAGGAATTTCATGATGCTCCTTATTTTGGACATCCCAGAGTGACTAAGATGCTTGCTAATGTAAAACAAAAATATTTTTAGAAAGGGATGAAAAAGGATATAGTAAACTATGTATCTCATTGTTTGGAGTGTCAACATGTCAAGGCTAAACATATGCATATAGCAGGACTGATATATCCTCACAACATTCTGCAGTATAAATGGAAAGTAATCAATATGGATTTTTCCAAGGGCTGTCAATGTCTAGAAATAGGTACGATGTCATTTTGGTTGTAGTTGACAAACTAACAAAAGTAACTCATTTTATTTCAGGGAATCTAAAAGAAGATTCACCTGTACTCACAAAAATATTCATGCATGATATTTTCAGATTACACAGAGTACCTGAATTAATAATTTCAGATCGGGATCCTAGGATGACTTCTCGTTTTTGGAAAAAAAAAAAATTCAGCCTTAGGGACAAAGATGAATTTCAGTTCTGCATACCATTCAGAAACAAATGGATAGATTGAAAGGGTAAATCAAACAATGGAGGATATACTCAGAATGTACTACATGGATCAACAGTACAAGTGGGAAGAATACCTACCACTGGTTGAGTTTTCTTATAACAACACTTTTCATTCATCACTAAAAATGGATCCTTTTGAGGCTTTGTATGGACAGAAGTGTAGGAAACCTATCATTTGAGATAGTGTGGAAGATAGAGAAGTAGTAGGACATGAAATATTGACTGAAATGGAAAAAAATCAAATAAATTCAAGAATGATTAAAAGAGCCTGCAGATAGGTAGAAGAGTTACGCTGATTTAAAGAGAGTTGATAGAAAATTTAAACAAGGAGATAATGTTTTCTTATAGGTGAAGCCTAAGAAAATTTCAATTTCATTTGGTAAATTAGCCAAGATGTCACCTCGCTTTGTTGGACCTTTCGAAATTATTGAAGTAATCATCCCTTTGGCATACCAAATAGTGTTTCCTCCTACATTTTCCAAGATGCATGATCTTTTTCCTATCTCTTTTCTTAAAAATTATGTATTTAATTTATCACAAATGTACTTAACTGGAACTCATTACAAGTTCATGATCTGGGTGTCATCATGGTTAAACCCGTAAGGGTGCTGGAAAATTGCAAGATGAAATTACAAAATAGAGAAATAAGTCAGTGCAAGGTCTAATGGGATGAATTTTCTAGAGAAAGTGCAACTTGGGAGAATGAAAAGGAAATAAAAAACTGGTTTTTTCGCACCTATTTCAGTGATAAAACATAGAAAATGTTATTTGTTATTATACTTTTTTATATTCATTATTGTTTGAAAGAATGAAAAATGTCATAAATATTGTTGTTTTAGCAAAAACTTGGTTGAAATGGGTTGTTATAGCCAACTTAATACTGTTTGAAAACTCTGAAAACTTGATGTTGCAAGTTTCAATTATACTTTTCTGAGTATTTGATATTTTAAATAAGTACATTCCTTCTATTTTGGTTTAGAATTTGTTCATGGATAAAATAAATCATCAGGATGGTGATACTGAAGGGGGGAAGTATGTCATATCCCCACTTATTTCATTTTGGGATGAGTGTATATTCTATCTTATTTTAGATAATCATATGTTTTGTTATCTTATTCTTGTGTGATGTTTGGACTATAATTACAGTTATGCTTCTGATATTGCAAACAAAGTTAATAATGGAAACATGGTGATTAGGATAAATGAGTTTGTTAAAGTTTGATTATTAATTATTTATACTTGTTGATATTTTTAGAATATTATGGTTTATGTCAGAATTATATTGTAATTTTTATATCGGTGTTTGTTGATCTAAGTTTCTCTAATGTTGAACACAACATTTCCACTACTCAGGAAAAGGGATGAAGCCTTAATAACTAGGCTGGTATGAACAACCTTGGTAAGAACAAATTGTTATTCCATCGTTATGGCTTGACTGATTGATAATAAAAAGGTGATAGTATTTATGATCTGGCGATCATAATACTTGTGCAAATAAAACAATGGTCATCGACCATATGAAATGGGGTTACAGTATTCGTTTTGTTATCAAATTATCATGGGTTTCGATAATAATTTGCAAGGTGGAATTTATAAGTTGGAATGGGCTTATGGATTAAATATTATTTAAATTGTTTGGTTTTAATGGTCAATCGACCATGCTAATGACTCTAGTATTATCAATTGAATCGATATTAAAAATAATATATTTATAGATACATTTTTATCTTATATATAGATATACATATATACGTGTGTGTGTGTGTGTGTGTGTGTGTGTGTGTGTGTGTGTGTGTGTGTGTGTGTGTGTGTGTATAATATAATAAGGTTGAATATCAACTTGAGCTCTTTGATATTAATGTGATTATTTTTATAGCCTTTAACATGATCACCTAAGCTTTAAATGTATAGGCATTGGGTATTGTGTGGGCCTTTGGACCTGCCATGCTAAACTTGGTTATTTTTGTGAGCAATCTTTGACCGTTCGATGCCCCCACTCCCTCCAATTGTATGGTCATGATCTAATAACAGGGTTTTTGGAAACTGCTTTGACTATCAGTTAATTACTAAGTTAACTGGATGTTTTTGGTGGGAAAATGGTGGAGGTGGAAATGGAAAGTGGTCCTGGCATGCATTCAATATGCATTTAACTCACCTCGAAAGAAGCAGGAAGCTTCTCGAGGAAGATAATGGAGATAGTATTGTTATTTTTGGGGTTCATTTTTTAGTTATCTATTTTGGCTCTATCAAGCTCTGCATGCAAGTAAATTATGGAGCTATTTTTGTGTTTAACTATAAATGTCATGCATGCATGATTGAAACTTTGCATAAATTATCGGTGAGCTTCTTATGGGTTATTTGAGATGGATGTTAAGATAAGAATGAAGTTTCTTGTTTGATTCAAATATAGTTCTTGCTTGGATTTTTGAGAGCACCTGTGAAAGTTGTTGAAGGAGATCTTGTTGCACCCAGTCAACCTGAAGGGAAACTTGAAAGGATTTTGGGAAAAAAATTTAGGCATGAAATCATTCTTCCCCCATCTTTATTTTTATAACATTCAAATGTTTTAATGGCTTGTGGTTTGAATTCATTCTTCTGTGTTTTATACTGTAAGAAAGAATGATTTTTATATTAGGTATTGTCAGAGATAAAATTTGTTTTATCCTTGTTTGCTTAAATTATTATGGTTGTATTCTACTGTGAGGATTCAGTTATGGCTGTTCAAAGGGTTTTTGAATGGCTTAGGTATCAAAAGCTTCTATGTTCATGACTATTGCTCTTAGGTTTTACCCTATTACATTCTGGTTATAAACCTAGGGAAAATACCAAGATTGAGTTATAGTTTGGTCTATACGGGATATATGTATGGGTTTATATCTTTCATTCTCGAATAGACTATATGAAAGAAGTAATGAAATTTTATTTTGGCTGATGTATTTGCAATGGCAGTTGTCATGTTTTTTACTTGTAAACAAAAAAAAACAAATAGTGAGTTAAATTAGGTATGGGTATTTTGTATAGAACCCATATGGGTTTAAGGTATACATTTTTTTGTATTGTTTAAGCTTATATAATGTATATACAATTTTCATTTCCTATAGAATAGGAAGGCCACGTTTTATACTGTTGAATGGTTAAAAATGGGTGACTAGTTTGAAACCCATTTGGGCTTTGCTTTATATTCTCTTTATGGGATGAATGTGGTTGTATATTATAGTGGTTTGTCCATTGTTAGAGATTTTGAAGCTATACGGTTAAAATATTTTTGGCGAGTATATAATATATAGATATATATATATATGGTTTTTGGCATGTATAGTCATCGCTAGTCACCACTTTAATTTTAAGTAAACATATGTATGTGTGTACATATGTTTTATTGTTATAGAGTTTGTAGACTGTTCAAGCTACGAGCTAATGTATAGTCGAACCCAGTTCTTAATCATTTCATATGGAATACTGTATGAATGGATAGGCATGGGTCGAATCCTTAAGAACTTAAGTCAATTGTGTTTGAGTTATTAGAAACACTCAAATTCCTTGTGAAATGAACCATGACTTTACTATGTGTTTTTTTAGGGAAATGTAAAGTTGGTTTTGGATTTTCTAAGGTATTTTTGATGTTTTTAAGGTAATGATATTATATCATATCTTTTAGTAGTCAATGTGTTGATTGTTATTATTATTGAGTCTTATTTTAATAAACTAAATTCCATTTCGATAAATGGATGCTCTAAGGTTTATTTAGTAGTTGGTTTTGATTAGTTTAATCATCTATTAATCGTGTAACATAGATCTATATGTTGATAAATCATGGAAAGGAATGTATGTTTTTATTGTTCATGATTGCTTTGTTTGATCTCTGTATAAATGGGATGCTAGAAATCATGTAGACTTGTTTGGATTGACTTTTATTGGTTAAATCAATAGGATTTATTTAAAATATGGTCACATTTAATCGAAGCATATGTGTGTAGCTCAAATTGATTATAAAATTCTTTCTTTTATAATAAAATTAAGTATGAAAAGGAAAAGAGGGAAAATGGAAATGTTATATTGATCTCTTTTATTTGACTCATGATGTTCTTTCACTACTGAATTTAGACCATTCAAATATTTTAGTGCTCTAAAATTGTAAAGAATGAGGATGGATAACCTTTTCATGCCAATTGTAGTCACAAAATCATGCACTTAGTATTACATTTATACTACCAAATATGTTATTTTATATATGGATCTTGTGTAAGAAAATTATTCACTAATGACCTATCCCCTAGTCCTATCATCAATTAGTTGGTCATCATCGTCATTTTTCTTACACATTTGTCAGTTGTTTGCATAGTTCTATTCGTCTCTCAAGGAGTATCAGGTGTTGTTATTTGTTCATTTGTCATCTCTAGTATTGGACTAGGACGCCTAGGGAAAAACTAGGGTGCCACGGTCCTTATTTTAGGCACCCTAGTCTCGAAAGCACTTGCATCTAATTTAGATTTTTGAGGTCAGTCTTTGTAATTTTTCCTCTCATTCCCCTTAGTACTAGTCAGTATGTCAGGTCATTATTGTCGAAATCTGAGCAAGAGATCCCTATATAAACATAACATACTATCTTATGTGTAGTGCCCACTTTCCTTTGACACCTTTTTATACTGTTCTTAATACTATTGATTTCATTATAGACATTATTATAGTTCTGATTTAGTATGATGTTAGACATTTGATCATGGATTATTATTGATATTGATTTGGTTATAATGAATGATGATTATTAGAGTCACTTCATATGTGGATGATGAGATACTATTTGACATGGATATGTTGTGAATGTTGTTTGGGCGTGTGATTTTTGGATATTGTGAGTAGACTTACAAATGGACATTATATGATGATGATATAGTTGTGGATATAGATTGTAAGTGATATTTTTAATTGCCTTGATGTTGTTGTGATTCATATGTATAGATGATTTTGTGATTTTATTGATATCATGTTGGATGTTCTGATATGGCCATGAGGCCAAAGGAGGTATTTGTGTTTTGCAGGTTAAAATATCACAAAAAACATCGGGGGATTGGAGACCAACCACATTGAAATTATAGATGAATTCAACAAGATCACCATGGCAACTTATTTTATTGTGTTGTGTTTATTGTTGTTAGGGATTCCCATGGGGGGGATCACCTTTAAATGTGACCATGGGCTTGGTGTATTTTATTATGTGGTTCCTTTTTATTATTGTTTGTATGTATTTTAATAGTGATGTGTCCCTTTATTTTATTTAATTAAATTGTGGTAGATTAATGTGAGAAATCTTATGATTAAAAGTTAATTAATTAAATTTGGATATAAGAAAGTAATAATGGAAGTTGTTGGCTTTTTGTATTTAATATGTAAGTGATGTGTAAGAGTTGTGTAAGTCAGATTTTGGAGTATGAAACACTCCACCTCCTTGGAAATTCGAATTTATCCTTAGAGGTTGTTTTTGGAGGCTTGTGGGACAAATAAAACTTGTCCCATACCTCTAAATTTAATTTACCAACCATACCTATGGTTGGAGGGTTGATTTTATCCCTTTTTAATGTATTTTTATCAATCATGTTGCATGTTTTTATTACACTTTCTTCATGTTTTAAATTTACAGTCCTTTGGGGTGTGGGATTTTTGGAGTGTGTAAGTTGATTGTCATATTTTCACCCACCTCTTTATTGTGCTTTGGAAGATGAATTTGGACTTTTACGTTGGAGTTGAGAATGTGTGATGTGGCATCCTACATGGATCCATATCATCCTCTTCTCTTCTCCCTTCTACAAAATTCAAAACTCATTGCCTTGTTTTGGGGTTGTTGAAACATTTTGCATGCTTCCTTGGGGCAAATTTTCTTGTGATTGGAGCTCTTGCTTGTGATCAAATTGGAAGAAAAGGAAACTTTACATGTTGTTGTCCTGGCCGCGAACCAATCCGTGACCCAAAAATTTTTAAAATTTCCCCCACCACCCCGCAGCCAATCAAATGCTACCACATGGCATAACGGAGGGGTGGAACCCTTGCAAACTTTGTCCCTTTTGAAATTTTGTTTTAGAAAAATTTTAAAAGAACACCGCAGCCCCACACTCTCGCCCTCGCCTTGGTGAGGTCAACTCTGCAGACGTGCGGACCTATGCATCAAAATTCTCCTTTTTCCTTCCCTTTGGTGAATTTCTCCAACTTTCTCCATCACCCGCCCTTCTCTCATCCTCTCCCCGCTTTGGCTTGGATCCTAACACATGTCCTAGGAGGACCCGCGGAGGCGCGGGAGAAATGTGAACTTTGCACCCACCCAAGGAAAATTTCCAAACAACGCCCCATGACCCGTCAACCCGAAAAAAGTGCTTTTTCCCCCGCTTGACACGTGTCCCTTTTGGGAAAATTTCCATCCTAGGGCCCACCGGCCCATAACTGGTGTTTTACAAGAAGTTAGGACTTATTTATATTGTCAGAAAGGTGAGAAAATTTCCTATCCAATGGGAATTATTTAGGGAAATTTTGAATGTGTTAAAACTCTGATTGAAACTCTGAGCCTGTTAGAGAGTGGATATGGTGTTAATTTACCCCCTGAACCTAGTTGAAACTTCTAACCCTAAAAAATTAGACCTTGTGACCTCTAGTAATTTATAAATAAAAGAGAAGTTTGTTCTAATAGATTAAACTTGTTCTGGAACCTGTTAGTGACAATTGCTGCCTTGCAACCATGTTGTTGGTTTGTTTAAACAAAAAAAAAATATTCCTTACTTTTTCCTAACTAACCCTAGGTTGTTTCTTAGGTCTCAAGTGGGTTGTTTTTAGCGGGCATCACATTATGGGTGAACTATCCACTATCAAGGGCTAGCTATCTACTAAGGAAAATTACTACATTAGGTAATCATTACATTACACACACTACATAGGAAGGCTTGTATTCATTATATTACATCCACCATTTGAATTTTATATCTAGTTATCGGCCCTTATCTCTACGTCAGTGATGTTAGGGCACCCTAGGCACACAATTGCAAAAACAAGCACACAAAACTACATTGGGTCTGGAATGTAGTGTAGCGTTTAGTTGTAGATATTCATCACAAGTTTACGGTGACACCGGTGAGGTTATTGTGACAATCACGTGACAAAGATCAAGATATTGCAAAGATCTAGCAACAGCTCTAGATTCAAGTCATGAAGTTTTCTATAGACCAAAGTGCCTATACTATAGATTAGGGTGCCCACAGGTGCCTTGATCCTCTTCCAGACACCCCAGTCTGGTTGAATCTTCAGCTGTTACAATTTCATGGGTTATACCATCATACTCTGCTTCATCCGCACATCATCCTATTTAGTCCAGAATCACAGTGAGGTAAGTTTTTTTCAAGTTAGTACATTGTCCCTCCTATTTCAATAATTTCATTTCATTTAAATATCAAATAAAAAAATTTAGCATTCATACTTCAATTCATATCACTTATTTTATTGTTGTTACTAGTTTAGATTAACTTAGAATAGAATAATAATATCTTCTACTATAGCTTCTTTGGCACCTACTCCTACTGTGATCTTAGCCTCAAAATCCCCTTTATCATATCTTGATATTCCTATGATCAATCACAATGGAAAATTACAACCTCTTAATACATTATTGCCATATTCCACTATTCCTTCGCATGATATCATCTCTCTCATTCATGTTGTAGGTCAATTACAATCTCAATTTCAATCTCTTACTCTAGAAACTAGGGCTTACTATTCTTCTATTGATAACAACTCATTACATGGTAACCATGTCCCTAAACAAATTCAAATTTCTACATTAAGGACTTTATCATGCCTACATTCACATGTTTTAATGGTACTGGTGACCCTGATGCTCATCTTCTACATTGTCGCATGCTTATGACCTCTTATTATAATGATAGATTACTACTTAAGGCCTTTCGATACAGTCTTATTGATGAGGCATTACAATGGTACACTCGTCTTCCATTTGGGTCCATTAGTACTTTCTATGACATGGAGGACGCTTTCCTCTATCGGTTTATCATCAACAATGGACCTAAAGTTGCTTATGACTGCTTACCTACTTTACATCAAGGCTACACCAAACTTATCAAGGATTATATCTCACGATTCAATGCTTGTATAGTCAACTAATATTTCAACATATAGACCTTAAGAATCAGTTCATTTTCTATCATGGTTTGATTCATATGCTCAAAAAAATATTACAGTATGATACATGTGAATCATTCATTATTATATGCTACAAATTTATCAACCTAGAACAAGTTATTCTCTCGACACACATCATAGACCCTCCAAACATCTCTACCATTGTGGGCTCATCTATTTATCCTCCATTGACATCGGTTGATTATCCTCCACAGTCTCAACCTTTTCCTCATAAGCAAATCAAACAAGCTCAGCCTACTCCACCACCACAACGTACTTATTATCATCCTCTGTGACATGTCATTTCTCCGTCCACTCCATCTATGTCGTGTTAGCCATTGAATTTCTCCCACCATGATCAACCTCATGTTGTATTTTTTTCCTTACTTGAAAAGTGCCTCATTCACTTACCATCCAACTGGCATCATCCACAACACAAGTGATGGGTGTCATTATTACCTTCATTTAATCAACTTATTAGTTGATGTCATATTCAAACCAAGGGTGTGTTTGAAGCTATATGCAACAAGAAGAATCTTAGTGATCTAGTAATTGACTATAGGTATTTATATTATTTTATGGGGGATTTTTTGCAGTGTCCTTGAAGATTCCATGGTCAAAGCCTTATTGAATCTAAACTATAAGAAACTTGCTAGAAATAAACACTCTCTGCTAGAAATAAACACACATTGCAAAATAAAATAGATTGTTGGAAATAAACGCACATTGCAAAATAAAATAGATTGCTTGAAATAAACACTTGTTTGAAAATGCTATAAAAATTCTTGCAAGTAAATAAGATTCTAGTCTATAACACCTGCAGTGACAAGTACATAATAGAATTCAACTAAAGAAAAAGCATTTACAGAATTAATACTTAACAGATCTACATGATTTTCTTAGAAATATAAATACCAATAAAACAAGGATCCTATTTCTTAGAGGAGTGGGCCCTTGCTCCACCTTGAATCAGGATTTGAAAAAGTATGATTCTCTCAAAATGAAGTGGCTATTTTATTACTGAAATGTTCTATCTTACAAAACTTCATTGTATCTCTCTATCATCTATATCTCTATATCTCTCTCTATCTATATCTATATATATTTAATCTATCTACCAGTCTTTATGTATATTTTATCATCCAAAGATTCATTTACAGCCATATTTGTTCTACCAATTCAAATGGAACTGAATAGTTCCCAAAATAGATGTGGAATTTAGAAACCTTGCTGGATGTACAACTATCTGATAAGTTATCTCTGGATCTGGAGTATGAAGAATCGATAATCTGTTGATCTTCTCCTGATTAGAAGGCCCATTGATTTCTCTATCATCAGATGTTGTCAAAATAAATAGATTCCCATTGATTCCTGAACTTTGGAGAAGTTCCGGAGCCAAAGGGAACTATTCTAGAACTAACTGTGAAAGTTTTGGAGCTATGCGCAGGAGTTCCAGAACTAAGTGTTGGAGTTCAGAACTAAGTGACTGGAGTTCTGGAACTAAGTCTGAAGGTTCCAGAACTAAGTGATAGAGCTCCTTAGCTATGTGATGGAGTTACAAAACTAATTCTTGGAGGTTCTGGAACTAAGTTGTATTGAATCCAATGCTCCATAAAAAGTGTGTTGATTGCTTCATACTTCATTCTTCTGACTGATTGTGACCTATGTTTTATTACAAAAACTGAAATTTCCACATACTTTGTTAGGAATTACAGAGTTTTTAGATGTTAGAACTAAATCCAAAAAAATATGGACAATTACATTCTAACTTATACTAGATCAAATAAAAGTCACAAAATGCAGTCAAACTTGATAAAAATGAGAGTAAAATAAGATAATTTATTACACATTAACGAGACATATTTTGGCCTTATCATCTCCCCCATACTATACTTGTTTGTAAGTCCCCTTAAAAACTTTACTCTCCAAATATTGTGTTGTGAATTCTGCATTCCAATTGGCTTCTCAAGTCAAATGGTTGAAATTGAATATCCCAATGCTTTAGTTCAGAAGTACTATACCCTGATCTTGCTTCTATCTTCCTCTTCCACTCCTCAAAGTGAGTGGGATCTTGAGGCTATATATTTTTACCATGGATACATGGGGGTGAGAAGGAGAGGAGGCCTTGTTCTCATTCCCATCCATATGCCCCTACATTTTTCATTTACCTGAGGGATTAGTGTACACAAAGCTTTAGCTCTTTCCAAACTCCATATTAAGTTTGTGGGAGATATCACTTCTCTTATTCTCAATAAAAATATGAGAAAATCCCATATTTTCAAACATCCATCATAGATATCTTCAACTTTTTCCTCCTCATAAGAGGTGAAGGCATCGATAATTTTCTGTAAACTTGGCCAGATAATGTGCCTTGAAATGACTATCAAAGGCATGGGATCTGAAATGTATAACAAAGGTAGATGGTTTCCCATAGTGAGCCATCATGTAGATGCCAAGATGAACTAGATTTTAATAGATGTTCAAAATCCCTCTCTTTCCATGCAATCTGATTTTGAAGTACATAAACAAATGCATTCAGCTGGCTTTCCCCTACATACAAATTGATCATGAAGCCTGTATTCTTTTCCAGCATAAAATTACAGAGATAGAATTCATAGAGAAGATTTTTCTGCTCTGCACTGGCTGAGGAATATGCTTGTCATGAACTCATATTCATCTTTTATTTCATGTGGAAGGCCACATGCAATTCTTGACAGCTGCCAACGAATAAATTGTTCTTCCAGAAAGATGTTGTATGTAGGAGAAGGTCTCTTGCATGTGAGTAATTTTTCACTCATTATGCAAACCATTTGTATCTTTACTAGACATTTAAATTTGTCTTCTTCCTCTTTGTAAAATTTTTCTTCCCATTCCTTCCTTGCCTTCTTCTCCTCTTCCATATTGCTTCTTAGTTCCTCATTTGATGTTTTAAATTCATTAAGTTCCCTACAAGTATCATCCCATAACTTCTTAAGTGGCCAGTAAGTCAATTCAGTTTGTACAACCTAGTTCATTGAAGATATTTTTGACATATCATTATGTTTACTAACCAATTGACATTCTTTCTCTTTTTCTACCATTTTTTGTTTGACCAATGTCAATTCTTTAATCCTATCTGTGAGCTGAGTTTTTAGTTGCTCAATGAGCATTTCCCTCTGTTCCAATTTGAGTTTGAGGAAATTTAATTCCTCATCTTTCTCCCTGATGATAAGTTCTACTCTAGACAAGAACAAAGTCTATTTTAAGTGTTGTTTTTCCTCCTTTTCTAAAATTTCCTTAAGAAATGAGCATTCCTCTTCTACTAAAGGGGATTTCCCTTTTCAATTTCCAAGATGCCAATTCCTCTTCTTCATGTGACTGTACTGCTGATTCATCCATCTCTTGAAAAGCCTGTTCTTCGAATCTCTCCTCTTCTTTTTCCACCTTAATTTGACTTGGTCAAGGAGGAGTCATTGCCATGCTACCAAAAATATCAACATCTTCTTTCTCCAAACCATCATGTTCTTCAATATCCTTTAGAGTTTCTCTAGACCTCTTATGAACTCTTCTTCTTTGAGGAGCTTCAAAATGTCCTGAAGTGGGTTTCCTCCTAGAGCTTCTTCTAATTTTCACTTCATGATCCAGCTTAGGTGAATTATCACTATCAGAGACAGATATTAGTTCTTCTAGTATTGTTGTAGAGGAAGGAGTTTCTTTTGAAGGCACAGTAGGTTTTTTATTTTTAATCATTCTTTTAGATATCCTCCTCTTTGGTACATTAACCCCTCATACTTCATTCTTTTTCTCTTCAGGGGGATCAATATCCAAATTACTTTTAGGGGAGAAAGGGGTTGGTATTCCCCTCCTGATAATACCAAGTCTTTGTTTGAATTTGTTAAGGAACTTTTCCCATTTTTCTTTGAAATAAAATGGTGCTGACAGACAAGATGGATTAATCCATGATGTCTAATTGTTCCAACTCCCCAATAATACCTCTGAGCCATTATCTAGATGGAGTCAAAAAGGAACCCTGGAAGGTTTACTATATATTATGGTTTTGTAACCCCATACCTAATATATATTAGCATCTTAAGGACCTCTCTTCCCACAGTCCCAAATTGGCCATTATAGGTTAGGTACTTAACTAACCAAAATGCTACCCTGTCAAAGGGTTTGGGAAATTTGGATATTTTTACCCCCTTTATGATTTTCTTAGTGTTATAAATATATTGGGGTTCAGATTCCCCCTCTTGTATCAAGGTTTCCACTAGTTCTTTGAGGGTCCCTTTTACAGGATTAGGAACATGTACAATCAGTACCCCCGATACATTACTCATTGTATTGACAGTAAAAGGAATTACA
The DNA here is from genome assembly GCA_019776745.2 of Taxus chinensis. NCBI lineage: Eukaryota > Viridiplantae > Streptophyta > Pinopsida > Cupressales > Taxaceae > Taxus > Taxus chinensis. The sequence goes on from CM034154.1 coordinate 304,939,528, forward strand.
ATGCTTTTAACTTTAGTTCTGGATTCTTCTAAATTTACAAAAAATTCCCTTACCAATTCGTCATTGTACCTCAAGAACATTTTTCAAGAACTCCAGCCACCCTGCTTGTCCAAAAATGGCTGCCACTTCTCCATCTGCAAGAAGTTGCGTATCATCCTCTGGCTCTGAATTCTTTTTAATCCCCATGGAAAAGAGGATGATTCAAATTCTTCCTTCTTCAAATTCTTACTCTGTCAGAATTAGCTACAGAACTACTGGATTTAGCTATGGAACTATTGGGTTTAGCTAAGGAACTATTGTGTTTAGCTACGAATTGTTGGGTTTAGCTGTGGAATTCAAATATAATTCTTCTGCTTCTTCCTTGAAGTTTTTCTGCAACTTCTTCTCAACTTTGTTTATTCTTCCCAAATGATAGCTCATTACAAATACATGCCACCACTTTCTTGTTCCATCGACATCACCCTCATGATTACTTTCTTTTAATCATAATGTACAATAAATGACTCATCATACTAACTTATTAAATCAAGTCTAATCACACATGCAAAATTTTAATTTAACCTTTAATAAGATCAAGACATAATTACCATCCTTGCTGATGTAATCCCTTTGCCTTTATGACTCATCATTCGTAAAAGTGAAAAAGGAAAAAACGGTTAGAAAAGACAGCTGGAATTCCAAAGAAATTCCTTTTATTTTGCATTAGCCATTTATTGAAGAGACCAACCACCATTTCTGGTTTTCAATTGGTCTTTTGAGAGATTTTTTTTTAATTTTTGGGGAAGAGAACGCCATTTACTGGTTTTCATTCCTTCCCTTTTTATTTTTTTTTTTTTTTTTTTTTTGGGGAAGAGAATACCATTTTCTAGTTTTCATTCTCTTCCCTTTATTTTGGATTCATGCATCTGATTATTTGATCATTTTGGAAGAACTGGGTTCTTCCATATGATAAAATTATTTGTCTACTTCAATCTGCTTCAAGAATTCATCCCTAGTAGGAGGCTTCCTATAAATTTTTAACCTATGTCCATTGACCAAAAGTGTCCTTCTACTGCCATCAATGGGAAGTAGCTGAATAGAGCCATTGTCAAATATCTTCTCAATCTGATAGGGTCCTAACCATCTAGTTCTCAACTTGCCTTTGAATTGTTGGTACTTGGAATCAAACAGTAATGCCCAATATCCTATCTTAAATTTCCTTTCCTTGATATGTGTATCATGCCACTGCTTCCTTTGGTCTTGGATTATCTCTATCTGATGAAGTGCTTCCAATCTCAGCTCATCCAATTCATTTAGTTATAGAATTCTTTCCTTTTGTGTTGCATCCAATTCAATACCCAATTTAGTTGTTGTTCTCAATGTTTGTAGTTCAAATTCAATAGGTAATAAGGGATTTTTCCCATAGACTAACTCATATGGTGAGAACCCTATTGTAGTCTTCCAAGTTGTATTATAAGCCCAAACAGCCTCAGGTAGTCTCTTTACCCAATCTCTTCTACTTGCTTCAACTGTTTTGGTAAGGATGTTTTCCAATTCTTTGTTTGTTACTTCTGCTTGTCCATTTGATTGTGGGTGATAGGGAGATGACTTCCTATGATTGATCTAATAGTACATTGTGAAGGCCTAGATCATATTAGACATGAACTGTGGCCCTTGATCTGAAACTATACTCCTTGGTGCACCAAACTTCATCATAATTTTGTGCCAAAGGAAATCAATAGCAACTACTTCTTCAGTAGCATTTGTTAAAGCCTGCACCTCTTCCCACTTTGTCACATAATCAATACACACCAGAATGTGCTCCTTTCCTTGTGAAGGAGGACTAAAGGGACCAAAAAAATCCATAGCCCCCACCTTTCAAATGGTTCAATCACTACTTGAGGTTGTAGAGGCATTTCATTGGTGAAAGTTGGTTGTCCCATCCTTTGACAAGGATCACACTGCTTGATGTATTTCTTCACATATTTATATAGAGATGGCCAATAATAGCCAGTGCCAAGTATTTTGTGTGTTGTTATTTTCACTAAAAAGTGTCCTCCACTTGGTTCATCATGACATGCCCTGAGTATGTCAAATATTTCATCTTCTCTCACACACCTACGTAAAACCAAATTAGGACCACATTTAAATAACATTCCATTCAACCATTTAAATTGGGAATGGCACTAGTTTTGATTAACTTCTTCATTTTTTTCTTAAGTAAAAGAAGGAGGAAACTTCCCTATTGCAAGATAATTCACCATATCAAGAAAACCATGGTGTATCAGCTGAAATAGAAAATAATTGTTCATCTGGAAAGTTGTCCTTAACTGGATCTTGCTCCCCTGTAGTGGTTAATCTTGACAAGAAATCAGCTACCACATTAGATTTTCCTGGATTATCCACAATGGTAATATCAAATTCTTGTAAAAGTAATAACCATCTAATTATCCTACCTCCAACCACTGGTTTTTTCATTAAGTATCTAATTGTTGAGTGATCTATATGTACAAATATTTTGTACCCTGTAATATAATGTCTGAACTTATTAATTGCATAAATCACATCAAGAAATTATTTTTTAGTGGTGGTGTAAATTCTTTTAGTGGGAGAAATATATTTACTAAGGTAGTAAATAACATACATTTTCCCTTCTTCATCTTTCTATCCCAAAATTACACCAATTGAGTTATTTGAGGCATCTGTTTGGATGTGAAAAGGTTTCTCCCAATTAGGTCCTCTCAATATTGGGGTAGTGATTAATTTTTCTTTAATTTCTTCAAAAGCATGTTGACACTTTTCATCCCAACAAAATTCACAATCCTTGGTAAGTAAACTAAACATTAGGGCAAAATTTTTACTAAAATCCTTGATAAAACACCTATAGTATCCAACATGCCCTAAGAATGACTTGATATCTGTGGGGGTTTGAGGAACAGGTAAGTCTGAAATAATCCTGATTTTGTTTTGGTCAACTTGAATTCCTCTTTTTGAAATGTGGTGTCCTAATACAATCCCCTCATCAACCATCATCAAACATTTCTCATGACTAAGAGACAAATGGTTTTTCTCACATCTTGTTAATACTCTTTCCAAAATTTTCAAAGCATCATCAAATGTGTCTCCATGCATAGTAAATTCATCCATGTATACCTCTACACAATCATTCGTTAGGTCTACAAAAATTGCTAATACAACTCTTTGGAAGGTTGCTAGAGCATTACATAGTCCAAATGACAATACCCTGTAGGAAAAGGTACCCCATGGCTAAGTAAAGGTAGTTTTTTCTTAATCCTCAGTAGCAACATTGATTTGATTATATCCACTAAAGACATCCAGGAAGGAAAAGTATTGTTTACCTTGCAAGGTTGTCTAAAACTTGATCTATGAATGGTAAGGGAAAATAATCTCTCAGTGTGGATTTGTTCAGCTCCCTATAATCAACAAAAATTCTCCATTTTCATTCTTTTTTAGGCACAATTACAAGAGGAGACACCCAATGACTATCTGAGATAGGGTAGATAAAACCTACTTGTAATAGTTTTTCAATTTCTTGCTTGACTATGTCCCTTAAGGATGGATTAATCCTTCTCTGAGGTTGTCTAACTGGTTTAATGTTTTCAGTATAGATGTGATGGGTGAAAATACTTGGATGGATTCCTTTCAATGTCTTTATAGTCCCAAGAAAAATCTCTAGTATGATCTTTCAGAACATCAAACAATTTAGCTTCTTCATCATTCTTCAACCAGCTATTAATGTTCAAAATTTTACCGGTTGAATCTCAACATGTTTGGTTCCAGTGTGTGATGAACTAATTTGTTGAAAGGGTTCCATTAGGGTGTTTAGTGGACATGAATGTGGTAATAACATATGATATGTAGCAATATCTCAAAAATTCCCTTGAGAAAGAATATTGGAAAAAGGACAGTAGGCAGAGTTATGATACTTATCTTGTTGTCGGTCAAACTCCTCGTCACTACTGCTTTCCAAAAATTCCTCACCATTTCCTAATATCTTTGAGACTAAAGCTACTAATTTCGTAGCTATTTCTGACCCTCCCCAAGAGAAATCTCGTTCCTCTGGAGAAAAATTTTATGCATTTGCAGGGAATTGTTGTTGGTGTGGTTTCAGGACAATAAATGTTTCGAAACTAAATCTAATGTTCTAGAACTAAGTCTGATAGGTTCCGGAACTAAGTCTAAGTATAGGTTCCAGAACTATCTCCTGATTGCTCCAAGGACAATTGGTGTTCATTCAATGGTTGATTAATCATATCTTCCACCTCCCGTACATGATCCTGCAATGTTATCATAAGCCAAAGAAGACATGTTTTTCTTATTAGTATCAGGATAATAGACCCATAATTGTTCTTGATTATCAATAAAAGGTCATGTAGAAGGATATAAGGAAATTTTCTTAGAATTCTTACCATTTGAGATAGTCATATCACTTGATCTGCAATCAATTAAGGAAGCAAATGTAGCTAACCATGGTATTTACCCAAAATAATGGGATAACCAAGTGTTTTACCTTTTGGCTGTAATATAAGGAATTCCACTGGATATTCCCATGACTCCACCATAACTGCCACATCTTCAATAACTCCTTCTGGTTTTTGCTACTGACTAATCTTCCATCTGTAATATGGTGCTAGTAGGTTGTATACCTATTAATGGTAATGTTTTCAAAGTGTCTACTATCATCACATTTATAGTTTCTCCCAAATCAACCAAAACATTATGTATATATTTATTCCCTATAGAGATAGAAATAACAGGGCTTCCAGGATCTCCGTATTTGGGAAGTAAGAGTTTTCCTACTAATAAATCAGCAAGTTTCCCATCTACCTTAATAGTCTTAGGGTACTACTTCTTCCTTCCAGGTATTTTTAAACATAGAATTTTGATTAACTTGTTTAACTTAGGAATGTCCTTGATTACTTGCAACAATGGTATTTCAATATTCAATTTCCTCAACTCCTGCACCAACTCAGGTTCCTTGGTCTCTATAACTTCTTTAAATCTCTCTGGAAATGTAGTTTCAATAGAGTTTCTATCTGGCTCCTTATCTTTTTCATTTTCATCCTTCTTAGGAACAACTGAACTAGGGGTTTCATTTTCTTCTATCATTTTAGTAATTATAACAGGTGGACCACTAATTATTTTTCCAAATCTATTTTGAATATCCTTACAATCCATGGCATTAAGATCAACTAGTTTTTCTTGCTTTTTCCCATAGATAGGAGTTGTTTGTTTATTTCTGGGATTAACCACTGGTTGTGCTGGTATTTTTGTTTGAACCACTTTTTTAGTGTGGGAATTTTGTGTTGGGGAACCCATTATGGCTTGTTGATTCTGATTGGAGTATGTCTTCCCTTGAGCGTTGTTATTAGGGCTCCACCTATGTTATGACCAAGCATTCAGGTTGCCTTGACCAGACCATGGTTATTGGTGTCCTTGAGCATACCAAGATTTTCCTGCCCAATCCTGGGGATTCCATGCTAGTTGAGGGGCCCAAGGTGGTTGTACCCAATTTTTTTGGTACTATCTACACCGCTCATGGCATCATCTAGGGATTAAGAACTGACCTTGGCATGAACTACCCCTAGCTAGGTTGTCTCTGGACAAAGTTTACTTCTTCTGCTATGGATGGAGTACTGGTTTGTTTAAGATAATTTTTTATAAATGGAAGAAGAGAACAAACATTACTCTCATGGTCCCTAGATTCACAGATAAGACACATTTCTGTTTTATCCTGAGGATAATCTCTTATTGCATGATTTTTCATGCATCTAGGATAATACATAGTTAATGGTTCAGTTCTAGCATTTAATTTAGCTTGCAATCCATCTATGGTGGAGGTTAATTGAACTAGAATGTCTGTTTTAATTTTTTCTAGTTCATCCATCAGTTTGTTCATATATGGATTCAAAATTTTCATTGTTTTTCCTTTCCTAGGTCCACCCCTTGTTCTTGAATAACTTCTACAATTGTATTTAATATCATTCATTCTCAATTGATCAATGTTTCCACCTCCTATTAAATTAAGGGCTTCCCTAGATTCATCATTCAGATGTTTAAGAAAAATGGTTCTACTTAACTCTTCTTGAAGTAAAAATCCACACCTTTTACTTACAAAGACGAATATATCCAAATAATCTTCCATATTCTCATCCTCCTCTTGCTTGATTTTGAAAAATTCTTCCTTCCTATTTCTCCTTCTACAGTAGTATTGATATTTGTCTAGGAAGGAAGTTTCCATTTATGCCGAAGTGGTAATAAAATTAGATGTTTAATCACCATAAAGAACCTCATTGTTGCATCCTTTAGAGTAGATGGAAATAACTTGAGCTTTTGATTATTTGTTTTTGTAACCATAAGTTTTGACACATTACTTTAAATTCAAACAAAAATTGGTCAAGATCTTCAGATGACATCCTCTATAAATGTGGGTATAATGTGCAGGGTGAAATATTATTCATAGGTGTATCATCATCATCCAACTAAATTGGATAAGTAAAGGGTCCTATGAGGTTCTCTTTCAGCTTATCGTGCCATTTCTGCAGCAATTTCTATATTTTTCTCCCAATCAAATGTGGTAATGTGATCTACTTTGGGGAAGGTGAGAAGTCTAGGAGTAGGAGGTTGACTACTCAACTAAGAATCAAAAATTACTATAAACGGGTCTTGGGAGATAATCCTTTTTTCTAAAATTTCCACTTCCTTCTAGTGATAACTGATCCAAGAATTCCAAAGGCTGGCAGTTCTGCTTCTTGTCTAACAGGAGATAATGGTGCTTCTAATTCTTGGTCAACTTCCTTATTTGAACTAGAGGATGTTGATAATTCTTGTTGAGATATTTTTGGGAGAAATCTACCCTTTGAGTCTCTTGATCTACTCATAAATTGTTATGATAACAATAGGGAAGGATTTTTCAATTAATATATGTATGATTGTTTCTCTTGTTGACACATAATTAGACAATTCTAACTAGTGGTGTCTCCAAAAAAGGCATGGCAAAAAATGATGGGTGTTGTTATACCCTTCAATTTAAATCAACTTATTAGTTGATGTCATATTCAAACCATGGGTGTGTCTGAAGCTAAATGCGACAAGAAGAATCCTAGTGATCTAGTAATTGAATGTAGGTATTTATTTATATTTTCTGGGGGATTTTTGTAGTGTCTTGAAGATTTCCTAGACAAAGCCTTATTGAAGCCAAACTATAATAAAATTGCTGGAAATAAAAACCCTCTATAGAAATAAATTTCTGGAAATTAACACACATTGTAAAATGAAATAGATTGCTAGAAATAAATACACATTACAAAATAAAATAGATTGCTGGAAATAAACACAAATTACAAAATAAAATAAATTCTTGGAAATAAACACACATTGACAAAATGAAATAAATTGCTTAGAAATAAACACTCATTTGAAAATGCTGTGAAAATGCTTACAAGGAAATAAGAGTCTAGTCTATAATGCCTTAAGTGACAAGTACATAATAGATTTCAACTAAAGAAAAAGTATTTACAAAATTAATACTTAACATATTTACATGGTTTGCTTAGAAATATAAATACCAATAAAACAAGGATCCTTATTTCTTGGGGGAGTGGTCCCTTGATCCACCTTGAATCAGGATTTGACAAAAGTATGAATCTCTCAAAACAAAGTGGATCTTTTACTACTGAAATGCTTTGTCTTACAAAACTTCACTATATCTCTCTATCTCTTATATCTCTATCTATATCCATATTTAATCTATCTACAGGTATTTATGTATATTTCATCATCCAAAGATGAATTTACAACCATATCTATTCTACCGATTCAAATGGAACCTGATAGTGCCCAAAATAGATGTGGAATTTAGAAACCTTACTGGACATACAGACTATATGATAAGTTATCTCTAGATCTAGAGTATGAAGAATCAACAATCTATTGATATAATCCTAATTAGAAGGCCCATTGATTGATGTATCATAGGATGCTATCAAAATAAACAGATTCCAATTGTTTCTGGAACTTTGGAGAAGTTCTAGAGCCAAACAGAACTATTCCAGAACTAACTGTGAAAGTTTCGGAGATATGTGCAATAGTACTAGAACTAAGTGCTGGAGTTCCGGAACTAAGTGATGGAGTTCTGGAACTAAGTGTTGGAGTTTCGGAACTAAGTCCGAAGGTTTCAGAACTAAGTGATAGAGTTCCTTAGCTGTGTGATGGGGTTCTGCAACTAAGTATGGAGGTTCTGAAACTAAGTTGTACTTGAAGCCCAATGCTCCCAAAAATGTGCTGATTTCTTCATACTTCATTCTTCTGACTGATTGTGACCTATTTTATTACAAAAAATGAATTTCCACACACTTTTTTAGAAATTACAGAGTTTTTAGACGTTAGAACTAAATCCAAGAAAAGATGGGCAGTTACATCCTAACTTATACTAGATCAAAAAAAATTCACAAAATGTAGTCAAACTTGATAAAACGGAGAGTAAAATAAGATCATTTATTGCACAGTAATGAGACATATGTTAGCCTTATCAACAAGCTATAGCATCAATGTGACCAACCTTATTGTAATTATCATTGCATAGATGGCCATAGGGATAGTGATTTTCTTACCCTTCATGATAGATTGTAACAATTAGAAGATAAGGTCATCATATCCTTTGGCTCTCGCTCACATGAGCGATCCATCTCTCTTCTACCTTGTCAAAGAGTTTATACTGCAGTTGAGTCATATTCTCCACCTGGTGCTCAGGTCATGGTACGTCCATCACCGCATTTTGTTACTCATGTGTCCTCTCCACCATGTTCATACATCGTTACATCATCACATCCATTACATCCACTTCATCCATCTCATACATTGCATTCACGCTACCCACTAAATCATGTTGCTCCTTCACATTAGCTTCCCCAACCCAAATCCTTTGTGCATGCCACCACAGCTCCATACAACATTCATTTTGGCACATACTCTCATGTTACTTCCATCCCACATGCTTTCATCACTTTATTCCACCTAGGTATTTGGTAGGTGATTATTATCACCTTACCCCCAATGACGCATTCTTGTTCTTACGGTTTTTACATGACGGTTAAGGGTTTTCTCTAAGAACCTTTCATCACGCGCTTCGTCGTTCATATAGTGCATTCAATCCTTTCCCAATGACGCACTTTTTCTTTCCATGGTTCATTACTGATTACTAAGGGGTCTTAATTAAATGAACCTAATCATCTTTACATTGGGGGACATCGTTAATATTCCCCCCTCTGATTTATCACACTAACATATTATGATTACATTATAGTATCACGACACACATTCATCACAACACATTATTTAGCTAATAATACATCATCTCTTTTTACATTCATTCTACTATCATCATTATACTAACTATGAGTTACAACATTCCATTTAAATAAACATTAATAATATACAAACACATCACATACATCCCAACACTAATCACATAATCATACACATCAATACACCACACAATAATCTCATCATATATAAATCACATGTGTCCATACATATATAGTGAATATAATCATCACTGTGGGGACATCATATATAATAATACTAATTACACCTCATTATCACTATCACTCTCAAGTACTATGAGATCCCTAGAGCTAGATGCCTTGCCACTAACTCGGTGTCGTTATTCAAGACCTCAATATCTCTCCACTCGCCTAAGCAATAAGGTTTTCTTCATAGACTTATCTAAAAATTGACGATGCAAGTCCACATATTGTGCAAACACATCATGTGCCAAAGGACCACCGCCTACCTCCTCTCTGACTCCTCAAGTCTCCTCATGTGCCTTGTTGCTCTTGCCTAGCAACATAGTACATGTTGTCATTATTATGGCCACTAGCTCAAATAAATGGGCATGTTTGTCCGCTATATCATCCACTCTCTCAAGTATACCTCTGCCAAGTATATCAGTTTGCACATTCTACATCAATGTATGGATAGATGTGTCTACTATTACGGACCAATACGCATTGCCTATAAAATAAATAACACAACATGTTAGATAATCATCACTAAAATATAGTCCAAAAAAAAAGTACACAACACAATTATACAAATCACGTTCACCTATAGTTGTTGCTACATCATAGGGGGCATGGGCTTCCCCCTCTCCTACTCCCTGCAATAACCTCGCTAGACCTATAAATAATGGGAATAACAATACCCACTGGTGTGTTACCCATCATGTGTGGTAATCCTCTATGTAACCCGCATCATTTGCGTCTATCAATTCTATCTATCAGCATATGTCATGCATTTTATACAAGATACCTACACCTCCTCCCTCCACTATTATAGATGAAGTAACCACAACTCTTATGCACTTCCGTAAATGCAAAACCCCAAACCCTAAGATATCATCTAGAGTAATATGGGCCTCATCAGGTACTCAAGCCCCCATAAAATATCATCTAGCAGCATGCATATGTCTCTCCATATCCTCCAATGGCATCACATGTACTCTCTCTCCAATAACTGGCAGCTGTAATATGTAATATACATCCTCTAATGTAACAATCATCTCCCCCGTAGGAAACCAAAGTGTGTGTGTATCTTCACACCACCTTTCACATAGTCCAGTCAATATAGGTATATTATGGGGCACATCCCCCATCCATGTTATGTGTCATAGGCCGGCAAGGTCCATGACATCCCAATCCTCATTTGACAGTCCCAATCCAAGCAACATACTCAAATGATGACCATTTTTGAACTACCTCGAGTGAATATCCCTCTACACATTGCAAAACAACAAACATTTTGTTAGAACACTACACAAATAAAAACACACTTGCGTATCACATTACTACGCATCCAAAATCACATTTTCACCATTTTAGGCCATATACACACTTTCTGGACCAAGGTGCCCAGGAACAAGACACTAGTAGCCAAATCTAGGCACTAGTGTCCCGCTCCTAGGCGCCTCAGTCTTGCATCTAGGTGCCTCAGTCTAGAAAGTGTGTATATGGCCTAAAATGGTGAAAATGTGATTATCACTTCTGTCCCAAGGGTCACTCGATACCTCGCCCCTATTTTCCAAGTCTAAAATTCCAAGAAAATTAAAATTCACAAATTTGCAAAAATTTAATAAAAATGACTATTACACCATACATTTTTTGAAAATCCTTGCATTTACCAACTCCGTAGTCATGTGTGATGCTACGGCAGTCACCACCATCTCAAACTGACTAGGACGCGCTACTCTCACTTGCGGTATCTTCACTCACTTTGTGTTTAATGTCAAAATCGCATAAACAACAAATGAAGTGACTAAACACTTTTTTACTTCACTACTTATAATTACTTTTTCACCCACTTTACTATAGTCATTATTTTGTACTTATTCACACAACTAATACACATCACACCGTGTTTGTCATATCTTGAGCGTTTCTACTCCGATTTACACCTTGTTTGTGGCGTTCTTTTTAGAATTCTGCCTACCACCATAACATTCACATTACACATGCATTATATCTCCTTGAATTTGTATTCCATCCACTTCATACACATTTTTGTGATTTATATCACTTTCTATCTATTTCTTGCTTATTTTTTAGCTTAGCGTTTGTTCTTATCATCACTTCCCCTTGCACCGAAAGGGGGGCATATCATTGGGGTCATCTTGTAATTACCCTTACATTACCATTAAATTAATCAACACTACTAACTCATCATTTTCAAACATTTACTAACACACTATACAACATTTCACCATTGACTCCCCTTAATGACCTAACTTAGGGGTAACAAATATATAATTTTTCTGTGTGACGTTTCATCACTTCCCCCTAATGACCTAACTTGGGGGAAACTAGCATAAATATCTCTAAAATTAATAAATCAATCAACCAATCAACATGTTCAAATTCCTAACAATCAAAAGCATATCATTCATTCAATACAAATTCAACACATACGGCCTCCTAGATGACCTAACTTGGGAGTTATATTCATTGCTTTCCAAGATGACCTAACTTGGGAAGTTATTCTACATTTGGCATTTACTTACAGATGACCTAACTTGGAATCTATCATACATTATGTGTTTACTTCCATATGACCTAACTTGGAAGCTATCACATTACGGCAACACCTGTGGAGTGGGGGCAAGAGTGCCTTTCCTATACCACTCCTATATGGGTCAACTGTTTGATCAAAATTATTTGGATCCAAAAATCACAAATATTTGATCTAAGTATGTCTATAGTGAATAGATCTTAAGGATGTAGTTAGATATTGGAGAATAACACACTTTCCTCCCTACACTCTTCCTCTAGCGGTAAGACACCCAAATCCTCTAGTTGATTATTCATATATACGTGTTTGGGTCAGGAACTGATCACTCCCTACCCCATCTCATCATCATTATACACATTTTAAATCATCATGCATTGCAATCATCACTCTTGTTTAGTTCACTTCATCATACTAGTGATATTTTGGTTACTGTTATCCAATTTTGGCCCCTCGGGGCAAAAAAGGACAACATAGGCCTTTGGACCTTAGGACCGGAAAAGACTCTCACAGAATAATTTTAGGTGGTAGGCATATTTTGATGTTTAGGGAGTATTTTTAATGTTCCAAGAAGATTTTTTATTCTTAGAAGATGTTTTCCATCTTCTGGATTTTGAGGAGCTCAGAGAGTGTACACTAGGCTCTATAGGACTCACATTTACCCAACACAACCAAAATTGTTACAATTAGTGTGTTCTAATCCATCTACATAATGCCATTGAATTGACAAAATCCTTAAAAATATTCAAAGGGTTGTTGCAAAATTTATTAAAAAAATGTGTCAAAATGGACATTTTGTAATTTGTACCGTGTTATGATGGATTCGAGTCCCATCGAGCTAGTTAAAGCTTCAAATCGATGCTTCACTTGACATAATGAAGTATGGACTAACTTGTGCTTGCACAAGTTTTCTGGAGCTTCATTAATGATGTCTCAATATGAGCTTGAGCTCGATGTATGAGGCATTTAAGACAGGCTGAGTTAGTGAATTGGGAGCCCAACGAAAGGTGTCTACCGGTCGAGTTGGGGGAGAATGGCTCAGTTGGAGCTCATATATGATAAGCTTGATTATGAAGACATGAATATAACTTAGCTCGATGTGCTCAGTTTGAGGTATTGAGTCCACAAATTCAGTGATCCAACCGACTATATGGAGGAGTGATTCATTTTCAGCTATTCGGGCCCTTTTCTTGTGATTTGCATCGGGTCACATTGAGGTTGAATTCCAATATATCCCATGCAAGCTGGAAGGACTGTGTCATGAGTAGTTAGATGCATCATTGCGAGGGATCAAGATCCATTTATTCTATTACACTCAACACAGTAAGATGAGGAATGAATCAAGCTCACTGAGTGAGCATCTTAGTAGCTCATGTTGGTAATTCCAAAGAATAGCTCACCATGGTTGGTTTGATCAAGCTCGTCTATAGACTCTTAGGAGGTGATTGTAACAGAAAAAAGGTCATATTGAAGATGATTTATCAAAGAAACTTGGACCATGGAAACAAAATTAAGTGTGATCCTATGTGGCTCGACTTGCATAGGATGGAACTCGGTCATCGATGTTGTCTCAACCAGAAACAAGAATGGTATGCATATGAACCAAACTCATGCATGAAGCATATTGGTTAATCATCTAATGTCTTAGGTTGTGCCAATGATTGCATGGAGGAAAAAATCTCGTGAGGTGAGCCACAATAAATACATGGAAGACCAGGAAGGTTGATTGAGTAGAGCGATTCATATATTTGAGAAAGTTGTAATTGAGTTGTTATGGCTCGAGTGTGAAAATGAAGTTTAAGTTGGAAATACTAGATCCACAACGAGGAGATAGTCAAGTTTACAGAGATGTTTACAGTGATAGCAGAAAACTAAGGGTGGCTTGAAATTTCTGAGGCACTTTATTGAATGGTATTTGACAGAGTTGAGCTCGGAAATAATGAGCGAGCCACTATGAATTTCGATGAACATGTGTCCGAACCAGCGTAAGGTGAAAATGGGATGTAAGCATGATACATTCATAATTTGGGTGCTCATATACGAAGAGGAAGTTCATTTTGGAGTTTTAAGAAATCCCGTAGTAGTGGTGTTCATGAGGTGAATCCTAACTTGAGTCAGGTCGAGTTCACATGTAGGCTAAGAGCTCCGAGATAATACTGTTTGTAAGCATGGTTAAGCTCAAGTAGAAAACTAAATGAAATTTGTAGAGGAAACGAGCATTAGAAGAAGGATATCAGTGAATGATTAGACCGAGATGCAAGTAAGGAGCTCATGAGTCATGTTATGGCTCAGCTCGTCATAGTGGATGAGGCTCAGGTCATGGAGTAATCAAGGAATGAAGCTCAAGATTGAGGTAGCTCAGCGCGTCAAATTTAGAGCTCAAACCTGGATGTCATGGTTTTTTCATCGATCCTAAGCCACAATGCAAAGAAATAGGTTTTCCAGAAGATTCGAGTGTAACACCTAGGAAGATTGACAGACGCATTTATAATCAGATCAAGTTTGGTGTTGCAGAGCTTTGGTGGTGAATACTTAAATGGAGAGTTATTCCAAGGAGTTTGGAATCAAACTTAGTCACAAGTCAATCGTCCAATGAGCCAAGCTACTCAACTTGAAATCAAATGATTCACTGTGTCATGAAGGTATAGTGACTAAGCACGGTGAGGTGATCCATGCAGGTCATCGATACAAGTGGACCGGGTTGAGTGAGTAACTCATCAGGGAGAATTTTTTATGACCAAGTTAATGTTTGCATAAATGAATAAAGATCATAAGTTCATGTGTAGAGTCACGAGCGGAGGCACATCGGAAAGGTTTGCAGAAAATATGAAATGGCAAAAGTGAGCCCGGGGTAAGCATTGGAGAATTTCAGAGGAATGATGAAGATCTAGAGGGAATCCGTGAGCATCGACACGTTGCACTCAATCTCAGAAATGGCGTAGCTTCAAGATCGAAGCAAGAACTCACTCGAAAAGCAATGTGCATGCATTGAGGGAAAATGGCTCAAAAGAGGCCCATACTCCATTGTTCATAGATCATAAAAGGTGTGTACATATAGGGGAGTAAATGTGTAACTCCCATGTAAGAGAAGATTCCTCCATAATGGAGAAGAGGAGTTACTTTCCCAAATGGGAATGTAACTCCTATGACAACTTACACATATGATAGATTCTGTAAGAGAATCTGTCATAACTAATATGACACCTAAGACCTATGATCTCACCTAAGTGAGATGACTCACCTGGTGAGGTGGAAATACACCTAATAAATAAATAAGAGGTGAAGGAAATGCCACACACACCAACACTCCCCCTTCATCATAACTTAGGATGAGGTGGCAAGTCAGAGATGAGAAGTGGGTCCTAGCACAAGGCCTGATGAGGTACCCATGTACAAGAAAGAAGTCCCAAGCAGTGAAGGAAAACCTAGTGGAAAAAAAATCCACCACAAGAGAAAAAAACACTCTCTAATCTAAGAAAGATGCCAAATATGGGTCTTGGCCATAGATGAGCCTAAAAGGTACCCATGTACAAAGAGGAAATCTCTCAAAAAGAAGAAGAAGAGAGAAGAAGAGGGAGACGAGAGGAATGCAGAAGATGCCATGGATGGATCTGAACTCTGCAGCTCTAGGAGGTCTCCCAGAAGAATGTTGATGACGAGATCCTCTACCTCTGGATTGAAGAAGAGCCACCCGCAATGAACTATGTGCCTGCCCTTAGGAAGGACAATAAATGACGTGCTGGAATTCCACCCACTCCACAAAGGAAACTGAAGGCAGCAACATGAAGAACTCTGAGTCTGGTGCACGAAAGTGTGACATAGGTCTAGCGAGTGAGTGCCAAGGAACTGAAGGTAATGCCACGTGCGTAGAACTGTCAGAGTGAAAAAGAGGAACACCCACAGAAAGGATGTCCAAGTGATGTGAAGGGAACAAAACATCCTCCACAACAGAAAAGGGATCCATAAGCAAGGGTGGATCAATGAAGGTCTCCAAAAATGTGGAAGTGACATGATTCCCGGAAGGGGCACTCCCAACAATAGAGATGATGAACCCCTCTGAAACACCTGTAGATGGATGAGAAACCTGTAAAGCATCACAAGTAGACTCTATGAAAAGATGACTAAGGTTAGGCAGATACTTGTCCCAATGAGGGGGCTCAACAAACAGAAGAGCGATGTCAGATAGGTATGAGTCATCCAATGAAGGTAGAGGAGTGGAAGGGGCCTCGCACACTGGAAGTGGAAAGGAGGTTGGTGTAATGATGGTATGAGGCTAAGTAGGAGACTGCTCGATATCTGATGAGATGTGGGGGGTGACAACAATGTCTGGAATAGTGAGAGAAAGAGGAGAAGAGTCCTCTGTAGTACTCTCTGACATCAGATCTGGGTGCAAAATCCTCATCATCAAAAGTGGAACCAAGCAAGTCTATTTCAGTAGAACTATCATCACATGAAGAAATGGAGGAGACAACTGAATCATCAGCAGCAACAAATGGCGGTAGTATGTGAAGGGTCTCCATAGAAGGACTGAAGAATGCTCCAGACACGGTGGGGTGGATCTGAGTCTGCCACGTGAAACCAGAGAGAATGAGAGACATGCATCATCATGTGACCAAAGACATGGTCACAAGTGTCAAGAAAGTCCTCTAGATGACGATGATTAGTGGGTGCAGGAACTGGCCCAAGTAAGAAGGGTAAAAGACCCTCATGGGCGAAGTAACATTCCATAGAAGCACGCCAAGCTGAATAGTTCCCTCTCCTGGTGAGAAGTGGTGGAGGTTGTAAGGTGATCCTATGATGCTCAAGTTTGGAAAGAGCACTCTCCATGATGAAAAAATGTAAGATGCAAGGTACACAAAAGCAAGACGTCGGACTCGGCCTGATAATGCGTCTGCGTGTGAAAGCCCAAGAGTACAGTCAACCCCCCCAGAATGTGACACTTTATAAAGTAGTAAATTTACAAAAATGACAATGCCATCATGTAGAGTGTGAGAAATCATGCAACTTTGACAAAGGAAGCGCTCAAAAATGAGTTGCGAGTCAAAAGTTATGGCATTATTATGATTCCCGCAACTAATGGAAAATACCAATAAATGTTGCAAACGTATTAAAAAAGTGCTCAAAACGAGTGCAAAGGGTATCGTGTGACTACTCGTTGGAAATGGCATCAAATTTTAGCAGGGGTTTGTTTTGCTTGCGAGGGGGGATTAGCCTCCTGCCAACCCCGGACCTCGCCCTCCATCTTCGACACTCGATAGGAAGGTATTACATTAAACAAGCCAAAAATAGCCTAAAAACTCAATTACAATGCCGTGAATGAAATGTTTTTTTTTTAAAAAAGCGTGAATTAACCTAAAACATTCTAAAAACAGAAGGTGGTAAGGAGGGGGCCCACGTTTCGAGAAGGTCTGTCAAATTCCAAGTTACCACGTGTTGAAGAGTGTTTTGTCAAAACAGTTTGAGTGCGCTCGCTATGCAGAGACTAGTCAGACCACGTGGAGAATGTAGTTTCCGATGCAAGTGGAGCTAGAGGCAGTTGGTGAACTATTGATGCCACGTGGATCTACAAGGAGATGAACACCAGAGAGGACACAGGTTGTAGTGATCACCAAGCGACTGACAAGCAGACTGGAGCAATTGGAAGAAGGATAGCTAATGTAAGCCTAAAGATTCAAGCAAAGGCTGAAACGGTGACAGCATGTAGCAATTCAACGGAACCAAAAAGCGAGGTTCACGTCTAAGCCACGTGTGGGGATCAACCCAGATGCAGTCCACATTGAATATGACGAAGTGAACTACAGTGAGAATGAAGGAGGAGACATGTGCCAGTCATCTAGGAGTGTGAGCATGTTAGGCAAGGTACCAGACCTGCAGATGGTGATTGTGAATAGAACCCAAAACTATCAAACGTTAGAGAAGCCAACATGAGTAGTGCGCTGGTTGTGACTCAAAAAACCAAAGGGATGAGCTTCAGAACCGTGAAACCACGACAAGCCAAGGCGAGTTTGAAAGTTAGAACCTTACGCAGAGAAATACACCCATGAGACAATGACGTAGAGCACAGAGCAACCAATGTCTAAATGCAGGTTCAAAAGAATCGTCATATGCAAACACACAAGCTGCCAAGGGATGTGTTGCAGGTGGGCACAAGGATAGGAAGAACATGCAGTAGTTGGCCATTATCAATAGGAAGCAATGAGACGGGTCAAAGAGATCCTCAAACACAGGAAATCAAGCTTCAGTCAATGCATGGGCAAGCTAGAGCTATCAAGGATCAAGCATCAGCTAGACAAGCCATAAACCGGTGAACGTTTTCAATGCTTGAGAGCAGTTGTCGGAGATGTAGATCTGGTCAAAATGAAAGGCACAAGTCTCCAACGCAGACAGAGAAGAATGAGCCATATATGCATGAAGTTTGTATTCTTGGCACGAGCGGCCAAGGCCGAGGGGATCTCGGCACATGAGCTCAGACAAGTAAACAAGGCTGAGTCTGTCAAAATAACAAATGACTCTCAAACTGCAACCAACAAATCTCAATAAAGGCAGTGTGTCTAAAACCAGATCTGGGACAGCTAAGTCCGCTGAAAAAAACCTTGAACCTTTCAAACACCATGAAGGCTTGAAAAACCTACAAACACCCATGAACCAACTATAAAAGAGGTATGAAGATCCCTTGAATCAATGCAAGTAGAGCACAAAGTAAGGATGAGAACTTGCACAAGAAACTACGAGGCGGAGAGTAGTAAGCAACTGAGGTGAGCAACACGATTCCGATCCCCGAGCTCTGATACCATGTCGGAGGAATGACGAAGATCTGGAGGGAATCTGTGAGCATCGACACATTGCACTCAACCGCGGAAATGGCGTAGCTTCAAGATCGAAGCAAGAACTCACTCGAAAAGAAATGTGCATGCATTGAGGGAAAATGGCTCAAAAGAGGCCCATACTCCATTGTTCATAGATCAGAAAAGGTGTGTACATATAGGGGAGTAAATGTGTAACTCCCATGTAAGAGAAGATTCCTCCATAATGGAGAAGAGGAGTTACTTTCCCAAATGGGAATGTAACTCCTATGACGCAACTTACACATATGATAGATTTTGTAAGAGAATCTGTCATAACTAATATGACACCTAAGACCTATGATCTCACCTAAGTGAGATGACTCACCTGGTGAGGTGGCAATACACCTAATAAATAAATAAGCGGTGAAGGAAATGCCATACACACCAACAGAGAAGCCGAGCGAGTTGAGGATTTTTAGAGATGTGTTTCGGGGATTAACATTTTGGAGGTTGTGGAGGCAAAATTGGCAAAACACAAATGAATGTCTAAAGTCCGAAAGTCTGAATTTCAGACTTTTTGATTTTCAAGGTTTGGGTATTCGGAACAGCAGAATTCGGAGTCTAGGCGAGTGACTTGGTGAAAATCAGAGCAAAATAATCTGAATCTCCAAAACCCCGAAGTCTGAATTTTAAACTTCAGGTTTTAGAATTCTATGTCATGTCATCGAGGATGGCTGAATTGATAGCACTCGATGGATAGTGGAGCAGCTTTCAAGGGAGTCATTAATGCATTATCGGTAGAAGTAGTGATCAACGTGGCGAATGACTCGTTCAAAGGAAATATAGCGTTGGGATCAATGAAGATTTAATGTAAAATAAATCTCAATGCAAAATAGGCAATTTTGAGGGGTTGTCCAGAGTTAATAATTTTCCACATGGAAAGTAAGGCAAGGTGTCATCGGGGGTCGAGATAAATGTCATTCAATGCAAATGGTTGGCGAGTTACATATGGAGAGCCCGATGCTAGGTGATGGATATGTGGAGATACCAAACGAATATCTGCTAAGTTAAAATAGGATTTTTCAGCATGGAGCTAGCTCAGTTTCCAGGCATGGCTAAGACCGTGATCTAACACCACTGAGTTAAGGGGAGGCAGCCAATGTAGAGGTTAACACAAAGTGTTTGGGGATAATGCAAACCGAGTCATCCATCGGGTATTATGACATGGACCTCGCCAAACTGAAACTTGAGTGAAATTAATATAGGGATCTGCCACACGATGCAAGTGATACACGTAGCTCACCTAGATCAAGAAGAGTAGCTCACTAGTCAGCTCAGTGAGCTGGCTAGTAATCCATTCATCTCAACAAGTCATAACTTCCTCCCCGATTTTTTGTTTTCCATAAAATTATAGTCGATGGAATCGAGAGAATGAGATCTACACCATGGAATTGCCAAACGATAAAGTTTGGAAGTTTCACAGTATAAAATTGTAGTTTTTCCTCATTCCTTGAGTGGTGCCTCGAAAGGTGGAGGTGCAATTAATGGAGCAAACATGGCCAACAACAGTGATGAATTGTTTCCTACATTTTGGCCTAGATTCTAGGGTTTCTTCCTTCTTTCTCTCAACAACTCAGAATTTTCTATAAATGTAAATGGGATGCTTATTCTAAAGGAGACATTCTTTCTAAGCTTCCCCTCTCTTCACAAGCTGAGATGTGAATTTGTAGGATCTCAAGCCTTTCTTCTCAAATTTTAATGGCATCATATGCCTTTTCCTTGATGTAATGATGCATTGTGCAAGTGCTCGAAGTAATGGAAATTATATTTTGTGATCAATTATATGTCCTTTCATGATTTTGTTGCTTCTATTTTCCTCTCTCATGTTTGCAGGTGAACTGTTCAACTAGTGTTTCTTTTGCAAGTTTTGGAGATCATTGTGCTTATCAAAGAATGAAGTGTACTATATGTAAATTGGGTTTGTAATATATGCTCATTCTTCCTCATGATCATCTCTCTTCATTGACAAGCCAGAATTTTTTTTAGCAACACCCTTTCTTGGTGCATCACCACTTCTAGCATAGGTTTTATTTTCTTGCAAATCTCTCTCCTTAATCCCTTGAAATGTTAGCATAGGTCTAGTTAGTTAATTTTCTTGCATTAGGAGTAGTGTAGTACTTAGTTTAGGAAGAGGAAGTCGGTATTCTCCAGAGGTTCACCTCGAGCCCAAGTCCCACAGCTTAAGAGGTTATCCCATGTTTCCCAGTCACACCAAATTTTGTGTTCACTTTCAGGCCATTCAAGGGGTGCAGTGATTTGGTGATAACATTTGTGTTGCATGGATCAACCCACTGGTCCATGGTTCAGCACGCGTTATGGTTCTTTCAGCACGCTTTTACTACCACATATGTGTGTTCTATTACAGCATGGGATTCTCCAGCTTCCTCTCAAGTAAGAATCTCTATCTACTTTATGTTACCGAACTTTCCGCTCACCAACATAAAGTGGGGGAAAATGTAGTCACAAAATGATGCACTTACTATTACATTTATACCGCCAAATATGTTATTTTATATATGGATCTCACTTAAAAAAAGTATTCACTAATGACGTGTCCCCTAGTCATGTCATTAGTTAGTTGGTTTTCGTCATCATTTATCTTACACAGTCATCAACTGTTTGCACATTTTTGGTAGTCTATCAAGGAGTATCAGGTGTCATTATTTGGTCATTTTTCGTCTCTAGTATTTGACTAGGGCATCTAGGGAAAAATTGGGACGCCTATGGGTGCCCCGACCCTTATTTTAGGCACCTTGGTCCCAGCACCACTTGCGTCTAATTTACAGTTTCGAGGTCGGCCTTTGTAATTTTCCCTCTCATTCCCCTAGGTACTAGTCGGCATACCGGGTCATTAGTGTTGAAATTTGAGCAAGAGATCCATATATAAACATAACATACTTACTATCTTATGGGCAGACTATCCACTATCAATGGCTATTTATCTACTAAGGAAAGGGACTGCATTTGGGCATCATTGTATCACACACACTGCATCGAAAGGCTTGTATTCATTATATTACATCCACCATTTGCATTTTACATCTAGCTATTGCCCCTATCTCTGCTTCATTGACGCTGGGGCATCCTAGGCACACAATTGCACACACAAGAACATAGAACTACATTGGGTATGGAATGTAGTGCAACGCTTAGTTGTAGATCTTCATCACAAGTTTACGGTGACACCGATGAGGTTTTTGTGACAATCATGCGACAAAGATCAAGATATTGTGAAGATCTAATGACACTTCCATATTCATGTCCTGAATTGTTCTGCAGACTAGAGTGCTCATACTATAGACTAGGACAACCACAGGCACCCTGATCCTCTTCCAAGTGCCCTGCAATTTTTTGGGTCATACCATCATACTCTAATTCGTCTGCACATCATCCTATTCAATCCAGAATCACAGCGAGGTAAGTCATTTTTATGTTAGTACCTTATCCCTCCTCCTTCAATAATTTCATTTCATTTAAATATCAAATAAAATCATTTAGCATTCATACTTCAGTTCATATCAGTTATTTCATTGTTGTTACTAGTTTAGATTAACTTAGAATAGAATAATAATATCATATTTTAATCACAAATTCAGTTGGAACTGACCATGTTCAATTTTGTACTTCAACATTTTCAGAATGCAAGTTAACGAACGAGGCAAAAGAATAAAGGTTGGTTATGTTACAAGGATATGACATATTGTTGATGTTATTCTGAGTTATGATATATCATAAGGGTATTATGTTTGATTATGATTTTAAGATGTCTTCTCTTAAAGGCATATTTGTATAAGCAAATAAGAACATCAATGTCTTATTTGTTGAAGGAAGTTTAGCCTAATTATGTTAATGTATTGTTCTGATAAAGAAATATTAAACTTGTATTTAATATGGAGTTATTATTCATAAAGTGATTCAAAGTTGACTGTATAAATCATTATTGTTACTTATTGAAATCAACATAATACGGAACATGTTGGTATAAGCAATCTTATTCAATAAAGTTATGAATTATCACATTATTGATTGGGGAATAATTATGATATAGTCATACTTATGGGACAAATACAACTGTGAATAGTTTGCAATCTATTTCATTGAAGAGTTCAATTAAGATGTACTTATGGAATAATACGACATTGTTGTGAATAATTAATTATGGACTGCGATAACAATAAAGAAAATTATCTTAAATTAAATTTAAGATGCATAATGGATGAAAGTAATTAACTTAGGATATGACTGCAATCTATATTGAAACTAAGTTATGGACCTTAGCAATGTATTCATATACGATAACGTATCGCTGAAATATGATGGGAAACCGGTCGTAAAACTAAATCATTTTAATGATATAAGTTAAGAATTACAACGTTCCTAATATATGGAACTTGGTACGCCAACATTGGATGACTGTTGTAGAGCAGTGTCCATTTAATGACTCAATTCATTAGATGAATACTGTCATATAGCAGATATCTCAAGTTGTCTCTCGAGCTCCACTTATTACGTTCAGCGCAATCCATTAAGAAATTGTGTTACGCATAAGTTACAAAAGTTGTATATCTTGCATGAACAAGTCACCTCGGTATCATCCTTGGATGGCTACGGGAAAGGAATTGGTTGCGTAATGACGAAAGTCATTACGTGAGCACTTTTTCTCCTAATGGCAACCTAAGTTGGCATAGATGTGCTTCTTCTCACGGGATGAACAGGTTTGTACTTTGTGCGTAGCTCACAACTAATTGAACTTAACTAACTGATTCAATTCGGATAACTAAACCAAGTGACATGGTGATGGGACATGTTTCTGATGATGAATATGTCGTCATGAAATTGAGAATGGAAAACATAACTTAAACTTTGGCCGAAGTAGTGTAAGTCATTACATTGTCAAGATGCACCAAATTCTAAATAATAGTGTGAGATGTCATATGGGATTCATTTGACTGAGTTCCAGGTTGACACTTAGAAAATATCACCTTTAAATCAATGTCGAGAAGGGTACCACTTGTATACTTTGTATACTGACTCTAACGAGTATTCTATGGGGGATTGGGTGGATCTAATTGATCTGAAGCTATGCACATAAGTTATTGATTTGTTATCTGATGAATTGTAATTATATAGTTGTTGGATTCAATTGTAATTTTGTACATTTAAAACATTGAAGGAAAAAGTTAGTTTGGGAAATATATAAAAAAATTGCGTAATTTGAAGTATTGAAAAGTAGGTGTTACAATTTTGGAATTTTGTTCCCACTTTATGGGAGGATTGTATACTTGAATTTTAAGCTTATTGTAATATTTTTATTCAAAAGAGAAAAATTGTTTTAGTAGTATTATTATTGCTTGTGAATTAGATTTCAAACAACACTCGTAATTCTTGTATTTTGGAATAAGAAATTTGCAAGATTTGTGCAAATAGAAAGTCCTTCAACTATTTTTTTGTACAAGAAATATTCATCTTCTTGAATAAAAGGAAATAAGTATTTAGTTAAGCTTGTTGATCTTATTCAAATGATTTCCAAACTATGGATATTGCATTTGAATTGGGTGTTTTAAGATGTTATTGTGAAACCTGTGTAAATTGTTATAATTATATTTAGTTTGTTGCTTGTTAAATTTTGCAAGAAGGAGAAATGAATCATGATTTGTTTGTTGTTGCTCCAGAATGGTAAACTGATTTTGCCCCCCATCCCACAACCCACCTGCTCAAACGAGGAAACCTACGCCAACAGGCTGAGAAATTTGAAAAAGAAGGGTCTTGTGGAGAATAATAGTGAAGACATGGTGTGGTCGTGGAGGTTCTCTCTGTCATAAAAATGGGGGAATCCTCTAAAGGGAAGGGCGTTGTGGATGAAAATCTTAGAGACCCTAACAAAGATGTAAAGTCGGCAAATATAGAGGTCGCAATTGACACTTTGCTCAATGTGACCAAACATGTGGTCCAGTACATGGAGTGGCACATTAAGTTGGTCATCCAAGAAAAAAGAATCGATGAGCTCAAGGCAGATTTTATTATGCAGGATCATAGGATTATTATAATGTAGTATCAAATTGCCAAGCTGGACAAACAGAAGAGGGGTACATGGTTGGATCTCAACAGCGCCGATGATGAGGAGGAGGTTTTTGGCATCAAGGATGATATACAGGAAAGATGTCTTGCTCCTCGGCAGAATCTAGAAGATCTTAATCAAGGTCTTAGCTCTAGAACTAGGAGCAATAAGAAAATGAAACATTAGTTGTTCTTGTGTTGACTAGGTCATGGGTCCTTTTGGTTTTTGTCCTTCTAGTTTTTCCTCTAGTCTGTGGTAGTATTTAGGGGTTTTTATGATAAAAATTTATGTAATTGAGGTTGTGTGTGCCTCGCTCCTTGTTGGTCTTTTGGGTTGGCCAAGTTATTTTTTCCTTTTTGGGCTCTTGTTGGTTTTTGGGGTTGTTCTTTCGCCTTGGCTGCTATCGGATCTATATATGTATTGTGGGTTTTTTGGTCCCCCCAAAACCAAATAGTTACCTAATCTAAAAAAATATTTTTTTATATTTTAAGGGTTTAGAAAGAATCTTCTTTCACGTATAAAACTTCCAAGTTAATTCTTTATCTTGTATCACTAAAAAATGGTTCTTAGTTTTATCTAGTTTGCTATATCTTTTATTTACTTGATTTGGAAAAATAGGGATGAATTCCAAGATTAATTTTTTGCCTAATTGGATTTAAAAAACAATCGCTCTTTACTTATCATTTTAGTCTCTTACTCATTGTATTGCCAATAAAATGTAGATATTTCCTATTATT
Source organism: Taxus chinensis (assembly GCA_019776745.2). Classification (NCBI taxonomy): domain Eukaryota; kingdom Viridiplantae; phylum Streptophyta; class Pinopsida; order Cupressales; family Taxaceae; genus Taxus; species Taxus chinensis. The sequence goes on from CM034154.1 coordinate 304,965,228, forward strand.
AGATAGGAATTGTGAGATTTATATTCACACATATATTGATACATTTTATTGGTTTGTAAGATCAACTAATTGCTTATTGATACTACAAATCTCTTTTTTGGCCATTTCAAGCTTTGATGTTATCTAGTCTCCTTTTTTGGTCATTGTATAAACCTCATTTTGTACGCTTGCTAACCGTTTCTCTTGTGCATGGGAGTTGATGCATTTTCTTCTTAAACAGGTGCCACAAAGGCCCTGTCAGGATCAGGGTATGATCAAATTTGATCATGTGGGCTAGACCAAATCATTTGAGAGATGAATCTATTGTGTCATAGTTCCCTTACCCTTGCCTCATTTCTTCCTTTTGTTCACACATTGTACTCATTATTTCTACTCGTCCCATTATGTCCACGTGTTTACACTCATACATATTATTATCTTTGCTTTCAATCATCCTCGACCTTCTTCATTACCTCCATTTATTTTTTGGATTCCACCTCACATTTTTTTCCATCTTATGACCCTAGGTTTCCCCTCAAAGCCGATGTCATCCCCCATGGGCGATGGCAGGAAATGGCGAGCGATGACGACAGGTTTGATTTTTACCATGGCCGATGTCATTGCCCAGGGATAATCATGTTGAATGCATGTTTGACCACACTTTTTGTATCAATCAATCTCTAAATCATTCCAAAACACTAGAATTACGTGCATATTGGACACTTGTGTATATTTTCGCGCGTAGTTTTCGGACTTGAGGTTTTGGAGCTTTCCATTTTGCATTTGGGTCACCATAGTGAGCTAAGATTGGAGGTTTTCTACTTAAGTTTTCCCCTTCTCCACCCATAGTGATTCTCTCTCAGTGTCGTTGTCTTTGGGGAGGATCATGAATCAAAAACCACACTGCAAGTAAATGTTTCTGACCCTTTTTTGTCCTTTATTACTTGTTGGTTATATATAGTTGATTTGTCATTCATTGCTATAGATTATGATAGATGCATGTTTGTTTTGTCTTATTATATTACGCACATTGGCTTTATCCATCCATCTTGACTCACTCTTATTCTTAATCCTTATCTCATATATAGGCCTTACAAAACTATAGCTACCCTACGGATATGATTATTATCCTCTAGAATTACGACACTAGCACTCCTTGAGCACCTTTGGTATTTACATCTTGTGTGCACACTTAGATTTGATCCCCGAAATTTGAAAACTCGGGTAGGGATCCATTTTAGCCCATCTTTTCAAACTTTATGGTATCAAGATCTTTTTTTGGCCATTTTAGACTTCATGTTTTACATATTCTCATCCAATAAGTACACCTTGTCATCCAACAAAGAAAACACAATATCCAAAGTCTCACTTGATCTAAACTTCAAAATTTTCTTTTTTTGTTATGAGTTTTCCCTTGCATATATGAATTCTTGTTCTAACCTCTAGTTTGCAGCGCTATCATGTTGAGGCTTGACAATATAGAAATTGATTTTCACCTTTGACCAAACTTTAACCAGATGATTTCAAAGTGAGGTTAACCTTAAATCCAAAAATTTAAAGAAAAGAATAAATTTTTGCGAGCTTTTGGAAAATATAAAGAAATCATAATAGTTCCAAAAATTGCAAGCTATAGAGTAAATTTATGAAAACCCCCAGAATCACAATAACTCACTCAAAAATGATCACAATAAGTTAAAAATTGGATTGTAACTCCCTTGAATAAATCCCCAACTTCCTTATCATTTTGCAAAAGCATTTGTAACAGTTTGCGAGATATAGGCAAGTTTTTGAAATTAGAGTTTCAACAATAATATTTTTGGCCAAATCAGAGCTCTGATATCATGTAATGAAATTATTACATCACTAAATGATTTTTTGTCGGTGACGCTTAGGGATAGTGTTGGCTTATATCCACCTCCGAGTTCAAGACTCGACCATTTGAGGGTTACCCCAAACATGCATTATTGTTGCAATCGTGTTTCAACTACTCACAATCCCGTTGTTCGAGGAATGCTCTAACCTACTAACAAATGTAGGAGACATTCACCCCCAATGCACTTGAAACATACACTGAGTAACACCTATAGTTGTCATCACCTTTGTATAGCCTACAAAAAGTTTTGTCTTACACGACTTAAGTATAATCACTACAATAGATCACATTATCATTGAAAACAAAGTAAAATATTAAAATATATGACTAAGTCATTTCAAAGGGGTGACCTCTACAACCTTACGACAAGAATAAAATTTACAATATAATTATTTAATCATAACCACTACCTCTTATATATACCCTACCTAAGTTATAGATACTCTATAAGATAACCCTACTACTAATATAAAGATATTAAAATTATAATGACTAAATTAAAGGTCATAATAGCCACAAATCGGCCACACATCCCCATACATACTCTAAATTAAAGGCCTACCATAATAAGTACCAAAAATACATGACAAAAAATATCATTTGGATATTGCGCATTCATTTTAAGTTATCTTGATGCGATTTGAATATTCACTTGTAATATTTAACAATCTAAGTGACTTTTGTTCTACTTAACAAAATTTATTATAGTTTTGAATTTTGATTTTCAATACCATTCTCCCCGTTTATGAGGTTATGATGTTGCTTTTCAAAATGGTTTTGGTGGTTGTCACACAACCCGTAAGACATTGCTTTAACAATTTATATCTGTAGTTGGATGTTCTTATAGTGAGATTTTTTATTTTCGTTAAATGACTTGCAATAAATCCAAATAAGTAAATAACGAAAAAAAGGGAGTCAAACGTGATTTAGAAAAATCCTCTCGCGTTGAGGCAAGGGCAATAAAGAATAGGAAAAATGTTGTCAACATATGATAAGCATGTATGTATACATATGATGATTTGATTATTAGCCACGAGAAATAATGTGCTTGTAGCATACCGTAAGATTGACAAGCACACGAGTTTTAACCACATGATTCGAGTGTTTCATGCATCACGTAATTTAGAGCTATATATTTATATGAGTTGTAGTTCAATAGTGCATACGATGGTGTAAAAGCTGTTGACTAGCCATCCACCAAGATACAAATCCCAGCAGATAAGTAAGGGGTAAGGTCGGCATCATAACCTGGGCGAATTTGGCAGAATGGATACACTTTGGTCCTTGGCAGCTAAACCCAAGAATTATGTGGGTGCAAGCTTTGGATTCAATCAAGAAAACAAATATAAAAAAAAAACAAATCAAAATCATTATAATGCCAAGAGATGGAGGACTTTATGAATCCCCAAAGACTTTATGAAGTCCTTGCCAAAAATTGGTACTGAGGACAATGGAGTGACACATCATGACAGATTATTTCTTTTCACTGGATTCAACCTTCTCAAAGGCATAGTGACATAAAAAGCTAAGGGCTTCATGCTTTTAGGTTCAGACTTGCATGTTAGCTATTGTTATTGTCTTGAATGGCATTTCGAGGGGCCTCATAATGCTTGGGATATAGCTTTAATGCCTGTTTGGACACACCACTCCACGAGAGGGTGACTTTTTCCTGGCAAGCTAGAAAATATTTTTTTGGTTAGGGAGATCTTAGGGATCACAAGCTTTAACAGTGGCACACTTGGTGCAATTTTGAATAGAATGGAAAATTTTGCTTACCAAGAACCTTTTAGAATGATTCGTGAAAGTTGTCTTTCTGAAGGAGCTCTTAAAGATCAGTTTCTTATTGGAGAGATCGGAGATGAGATAATGGGAAGGGGTTCTAGGATTATGTGATAAAATGATCTTACAATGTAAACCTAATTTTGATCAGGTCCCCTCATCACTTAGCTTAAAGAAGTTGGAAACTTTCCAAGCAAGAGTTGGCTCTACTTGTTGAAGTTCAAAGCAAATGTTTGATTATATAATTATTTAGAGAGACATTTTCTCTAACCCTATTGTTAGATTGATGTAATTATTTGTTCCTTAAGTAATAAAAAGATGGTTTCTTCTAATACTATTAATAATTAAAATTTCTAACAATAATAATAATAATAATAATAATTTACATGGAAAGATTAACCCCATATACAATTCTTGGAAATTCTCTCAAGCCTGATATTACTTTCCAGACTTGCAAACAAAATTGGGCAATAAATGTTGAAATCCAAACACGCGATCCTTCACTTACAGAAATACAAAGTAAAAAATCCTCATTTGAACTCAGCAAAGTTTCGAGTAGATTGGCTGAAATATTTATTTTTGCCTACAGGATGGAGAATTATAAAACGGTACAATTGAATGAAAGAACGCCTGAACATAAACATACCCTGGCTGAGCTATGCAAAAGTAGGATTGCTAAGACTAAACATAATTCAAATGTCTATTCAAGTCACAATAAAATATGTCACCCACCTCCCTTCATTTTCTTCATACATGTCAAATTTAACCAGTATTGCTCAGCATTTTAAGACTTCTTCCTGAAGATAGTGATCAGAAGGTCATAGCCTGGTGCACATTGGGACCTGTCTTGTTCACAAACAAAGGCTGTAGCACATTTGATATCTCTCTAGACTGTACGGATCCCAGAAATTTAATTATGACCTTTTCCTTTAAAAGTGTTGAGCTTAAGTCTCAAGTTTCACTTTTCAACTATTTGGTCTCTTTGCTTGTTCACCTAAACGATGCAGTTGAACTGCTGCCAATGTATGTTTTGAGATCTCAGTTGATACTAGTTCCCGCATCATGCTCACTAAACTATCACCAAATTGACTGGCATTAAAGTGCATATTGTTTTCCATACCATTCTGTTGCTGTGTCTGAGACGTGAACATAGGAATCATCATTTGAGCAATTGTCGTATGTAATGCAACAGAACTGCTCTTCTCCATGGAGCTTTCAGATGATGCACTCCCTACTCCACCCATTCTGTTCAGGCAGAAAGAATTCAAAAAATTATTACAGGATGCCAAAGAATCGTCGGAAAATTCAACATATTCCGGGCCCAACAAAGAGTCTTGTGTATGATGTGAATTCTCATATCTCTGAGCTTGAGTTCCACAGCAACCACGACCACAGTGGCTAGGCACTCCTGGAAAGATATCAACACACAGAGAATTTGGAAATATAGGTGCACCGCAAGATGTTAAACAAGAATAATCAGGTTTATCATGTGTTGGGGAGTGTGTAAAAGGAGTCTCTCTTGGAGTTATCCCTGACACATTAACATTGTTCTCCATGGATCTCCCAGAAAACTTGATTTTATTTGCAACTGGGCTGTAGCGGGTAAATGCACTCAATCTAGGAGTGGGACGAATGAGGTTATCATTTATTTTTGCATCAGGCTTATGCTCAGCAGCCTGAATGTGGCCATTATTGTCTTGATTACCTCCTTTCCTATTTGTATCATCTACCTTATCTGGCATGTTTTCTAGTACAGCTTTTGGATAAATTAAGACAGAACTTCCAACTTCGCCTCTGTCTTCTCCTGTCTTTAGAGAATTAACAACCCCATCTGCGCTTTCCTCGTCTCTGACTAGGTTATTCGTTTCCATATCACTGTATTCTTCTTTCACCTTTTCAGATCCACTTGAGGATAATTCCTTCTTCCACTTATCAATTCCAAGGTATTTGCGTCTTAAAGTGGAATTCCAGTGGTTCTTGATTGCATTGTCGGTTCTCCCTTGGAGCATCCTTGCAATGGATGCCCATTTATTTCCATGAATTGCATGGGCAGCAACAATTGCTCGATCTTCTTCATCTGCATTTGTAAACAAACCATCAGTTTGTAAGCACCATACCTCAATGAAACATTGAAAAACAAACTAATATCAATTTCAGAACTAGAATGTCACAAAGATTTTATCACGAGTACAATTTCGTGTTAAATTGGAGAGCTTCCATTTCACTGCTGTTTTGTATTAATAAGCTAAGTGGCTTGCAAAGAAATATCTGAAAGTTTAAGCAAAGAGGAAAAAGATCTAAACTAAAAAAAACTTATTGGATGACAATATATAATGTTTATCTTATGTCCTAGCATTGAGTAATATGTATCCATGAGCAATAATGTATAATTGGCAATACTAAAAAGTGGCTTGCAAAGAATTATCTGAAAGTTTAAGCTAAGACAAAACAGATCTAAACCAAAAAAAATCTTATTGGCTGACAATATATAATGTAACAATCATCTTCTGTCCTAGCATTGAGTAATATGTATCCGTGAGCAATAATGTATAATTGGCAATACTAAAAACTGCTAGCATACAAAATCAATATTCATTACGAACAAAATATACAACATTATGAGTCTGTAAATGTTTGGCAGTTACATATCCAAACATTTATAAACATCCAAATTTAGCATTATGAGTAACCCCCAAGCCCTGGTCTAATATTATTTGCTTCTACATGTATAAAAGGTTTTTTGAACTCCATATTCATAAACCTAATGAACATGACAGGAAGGAATTTCCACAAACTTCATCGCGAATCATCTTACCGGTTGTCATATTGGCGACTATCTAGAATCCTCGTGTGCCAACAACTTAAGAGTTGCAAATACAAATCCCTACCATTAAGATAAACCTTCCATATTTGTAAGCATCTAAAACCAGAATTTATCCATCGTCATGGGTTTGTCTGCGAGATTAATTTCCTTATAACAGAGTTGACAATAGTCTTGTAGTGGGTAACCAGTGGATCATATGCACAACCAAAGTACTATGAAAATGTTTTAACTGAGAAGTAAACCTTTAAAAGACAAAAACTTGGAAAAAGGAAAATACAAATCAACAAGAAGAATGCAACTTAAGAATCCAAATCACCATTCACTGAAAGCTGTTGAAACAACGTTAAATCTTGATCTACATAGTATATGTAAAAGCCAATGTTAACTTTTTTGTTAAGGGGGACATTTTAATTAGACTTTTCATAAATTTAAAACTCATGGAAAATGACAAGCACTTGAAGTTGACAGAAAACTGCAAAAATTATGGCGGCTGAGAAATCACTGCATTACTCACAAGTCCGAGTTAATTACTCAGGTACTATTAAATAATAACAGTCGACAATAAGAATATGTCATTTTCACTTTTGCAATCAGTTTAGAAGTTTTATCATTTACTAGTTATGACGTGATTTCCATCAGCTTTGGAGGATTTTGATAGGGATATGCTTGCGGATAATTACAAGGAGCTGGAGATTGTATTATGGTGCATTGATGAGCATTATACTCTTTTTTGGAGCTGGAGATGATGTTATGGTGCGTTGATAAACATTGTACTCTTTTATGGTCTTAAACTGAGAGTTGTAGTTTTTAAGGTTTCAAACTAATAGAAAATATGCCTATGCATTCTCTACGTTCATTTGTCATGTTTTTTAACAGTGTTTTACATGTTCTTTGCGTTTATTTTACGGATTTATATAGAGTTTTTAACTCGCAGAAAGTTTTCCAAGTTTTACCGAGTATGTGTTTTAGGGCTGTGAGATTTTTAATCTTTGTATTTTGATCAAAGATTATTTAATTAATCCCTCTGATGACCAATTTCCACAAGCAGTAAATTTTTTATTGACCTTTCCCTCGTATATGTTGGCAATAATCACAAGACAAGGGAACCCACAAAGCAGTAAACACACAAGCACCTATAAGCATTTGTCAGTATGGGGGAGGAATGGTGATTATTAGAAAATCCGCCACTCCAGCCTTTTCACCCTCAAGCCTCTTTGCCAATCGACGAAGTTTTTAATGCATGTAATGCCCTACAAAACACCCTTATCGTTTTCCATAATTTGAGTTTACAAGGCTTCTATATGTAAAACAAGATGGCTTGGATACGAAGAAAAACTATGTGAACTTATTCTACAATTGCATTCACACAATTTATATTTCCAATAGCCATTAAGAAGACATGCTTGCAATTATTTGTGGGAACTGAAGAGACATGTCTTGTACAACTCTTTGCTCAATCAAGCTACTAGGTATGATTTTTAATATCTGAATGTTCCCAATGTATGTAAGAAATTATTTTTGCAATTTGTGTGACAAGAACATTGATTCTTAAAATTTCTAATCCATCAAGATATATTGGTAACATAAAATATGTCAAATGAAGCGATATAATATGTGAATAACAAGAGTGCAACTTATATGGTGTCACATCCCAATTTATCATACCAATGTCTTAGGGACATTCAAATGACTGGTGGTTGCTACCACATCAGATACAGCACATTATATTACTTTGATTTGCTTTAGTTATCATTATTACATGTTTTAGAAGTAAAACATTGTTATCAGTTGATTTAGTTTCAATAGCTGATATTGTGGATCTATATTTCGGTTTTGGATTACTGTTTATTTATGTTGCTTATATTTCATTTCAGTTGATTTGATTATATGGAATAGATAATGCATTGGGTACTCTTGTCTGCATGTGTATAGGTGTTCTCCGGATCGAGAAAGGGTATCATCATGGAGTAACGGCAAATGCAAAAAATAGGTACGGATAGAGACATTTGCCATGTGTGATTCAGTACATGAAAAATGGTGTAAAACCGTGAGTTAAGGTCATAGAAACCCTTTTGTAATTCAGCTTTGATTTGTATGTGTCACTTTGTGCAATGGGATTGATTTGGTTGCATTGCGACAACGAGGTAGTGATGTGTGCTCTAGCTGAGGCGAGGAGCACAACATCACATTACGCGTTAGTTGAGCGGCATTGTCGCTTTATGACAATGGCTCCCTTGCGCTACCTCGTTACGTCATTTATTGTGTTTGCGATAACAGGGAGAAAAATAATAATAATGACATTATTATTTAAATGAGTAAAATAATGTCTTTTTCAATAAAAAGGGTGTTTTTGTTGCAGGGGTGACCTACCTAATGGGTCCTAATGGCCTTTATAATGTCCCCTTCTTAGCACTAGTCCTTTTGGAAGACTTTGGGCCCATTCCACTTCCCATGGGCAAGAAGGAGATGAATAAGAGGAGTAATTAACATGTTTTTTCAGTTATTTCGTGAGCATTGCATTCTTCTTTAGTAGTTTTATATATATGGTTGGGTCGGCTAGGTTAAGAAGAAAGACAAATGAAAAATAGAAGAGAAAGGATACATTATGAGGTTGGTCCTAATTGGGGGTATTCTAATTGGTTTTGGCATCATATCAAGGTATAAGACGGGGTTGTTTGGCTCATTTGCACATCATCATCTTGCTTACTAATCACTCAGCATGGTTTTTGGGCTGATTGCTCAACTACTTCCACTTAAGAATGAAAACTCTCGTGTGGCCAACAAGTGAGGACAAAAACCCTCCTTGTTTGATTGAAGAACAAAAACTCTTCAATCCATTAAGGACTCTCGATCCTAGGATTTCCAAAGAGCTTCAACAAGATTGATTTTGCAGATTTTCAGCTAGGGTTTGGTTCTACAGCGATTTTCAGGCCCTCTCCTAGGGGAATGACCAACCTTGTGATAGAGTTCAGAGGTTTTTAGAGCACGGAAACATCCAACTCATCCATCACTGTGTTTCTCACATTTTTAGCAGCCGGAATCTACATTGAGACTTCATTTTTGGGCTTGGAATCCTTCATTTCCAGCCACTTTTGTAAGGGTGTTCACTGCTGTCATTTTATTTAATTAAATAAATTCTACCTGGGGTTTGAAGGCATATTTCTTGCTTAATAATTGTTCTAAAATATTTTTAAGTTGCCCTACATGTTTTGGATGGTGTGAATGATGCATTTTTGAAGAGATATTGCATTTTCCTTACAGCTGTTATAAAAAAGCAGACTGTTGTACCTTGTCATAATTTTCAGTTTACTATCTATTGGGATTTGTGCAATTTCCCTTTGTTTTTAGTTAGAGCCTCGAAAGGGGCATTACAGCCTTATTCATCTAAGTTTATTTTCTCCTCCAAAGCCCTATGCTCTCATTTATCTCTCCGGCCCAAGCAAATCCATTAAGATGCCCTATGCACTTACCACCACTCAGCTCGGGCCAGCCTTGGGTGGGCATGGTCGTAGCCATGTCTCTACAACAATAGAGATGCACTTTTCAATTTAAACACTGGTAGTGTTCTCCACACTACGCATGTGGGATTAAACCCCACTAAGTTTTTAAAAGACTTGGTTGAGCTTGCCAAGCTCACCGGCAAGCCAACCCTCTTGTATCTTGTTGTTTCCACCATCGACAAGCCAGAAGTTGAGTTAGCTCCAACCAAGCCGAACATGCCTTCACCATCAAGTCGAACTCGAACGCCCAGCTCACACCAACCAAACCAACTTGCTTGCTCACATAAGCCGTGCATAGTTTCGTGGAGCTATCAATTTGTGCAGGTGTCGAAAGCACTTAACTATCTCTATATGCAATGCAATATAATATAAACTACTTAAATGTTTTTCCCACATTGCTTGTGGGATATAAGAGGTAAGGTATTTGCAAAAGCCAAGAGCTCGGGAGCCCCAACCACAAACTGCTTAAGACTGTCATGTTGTCCACTGCCAACCCTATCGCGTGTCCACGTCACTGCCGCCACCACATTCTCGCCCTTCCATGTAGCAGATAACAAGAAGTTCAGAGTTAAACCACTTGGAGAAGAAATTGAAAGTATTGCATGTGTGAATTGGAAGCTAAAAATAATTACATGCAAGAGTTTAAACAAAAAAGCACAAAGACTAAATTTAGCCAGGCATGGATAATCGCATGCGACATGGAGTCATTGGGGGGGCTCTAATAATATTAGAGAATGGTATAATTAACAAAGTCATAATTGGCATTTGTAGATAAGCCACAGAATATCAAGTGAGTCAAATCCTATTCTAGGCAAAATTGTGCACGGAGAGTTATAAAGGCAACATTCTAATGTAAAGGAAATAGTAGTTTTTAATATATAAAAAAGCTAAAAACCTAAAAATAAGAATGCATGAGTCCAAAACTTAAACAGAGAATGTAAAATTAGATGGAAGGAAATTATAAAAAACAAGGGAACAAGAAGACTTCAAAACACAGAACAAATCCGAGAAAGGACACAGAGATTACAGGGAGATACAGAAGCTTTGCAAAGACACCATGATGATAGGGGATGCACGAGGTTGTATGTGCAGCAGGAAATGCAAAGAGTCGAATTAATAGGTTTTATTCTTAAACTCATAAAATACTTTGTTGCTCCTTATATACTTGCATAATTGTCGCAATGGCTAAGGCCTCAGTTTAAACTTAGCGGGTCGTGGCTCCGAGCCTACAATCCTCTTCCTAACCTCTTTGCAAGTTAAACTTTGTATTAACCAAACTAAAAGAATTTAGAAGTCATTTTAATAACGGTTGGGCCTTGTATGAGCTTAGCCAAGAGGTTGGTCGTGCAGTCATGGGAAGTGACTTAGGATCTCGGGGTCCTAGGTTCGACCCACGAGTCCCACTATGTTTTACTAAAATATAGTTTAAAACAAACCATGAATTCAAATAGAGTATTATTTTAACTTGGTCGATACATAAACCACAATACAAGCATGGCCTCTTGGCTAAATGGAGTGATTTAGGGGCGAGGGGGCGAGGGCTTGTAGGCTTGATTCCCTCCCCTGTTCGTTTTAATGGAGAAATTTATCTAACAAATTTAGCTGAAATTTTATTTTGATAGGATATAAAAACCTAATCCTTAAGTTTGATTTGTAATTTAATTCATTAGTACATGCATATTAAATATAGAGTTAAATAAACATAAGTCTTTGTATGGCAGGCCAAGAATGTATCTCTATGGTTTGCACTCGTACATCTTTCATTCGACAAGGGTATTAAGGCAACAAATAGGAGACACACATGAACCAGCATACATGGATAGATTTAAAGGGGCTACAACGAGCACTAAGGTCGCATATCCAGAGGGCAGTAATCCCTACACTAGGTCAACCTAGGGTTTCCAAGGCCCGCAATCAAGATAGAGGAGAGTACCCTTCTAAAATAGTAGTAATGGATGAGAAGAGGTATAGATCTATAATGGATAAGGAAAGCATGCACAATATGACTGAAATGTAAATAAAGGAAAGCTAAGGAGCTGATCAAATAAGAGCACTATGATAACTAGCATCAATGTACATATAACACTAAGCTAACATAGAGAAATGTGGAGGGGAAATGAACTAATCTATGCAAAACGACAAAGAGAGATAAAACACTTATTTGTGGGGTGGTTGTTGATGCATCTATCTCTCTAGAGAAGCAGCACACCGAGAGAGAAAAGCTAGTAGGAGGAGAAGGGGAACATCATTTCTATTCTAGATTCACTATAGATGACCCAATAGTGCAAGCAATCCAATTAAGAAGAAGAGTGTCCAATACAATCCAAGCAAGTGCAAGATGAACCAAGGGTTGAGTGAGCAAATGCGAAGTTGGCGCAAAAGAGCAGAGTTGATGGTCGTTCTTGTGATTCGGGATTCCTTCCTTCATGAATGTCAAAGTGTGGTGTGTATATATACAACGCCATCACCCATGAGTGATGGCGTCGGCTAGGGAGAAACCTAACACCAACACCACCGCCCACGGGCGATGGCGTCGGCCAAGGATGACAATATGTCATACAAAGTGAAAATAGGTGTCATAGATCAAGTGGATGGATGAACAAGGTGTCAAACGTGCAATGTATGAGACATAAAGGGACAAGGATAACTAGTGCAAAGACAACTAAGGTTGGGACCACATAACAATACTCTCTATGTACTGTCTCTAACCCATAATGATTACGTGAATAATCATTCCCCATTCCCGACAAGCCCCTTAAGGCACCCGCTCAAGAAATAGATGCATCAGCGACCCTTATGCTGCACAAAATATTTTATTAACATGTAACAAAGATGAAAATTTGAAAAAGTAGATCTATACATATGCCCCAGCTGTTGATCATCCACATGTCATAATAGCGAAACATGGGGTGATTCAACAGAAAGAAATAGTTCATAACACGAAATCAAAAGAAATCGAAAGTAAGTGCATAAAAAGAATATTGAAAGTAATAAAGGACTAGCTGAAATGAAATATACCCACCAATGTGTACCTGATAGTGTTGTTCATCTTACCATGTGTGGGTGTAATCAATGTTGTAAGAACCTTGAAGAAGCAAAACTGAAAGGAAACACTAGAGGATCATCAATAAAATAAGACATAAATCACCTAGTTAAGGGCCATGGGACAGATGCCATGCCATAGTGTCGAGATGTTGTATGGTAGTATGGTGTCAAAAATAGGCAAAAATTGAAGATCATCGAAAGTATGCGTGTAATAGGTCAAAATGAACGGCATGAGAATACAATCAAGACATAACAAACAGCACATTTTGCGGAGTACGGGAACAAAAATGACAATTGTTTGAAGAATTAGGTTTATCACGACTGAATTTGAATAGAAAATTTTAGTTTTATATAGTGATTTTGGTTTTTATTTGCTTCTTTCTATTTTTTGTATTGAGAGAACTGAGCTCTGGAATTCCAAATTTGGGTGTATTTTGACAACATGGCATGAGTGAGAGGTGGCAACGGCGGACGAAAAGATAGTGCACGCGGCGGGGCGCGACCACAAGTAAGTCGATTGCTTTTAATTTTGTTGAGTAAATTAGGTGTTATTTGGTCTTTTTTGGTTTTTTGGAGTCGTTAGCGTGTCATTCTTGTCAAAACTTGCGTCATTGGGTAGGTTGGGACAAAATACAAGTGGGTTTGGGAGGGATTTGAATTCCATTTGGTGGTTTTGTCGATTTTTGTGAGTCAAACTTGGGAATGTCTCAGCCGCATTTTGGCTAGACGTCATCGTCCCCTTTGCAACAAGAGGGCCGATGGCATCGGGATGGGGGTAAAATGTTGCAATGGGCCGATGACGTTTGCCATAGGGCCAGTTGCGTTAGCTAGAGGGCCAATGCCGTACGAAAAGTTGTAGGTGTAAGTTGTAAGTTTTGATTTTTCGTTACAAATTGATTTTGTAGACTTCTAATGCTTGTTTGTTTTCATTTTTTGCGTGTAAGCAGAGCGTAGGAAACATTTTTTGAGGAGTGTGGATGTATCGTGGCTCAGTGGTTTGATTGCCGGCCTGACTCGGGCAGAGGCGACCCAATTACAAGGTTGTGGATTTGGGGGCATCATGCAGATGCCTAGGATACCATTGGATTTGGATTTGTTACAGATGTTCTTAGCCGCATGGGAAACTAGATCCAACACCTTTCAATGGTGGACAGGACAGGAGACCATGGAGATGGCATTGACCTTGGAGTATGGTCATGGGATTCTCGGGTTACCCATTATAGGGACCCATTGAAATGTCCCTCTTGGGGATGAGTAGGGACGAATGGGGTTTTTCCATCAATTATGATCCAAATCAACAACAAAACCAACAACACATCAAACTGAACATGGAAATAGATCAGCCACAAGTGAACTTCACACAAAGAAATGCCCTTCTCTAGGGCAGCGAACTGATATGAGACTTTGGGAGTCTCAAACCCTAGTCACGGATGAGGATCTCCTATCTTAATGAACATAACATTACCAAGGGTTGTGGGTGCCCATGTACACTTGTTGCTATTAATAATACTCCGAAGAGACCTGAAATCACACATCCTTCTCCACCTATCATGCTGAAATCTAGATAGATTAATTAGATTTGGAATAAAACAGTTGACCATACTTGTTTTATATTTTATCTTTCTATAAATACTTGGAGAGATGATGTTTGAGTACTTGTGGATGAGAGATATTGTTACCTTCACCTATAATTATGAGCTTTTTAGACTAATGTGGGTACTTCAACCTAAGTGACTTCATATGTTCTTGTGTGATATCTAAAGAGATTTAGATGCCCAAATTTGCAAGTGAAATCAGCAAGTGAGTAGATCTCTAGTGCATTACCTTAAGAGTTCCAAATATCAGCAAATGAGGTAGTGTTTACTCTACGTATATAGGGTTTCATATATGATTTATCTAACTCAAAGGCTCCAAACTCAAATGGATCGGTATAAGACCCAGACTTTGAAAGATATTGAATTGAAATCAAAAGTTGGAGACCGACACTCATTTGGTCTTCCGCTGCCCCATATACTATGGGTTAAGAATCAGAGGATAAATTCACTGACCAAATTATACGAACTTGACTAGGAGTAAAAAATATGCAAAGTGAGGTTCTGGAGATGATATTGACCAGCAATGTCTTGCCCTCTACATCCATGAGTCTTTGCTGCTCCGGGGATTTTATTCTTAGAATCCCCCTGTCGACATGTCAATGTGCAAGAGACGAAATGCAAGCTACTTTCCAGTTGGACCTTGAAAAGTGGAGGAAGTGGGAATGGAGAAGTTGCTACTTGTCATAGACAACAATGCATAGATCAAATTAAGAGTTTCCAAAGTTGTAACTTACCAAATTTGAGTCGATCACTACCAGCAGAATCGGATGCACAGACATACCAGAGGGCTTAGAAAAAATTGATTTGAATCCCCCTGGTGATTGCACTCATATTTCATTTTTTAGCAGGGGAGGAGGTTATATCATGCACCCCCTCTTCAGGTTGTCAGTCCATGCCCAGCTTAGCTTTAAGTCGGCAACTTTAATGTTATAAGTGATTTTGGATATGATTCCTGAATAGACCATTGGTCTAATCGTTATGCCCCCTCCTATCATTCCCTTGTTGGAAATTAACATCCTCTTTCTCCCCCGACTAAATCCATTAGCCAAGAGGCTCCTGGGAGTATTGGCTTCGGGTTTCCTTTCTGCTTTGTCTTTTCTCCTTTCTTCTATTTTTGGGAACTCGTTTTGAGTTGTCCCCACTCGCACTTTGTATATTGTTTGGGCTGCAGTCCCATTGACCTACTTTTGTGGTCATTCGTTGGACATTAATATATTTATCTCATTTTATCTTATCTATGATACCAAATCAATCCTTTAAGCAACTCCTCTAGGGCTAGGAAGAACAATGAATGCACTAGTAGTGCCAAATCAGCTCTCATGAGACTTCCTAGATGAAGCCTCCAATGGATCCCTTGAGGTTTTTTCGTTCCCAAGATAGATTATCACACCTTTGGGGTTTTATCCAAGGTGGAGAAGAAAGATACACACCGTGCACAATCCAAGAAGAATAACCAACATTCAATATGCTCCTTCAAGTGTAGCGAACTCCTCTTTATAGCCTCCCAATGCTAAATTAAAAGCTTTCAAGAGAACCGACCCATAATGGAAGAATAGAATGCTCCATATGCAAGACCGACCTCTCCCCAAAGAGAAACTAGAACAATGCTCACATAATTAAAAATATTTAAAAATACTTTTTGTACAAGTATGAGGCTCTAAGACTGATGTCCTTTGTACAAGTATAAGGCTCGGAGATTGATGTCCTTGAAAAGGGAGACATTACAGTCTTCCCTTCCCAAAAATTGTTTGTCCTCAAGAAATTGCAAGTACCTAGATCCCAAATAAATTTCAGCTGCTCCACCTTTGATGTACCTGCACATGAAGCAAACTTACTAAATAAAAAGGGTCTCCTTCATCCACTTATGCCTTGTGGAAATGATGGTCAATTCTCCTTCTTTGCTTGCACAACTCTCACACCTACATTGGCTGTCCCAAATTACCATAATGCCGCCCCAAACATCTTCATAATCATACATCCCCTCAAATATTAGGAAGGCAATGGAATGAACCAATCTCATACCAATTGTATCCAAGCTGCTTATGAGGGTGTCGCTCTCAAGAGGAGCTAAAAACTTTTCTTTTAGAACTGCTACAAGGACAGTTGTAAATGCATCATGATTGCTTCCATTTCCCAAAACATAGAATGAAAAACCAAAATCATACCTCACCCTTTGTTGATACCAACACAACAACTTTGTTATAGGGGCTGGAAATGATCCCATACCATGTGTTAATGATGCTACAAACTGAAAATTAGCACACCTTTTGACTGAATTCTCTTGTGAGCTTACCCACATATCCCTATGCAAATTGGATGTGTATTAAAACAGTATAAAAATCAGAAAAGATGGAGCTACTATGTACGCGCATACCTTCATTGACTGAACTAACATCAATACAAATGCTCAATTGAAAATCATCCTCATTAGTGATCACATCTCTTTGTATGGTAGTCATTTCAATATTCATTGGAGCAGCAAAAAGTATAGCAGTATTCACATTCCCCTTTGCATGCCAAAATTTCAGTTCACCAATTTGTACACTTTACCTTCTTTTCTTCCATGCCCAGCTGAGTTGTGTGGCTAAAAATGGCCATGAAGTGTCAATCAAACACCCTTTCTTCAACCACCTTCATGAGCCCCTTGCTCCTTGGCATGGATGAGCTCTTCCTAGCCCCATACATTATGTAAAAGGATGAAAACAACCCATACAATGACTTCTGAGCCAAAACTGAAATAAGATAGGGACTTACATCATGTTTTTGTGCTCCAAAAAGTGGCAGTTCAACTCTGGATGACCGTTGTAGCAAAATGGAACTTGGAGGGTGACATATACCACCTTCCCATGCTACGAAATGTGAAATTCCTCCTTAGAAAGATCGATGACCAAAACTGCATGTATTAGTTGCCTCATATCATGTATTACCATCATCTGGGGCTGATTTATCCCTTAGAAGGACCATTGTTCCAAAACTGAACATAGAGGATGTATTATATTATGTTTCAACACTACAAAAGGCGAATTTACCTCTTCCAATGACTGTCGTACCAACCTTGCAAGTATGAAGCCTTTCCCACCATGTAGCATCCAAGCTAAGAGTTGAGTTCCCCTACGAAGGTACAACATGTTAGGACTGCCCGGAAGAACATGACAACTCAGACTTTCTAAGTTACGATCAACATTCCTCTCCCTCTTATCTTTGCCCAAATTTTGATGGCATTTGTGTGTGGGGTATCTTCGTCAATCTTCCATTCATGTAAATTTGACTTCCTTGCATCACTTGACCACATGCCAATATTAGTAACTGTGTATATGAATTAGTTAACAATGCATAAGAAATCAGAGCTAACACCTAATAGCTTCAATACAATGCTAACTAGATCAATATACCATCATGCTTAGAGCTTAAGAAAAGTTAATCTATTAACATATTTGCATTAGAACATGAAATGAAGATTCAAACTAACATACTAAACAAATTAACCTCTATCTCTAATTGAATGCTAATGAAATGAACCTATTTAGATCCTTAGCAATAAAAAGGGTTGATTGTATGCTTGAATCCCAAGGTTTTCAAGAATGGAGTCTTGTCAATCCATGGCTACAAGACCATTTGACATATCTCCATATGACTTCAAAACTTGGATGGATGAATGCAAGAAATAAAGATAGCTAGCTCCTCTAATGGAAGAATTCTCTAAGATGATAAAATGGCTATAGTATAGGCTCTATGCTCATTTAGGTGTGTAGGTGTAAATAGAAAGGTAGGAGGAGGGCTCCTTATATAGCCCAATGGATAAAAGAATCTCTACATCCCTTTACATGTGGGATAATAGCTAGGTTGAGTTAGTTGTGGATAAGGATGGTTTAGAAAGGGTTGAGTCAACCTTAGGAGAGTTTATTTTGTCCTTTAGTGACTCATGGGGTTTTGAGGGGATTTATTAATTAACCCAAGTGATTAATTAATAGGTGAGCAAGCTTATTGAAGCTTTTTAGAGGAATAATTAGCATGATTTAGACTATGGGAGGATTTTAATCAAATAAATGATGATTTATTGATTTAATAGAAAAGGAAGCTAATTAATTAATAATAATTAATTAGTCTAGATAGAAAGGGGGATTAATTAACGGAAGGTCATTAATTGGCGTATTTGCTGGATAGAAGAGTTAATTAATTAACGTAATGTAACTAATTAACGGTGATAGAAGAGAAAATGAGCATTTATTGACGATATGTCGTCAATTTGCGGGAAAGGATATAATTAGCGCAATTTAAGTATTTAAATTGCTCGAGCTAAATTATAGGTGTCTACATTTTCCCCTCTTTGGGGTGGCGTAAGTGACGCCACTTCAAAGATAGTAGACCGGTAAAATTTTGAAGGGGTAGAAGAAAAATTAGTAGAAGTGAGAGATGCCCCCTCGAGTGTCGATGGGGTGATGAAAGAAGGCGATTGATGATCAAAAAAGGTGAGAGAAATGGATAGAAGAATGGGTAGGGGCATGCGGCCCTGAGTGAATTAGAAGAATAAAGTTGACAGAAGAATGATATAGAGGAAAAATGAAGATGGCGAGAAAGGAATGAGCTTTCATCCAGTATATTAAAAAACAACTTCCGTGTCATCATATTACCAAAGATCTACATCATTGGTCTTTATTAAAAATATAAGCATACGACAAAAGTAGAATGGCATGAAAATCCATACTACGAACAATTGTCCATTGTTGAAAACACCAACTCCATGCAACATACAAAATGCAATGCAATACGAGAAAGTAAAAGATGCCTAACTCCCTGCAACATACATAATGTAATGCAATACAAGAAAGTAAACAAGCTAACCTAACAAAGAAACATAATGCAATGTTTTTGTTATCAAGATTTGATTCCAACATGTGTGAATTAACGACAATGGTTAAAAGATGGTGCCCCAAGCAAGGATACATGCAAGGGGAATAACAGAGGACACTTAGGTCCTATGAAAATTTCAGTGCACTATGAAACAATACCAAGCAACTCATTGTACCCTCAGAGTACAAACATAATAAGCAAACCAGCTTTGTTAATGGAGGCAGATCAAGATGATCCACGAGTCACGCACAAGAATAGGCGAGAACCAAAGAGCAACGTTTTGTAAGATGATTATTATTGTTTTTTATTGTTTGGAAACATATTTGAATGTTTTTTATTTTGAAAGTTTTCTGAAACTATGTACAAGAAGACAAAAAAGCGTAGATTCCCTCAGCAATAGATGGGATGTACAAGGGAAAAATGTCACGCGTATGCACAAGAAAGTGAAGATGCGAAAATGCCCCAGTAATTAGGTGGGAGTATTCAAAGGCAAACTCTTCACGCGTTGAAGGGGGATCAAGGCCAATATAAAATAGGTTCAATCATGAGGTTAGCAAGGATGCCCCCAAGTAAGCTAACCAAGAAATGCACATGAGAGAAAAGAAGTAGAAAATTGTCTTATTGAAAGGGGACAAAAGTGTCTGCAAATATGGTAAAGAGGACATCCTATACACATGGATGTTCTAAATGATTTTGAAGAACAAAGGATGCTATGAAAAGATTTAGAAGGTGGTCGATGAAAAAGTGATTATCCCAAGGCACAAATCATGAGACAAGACATGCGCTAAAGCAAGAGTTTGAACAAAGTCCAAAAAGCAACACTTGGTAACATACTAATCATGTTTTACTCATAGAGATCCAGTGTGTGCACATGGAAATGAATTACCTCTTGAAGGAAAGAGTTGATAGACAACAAGTGAAGACACTAGCCAATGTGTAGGAATGATTTAGTTTGAAAGGTGATTTGTGAATGGATTGTGGAAGGAGAGTCGTACATTGCTCCGCTACCAGCCAGCGTCCATAGCCTCGATGGAGATGCATTTGATTCTAATCACAACATTTCTCTACTACCAGTCAGGAATTCATAGCCTCGATAGAGATTATTGGAAATACCCCAAGAGAGAGTTATATATCAATTTGCTTTTTCAAAATATTCTGAAAAACTTATTTCAGCTCTCTTGTTTAACAAGGGGTTAAGAACCCTGATGGCTTGATGGAAGGATGTGGAAGTGATTGT
This sequence comes from Taxus chinensis, assembly GCA_019776745.2. NCBI lineage: Eukaryota > Viridiplantae > Streptophyta > Pinopsida > Cupressales > Taxaceae > Taxus > Taxus chinensis. The sequence goes on from CM034154.1 coordinate 304,985,911, forward strand.
GATGACGACATTGGCTAGTGTCAAAAAATACGCCCAAAAATTCTTCCCAACAAGTTTATTATATGTAGATAGTGATAGGATCTCTAAGAGGTCAGTCGTTCTTTAATTTACCAAGGTGATGAAAGACCAAGGTCAAATAGATACCATAGAGATAAATGTCACAAAATGTGTACAAAATAAGCTAACCAAAATATCATCGAAGGGATGAAAATGGTGGATGACTTGCAGAGGAATATGAAAGAAAGGGAAGAAAGAACATCCATGCTAATTGTAATGCAATATGTTTTTCTATTTTTTTTTTTTAAATAAAATAAAATTGTTAATGTTTGATCAATTTGTACATTTTTGAATGTTTTTTCGATTTGAATTTTTGATAAGGGACCAACCATGCCACTGAAGAATCCAAAAATTATGTTCACGATTTTTTCTTAAGGGAGATCAAGCGTGTTTGTTTTTCAAGAGTGATATTATCCCCGATCTCGATGATCATGGTGAGTTCACACTCAACAAATGATTGTGATTTGTTTTGAAACATGGGTTTTGTATGTGGGAGATTGAGTTCCCTATCCATAGGTTTTTGCACTTTGTGCCATACTTGATGGGTACATTGGTGTGCATTATGGAATCATGTTTGATTTTGAATTTTATAATCATTTGAGTTGTTGGGAGCTTTGGAGCTCTTTGGAGTTTTGATCTTAGCTTGATAAAGAACTTGTCTGGGTTTCTTATAAGCTAATGCTTGACTTATCTGATCCCAAGAAGTGGGAGAAGAATGTGGATGTTTAGAATTGATGAGAGGAATGACGGTGGGCTTGCCACAATCATTGATAGCATAATGTGACAGATGAAAAGGATACGGTCCAAGAATTGAAGAATATGGGCTACCAGGAGGTGAGCCACAGACAGAAGATGGAAGGCTACTTGGATGTGGCCCTAGTATAGAGGAAGAAGGGCTACTAGGAGGTGGCCCAAGAATAGAAGATGAGGGGCTACCCGAAGGTGTCCCATATATAAAAGACAAGGGGCTAGTTAGACGTGGCCCTAGAATAGAAGGTAATGGGCTACCCGAAGGAGACCCATAAGTAGATGATGAAGGGATACTTGGAGGTGGCCCATATATAGAAGAAGGTGATGGGATACTTGGTGATGACCCAAAGTGTGATTGTGATTGAGGAATTGTGATATGTAAAGAAGAATTGGGTGATGAGAAGATGGGCCATGGCTCAATACTAGACCCAGGCAGTTCATCACAAAATGAAGAATGTGAGGATGGAAGAATAAGAGGAGGATCAAGTTGCATGCTCTTAGGCTCTTCCTCTATTTCTTGATAAAAGGAATCAACCTTTTCCCCACAATACGTGAACACATCGAAGTTCTAAAGAGAATCCTTTGATCATAATTTGTTAGAGGGATATCTTCATGTGCCCCTATAAATGTCCATGATCGCTCCTTCATTCTGAAAGAAATCAATTGGTATGGGTTGTTGATTGACCACAAGGGTTTGATTGGAAGAAAAAGGTCCAACTGGTGTGGAAGACTTAGAAGATGTTTGATGATGATTGATAGAAGAAGATGACTCAAGAGATGAAGTAGACTTAGGGCTATATGTCTCGTGAGTAGAAGAAGATGTGGATTTAGAATTGGTTGGTATAGGTTTCCCTATAAGATGACATCGTGGAGGAAGAATATAGGAGGATTTCGTATCCAAAATTCATAGTTATGACGTAGGAGTTGACTTAGATGATTGAATAGAAGGAATTTGAGTTGCACAAATCTTCAAAGGAGGAAGGGTTCGTTGAGGTGACTGATAAAAGAGGTCTTGCAAAGAAGGGGAGGATCATAATTGAAGAATCACATTAGATGTTTTATAAAGAAGGTCTTGCAAAGAAGTGGAGGACCACGACTTAAAGGAGAGGACCGCGACTTTGAATTGGATGAATGATAAAGGAGGTCCCATGTGAAGAAAGGGGGGAATAAAGAATCGTAGTAGAAGTATGATGAAGGAGGTCCTGCGAAGAAGGGGAGGACCATGACTTAGGAGTCAAATTAGATGAATCTGAATAGTAGTTTGGATCTGAATCATCAGAAGAATCGGAGGAAATATTTGGATTGGAATCCTCAGAAGAAGAGAAAATGTTTGGATTAGAATCAGAAGAAGAGTGGGGGAACCCAAATAATAATTTGGATCAGAAGTGTCCAAACCATACCACTGACTATGAGATGAAGGTGGGGAATGGGTTACCCGAATGGGTTCTCTAGCGTGAAGAACCAAACATGGTTTAGTCATGATGGGCATCTTTTGATGTGAACTCCTAAATTTTGATTCTTTATGGTCGTATGTATAAGGAACCTTGTGATAATCAGTCATGGTTGGCATTCACTAAGTCCAAATGCCTAGACCTAGATAGTGTGATTGAACTCCTTCAAATAGAAGGAAGTTCCATGTCAATTTGGGTAGCATAACGACAACCAACTAGACATTTTGCAAACAGATAGGGGATGCTTGTGTGATTTTCCAAAGGGAAGCTAAGGAAAACATACATCGTGTTGACATAAGATTGATAATCCAACAAGGTTTGGACAACAAGTTTGGAGGCGTAAATGTCAAAGGATTGATCAAAATTTTAGCAACATAAAGGATACAAAGGAAATATTTCCAATGTTTGATTGATGCAAAAGTTGCTTGATAGGAAATTTTTTTGCTAAGGTTTGAATGATATGTTAAAAAATGATCATGAACTTAGGAAAAAAAAGATCAAGAGGATCAAATACCCAAAGGATTGTCCTAGAAATGAGTTTATAAGGTGGATAAACACAAGGAACAATCACGCAAGTTCAAACACAAAGCCAAATTAATGACCAAAGAATAATGAAGAATCAATGGATCAAAGTGATTGTCCTAAATGGATAAGTCAAAATGACGAATAATCGCAAGAAACAATCACACAAGGTTTGTTTTGAACCAATCAATCAATGAACTTACTTCCCAAGTTGTTTCCAAATGGTAGTTTGACATTTAAGATGATCAACAAAATGTCACCACTTATGTCAAGTTCAAAGAAATGAACAAGATGTAAATAATAACAAAAAGTTGATATGATCCCCAAACAAAGTATACTAAAAGTGAGCTTGAATCCAATCAAGACCTATATCTCAAAAAGTGGAAGTTACGAGTATGAACGATGCAACAATACCACTAAGATATGTTAACCAAACTTTATGGAAAAGTAAGGTATTAATATCAAAATAATATTGATATGATGTGCAAAAAGGTAACACTCAACACCTTTCAAAATTGAGGTAGTAATTGAAATCAAAATAGGGCTAGAGTATACCAAGGAATTGTTAGAGTGTGTATAGCGTAATGTCACAATATAGATATTTAGGCCAAGTTTACGAGAAACAAGACGTAAATACCAAAATTGTAGCGACACGATATAAACAAAATAACAGTTCAAAGGAGAATCAAGGTGATGAATCAAGCCTAACTACGATGACGATCTTGACTTGGGTATCAAGATCAAAAAGGCTACCAATGATATGAAAACATCTCCACACACTTTAGATGTTTAACAACTCATCCGCAAACATGGATGAGCGTAAACAGACACAAAAGTGGAAAATACAATCAATTAGCAACACAAGGGTAGTCACTCTTCTTCTAATCAACAAAGTGTCAAAAGAAAGTGAAGGAAGTAGATCAATTGGGGGTGAAAAATGTTGGCCTCACTTCAGCAAAGTTTCACCTCACCTTAGGGCGAGTGAAAAACTAAGCAAAAGTAACGCTTCACACGTTTCGTGATGAATAATGGCTCTCAACTCAAATTGGTTTTGAAATGGTCAAAGTTGGCTCCTAGTCAAAGATAGCTTCCTAGGTGGTTCACTCAACTAGGTGTCGAAAGTTATCTAAGAGCGAGCTCAGTTTGTCAAGGTTTCCTAAGGATTATCTCGGCTTTACTTTACCCCCTTCAAGCACAGTGGGCAATAAATGTGTCCATTGTGTACTCTCACTGGGGTCGCGATACAAATAACTTTGACGCTAAATCTCATGTGTATACTAGTCAAGTAGGTGTGCGGAGCACTTCCCATTTCATCCACAAGGTTCCCTCTTGCATGGACTACTTTGGGGTTCCTAGGACCACCCCCATTGTTGTAGCTTAAGGCTTATGCCAAAGGGGTTATGTCCTAGTTTTAAGTGGACGGGGCGTACCCTTATCCGAACTTGCAAATCAAGTGTTTTGAATGTGGTGTGTTTTTTTATCTTTTAGACTTAATGTGGTTTAGTCGTTCGCCATTTGACTACCTGTAACACACGTGTAATTAGAAAAGTTTGTTTCGAACTCCTTTCTTTGACAAGTGTTTTTAGGTTCTGCACTCAAACGTTAGTAGTTCTTCAAACAAATCACATTATTTAAAAAAGGATTAAGAGTTTCTTTTGATTCTCAAGATCATCTAAGGATGCAAGAAAATACCATACAGAAAAAATAATCCAACTAAAAAGTCAATGAAAGCTTTGCAATTAAAGAACCATACAAGAAGCTTGATAAATGTTCATTCCCTTAAACCAAAAATGAAAGATGAAGTTTCCAATTAACCAAATGTTAAAAAATGAAGACTAATGTTGTTTTTTATTCTCAAGATCATCCTAAGGTGCAAGAGAAAAGCATACACAAAATTTAGTCCAACTAGATAGAAATAGAAAACTTCAAATCAAAGGACCATAAAAAAATGCTTTGTAAAAGGTTCATTCCCTTAAGCAAAATGAATAATCAAATTTCCAAGTTAATCCAAATGTTAAAAAGATAGAGATCAAAGTTGTTTTTGATTCTCAATATCACCAAAAGGTGCAAGAGAAGAGCATACACAAGCTTTGGTATAAATCAAGTAAAGCATGGAAATACAACATTCATCAAAACATTAGACATGTTAGAAAATGACCAGTTTTACAATAAAGGGAAAACCTACAATTTCTGTAAGTATAAATCCAAAATTTATGTTTTCATTGCATAGTTCACTTCAATACCTTTCCAACACCAAAAAACGAAGTCATTTCGAGTTCGAAAGTAAAAGTTATGGCCTTCGGAATATGTGTTACGCATATGCTCTTATGCTCACGGGTATGCACTTAACATGTACTCAAAAAATGTGAAAAAAACGCCTCTTAATCTACAAAAAGGTCAAAGTCTTCCAACCAAGATTCAATTTTGACAACAACCCATCACATTAGTATATGAGTAGAAGACTTAACGCTGTCAAACATTAACATTCACGATCAAAAACTTAACATTTTCAAGAAATTGACAAAACTGGCATATAGAATGTTGAAAAAGTAAGCTCTAAAAATGAAAACATGGAGAAATCTTGAAATTTTCTCACCAAGATTCAATTTTGACACAACCCACCACATTAATATGTAAATAGAAGACTCAGCACTATCAAACACTAACCTACATGCTCAAAAATTTAAGATTTTCAAAAAAAAGACAAAACTAGCATGTGGAATGTTGAAAAATGAAGCTCTAAACATGAAAACATGAAATCTTGAAATTTTTCTATCAAAGATCCAATTTTGACAATTCCATCACATTAATATGTAAATAGAAGATTCAACACTATCAAAGACTAACCTACATGCTTAAGAATTTAAAACAAGAAATTGACAAAACTCATGTAGAATGTTGAAAAATGAAACCTAAACATGAAAAAGAGAAATCTTGACATCAAGATCCAATTTTAACAACATGCAAACTCAACAAAACAAGTTAAGAAAAATAAGTTAGATCAACATGTGCAAAAGAGGGTTACTAACCAAAATTGAAACATAACTACAAAAACTTGAAATTAAGTGCAAAGGACAATAGAGTAAGTCCCACTGGGCATGCCAAATGTGTATATGAATTAGTTAATAATGCAAAAGAAATCAAAGCTAACACCTAATAGCTTCAATACAATGCTAACTAGATCAATATATCATCATGCTTAAGAGCTTAAGCAAAGCTAATCTATTAACATATTTGCATTAGAACATGAAATAAAGATTCAAACTAACATGCTAAACAAATTAACCTCTATCTCTAATTGAATGCTAATGAAATGAACCTATTTAGATCCTTAGCAATCAAAAGGGTTGATTGTATGCTTGAATCCCAAGGTTTTCAAGAATGGAGTCTTGTCAATCCATGACTACAAGACCATTTGACATATCTCCATATGACTTCAAAACTTGGATGGATGAATGCAAGAAATGAAAATAGCTAGCTCCTCTAATGGAAGAATTCTCTAAGATGATAAAATGGCTATAGTATAGGCTTTATGCTCATTTAGGTGTGTAGGTGTAAACAGAAAGGTAGGAGGGCTCCTTACATAGCCCAATGGATAAAAAAATCTCTAAACCCCTTTACATGTGGGATAATAGCTAAGTTGAGTTTGTTGTGGATAAGGATGGTTAAAAGGGGTTGAGTCAACCTTATGAGAGTTTTTGTCTTTTAGTGACACATCGGGTTTGAGGGGATTTATTAATTAACCCAAGTGATTAATTAATAGGTGAGCAAACTTATTGAAGCTTTTTAGAGGAATAATTATGATTTATGATTTATCAAATAAACTATTGATGGGAGGATTTTAATCAAATAAATGATGATTTATTGATTTAATAGAAAAGGAAGCTTAATTAATTAATAAATAATTAATTAGTCTAGATAGAAAGGGGAGATTAATTAAAGGAAAGGTCATTAATTGGTGTATTTGTTGGATAGAAGAGTTAATTAATTAACGTAATGTAACTAATTAACGGTGATAAAAGAGAAAATGAGCATTTCTTGACGATATGTCATCAATTTGCGGGAAAGGATATAATTAGCGCAATTTAAGTATTTACATTGTTTGAGCTAAATTATAGGTGTCTACAGTAACCAAGGAAATATCAAGTATCCAAGAGTTCTTACCTTCTTCTTTTTCTTGCATGATTTGTTTTAAGGGCATGTCAACCACTCACTTCTCCTCATTGCTGCTCGGAAAATCAGCGAATGGCTTCTCTTTCAATCCACCTTTAAGATCACCCAAATCCCATTCCTTCATGTGCATGCCATTAGGAACTTGCAAGCTTATCATTTCCTTTAATATCCTCTTATTACTACTCAAGACATGTCCCAATAAATGCAAAGATGGAAACAATAATTTGGAAGTGTACATACCAATTTGTGGGCTATCCACCCATGTTATGCTATCCAATGTGTTGTTCCCTTTGATGTTATACCCCCCTTGAAGCCACTTATCTTCAACAAACAGAGCTACCTTTTCCATGCAATCATCCATACTTTGAACACACATATAAGTATCATCCTCATGGCTTGTGCTTGAGTTCCCAACCTCATCCTTTTGCCTCGTATGGACTGCAGATTTGTGCAAACCAGCAAGCTGAATGTTTATTTTTTCTTCCAATAAGTGAGCCCCAATCACCAAATATTGTGGGCACATACTTGGAAACTCTTCATAGCTTCCTTCTATGTTGTGAGCTTTCTTAATCAACTCTTCATGAAATGTTGTTTGGGAATATTCAGCGAGTCGATCATGATCAAGGGCAACCAGAAGTGTACTCTTTTCCAAGAAAAATTTGCCTCATACATATTTATCATCTTCATACAAATCTGAGTATCCACATACAATCATTGGAAACCAAATAAATATCATTAAATACCAATGAACTTTTACCTTGGTCAGCCTTACAAATTTGCACATTGAATCTTTCCATGATCTTTTGACTGAAATCATCAAAGAAGCAAACCGAATCCTCTCCTTGGGTTTTTACCACATGGTACCACCAATCTCTTGCAATCCCTTTCAATTGAAAAGCGATGAATTCAAGGGCATCCTCCAAACACATAGGGTTTGATTACAACTATGCCTCCAATTCTGACAACCATAATCTTAATGAAAGTTTGTTAGTACAATCAAAATTAGAGGTCTTACCCTTCCATGCACCATTGTTGCTTCCTTTTGGTGTGATATGGTTCAACGGTGCCATCAACTCCTCACACTTGGAATCTTCCATTGAAACCATGTGTCCTTTGAAGATCCAAGCTCTGATACCACTTAAATGTCCCTCTTGGGGCTGAATAGGGACAAACGGGGTTTTTCCCTCAATTATGATCCAAATCAACAACAAAACCAGCAACACATCAAACTGAACATGGAAATAGATCAACCACAAGTGAACTTCACACAAAGAAATGCCCTTCTCTAGGGCATCGAACTGATATGAGACTTTGGGAGTCTCAAACCCTAGTCAAAACATCTCCATTCTTCATGAAATAAATACCAACATGCACGGCAACACATAGATATTATTTGTGAAATAAAACTGAATTTACAACCACTAAAATAGTTGGAAATTAATTATTTCATAATAACACAGCTGAAACTTCTAAAATTCGTAACTCCATGCAAAATAGGAATTAGAACACATGATAGCTCAAAAAAATCATGAGAAGACAAGCTATATAACAAAAGTAACCTCATAATTTTCCAACCACGAAATCATGCCCAAATATGGAACCGAAATCTACAATTGAGTAGATAAATATGAAACCCTACTCCAAAAATCACCAAATCGTAGTCTCTATCTCCAAATATAATGACAAATCTGAATATGAACTCAAATCACAATTATCAGCTCTCAATGATACCAAATCAGTCCCTTAAGCAACTCGCCTAGGGCTAGGAAGAATAGTGAATGCACGAGTGTACCAAATCAGCTCTCATGAGACTCCTAGATGAAGCCTTCAATGGATCCCTTGAGGGTTTTCGTCCCCCAAGAGAGGTTATCACACCTTTGGGTTTTCGTCCGAGGTAGAGAAGGAAGATGCACACCATGCACAATCCAAGAAGAATAACCAACATCCAATATGCTCCTTCAAGTGTGACCAACTCCTCTTTATCGCCTCCCAATGCTAAATTAGAAGCTTCCAAGAGGACCAACCCATAATGGAAGAATAAAATACTCCACATGAAAGAACGACCTCTCCCCAATGAGAAATTAGAACAAAAATGCTCACATAATTCCATGACCGACCTCCAAGCATACAAAAGTATTTTAAAATACTTTTTTTACAAGTATGAAGCTCTAAGAGTGATGTCCTTGAAAAAGGGGACATTACACCCATATGTATTGTAATTTGAGCTAAGTTGTTGCAGAGCAGAGAGCCTTAGCCGCATAGGCTACTGGGAGCGGGACATACAACAAGAGTATGTTATGTGTCCGACTCGGCGCAGTGCAGGCTACAGGGATTCTGGATATCCAAAAAGTAGTTATGGGGTTGTTGTGGCATAGATAGTGTGCCACAAAGCAGATGGAGCCATCCCATTGTTTTTTATCACAGTATGCAGAGATGTTGTAGATCAAGGGGTATTGTTCAACTGGGGCACCACCATATGGGTGCAGTTGGTGCACAATCTCTACAGGGTCATGCGCAGAGGTCAAAGGGTCATGGAACCCGTCATATTATTGACCGCTTGGATATATGAGAGGTTCTCGATGTAGAGGTCTGCAAGGACACCATTGGCAGTAGTGGCGGATGCCCTGAGAGTGCATCAGTGGGCACAGGGGCCGGCAATGAGATCACTCAAAGCATTCCGACCACTAGCACTAGTGGGTTAGAATGATGTTACATGATAGTCCTACACAGGGAATGTGGATCAGTGGCCCAGTTGCCACAGGACAGAGTACTTAGAGGCCATCACCAAGGCGATAAGGCATTACATCTATTAGGTGGAGACCCTTGTGGTGAGCAAGGTTCTGAGACAGTTTGGGCGACGAGCGCCCGTGGTGATACCGCCATTGCCACCCTGCCAGCGTCGTCATGATAGAGAGGCTATAGGAGCAGAGGTGAGGGTACCAGCATTATGACCCCGTAGGATACAAGCAACGGGTGCACATGGCCGAACGCAACGTCATCGTGGTGGGGATGCTCAGGGCCCACCACAGATCATAGCCGTTAGTGGTTCAGAAGGGGGATCCGATGGAGGATCCACCAACACAACTTCACAAGTCAAGGGTGCAAGCGGAATTGGTCCTAGCACCAGAGGAGTAGCGGGGCAGCCAACAACATGGCTGAGGGAGCATAAGATGAGACAACCAGGAGGAGCTTACCTAACACCAATCGAGGTCTAGATGGCCATGTACCTGAGGTAGAGGCAAAGACCACAACGTAGAGGGGATATGATATTGGTGCCCCAAGACAACTGGGCATAGTATGTAGGAGCGAGACCTCGTCGTGATGACGAGGAGGCATTGGGCGGCCGCGAAGAGGGCGAGACCATCATGGAGAGGCTTGGGCAGCCAAGTATGTGTGATATTATGTTGTTTAGATGATTTTCGAGAAATGGGTTTCACGTGCTATATGGATATCATAAGTAACATGTGTTGTTTATTTGGTTTTGTAGAGCAGACGGTGGAGTGGCACTTATTAATAGAGATTGCGCACCATGAGATCCTAGATCCCATGTTGAATGTCCAAGACACTACAGTGATGGTGGATCCAGTTGCACTATCGACGGGAGATTCAGTGAGCTCATTTCGTCTGGTTGGAGAGGCATCCCGGACACTACAAAGATATAGGGATGCATAGGCAATGACAGCTAGCAGCAGCATAGATGTGATGTTGCAGAGTCTATTGTAGGTGTTGGTGGCCCTGGTTCAGGAGCAAGCAACCCTCCTATTAGATGCCTAGAGAGTAGCGACGAGGATTACCTCCTTGGAGACACAACTGGAGAGAGTGCAAGGAGAGGCCTCTAGAGCCCGATCTAGGGCAGAGCCTCTACCGCACACAACCCGACCTACCATCACAACCCCATTGGCCCAAAGTATCCAGAGACCCCCCATAAGGAGTGAGGGTGCTTAAGCCATTTTGTAGATGGGCCAGAGCTATATATTGATTTTGTAGATGTATAAAAACTAATTTGAGATATATATAGATGATGATTTTGGCGATGTTTGATGGATTGTTGTGTGTATGTTGTTTTGATTATCATTTTCCTACTTTCCACATGTATGTATGCAATGATACCCATGATACTTTGGAATAATGATAATGTGATTAGAATGGTAAATCCGATGGGAAGCGGATGAATAAGATAGCCCAACCCACGCGATATGAAGAAGCCAAGAGGTGGAATAAGGCCAAGACATCCAATGGTAGGATGTCAAGGTGCGATCAGGTAAATAAATCCAAGCAAGGCTATAAGCCTAAGCAATGATGCACAAAATACCGCAGCGATCTAATAGGAAAGATAGGGGCGAATCGGAGCCAGAATATGCAAAAACGAAACCGAGGCACTCCAATTGTAAGAGAAACCAGGGCATATATGGTGATAAATCTAAGTGGGGCAAATAGCCCAAGCAAGAATGTAACGAGATATAAGGAAGTGTGTGAAAATCCCAAGGGGTGATAGGGAGCCCAAGCGAAGACAAAAGGTAGTGCGTAAAAACCCAAGTGGGGGTCAAGAGCCCATGCAACGACAAGGGTTCAAGATAAAGGAGGAAAATAAGGTGTAATCAAGGTACTAGCCACGACGGGCAAAAGTTTGCAACGTACCAGTGATGATGTCTTCAACTTAATTCAAGATGTGACTTCTAGCACGAGTCATGGGGTCTTTGATGGCATGTTGTGTAATAGCGATTTGCCGATGAACTTCAGATCTTGTGGCAAATAAGGTGTCATCGATACGGTCCTCCAACTAGGTAAGAATGTCATGCCGAATGTTATTCATGGAGGGACGAGGATCGGGGCGAGGTGGTAGTCCATAATAGGTTGTGGTATAGCTGGTCGAGGGGAAGATGGTCGGTTCCAAGAGGAATCAGCCCCACGCCTCCGATTGTGGGAAGAAGTTTTGGGAATGGGACGCTTGCTATGCAGAACCCGACAGTCGATGTCGGTGTGCGCGCAATACTCGTGATGAAAGAAAAAGAAGGGAGCCAAAGTGGAAGGTTGTGTAACCTTTCTGGTTTGGTAGCGTTTGACCTCAACTTCGAGCTTCTTCATGTGGCATCAATAGGCTCTACAATCAAAAACATCATGTCCCGGAACCTCGTGTCGTGTGCAATACAGCTTGGTCATAGAGGACTGAGGATTCATAAGGGCAAGAGGTAGGGAGAGAAGTCTCGTAGGTTGCAGAGGGCTAGTGAGAGTATTTGAAGGCACCGATGCAATGGGCAAAGATGGTGTCAATGGAGCAATATGTTGCTCAGTCATCGAGGCACAGTAGATGGGATCATTGCCCATGAGATCATCAACTTCGTAGTCAAAACCAGCGACCCGATCATCCGCTTTTGTAAGGGAAAATGGATCGGCTAGGCTGATGGTAGTATGTGGAGATCTAGCCGATGGAGCAATCTGAGGCTCAGGCACCGGTTGGGAAGAAGTATCAACTACGCTCAAGGATTCCTCTTGTATTAGGATGACGTTCACGTCATGAGCGAATTTGGTGAGAAGAGTCTCTTGGTAACGCAAGACTTCCCTATCACGAATATGGGCATAGCTAGTCGAGTGAGGGTCGTCTAAAGCGTAATTGTCATCATAATCTGATTTGGAGGCATCCACCGCACAAGAATCGACTATGGCCTCTAGTCGGACCACATGCTCTAGTGGGGGTTGCGGTGTACGTGAGATGAGTGTTGGAACCGAAGGCTCCTTACGAGAACGATACCGCAAGGACGCAGTCTGGATATGATAAGCTCAGGAAGATTGGAAGTATTGATTCTAATTGCGACCTCATCGGGCTCATCTTCATCCGACTTCAAGAGATTCGTAGGCGTGCGTCTGACCAATTCGAGATGACCGGCATTGTTGCGAAGAGAACCTATATGGTAGTTAAAACGTTGGTATTCTCGGAAGGGAATAAGAGATAATTTGTCCACTGTTGTGAGCTTGTATGTCCCTTTTTGTTGGAGCGTATCATAGTTCCAAGGATTAGAGTCTCCTTGAATCTTATAAATAGCTCCTTGGTGAGCAAACTTCAAACACTGACATGCAGAAGACGCGATGGCGCACATGAGATGAGTCCAATACTGCCCTAGGAGAATATTATAGGATAGAGGAAATTTAAAGACCATGAGGGACAGTAATGGGTAACCAAATACACCCCATAAGAGGCATCTTTTGGCGATCATATCCTTGACAAGTGGTTCGTGTAGATTTTAAGTCATCTATGTAGTATGAAGTAACCAAGAGCCTTAATAAAGTCTAATGAGGCCACACACGTGCCGGCTCCTTCGTCAATGAGAGCACTCTTGACCGTAGTGTGACCGATCTGAACTGCAATGAAAAGGGGTAGATCATCTACACGAAGCAAGAGTTCATCTGGGATCATAGAGGCTATAGGAAAACAAATGCAAGAGTGAGCATCTGTGGTAAGATCAGTATGAATGGAGAGTTCCTCACATTGCCAGCGGATGCTTTTCTTCAAGCCATGCAATGTGGGACTCTACCCCAAAGAGGGAGGAAAGGGAATGTTCATATCGAACAACATTGTCATGAGACGCTCACGGTGGTGAGGCGACATACACATGAGTTCTAAGAAAGGAACTTGGCCAGGAAGTTGGGCAAGTGTTTCAAGAGGATCCCACTCATCATGACTAGACTGTGCAATAAGCTAAGAGTGTTAGGAGTCCTTAGAAACAGAGCCAGAAGAGGTAGGAGTGATTAAGGATACTTTTGAAATATTTTTTTGCTCATTTCTTATGCCATCGGCCCTACAAGTGTTATTTTCACAGGGGCCAATGGTGTTTGTGGCCAGAGAAATAGATCCAAACACCATAAGCCCTATAGAAGAATTTCCACAAGGGCTGATGGTGTCTAGAGGAGGCAGTTTTTTGCTTTGGGAAGCCTGGTTTTGAGGTACAAAGGAATATATAACCCTGTGAATCCGAGGTTGGAATGCTATAGGATATTCAGCTTCTATATAAGTTATGACATGCTTCACATCATTAATTGCAACCGTATTTTCAGGAGTAGAGTTTGTGTCAACTACGTTAGTTGTAGCATGTTCTTGTTTCTTAGAACTCTCGGCTACATTATGATTAGGCATGGGATTAGAGAAGATCTGTAGCTTCTCATTGGCTTGGTTGATAGCTTCATGACGATATTTTTGTTGAGCCACATCTCGGGCTTTGATCTGAAAACTTGGGGAATATTGCAGTGTCAATGTTATGGGGGCTGGAAACAACCCAAAAATGATTGACAATGCTTCAATAGACTGAAAAATTATACCATTGTGGCTTCTTACGACAATTCATATCCCAAGGTTCTACCTTCATCCCTTTACCATTTTCAGAATGATGGCAAAGCTGGAATAGTTCTTTGTTATCCTCACTATAACTTGAACTAAAATTATAAGCGTATTGACCCTCTTGACAACAATCTAGAATTGCCTTAGTATGGAGCACCGGATATGGGGCATGACCATCATTCCTTGGGTTGTTACTAGAATGCTCATCTCCTTTGGCTGAAGTAAGAGCCTTCACATTATTAATCTTTTCAAGTACCTTCCCATAGTTATCCTAATAATCCATCTCATATGGAAATGGATCAAATCTTAGAATGCTCGGAAGATGGATAGGGGCTTCTTGGAAAAGATCCTCTTTCCATTTGGTACCCCTCATCTTGTTCTCATTGTTAGAATAATTCTCATGATGATCAAAACATTGCAAGGACATTGTATGAGGGTGATACAATAAATCCTTGCTATGGAGAGAATCCAATGCTTACCATTAGTTGCTGATATGAAAATTCCAGCAAACTGAAAATAATCATTAGTACCCGGCGAGGTACTTTTCTCGTGTGCACACCTTCCCACAAAGTCTTCCTGAAACTCCACCTCATATGATTAAAAGGGAAAATTGTTGTTTTTCTTTTCTGTCACCTACATATACTGCTTCTCTAAATTTTTGTAAGCGATGTTTTGCTTGAGCGATTGTCAACTTAGCTTCCCTAGCTCTTCTTAGTCATTCATCACACCTTTGTTGGGTCTTCATTACATCCTCTGCACTTGAAAATCTGAATTCCTTTTTCTCATTAACCCCAATATTTTGTTCATTTGATTCCATACCTTTTCCTTGGGAGGACTTTTTCTCTTCAACTTGTACAGTGGATTCCTCTATGGACTGCTCCTCACCTTCTTGCAGCTCTGATTGTTTTTCTTTCTCATTATTAACGCAGACCTCATGTTTATCACTAGTCATACCTTTCTTTGGTTCTTCTAGCAACATTTCTTCATGACCTTTTCCTCGGCCACTGTAGCTTGGCTCCCAAGGTTATTCACGGTTTTTCTTCAACCTTTGTTGAATATCCTTTCAGGGCTGGTCATTATGAAATCTTTTTCCACCCTTATGACCATTCTTTGACTTCAAACTGCAATAATCAATTAAAGATAGTTATTGGCGTGTTGGCCTCAAAGCTTGGTACTTCTCATAGAATCGACCCATATCATCATTCCCATCCTGCTGCCCTACTTCTACTTGTTCCTCTTCTTCCCTTTGTAGAAATTTAGCACAGAAGGTTCTTGTGGGAGGATTAATGGAAGTTCTTTCATTGCCAGAAGAGTTGCCATCACATTGGTTCTTTTTGAATTCCAGAGCCCCTTGGATTGCTTGAATCGACTCCAACATTGAAGCCCTCGTGGTCCTTTGGAGGCTTTACTCAATGTCTCTTTGATTCCTCAACGACTCTTGCATGTAACTCATTTTATCGGAAGGTGAGGGCCTTTGATCCTTATCCCCTATATCCTTTGCCGAAGTCCTCTAATAAACTTTAAACCCTTCCTCACCAGAATTCATTCAAATCTGAAAATTTGAATTTACCCTCACACAAGATGGGAGAAACGATGCTCTGATACCACTGTAATGTCCCTTTCGGGCTCAAATATGAGGAATTTGGATTTTCCCCAAAATCCTAATGGAACATTGCTGGAAATTGGAATTTATGACAGACACATGTATAAACGTGAAAGCTTATAACAAGAATTTGACTATGTAAAAATTAGGGCAGCAACCTGTTTTAAGTCCCCAAAACCCTAAGCGACCTAGGTAAAATTCAAGTTTTAGTATTTCTCACACATAAATCTTCAACTTGAAACCCTTGATGAAATAATGCAAGAAAATGTTTCAGCAATAAAATACAGACTGCTGGAATTAATTATTGTCCAAAAACAGATGAAACTATAAAAAACCATATCTTCATAAATACTTGGAAATATATCAAACAAAATTAAGTTCAAATTTTTCCAACTACAGAAATCCCCTAAAAAATGATCCCGAAATCTCTAAATGGGTCATCCAAGTTAGAAATGGTGTGGCAGCCCAAAAAGCGTGTCCTAGCACAGATGGAATGTAATGTCCCTTTTTGGACTACAAATGGAAAAAAAAGGTTTACCGGTTGTCACCAAAAGATCTGACCTGAAAATACCTTCAAGCACACACACAACAAACTGAAAATAGCTGAGAATATCTTAAGAATGATCAACCAATAAAAAATCTACAGTCTCCTAGGGCAGCAAACTGCCTATGAGATTTGAATCCACTTTTCACTATGTAAATCAATGTACAATACCACGAAATAATTTATCTTAGCCACGGAATATTTATGCATCACAAATACATCAATTATGGAAGAAATATCTGATAAACACAGCTAGAATTAAATATTTATGACAACAGCAGTTGATCCCAAACCGAGGGCTAGAAAAAATAGCAAATCCTCACATAAATTCTCCAAAGTTCAGATTACGGCCTTGTAAATTATGCTGAACAAGAATATCAAACCAAAATAGTGAAGTCATCCCTAAAACATATCAAACCCTCCACCCATGCAAGTCACCTAGGGTAAGAAGGGGGGGAAACCAGCAATAAACCACTTTGAAGGACTTTGGAAACTCCTATATGAGATAACGCTCAATCTTGAGGAGTTTTCGTTCCTTAATCGTCCAACAATGGAGGTTTTCATCCCCAAAGTTGAGCCACACTAAAGGTTTAGTCTTTAGTGGAGAGTAGGGCACATTGTGCACAAACTCAAGATATCAATCTTTAGAATAAACATGCATAACCCTTCAAATGTACCTTCATGTCCTTGTATATCCTCAAGTGGTGCCAACATCAAAATAGAAGCCCAATGCATAAGCCGACCTTCGAGTAATTCTATTTCTTCATTAACCTCTATGTAGGCTCTCCAATCAAGGCTGACCCATAAGGATTAGAAGTCTTTGAACCAAATAAAAGGCCTTCATGCCCAACTCACCATTAAAAGTATTTAAAAATACTTTTACGCAATTACATTAAGTAGAATTCATCATCCATTGAGCCAATATTGACTCAAACAAAGACATAATGGGAACTAGCAGAAATATGAATGCAATTCTCATTATGTCCCATTTAGGGGACATTACATGGAAGCCCTTGTTCTGAAATTTTGAATATGAAGCTCACTTGTGACTCCCGAATGAAGCCACCAATGCAACAATGTGGGTTTTCGTCCCCAAGTGTTGTAACTATTGAGGGGGTTTTCGTCCTCAATAGGATCTAACGAGTGTTTTCATTCTCAAAGGATGAAAATGAGAGCTCAATGCTCCAATTTCCAAAAGAGAAGTATCAAATTTGCCTGATGATCCTATAAATGAGCCCCAACATTTACCTTTATAGCCCTTTTCTTCCTTTTCCTTGTGGAGTGCTCCATGTGGGATACTTTATTTATTTTTTAAACATTTTTTTTCCCCTTTTTAGTTCTCCTTTTGGGTCGCTCCACTTGGGCATTTATAAATAATTTAATTGAATGCCTCTTTTAAATAATTTAATCAAAGTGCCAATCATTAAATTTACTTTAGCACTTAAAAGTAAATTATTAACTTGCTTACCCCTTTTAGCCAACTGAAAATAATGAAAATAGGCTAAGGGTCTTCCTTCTACTTTAGAATTTAAAAATACATTTTATTTTAATAATTATATTATTAAGTTACCCATAAATAGAGAGTTATCTGGACTCAACTTAAAATTATTATTAAGTATTTCTAATTTAGAAAAGGTGAAATTAGACAGGGCCACGGATGTGTCCCTTATGATGATCTCACATAACTGGGAGATCTACATCTGAAGCTTATCTTTTTCTGTCTTCTCCTTGTCAAGCTTAAGGAATAAAGCATCTATCAGTGTCTGTGTATCTTGTTTTAATCCTTCCGTGGTGATTTTCCCCAATGGTACCTTAGTCACCGATATGTCTGCAGTAGTTAGCTCTCCCTTCTGTTTCCCTTCAACTAAAACTGATATTTAAGCGAACTTCTGTCTTGATTCTTCAATAATCAGCCTTGAAGTTATTTTAGCAGCTTTAGACCGTTTGCCTCTACCTTCCAAGCTCATAAGCAGCTGCAAGTCTTCCCCTTCCAATTTGATTTCTTGTCTAGCCTCTGGAACTGACTGCAAAGCCAAACAAGATGAGAAATTGCTCTTTGGGGAATGAGAAGTCACCGAATGTACCACCATCTCATGCTCCGACTCTGGTGCATCTAAATTCACCACAGTGTTATGGCTGCCCTCTTCTAAATTGTCCAAAGACAATGCTCTCTCGAACTCTGTCATTTGTGCTTTCAACTTCTCCGCAGGGGGAGGTGAAGATCTGGGTGGCTGAGGAACAAATACAAACGATGTTGGATTCAACGGTGGAATAATAACCTCTGTTTGAGGTCCTGGAGCTGCGGAAGTGCTGTAAATTGACGCTGGAGAAGCTTCGTTTAAAAGTGGCATTAGTATAATGGATGTGGGCTTGCCTTTTTCTGATACCTGAGACTTCTTGTACACTTTGAGCTTCTCTAGCCTTCTGCTACTCTCACCTTCGTGTTTTCTCTTGCTGGAATACCCTGCAATGAAATTCCCTATGATCTGGTTCATCAAAGCCTCGTCCATGCAATACCCCTTTGTCAACAACCAATTTGAAGTGTTAACCAGAACTGTGGAAGACCTTTCTTCAATTGTCTAACAACCACCTACACTTTCCTGAATAACAGCTCTATCTCCTCCCATTTGATGGTATGTATCAAGTACCACATGCCCATCATCTACGAGATTTGCAGGTATCCGCGCTAGACCATAGTCGGAAACCTACTACGCTGATAACCTATTGAAATCTCCCTTTCTGACTTCGTATTCGCTCCTGCACTTCATCCAAAAGTCTTCAAATGAAGGAACATGTGAGTATTCTTGGGAGACTATCCTCTTTGCTATCCCATACGGGTCAAAGTTCATCCGTGCTAGGAAGAACTCATGCTCATACCCAGCAAACATTTATGCTTCAATTCCTCTAGCTTTGTGGATGCTCTGGCAACTATAATGACCCACTGTGACTGGAAAGCTACCTATAGACTTGTGCCATTTTGATTGTAAGTCATGCAACTCTACGAGCTACCTGCACAATTCCATGATGACCAACTTATCACTCGAGTATCTTGGCAACTTATGTAAAGTCCACAAACTGGATGAAGATACAGCGATGCTGGGAGACAGTTTGTTAGGCCTCTTTCCTCACTCTGCTGGTCTTCAAATCACTATTTAACTTACAAATGAATCTGTAGAAGAATCCATTGTTAACCACCATGAAATCTTTGTAGCATCTAGGGACTGTTGACTGCAGGAAGCACTCATAAATAGGATCTTTTGACAATATGCCTCGCCTATCCAGTTTGGAAAAAATCCCCTGAGAAGTTGCTGCATATACAAGGTATGAAGTCATTTTGAAGTTGAATGTCTGCCTGACACTTCGGAGTTGCTCGTTGATATTGTCACTAATGATCTTTACCCAATTAATCATTGAATCAGCTCTGTTGATCTCAATGGTTCTCAAAAAGGCATACATCCATGAGCGGAAGTTATTTGTATTGGCCTCCCCATTTATCTTGCAAAGCAATTTAGTGATATCATCTACTTCCTGCACAAGATTGGATTGTGAAAGAGTCCTCGGGAATTTCAATGGTGATTTGGGCTTCTTCATGTTAGTGTTGTTCATTATACCCAAGCAATCCGCTTTGTGCTTTTCCCATCTGTTACCAGCATTCTGCATGCTAATTGCAATCACCATTGGCCGTGCCGAAAGCTTAAGGCAATAATTAATAAAGTGTGCATCCAACATGATTATTGTCTTCCCTGCAACATCTCGGATTGTCCTAGAAAGAGGATGATAAGACCTTGCACACTCCAAAACAAACTCAAGCAATTAAGCTGTAACTGGAAACGTTGAAGCTTGAATAATCCCGTTGCTTTTTATTGCTCGCATAAGAGATGATCTACCAATGGCCTTGGATCTGTCAATCAAATCGGTGATAGGTTCAGGGCCCATGTCTGTATCATTGATTTTAGTAAGCCTAGAAGTCATGCATGATTCTGCTGACCCTTCTCTTTGATCATGCTTCATCATCCCTGGAATAAGCTGTTTGAGCTCTTTTTCTTTTATTTTTGCCAGAATCCCTTGTAATTGGATCAATTTGTGTAGATCCTACAATTTCTTCTTATTCAAAAGATATATTCAATGTATCTAGCATTGATTTTGACTTCTTTTCACCAATACGAGCACATGTGGTGAATACCTGCAATTGATTCAGACAAATATGGAGTCCATGGCATGACTACTCAATTTTTATCACAAAAATCTACTTTAAAGCCTGCTGCCCTAAAATTTGAGATTTTGCTTGCATGCTAAGCAAGCTAAAATATTATTTAATTCACCTGGGCACTTATACCAACATGCAGATGCTTGGAATAATAAAAATAAAGCTTCTCCAACCCTAGGCACCAAACTGGAAGCTTCCCAACAATGGAAAATATTTTTTAATGTAAAACACTCCTTTTGGTGCCAAAATCCTCCAGGGCAGCAAACTCCATCAAAAAGAATTAATTATCTCTTCCTTATGGCGTCCCATGCTTAAATAACTAGCTGCATGCTATTTTTAATAATTATTTCCTCCTATTTTTGGCAATTATTAATAATAAATCATGTTCTTTCTCTCAATTTGGGCGACCAAGTTTGCATGCTTTTGTTTGTTTTTATGAAATTCTTTTATTTATTTTTAGCATGCATCTTTGTCTTCTCTTTGGCTCATCAAGTTGCTTTGACTTTCCTTTTATGTATGGCGCCAAACTTAGCTAAGAATAACAATAATAAATATCATTTAATGCATGTAATTATGCCAAGGTGGGTCGCACTTTTTGGCTAGAAGGTGTGCTAAAAATAAGAAGTCAAAACAATGGGAATTTTAACCCTGCCAGACAGCTCCAAAAATATCATCCTTCACTTAAGTAATTTGTCTTTAGTGATGGGAAAAAACACCCTGCTAGGCAGGCATAAAATTCCCACCTACCTGCCATTACCAAAATTTCCATTGGCAACTTAAATCCTTCCAAAAAGTGTGACTTGCATGAAATAGAGCTTTTTCGAAAATGCGACTTGCATGGGTGAATAAACTTCCTTGATGGGAATTCTTATCCTATCAAGCAGCTCTAAAATTCCTATTGGTACTTTAAGTGATTTATCTTTCATAATGGGAAAGAACAACCTGCCAGATAGGCAAAAAATTCCCACTTGCCTGCCACCTCCAAAATTCCCATTGGCAGCTTAAGTTATTTGTCTTTATTGATGGGAAAAAACAACCTGCTAGGCAGGCATAAAATTCTCATCTACCTGCCACTACCAAAATTCTTATTGGTAGCTTAATGCCATCATTCAAAAAGTGCGACTTGCATGGGAGAAGCTTATTTTGCTTAAATTCTTCTTTTTTGTCAGAAGTTAGCACTCCATGATTAATTTATTTCATTGTCTGAGGCCATGGATGACTTCCAGAACTTCTAGGCAAATAAACAGGCTATATAGAACGAAGGATGGATCAAGGAAATTTTAACAAACAGACTGCGGAGAAAACCAAAAACAAACACAAAAAAAATAAATAAAAACGAAAAACATTGCCAGAAGTTGCAGACAATTGTTTTGCCGAATAACTAGTTAGTAAAAACTCTCCCCTGGTGAATACCCTATTGACAGGCGGGAATACTGGCATGAAAATCTTCAACAGGGTTCAATTATAGCACAATTTATTTTAAACAAAACTTTATTTATTTAATAAATAATTAAATAACATTCTCACAGACAAAACCTGACGAAGGGATAAAATGAGTTTTAGCATCTGGGTATTCGTCAAAATTGGCTCATATGATTCTCTGGGAATACCTTAAGACAATGGAAACAACTGCAGGCAATAAAAACACAAAACGACCCGTTAATTTAAAAAGAATGAAAAATTTCAAAAAAGGGTAGTCAAATATTTTTAGGGTGAAATCTGGGGACACCAAATGTCTTTCTTGACTAGTTGATATGTGGGCAAGACACTAAGTACCGCCTTGAAAGTTGTAGTGTAATGTCCCCTTTCTTGGAACATTGTCTACATCGAAGAAATGAAAACCCTCAACGCAATGGGTTTGAGGATTAGGCTCGAAATTTGTTTTGAAATATCTATTATCTATTTTGTAATCCCTTTGCAGGCCCTTTTAGTTAGTTAAATGTTCAAACAAGCTAGTATCTTTAGTATTTAATTAAAAATAATAAAGTGCACATAGTTCAAACAATATTTAATTAGAGTTTATGTTTTCCTTCCAAAAGGGAAATTCGAATTTTGCACCCTTTTGTCTATAAAAGAAGGTTGTTTGATCATTGTAAGACATGCTATGATGATTTCGGTTTTGGCTCCATGTTTGGAGTAGGGATGTATGCCCAAACTTGATACTTTTGCTCTCTTTCTCTCTCATGTGTTGAACATCTTTTTGCAATCCATTGTAGTTGGTTGGAAATATAAATTTGAAGGATTTTCTTGGTGCCTTGCAATTCGAATTCCCTCCTTGATTGCAGCGACCTGTTTGAGACAAGTTTGGTGATAAAATTTGATGGATAAGGATCTGGTTTTTGTTTATATAAGTATGTTGTTCTCTCTTAAGCCCACCGACTTCATTGGGCAACTCATTAAGTATTTTGATGCATGTTTAGAGCCATAAATGATCAACGAACTTTGTGGTGTTAATTTACTGGTTATAAATTGTCTCAAGGCAATAGTCTACTAAATAACCTTCCATAAACCCTAGCGACTACATGTTTTTTCTTGTGACTGCTTTGGGGACTAATCCATGTGCAACGTTGGCAACGATTTTTATCTCACTTGAATGTCCTATTGTGTCGCTATTTAATTCTGAGTGTGGCAACCTGAATAGTGTATGATTTGATGGTGTTTTGGGGTCATGTTAGCAACAATCTGTACGAGGTGGCTTGAATGAAATGTTAAATGTTTCTTGGCATCCAAATTAATGTTTATTTGAATAATAACCACAATCTTTAGCAAACTACCTAGGAATGGTTTTGATCTGGTTTTAAGTTCATTTTCATCTCTCCCTCATATCGATTTGCATATATATTGATTAACAAAGTTAGTGATTGGTTTAGGAGGGATTTGGAAGTCCTTTTGGAGCGGGATCTATTGCATTTTGGATGTGTTAAATCTTTGTTGCAACATATTGCACTAGGAGTGCCAAATTTGATCTCATATGCCTTATTTATACGCATTATGAGTAGCGATGTCATCATACACTGTGATGTTATTTTCCCTCAGAGAGTAGACTGATTTTGAGTGGGGTTTGGAGTGTTTAAACGTCTTTTATTGCAGCGATCATCTCAGGGGACTAGTGATTTGAGTTCATTGCATGTCTAGTTGAATGTAATCAATCCTTATGGCAGCGATCTGTTTCTTTTAGTTTATTGTTGCGTGTTTGTGTGGATCTCTGAGTATGTTAACCTCTGTTGGAACTTATTGACTTGTGTTATTCGATTCTGGCCATTAAACTCCTTTCCTTGGGTTTATTGAGTCAATTTATTGAAGGCATAAGCACTATTGGCTGGGTGTAATCACTTGAAGTTTGTCTTCTAATCATTTTTTTCGTGTTAATTCTACTTGTTGGTTGTCATCTTCATTGATCCTGTACTTCTCATTGATCTTCTCATTGATCTCGTAAGAGGGATATTACAGTGGTATCAGAGCCACTTTTCTCTACTCCTTGTGGGTATTGTTTGCAGATCATGGAGCTTGCTAGTGATGGTGAATGGAAAGAATGGCTCAAGCGTGACTTTGATTCATATTGCAGAGAGTACAGTGCACTAAATCAAAAGCCTCAAGCTTTCTTATCTCTCAAGGGATTTTGTGACTTGAGAAGAAGAAGTGGATCAAGAAGAAGGATAACTCCAGATGATGTATACTTGAATGAGCTCATCAAAGAAGCTAATGGCAAAATGGAGTCACCTACATTTCCTTCCACAAGAACCTTCCATGCCAAACCCTTAGGGCGGGCAGAAGAGGAAGTGAAGGAAGAAGAGCCACCGGATGAGGAGCAAGGTAAAGATTATTTGTTGGTTGAAAAATGTTTTCTGTCTTCTAATGTTTGCATGCATAATGAAGTGACAGAAAAATGAATCATGAAAGAAGAGCAAAAAGAAAATTCAGATTTGCACACTGAAAAAACAAGTTTGGTGGGTGAAATACCAGAGAAAGATAGTGACTTTCAGCTTGTCAATCATTCTGGAACCACCACCCATAAGAAGCATGTAAGTATGGTGGATTTGTTGTTGTATACCTTGCCATTTCAAATTTGTTTTCATGTGGGAAACAATGATGACACAAAGAATGAGGGCAGCAAAAATGGGCAAAAGTATTCCTTGGTTCGAAGTCACATCAATGGGCATTCTAAGGTATGGAATCCGGGTGATTTTCTACATTCTACAAAGGTTGTCTATTCTGATTTTGTGCTCTTAATGACTGATTTCATGAGAATAAGTGAGAATTCAAAAATTTTTGTGATGGGCATGAACAATGACAATCATGATTTAGCTTTAAGGGATCCGGAAGTAAGAGGGAAAGACATTTTTATGAGTACTAATGGTGATTTTCAATTTGAGAAGCTTGTTATGGCAGTCACTAAGGGTAAGCATGTGGATGACAAAGAATGGTTGTATCATTATACTTTGTGTTTACCTTATTTTATTCATCATGAGTATTGCACTAACTATGAACATAAGATGGAAGGGAATCCCAAGGCAGCCCCGGGACTTTGGCGAGAAGGCCAACATCTTCTAGTTTTCAACTCAAACAAAAGTAAGAGGAGCAAGTACATGATTCCAAGTAGTGTGGGGAAAAGCATTCTTCAATTAATGGCGGAGTTTGTGCATTCAATGTTGACACTTAGGGTACTTGAGCTCAATCTTCCACTCCTTGACAAAGAAGGAAATGATGCAAAGGTTTGGAAGGAGAAGGAAGGAGTTAGTATAAGGTTTCCTTATGGTAAGATTGGTTCTATATTTTTAGCTCATGATGAGTTATTACTTGACATACATTTTCAGATTTCATGGTCTACATATATACATGACAAATTGCAGCAAGGTTACATGGTGAGTTGGTCTCTCTTTTGGTGCCCTTTCATGTCATATTTTACATGGATGATGATGGCTAAGTTTGATGAGTCAAGGAATATAATGGTATGTATGATTTAAATTTTTGGAACAATCATGAGCATATTTTCCATGATTACAACTGTTGTTCCCTTTTATAGCAGCCACCAGGTTGATCCTAATGCATGCACATTTCATGATGAACAGAAGAAGGAAATTGATGTAAGGTATCACACGTTGCATAGTGATCAAGGTATGGATATTTTGCATGAGAAAAATCAGATTGATGATGGAAACTTGAGGAAGAATGAAGAAAAACATAAGAATGTGTTGTGGTTGGCTACCATGAAAATTAGTGTTGATGTGCTCTCCATTTTCAGTTTGATATATCTTGAATTTGCTGCCTTGCTTGTTAACATTATTGTTTGGAAGAAGGTTGTTCAAGTTGCTATCATGATAGAGCACGTGTATGGGTCTACTACATTGTTAATCTTGCATGGTTGGATAATGGTTTTGAAGGATAACTACTGCTCCATCATTTTTATGCCTAACATCATCATGACCAACCCCTCTATCCCCTCTACAATTCAAATTTTTGGTATGTATGTGATGATATGGTTGTTGGTGCTAAATTGTGACTCATGCATGACTATTTGGAGAGGAAAACCAACCATCCTAAGTCTGATTTTTGAAAAAAAATTGCATGATTACAGCAGTGTTTGGGGCCACATAGCAGATTTTGGGGGCAACCCATGCATGGGAAAGAGTTGGGAGCCATCCATGCCATGGAGACACAGAAGAAACAAGAAAAATGTTTTTCAAGACTTGTTTTTCTAACATGTTTGCTTCATGTGCAGGTTTGAAGAAAGAGTTGCAGCTGAAGACATTCCCAAATTGCAAGAAAAAAAAGCAACACAAGTTGTTGCAAATGCTTCTTCACTTGATTGGCACGGGAGCACGACTTTGGGAATGCTACACCATTGCATTTGGATGCACATGTTCGACATTGCTTGAGGACAATCAATCTTAGGAAGGGAGGACTGTAATGTCCCCTTTTTCGGGACATTGTCTACATCGAAGAATTGAAGACCCTCAAACCCATTAGGCTCGAAATTTGTCTTGAGATATCTATTATCTATTTTATAATCCCTTGGCGGGCCCTTTTAGTTATTTAAATGTGCAAACATAGGCTAGTATCTTTATTATTTAATTAAAAATAATAAAGTGCACATAGTTCAAACAATATTTAATTAGAGTTTATGTTTTCCCTCCAAAAGGGAAATTCAAATTTTGCACCCCTTTGTCTATAAAAGGAGGTTGTTTGATCATTGTAAGACATGTTATGATAATTTCGATTTTGGCTCCATGCTTGGAGTAGGGATGTATGCCCAAACTTGATGCTCTTGCTCTCTTTCTCTCTCATGTGTTGAAGATCTTTTTGTAATCCATTGTAGCTGGTTGGAAATATCAATTTGAAGGATTTTCTTGGTGCCTTGCAAGTCGAATTCCCTCCTTGATTGCAGCGACCTGTTTGAGGCAAGTTTGGTGATAAAATTTGATGGATAAGGATTTGGTTTTTGTTTATATAAGTATGTTGT
Source organism: Taxus chinensis (assembly GCA_019776745.2). Classification (NCBI taxonomy): domain Eukaryota; kingdom Viridiplantae; phylum Streptophyta; class Pinopsida; order Cupressales; family Taxaceae; genus Taxus; species Taxus chinensis. The sequence continues at coordinate 305,013,008 of CM034154.1, forward strand.
TCTCTCTTTAGCCTAGTGACTTCATTGGACAACTCATTAAGTATTTTGATGCATGTTTAGAGCCATAAATGATCAATGAACTTTGTGGTGTTAAGTTATTTTTAATTTAGGTTATAGCAAATTGCCTCAAGGAAATAGTTTATTAAATAACCTTTTATAAACCCCAGCGATTGCATGCTTATTTTGGTGACTGGCTTTGGGGACTAATCCATGTGCAACGTTGGCAACAATTTCCATCTCATTTGAATGTCCTACGGTGTCGTTGTTTATTTCTAAGTGTGGCGACCTTAATAGTGCATGATTTGATAGTGCTTTGGAGTCATGTTAGCAGCAATCTGTAGGAGGTGGTTCTAATGAAATGTTAAATGTTTCTTGGCATCCAAATCAATGCTTATTTGAATAATAACCATAGCCTTTAGCATCGACTACCTAGGAATGGTTTTGATCTGGTTTTAAGTTCATTTTCATCTCTCCCTCATATCGGTTTGCATATATATTGATTGGCAAAGTTAGTGATTGGTTTAGTTTCTTTTACTGGGATTTATTGTAATATGTTTGGATGCTTGGAATACCTTTGGGACCGAGATCTATTGTATTTTGGATGTGATTACGAAGTCTTTTGGATATGCCTCTGTTGCAGCGTATTGCACTAGGAGAACCAAATCTAATCTCATGTCTTCTTTATATGCATTATGAGCAGTGATTTCATCATACACTGTGATGTTATTTTCCCTCAGAGAATAGACTGGTTTTGAGTGGGGTTTGGAGTGTTTAAACGCCTTTTATTGCAGCGATCAGCTCAGGGGACTAGTGATTTGAGTTCATTGCATGTCTAGTTGAATGTAATCAATCCTTATGGCAGCGATCTGTTTCTTTTAGTTTATTGCAGTGTGTTTGTGTGGATCTCTGAGTATGTTAACCTCTGTTGGAAGTTATTGACTTGTGTTATTCGATTGTGGCCATTAAACCCCTTTCCTTGGGTTTATTGAGTCAATTTATTGAAGGCATAAGCACTATTGGCTGGGTGTAATCACTTGAAGTTGTCTTCTAATCAGTTTTTTTGTGTCGATTCTACTTGTTGGTTGCCATCTTCTCATTGATCCTGTAAGAGGGATATTACAGTGGTTGTCATCTTGTCATTGATCTCGTAAGAGGGAGCACTATTGGCTAGGTGTAATCACTTGAAGTTGCCTTCTAATCAGTTTTTTTGTGTCGATTCTACTTGTTGGTTGCCATCTTCTCATTGATCCTGTAAGAGGGATATTACAGTGGTTGTCATCTTGTCATTGATCTCGTAAGAGGGATATTACATGTAGCTTCATCCAACTTTGAGCTTATAGTTCGTAAGCTTCATCTATGGCCTTTTAAACCATAATTCGCATACTCGTACTCGGCGAATACTCGGCAGACCCAAAAAAAATTGACTCGGCAAGACTTGACGAATACTCGGGAATACTCGACAATTTTAAAAATACGCAAATTTCTTTTAAAAAACATAAATTTTAAACAAAATATAGCTACAAAATGTATCAAATGAGTCCATAAAATGTTGCAGAAGTGTTTTCTATTAGATTTGCATACAAATATAATACAAAATCGCATCATCATGCAAATATAACAGCCGGCTAATAACTTTTACCCACATTGTTATAGTATCAGGGAGCTAGTTTCTAACTTACGATCTTTTGTTTTTGTATGAACGATTTTGATGACTCCAGCAGACTTGCTTTTACTATTGCATACAGGAAATTTCAACATAACTCAATGGATCTCACCTCAGGTTTTCAACTATCGTGCTTTACCACATGGGAAAGTCAACCGCTTACGAGATCATTACATTCTATATAAGCATTGCATTAATGAAGGCAATAGATTCCACAAAAAATACTTATAAATTTCCATAAGATTTAGAGAATCCCACAAGACTAGCTAGGAAAGAGCTTTGGTCTAGGATTTAATACAAATATTTGTAACATAATAATAGCACTAAACGGAGGATACTAACTACAATAATCTTGGACGAATGGTGAAGCATTAATTCAATCCTAAGAGATAAACTCAAGCCAAAGGAAAATGCAAGCCTCGGGTTTAAAGAAAACATTGTTGCAAGCAGTGTCGTCTTTCATTTTGTTGGCAATTGTATTGATATAGGGGTAATTTTATTACTTGTAAAATATCACTACTAATTAATTTGAATTTACTCGCCAAAACTCGGCGAGTCCTTTTTGGCGAGTTTTTTCAGTGAGTACTCGTTTGTAGTTTTCTTTGGCGAGTACTCACCAACTCGGCCAGTACTCACCAAGTCTTCTATGTTTTGAACTATTTGGCCTTGAGCTACAATCACATCAATAAATTTTTTAGCTTGGGATACTAGATGTATCTTGGACAAAGCAGTCGAAGTAAGCTTTGTAGACTTCTTTGATGAGTTTTAAAGTGTCTCCCCCTTGGTTTCTTGATTCTTTAGCCCCTACTTTACTTGCTCTAGCTCTCTATTCAGTTCATCTTTCTCCTTTGTCAGATCAGCAATCTTTTGTTTCTCTCTTGCAATTGCATCTGTTCTTTTGACCAAAGAGCTATTAATCTAAGAGCCTGATTGCTTAGAAGTTTAGAAATTGATTTTCCATGGCCCTAATTCTTGTATTTGGCCTTGCCCGAATTCTTAGACAGCTCAATGACCTTTTTTTTTCTTTTCTCCAGTTTATCGTATGTGTTAAGTTAATCGGGTAGATCATCATGTTGCTCACCGAAATTTTCTGCTTTATCAACAGCCGGAGTACTGGCATAATCTACAACTGTAATGGAAACTTGGTATTCTAAACGGAGCATATCCTTCTCAGGTTGATGCTCACAGGCACCATGTCGCGATAGTACATTCTTTGGTCTTGTGGAACATATTGTGTCCTCAACCTTGTAGTAGCATCCTGAGATGACATCCTCAGCGCTTTTGCATCTCAATACTGTTGAGCTGCTTGAGCCAACTCTTTCTGGATCTAGAAACTTCAGTAGGCAGGCGGATCCTCCTCTTAACATACGTTTTTGATATAGATTATTGACTCATTGGTAAGGGATCGTATGGGAAATCAAAGGGAAAAGCTTCAAAGGGAGGGAAATGAATGAAACCATAGACAACTGAGGTGGAGAAATGGGAGCTGCCATAGTAGGAAAGGGGATAGAAGAAAAAAATAACTCCGCAGGTTGGAGAGACTGTGATGAAGCTAGTATCTGTGAGTAATAGTTTGGCATTGAAAGGAATAGTTAGAGGGGGAATTAATAGAAGAAATGGTGATATGTTGGGAGTAGACATGGGGATTGATATAGCAGCCTGTTGTGCAATGGATGAACTAATGGGGGGAACAGTTGTTGATGTCACTTTTGGAGTAGAAATCGGAATATCTGCAGTTGTCATGGAAACATAAGTGGTCATGGGAACGGCAAGTATGGGGAACGAGGAAGCAGCAGGGAGAGAAACCATAGGAGCAATAGTAGTGGTTACCTGAGTGATAGTTGTTTCAAGTTTTGATGGCTGCTTTTGGTTTCCTTTGCTAGTTTTTTGCCTCTTTGCTGCAAACATTTTGCCTCTTTGCTGAGTTTTTGTTTCGAAGTTTTCTTGTCCCAGAAATTGTAGCCAATATCTCAGCCAGATTTTGAGTGTCTTCTTTTGAACTAGCTTTTTGTGTGGCAGCTCGTGTGTTAACTTCTGCATGTGCTAGTTGTTATTGTAAAACTATAGGAATATTCCCTAGAGCTAATTGTCCCTGCACTATCCTAGCAGCTAGCTGTTTTGCTTCTGTCTGGGGGAGCTGAGATATAGATTTTTCCAGCTCTTTCTTTGAGATGTGGGGCAGATATGTTGTTGTCTCCCAGCCAATACCAAGTCCATTTTTCTTCCCTTTGTTCCTGTGATCGCCTCCACATGTGATTCAATTCCTTGGTTAAATGATCTTAAACCTCCACCTTGGAAACCTATTTCTTCAATTATAGTTTTCCCTTGTCCATAGTCTATCCTTGGAAGTTCATAAGATTTGAAGTTGGTGTCAATGGCCACATCCTCAATATTATCAGAGCTCTCCTCAGAGTTAGACTGGTTGTAACTTGTCATCATAAACTTTCTCCCAGATTTATCTTCTTCCAACTCATCATACGGAGTGTTAATATTAGCAATCTCTACCCCGAATGTCCACAAAGCTTTCTATCTTTTTATTCTTCCACGCCTCCTTATCTATAAGCTTCTTTCCAAGCATGTTTTTCTCTTTGAGACGAAAGGAGGGATCAAACTCCCTCTTCTTAGCACAGCAGGTCTCCAAGGGCTTAGATTCTTTGACTTTTTCTTTTAGCAGAGTGTCTCTCTCTTTCTCCTGCTGAGCTGCTTCTTGGACTCTCTAAACTGGGTTTTTGCAATTCTCAAATTCAGGCTTAGGCTCATGCTTGAATTCCACAGTTAACAAGCCATTCAGCAAACAGACCCTGTGGGTCATATGTCCATTTAACATCATCCTGCTCCAAAGTCAGCTCTTTTAGCTTTTCTCCAGCAAGAAGGCAGCCTTCCTCTTAACGTGTGTAATATCAAAGAAACAATAGAGGAGCGTAGAAACCATATTTAGCTTTCCCATTTCCATAATTCTGATCAATCAGATCCATTTGCCTAAGAATTTCCAAGGAAAAGGTTCTCTCAATTACATACTTGGGCAATCTATAAACTTGATACCTGAAACCATGCAATCTAAAGGTGGTCACGTTAGCATAAAAATAACAATCTCCCCTTATTTCTCCTTCTAGAATATCCTTGCAGGTCTGGGGAAGTAGTTAAAGTTTCCACCTTGTATGATGGCAAGCATGGGAGCCAAAAAATATGTGACAAAGGCATCATACGGATTGTTGGGTGAGGACTGCAAAAGTGGGGTGCATTGCGTCATAGGTAGCATCTTGTCATTAGCATCTGCCCTAGCTAGAGTGAGATTAGGGAATCCCGGGATGCTCTGATAGAAGACCAGATAGGAAGGCATGGAAGGGTATCTGAATTTGTGGATATCCTTGAAGGTGCAACCTGATAGTGGATGTTATTGGAAATGAAGTCTGCAAAATCACAAGTTTTTAGGTCATCTGCAGGAGATTTCTTCACTCCAAAGAGGATAGCAAGCATAGCACCATCCACATCCAAATCCATCTTATCCAGAGATAGTTGCAATCACGTGTAAATATCATGCTCATTTTCCCTAAAACTCCCCAGATCTATTAGGAGAGGAGGCTCTCTGTTTACAGAATTAGCTAAGGCTCCATTTAAATTAATAATTTATCATTGGTCTTTCCCCAAGAATTGTGTCGTTTAGTCAAGTTATAGATATAAACCTATGTTTCTGGAAAGACCAGCAAAGCTCTTATGGACACTGCAATGATCGTCACAATCACTTCCTCTGATGGGCTCATCACTCTTCCTAGCTCAGCATTATACTCTTCAGCACAGGCAGATACCAGTTAGTAGCAAGGAATGTTTTAGAAGTCATATGGGTGGCTATTTGTAAAATGCAAACCTTTTCCCAAATTTGCAGAATGCTTCATCCTTCAACCTCTTGTGTCATGATTTTCCATAGCTTGGTACCAAATACATTATCTGCCAAATTGATTACACTGGAAGCCTCTGGCTATCATGGAGCACTAGAAGAAGAAGCCTGATTTTGGGATGGTTGACGGTTATTTGGAAGAGATGTCATTTCTGGTGTCACTCAGATTTCACCCTGAAATCTGTGACTACCCAATCCAAAAAAATTTCGTACTTTTAAAATAGTGGGTCATTTGTTGTTTTTATTGCCTGAAAGTTCTTGTATTGCGTCAAAATAATCCTAAAGAGCCATATTAGCCTTTTTCGCCAAATACCCAAATGCCCAAAATTGTTTTATTCTGTCGTCGGGATTTGTCTGCGAGAAATTTGTATTTAATTATTTTGAGCCCCGTATGAGGCTATTTGCACTCTGTTTTAACTCTATTATGAGCAAATATGTTATTATTCCTATGTACCAGAAGGATTTTAACTTATTTTAAGTTTTGAGCTTTATTTGTAACTTTTGGCAATTTTTCGTGTTTTTGTGGTGTCCCGTTCTGTTTTCTGTAAAATTTCTCTGGAACTACTCCTTTGCCGGGTAAGCCCGATTTTTGGCCTGGAGCGGCTAGAAAACATATACGCACATTGTGCCCGGAGGAAGTCGCCATCGGAGATCTGGATCACTGGAAAAAAGCGAAGTCGTGCACAGAAAAGCCCCTGCGGGGATGGGCGCATTTTTGGAAAACAAAGGATTTAAGCTGCGATGGGAAAAATATAAGCCGCAGGCAGGATGGGAATTTTATACTTGCCTGGCAGGGTACTTTTTCCCGTGTTATAAAAATCACTTAAGTGGATCACGGGGTTTTGGTGCCTGCCTGGCAGGGTAAAGCATCCTGTTATCAAAAAATTCTTAAAAATAGAATTACATGTGCAAAAAAGTGCGCCACCTTTGGTGAGAGATTAAAAGAATTAAAATTGATTATTTTTATGAATCTTTCTTCTCAAAAAGTGCGCCCAAGCTTGGAAGAGGTCAACAAGTCAAAGGTGGAATAAATGAAAGGAATTAAATTAATTAAATTTAATTTATTTAGTGGCTGCCCCCTTCCTCTCAAAAAGTGCGCCCCATTTGGGCATTATTTAATGTTTTTTGAAGCATTAAAACATTAAATTAATTTCAATTTTCAGTGGCTATGGTCAAAGCACATTGTGGGGCTTGAGTGAAGTGCTGTGTGAAAGATTAAATTGGATTAATTTAATTTATTGGATGGCTGTCCTTAAACATGCTAATTTTAAAAGAGAAAAGCATGATTTTTAATTAATTAATTAATTGCCTTTAATTGTTAGGGCAATTATTAATTATAGAATTGTGAAGGTTATATAAGCATGGGCAGCCATATGGGTGAATAATTTAATTCACAGGTAAAGAATTGCAGCTAGGAGGAAAAGTGCGCCCCCATTAAAGGAAGGATTTTGTTCAGACAAAGTGCTAACAAGGTTAAAAGCTTCCAGATTTGGCGCATGCTTTGGAGAAGGTTGATCTTCGTCTACATAGTTGTTTTCACAGGTGTTACAAGAGCTCAGGTGTTGATTGAAAGGATTCATGCTCTCTTTATGTGCAAATTAAACACCAATTTTTGGGGCAGCAGGCTTGAAAAGTACAGATTTTTATAATTTAAATTCACTATTCATGCTCCGGTGGCCATTTTTGTCTGAATAAATTGCAGGAATTCATTACAGGTGCTTTACAAAAGAAAAGGAGTTTTTATCAATGTCCAATACATTGCAAATATCCTCCGAATCTGAAGATTTGTCCAGATCTGCACCAGTATTGAAGAAATCCGGCCAAGTTAGAAGAAAAAGAATTATTCAGACAAAGATTGATAAAGCCATGGCGAAAGGAGATGAAAAAGAGAGCACGATGGATTCATGCATTGCTTCCAAACTTTTAGACATAGGAGACACTGATCTAGGCCCAGAACCTCTTTCTGATTTGATTGATAGATCCAGAGCGGGAAAGACTTCACTCATGCGTGCGGTCAAAAGTAGCAGAATTATCCGAGCTGCAGCTTTCCCATGTACAGCCCAATTGCCAGAGTTCGTGATGGAGTGTGCTAGATCTTATCATCCTTCATCCAGATCAGTGCGTGATGTTGCGGGAAAGACAACAATTCGTTTGGATGCAGAATTCATCAATTATTGTTTAAAGATTCCGGTGCGAAAGGTGGTGACTTCTATTAGCATTCAAGATGCTGACAGTAGATGGGAGAAACATAAAGCTGATTGCGTGAGCATAATGAACAGCCGGTTCATGAAGAAGCCTAGATCCCCTTCAAAGTTCCCGAGAACTCTTCCGCGGTCCAATTTGGTGCAGGAGGCAGATGATGTCGTCAAATTGCTATGCAGGTTGAATGGCGAAGCAAATGCCTACACTTTCCGTACATGGATGTATGCTTTCATCAGGACCATTGAAATCAACAAGGTTGATTCTATAATCAATTGGTCGGAAATTATTAGCAGCAACATCGGTGAGCAACTTCGGAACGGGAAGCGTACTTTCAGCTTAAAGATGACTTCGTACTTGGTATATGCTGCAGCTTCACAAGGATGTCTTTTCCAAGCTGGATAGATGTGGTGTTCTTTCCAAGGACCCCATTTTCGAGTGCTACTCACAGCTTACTGTACCTGCATGTGAGATGGACTTCAAAGTGATCAACGATGATTTCTTCTACGATTTCATCTGCAGGTTAGACAAAGACTTGAAGACTCGCAGGGTAAGCAAGGAAGCGTGGGATGCAGTGTCCAAGATTGGCAGTTTATTCATCCAGTTTGCAGATTTCACATACCTCAGGGTTACGGGCTTTTCTGGAGAACCTATAAAGATGCCCAGGTATCCAAGTGATAGAGTGATCGCCATGGAGTTGAGCAGGCAACTCGTAGAGTTACACGACCTTCAGTTGAAACGGCACAAGTCTACGGGCTTCTTCCCAATCACTGTGGGATATTATAGTTGCATCAGCATTCACAGAGCTCGAGGGATGGAAGCGCAAATGTTATCCGAGTATGAGAAAGAGTTCTTCCCTGCACGGCTTAACTTCGATCCATTTGGAGTAGCCAGGAAGACAATCTCCCAGGAATACGCACATGTGCCTTCGTTAGAAGATTTCTGGATGAAGTGCAGAAGTGAGTACGAGGTTAGAAAGAAAGATTTCAGCAGGCTATCAGCAAAGCAAGTGTTCGTTCGACTTTGGACTAGCGCAGATACCTGCGGATCTTAAAGATGATGGGAACGTGGTACTTGACACTTACCATCAGATGGGAGGAGATAAAACTATACTGCAGGATAACGTTAGAGGCTGCCATTCAATTGAAGAGAGATCTGGAGCTGTGTTGGTGAATACTTTGAACTGGCTGCTAACGAAGGGATACTGCCTTGATGAAGTATTGATGAATCAAATCACGGGCAACTTCGGCGCAGGAGATTCCCTCAAACGAAAGCATGAAGGAGAAAGCAGCAGAAGGTCCGAGAAGTTGAAAGTACACAAAAGATCTCAAGAGAAAGAGAAGACCACTTCTACAACCATAGCTTTGACTCCGACTTCTCCAGTACCCAGAGGATCACCAACTATTGCACCGCAGCGGCAGGATGCTTCCATGCCTTCATTGAAACCGGCGACATTCGTTTTCTCTCCGCAGCCACTTCGTTCAGCACCCGTTCCAGAGGAGATGTTGAAGCTGCAGATGACGGAGTTCGAAAGAGCTTTGTCCTTGGATGTTTCAGAAGATGGCAGCCATGACACTATGGCACTTTCTGACGGAAAGGATGCAGAGCGGGAGATGGTAGTGCACTCAACGACTTCTTACTCCCCGAGAAATAACTTCTCGGGATGGTTAGCTTTGCAGTTGGTTCCGGAAGCAAGAGTAGAGATGAACTTAGAGGAACATGACTTGCAGCTACTTCAGGATCTGAGCAGAAGAGACAGAAGGCCTAAAGTTGCTAAAGCACCTTCTAGGTTGATCATCAAAGATTCGGGAGAAAAGTTTGCTGAGATATCAATTCCGGCGGAAGGAAAAATAGAAGAGGAGCTAATGGCAGAAGATGTTACGGTGACCAAAATACCACTCGGTCAAGCTACCACTGAAGGATTGAAGCAGGACACGCAAACGTTGTTGGATGCTTTGTTCCTTAGGCTTGACAGTGAAAAGGCGGAGAAAGAAGAGCTGCAGAAACAAATATCTCAATTATGTGAGATCATAGCCAAGGTTGTTAAACCTTCCATTCAGCCCATTTCAGAGCAGGTGAGTGATCATCTTATGCAGGAAATGGAAGATGCAAGCAATCAAGTAAAGGCTATTGACGAATGGAAGGATCTGATTATTCGTCAAGCTTCTGTGCAACTTGGGGAAGTGCCAGCCCGCCTAAAGGTTATAAAAGATGCAGCAAATCAACTAAAGCAACTGATGGAAAGCATAGAAGACATGAATACAGTTGTAGAGAGTAACCTGAGTATTTTGGCCGAGATCAACAAGCTGTCGGGAGATGTGTTGGTTGCAGAACAAATTGTACCGGATGGATCAGTCGAGAAGGGGAAGCAGCTAGAGTTTGCAGTATCTTTCCGTTTGGGCATCTGCAGAGTTTTGCTGAAAAGGATGCAGGCGCTTGAGAGTAAAACATCAGATTTACCAGACAGTATCATTTTTTTCACTGAGGAAAGAGTGGATGGAGGTGTTACTTCATACGTGCGGATTGTTTCTAACGAAGTGCATGATTCCCTTGAAGGTTCTCTTCTGATGGTGCAAAAGAGAATTGATAAAGCTACCAAGCCTTTCACGATAAATTCTATCAGTAGATTGGTGGCGCTGCAGGCAGACATTGCGAGATTCGGGCCGAGTTTGGAAGAGGTGGAAGCATGCAGCAAAGTGTTGAATGAAGGGTTGCTGCAGTTCAGGACAGAGAAGGAAGCAGTGGCTAAAACAGATGGAAGGATGCTGAATTATATGTTCGACAAGTATATCAGATATCAGAACAAGAAGAAGATGTAAACATTACAGCTGGCATGACTTCTTCTATTCTTTCTTCTTCTATTTTCTATGTTCCCGAATGAAATTGTAAAACTTCTAAGTTATTGGTTTTGCAACCATTACTTGAAGTCATGTGGAACTATTCTATTAGTTAAGTGATACATGTGTCACTTAAGAAGAAGTTAGTTGAGGATGATTGCCAAATGTCATCTTTACTTGTTGTTCATACTTTAGTTCAGTTTGAGTCTTCTATTTGTACTTTCCCTCCTACATTCTATAAGTAGGAGAAGAACCTCCGGGTTAATGATCGATTAGAATTTGTAAGAAGCAATCTTGTGTTCTAGACTTTGTGCTGAACCCCTGAGAGCCACTTGTTGCAGAGGAATACAAAGAAGCAAGTTTCCGGAGAACTTTGTGTCACGGCGTACTGTGTTTCTTGCTTTTAAATCTTTAGATCTTTTAAGTAAACTTTGTGTTATTGTAGATCTGGATCTAGAGCTGCCTTTGCTTTATAATTCTATGTGTTCAAATCTATTAAGTTTCTTCTATGTGCATGCAATTAGCTCTGCTATCTACTAATTGGGATGCACATCTTCCTCATTTCTTCTCTGTAATTCCTTTACTTTCTTCTTCTATAATTTTCCTTTCTTAAAACAGCTGCTTACTTGCTGCAGAACTTCTTAGTTATGGTTCATGAACTAAGTGGTTAAAGTAAAACCCCTGATAGATAAAAACACATTTATATTGACAAATCTGACACGGGAGCCTCACCGGTTAAATGAGGGAGATTTATCTCATGACTGCCTAGGTTTGATGCTATGCAGAAAATCTAGCCAACAATTTCTAATTAGAGGTAAGCTTTAGTTGTATTTAAATCAACAGGAGAAGGTGGTGTTGTGTTAAATACCTAGTTCCCTGCAGCCTCTGAATTTAATTGCGAGTCTTCTGCAGCCACTGAAGCCTGCCCAGAACTACTGTTCCGTTTATTCTTCCTTTGATAACAACTAACCTTCTTGGTAGGGCTCTGTTTCATCACTCGCAGAATTTTTTATGTGGCTTCACTTTTGAAGATACTCTGTTTTTTGCTCATGGAATTCTTTTCTTTTTGATAACAGCTTGATCAAAGTGGAGCATTTTGAAGTGGAATGTGGGCTATGTAGTAGTTGCATGTCGGCCATTTGAATTTTCATTCGCTTCAAACATTAATGCTGCCTCCTTTTGTCTCTTCTTTGTAATGAGTTCTGAATCCTTAGAAGCTGTCTTTTCACAAAATGACTCCTCCCTCATTTGGTAACCTTCCTTTTAAACTTTCACAAAATTAGAAAATATGAGGCTTTTATTTGGTGGGTGGGCGGCGGGCCCATACATTATATCTAAGCTTTGCAATCTTTTAACCCTTTTAATTTCCTCACCACATTTGATACATCACCTATCATCGATTTAAAAGATGGACGGTAGGAGGGGCTTTATTGATGACATTATCCTAAAAGCTTTATAACAGCTCCTAACATTGATGAAAAGATGATTGGACGATAGGAAGGGCTTGTTGGACCTAGAGCTTTTCATTGCTTCCTAACTCTTGACAACATATGTAATCAACAGCTTCGAATCCAAGAGCTTTACTGGTCCTCAGCAATAATCCAGAACATGAATAGAGCCTTCCCATCAAATGATCTGATCAAATTGTTTACAAACAAGGAACAGGAAACAAAAGGATATTTACATATACACAGATAGTTCATCTTTTATGGGTAGTGCTTTTGATGAAACCCATTCAGTGGGATATGCAGTTGCTCTCCAATTAATTTTACAAGCTCGAAGGCATTTCTTTGTTTGCAGTTTGTGATTTGATATGGCTCGCTCCAATAGTGTCAAAATTTAGAATGCCTGCCTTGCTTGGAATTGTCTTCATCCCATTATAGCACCACATCACCTTCCATAAAGGTTTCATGCATAGCATTTTAGTCAAACATCCTTCTAACAATCAGCTGATAATCATGGAACTTGTCCATAGGCTTCTCCCTTGCTTCTTCAACCTTGACCAATTCATCCAGTCTGACAGTCATTCCATCATTGTGTTTCAATTCTAGCTGATAAGCATATTCAAGAGCATGGATCTTAGTTGAAAGTGAAAGTTTAACTTCTTTACCATAAACCAATGTGAACGGAGAAATTTCTATAGCTTGCTTGGGTGCAATTCTATCTTCCCATAGAGCTGCTTTCAGCCTTTTATGCCAATTCCTCTTATTCTGCTCAATTGTTCTCTCCAGAACCCTGCTCCAGTACTTATTAGTTGACTCGGCCAATCCATTACCTTGAGAATTATAATTTGAAGAGGTTTTCAAGTATTTGCCATGCTTGAGAGAAAATTCAATCATCGTAGTTCCCATAAAATCTTTGGCATTGTTAGCTATGATAGTGATCAACACCAAACATTGTAATATCTTCTAGAAAGCTAATTATGACTTCTTCAATGGTTTCCTTGAGTGGGGCTATGTCATGTCCCTTTTTGAAGGCTGATTTTCGAAGACCTTAACCCATTCTTCTCCCTGTGGGTCTAAGGAGGAAAGCAAGGGGAAGATCTAGATTATATTTTTATTGATTTTCAGGTAGTTACTTCATTTATAATCATGTATCCTATTGGGAAGCCTAATGCTCCAATAGAACTTAAGTAGTTAGGAAATAAAGGTATTATGAGCATGTAGGCTCCAAATACCAATTGAATAATTAAAACCACTTACCTTAAGGGGTCGGCCATCATTTTATATTGCAAAAAGCACTCATTGTGGCTATATAAGGAGGTCACTTGGCCATTATTGAATCATGTTCTGGTGAATAATCATATTTTGGTTAAGGTTTGCTTGTGAAGCACCTTATCTACCTTTCTCAAGGACGAAACCCCTTGATTGAGGACCTTTCCCAAGGACGGAAACCCTTGGTTGAAGATTTTTGAAGGACAAAAACCCTTCCATAAGGTTTTATGCATGCAAGCTGATTTGAAAGGCAATATATTATCATTTTCTTGCACGATTTCTCTCCTTGGTTCAAGGATCTATTTATTTGGAGTGGAGCGACCCACTTGGGAATGATTATTTGGTATGTGTGATGATAATTTGGCAAATCTGAATTTAATATCTTGTTCTCAATATTTTCTAAGGCCAAGATCTTGAGTTTCATGAATATTGGAGGTGTTTTACTATTTTTCCAAGCTTAATGATGTTTGCTGATTGAGGGTTCCATAATTAATTATTTTCACGCTCAATTCTGATTTCTAACAGCTGATTGTGTTTGCTAAGGATTTCCTAATAATTTTGGCATGAGATTTGAAGCGAATTAGCAATGTTTGACCCACCTTTGAGGGGTTTAACTCCTCTAAGTAAGTCGCTGCCCGAGGAAGGGTCTAATTTGCAGATATGCAAAGTTATATTAGCCATCTAACAGCAGTTCCATAATCTGATTTTTATGTTACATCTCAATTTTTGGTCATTTCCTGAGTCCCCCTAAAAAGGGACATTACAGTGGTATCAAAGCATCATCCTCCCAGCCTGTGAAGCATGGAAGACAAGTTAGAAAGGATCGAGAAGATGCAAGGAAAGTTAGCAAGGTCAATAGAAACCCTCGCCCCAACTATGGAGAAACTCGCTGAAGCTAAGGTAATCAAAGAAGAAGCCACTCCAAAGGGTCTTCCAAGGTTGACAGATTTGATGTTTCGAATATAGAGCTCTTCCGGAAGAAGATCCGTGATGCCCTTCCCTTTTGCAGGATGTTCGTGGAAATGGAAACAAAGAGAGTGGGAATTGGCACAAGGCATAATCAAAACCTCAATCAACAAGGACCATGGTCAGCTCTCCGTAAGGACACCACAGAGGGTTTTGAAAACCCTCCATTGTGAAGAAAGGTTTGAAGATAGAAGTTGTAGAAGATCCCATGACACAATTTTGAGCCCTAATGGTCACCCACATGAAGTTTGAAGATACAACTTCCCTTTGATAGGTCTAAATTTCAGTTTCGTTATTGGTGATAAAAGGGAAGATATCCACCCAATGCTAAGGACTGAAGATTGAGCACTTTCAGCCTGCTTATGGTGATGGATAACAGCCTTTGGGAGCCTAATGAAGAATTAGCCACGAGCACATGTGAACAAGGTGATCCCTTGACTGATTTTCCTTAAAAGGGGAAAGCACCAATTGTAGGATGGAGAAAATGCTAAGCAAGAAATCAATATCTTGATGAAAATGGAAGGTACAACCATGTTTCATTGATTTCTATGCTCCCTGATTTCGTAATGGTTGCATGTGGAAAAATACATCAAGGGAACAGTTTGACACAAGCATGAGCAAAATGGAGGGCACATTGAGTAGTAAGGGGTATGTTGGAGATCCTTCCAAGCAACCTTCGAGTTATGCATGCATCAAGGCAAGAGATGGCAGTTGTTGATGAAAGTACTGAATTTGGATTGGTCAAGAGATCTAAGGCCATCTTCGCTAAGGCACCACAGTATTGTTCATGCAAAGGCAACTACTGAGGTAATTCCATTTGGTTTGTAATCCATCTGATATACATGTAATTTTAGCAGGGAAGAATTTGGGGTCACAATGAGGGTGGTGTTGACGGTATCTCAACAAGTCTTATGAGGTCCAGATGGTTGGAAGACCCCTTGCACCATGAATAGACATGATTCCGGGAAAGCAGTTGATGAGCTTGTTGAACTGTTCGAAACAGCAGTCAAAAGGAGGTCAATGTGATGGTGGTATCACAACCTTAACAAGAAGCCAGAGGTTACCCAATTTTGTCAATCATCCTAAGAAAGACTTGGAAAGGACCTATGCAAGGATGACATTATGGATTGTATCCGGTGAAAGAAGGGTACCATTGGAATTTTTAGCTGAGTGTTGTTCCTAACTCAGATATTCTGAATCATAAGGATGTCACCGGCAACCCATGGTATAAGGATATCTCAGTTTTCGTTAATATGTCATTTCAGATTTGTTGTCACCATGGACAGCTGGTTAGGAAGAGTAATCATATTTCATGTGTGTTGTGTCCTCCTATGTCACCGCTGATTGGATATCATCATGCACATCATACTTCATGGGATGATGAGGTAAGAAGTACTTTTTGTAGTAAAGAGCATATGGATACTTGGGCTCAATTTCAAGGATGTTTTCGCATGTGGAATATAGGTGCTATGTTGAGCTCTACAAAAAGAGGAATATCTGATTTCAAAATCAATACGGAGGGAAATTCTATCATGATGTGTTTGGGGCATCAAAGGCATGATGGTAATTTTGATTTTCCATTTCATATGTGGTTAACCCATGGTTCCATGAATATGGAAGAGCTAGAAAGAATAGGGTGGATGGGCAGCGCTCTTACTATAATGTGTGGCAGACATACTTAACACCCATCCCGGATGAAGGGCCTTCTTCATGACCAAAGGGTCACCATGCTTGTAGAGAGTGGCAATACACATCAATTTATTGAAGAAGAATTGGGAAGAAGGATGGGGCCAAGTAAGGTTGGTTTCAAAGGCTACACGGTCACCATAGCCTATGGAACATCTCTCCCTTGCACAAGAAAGATACCCCAGCTCACTATCTCCATGGAAAGGTATGAATTTTGTATCGACTTCTTTGTTTTAAGTTCAGCTGAGGCACATATTGTTCTTGGCGGTCAAGGGCTCCAAACTTTAGGGGAATCTACCCTCAAAATTCACAAGAGGGGGTTGAAGTTCCACTTACAGAATGAAGAGGTCAGAATTCAAGGAATCAGGAATGGGAAAGGTAGGCATGTTGAGCAAGGAAAGACTGATTTTATTTCCTTACCAGCAGTTCGGAAAGGACTGATCATAGCTAAGAGTGCAAGGAAGAATTTGGCAAACAACATCATGAGGAAATATAAAAGGGAAATTAAAATATGCACGGCTGTTATGGGAGTTCTTTCAGTTAATATATGTTTACTCACAAGCAATAGAGGGTTGTCACTCAAAAAGAACCTCCAAAAAGGAAGCAACTACAACATTTATGTGTCTATTGCATACTACTCTTTCAGCCTTCCACTCATTTTTGCAACAGGTGAAGGTGAAATTCCAATGGTTGGGATGGTAGACACTCAGCCCAATTTTCCTAAAGAGGTCTGCCCAGCTCTCCTAAAATTAATTTCAGTCACTAATACTGCCCAATTACAAGGGAACATGCCTAGCTACAGAGGTTGGGAAGGTAGCAAAATGATGATGCTAAAGACTGACCACTTGGAAGAGGAAGAAACTCAGTTTTTGAAGGGATACTCAGCCCCTAAGCAATCATCACCAACCCATTTCAATCTGATCAGAGGGAAGAAAATACAAATTCCTAATCATGGAGAGGTATTTCAGCTGAGCACAGGAAAAGAAGACAAAAGAGAGCCATTCCATTCACCAACATGGCATGAAAGGAGAGTAATAAGTATTGTGGTTTCCCTTAATAAGTTTGTTTCATGTGTAGGTTCAGGTTGGAAGGGAAGGGTACGGCTGAGATCTTTTTTCCATCTAACGGAGAGGCTAATTGAGTTCATTGCACTATTAGGAGGCCCTACATGGAGTTGGTCACCTTCCCAAACCAAGGAAGGTCAGTTCTATCACTTTCAGATAAATTCTAAAGAGCTGGTCTAGTCACAAACAAACATACACAGCTGCGAATGGACTCAAATTTGGAAAATATCTAGGATGACAGCAAGGGCCCAATGGAACTCCACTTTCGTTTTCCGCAGTCAAGGCTATACTTCAGCCACTTCTATGCTTGTGGATATGAGATATTTTGGCATGAGTAGAGTTCATGGAGAGGACACTACACAGAAAGCAACGAGAAATACCGAGCAACTAAGATTTATTTAGGATCCAGGTACTTGCAATTGCTTGGGGATAGGCAATCTTGAGAGAGGACTGTCATGTCCATTTTTGAAGACTGATTTTCAAAGACCTTAACCCATTATTCTCCCCATGGGTCTAAGGAGGAAAGCAAGGAGAAGAACAGGATTATATTTTTATTGTTGTTTAGATAGTTATTTCATTTATTATCATGTATCTTATTGGGAAGCCTAGCGCTCCAATAGAAGGACTTAAGTAGTTAGGAAATAAAGGTATTATGAGCATGTAGGCTCCAAATACCAATTGAATATTTAAAAGCACTTACCTTAAGGGGTCGGCCATCATTTTTATATTGTAAAAAGCACTCCTTGTGGTTATATAAGGAGGTTGCTTGGCCATTATTGAATCATGTTTTGGTGAATATTCATATCTTGGTTAAGGTTTGCTTGTGAAGCACCTTTTCTACCTTTCTCAAGGACGAAACCCCTTGATTGAGGACCTTTCTCAAGGATGGAAACCCTTGGTTGAGGACTTGTGGAGGACAAAAACCCTTCCATAAGGTTTTATGTATGCGAGCGGATTTGAAAGGCAATAAATTATCATTTTCTTGCACGATTTCTCTTTTTGGTTAAAGGATCTATTTATTTGGAGTGGAGCAACCCACTTGGGAGTGATTATTTGGTATGTGTGATGATAATTTGGCAAATTTGAATTTACTATCTTGTTCTCCATATTTTCTAAGGCCAAGATCTTGAGTTTCGTGAATTTTGGAGGTGTTTTACTATTTTTCCAAGCTTGATGATGTTCGCTGGTTGAGGGTTCCATAATTAATTATTTTCACGCTCAATTCTGATTTCTAACAGCTGATTGTGTTTGCTAAGGGTTTCCTAATAATTTTGGCATGAGATTTGAAGGACATTAGTAAGATTTGACCCACCTTTGAGGGATTTGACTCCTCTAGGGAAGCCACTGCCCTAGGAAGGGTTTAGATTGCTAGATTTGCAAGGGTATATCAGCCATCTAGCAGCAGTTCCATAATCTGATTTGTGAGCTTACGTCTCAGCTTTTGGTCATTTCCTGAGTCCCCCTAAGATAGGGATATTACAGGCTCCTTCAAGGGACATCATGTAAGACAATAGCAAGTTTATAGTCTCAGCATCTAAGTCAATCAAAGAGTTAAGTATTAACTACTCAGTCAAATGAGTTGTAACCACTGGAACCACTTGGTGACCATCTCTTACATAATAAACTGAGGTGAAATGCACATTACTGTATAATGTGTTAATGCATAGTGTTCTCTTCATTGTTTCAAATCTCTAGGAGATACTAAAATTGGAAAATACCCTAAATGAAAATTTAGATTTGCTTTTATGCATGTGTCAAACCAATGATGAAATAATATTTAGAATCATTCAATAGTATTTTTGAATGCATAATAGGAAATGAAACAAAAAGTTCTCATTAATCTTTGCAAGTTTCAGTTGTGACAGGAACATACATCTCTAAAGAGGAGTGGTTGTCTAATCTTCTAGGGCTATCTAATAAAGTTATCTAGATGCTACAAAAGATACAGTACACGAGGGTATTACAAAGGCGTGAAGGCTTTAATAACGATTATGGACAGTCGCAAAATGGTTGAGCTTCCATCTGATGACTCTTCACATTTTGATGGCATTCAAGCTAATATATACATCGCGTGAAAGCTTCTTTGAAGTCGAAAAATTTGCCTTGGGGTGCTGCCTTGTGAATCATTGTCTATTACAAACAGTCAAGGCCAGTTTGAGGGCACGATAAAAAGGGAAAAATACAGAAGATGCCATTGTTGAGCTCACCAAATAGTCATGCAAGGTGTAGCGCACGAAAACACAACACAAATTTACATAGTCGCGAATCTCAACAACAAGAATTTCAGGCATTTTTTCATTCGCAATATTTCAAAGCGCATAGGCTTTGTAACTAGTCCCATATTTGCTTAAGCTATGGTTCGCAAATTGTAGAACTTATGTCCATTCCTCTATCCCGTGAGCATCGAGGACAGGAGCAGGGGGGGTGGGAATAACCATCGCCATATTTGTAAGTGAATGTAGATTTAGCGTAATTAATTATTTTATTTAGTAATCATGGCATTTGAGCGGTTCCACTAGGTGGTGGAAGACTTGCCAAACAATGCAAGGAGGATTTATATTTCTTCATTATGGAGGTTGGTCTTGTGGAAGCCTACATGGTGACTTTGATGATTTATCGTTCATTAGGGGGGTCGGCCTCTCTAGAGGATTCTATTTTCCCATTAGCATCTTCAAGGCCTATATAAGGTGGTTCGACTTAATAAAGGAGGATTATGCTATTTTGGATATTGATTTCTCTTGGAGGTGGAGCAAGTAGCTTCTCTTCTTGCCATTGAAGGACGGAAACCTTTCCTTGGTCACCTATTGAGGATGAAACCCTTCAATGGGATCACACTTAGGGGCAAAAACCCTCTTGTGTATAAGGGTGATCTCACACGGAGTGTCACACGAAATTCAAGGTGATTTTATGCAGTTGTTTTTCATTTCCAGCCCTAGGTGACTTCCTTGGGGGTTAAGTTTGGTGCCATCTAGGGCACAATTTAGTTTTTTGAGTTGATATTCTTGTTCTACATATTTTATAAGGTTGGAATCGACATTTTGGTGATTTTTGAAGAAGTTTATCTATTTTTCTAGCCCTTGGTTTTTGTTGTACTGTTGTCATAAAAATTAATTGTTGTGATTTATCATTCATTTCTCCATATTTTTGATATATTTGAGATTGATCAAATATTGAGTGTGTGCCTTGGATAAATTATCTGGTGGCATTTGGAACTCTATTTGCATGGTTATATGTTGATGTGAATCCCATATCTCGAGTTCCTAACATGCCCTAGACCACCTGATTGATATGGTGTGTTGATTCTTATTGAAGAACATTCCTCAGCTGTTTCAGATTGATGTTTGTGTGTTTGAAAGTGCAATTGCAGATCCCCCTCATTAGGCTTGTCCAAGTAAACCCTTTATTCCCAATTGCTTCCCCTAGAAGGGACTATTATAGTGGTATCACGAGCTTCGATCTATGGTCCCAGTCCTCTGAGGGAACCCTTCAATGAAAGAAGACTAGTCGATGATCAATCGATTGAAAATAGCATGACTTCAAAATTTAGGGAGCCTATTTATAGATGCTCATTGAAGGGCAAGTTTTGCAGATCCTGGTTTGGTCGTAACCCTACAAAAATTCTATGAATCAAGGCATCATAAGGTTAGGGAAGCCATTGGAGCTTAACACTTCACGGCTGCCCCAATTTGATCCTTCAAATCAGCCACTAAGGCCTACTTGCTGTTCCAAGGGAAGAAGTCATTTTGGAGCAGGTAGAAACAAGACATTCAATAGGGCAGTTGTATTGCTAAAATCTACGAGGAATATAGGGCTCTTCCAGCTTTGAAATTCTAGTGATGTCATATCTTTCTTGTGAGTTACCCATAGGGTTGAAGAAAGGTGAAATAATTGGACCAAGGTCTAAACCCCGAACCATGCCCAAGAAAAATGCGGAAGATATTACATCCCTTGAGGGAAAGAATCCCTCCATCATGATCAGGGAAGAAGAAGATGAAGAACGGAAGTTGTTGGGCATTGAGAGGGAGCAGCCCATTGTAGCCTCTAGAAGCAACCCATGCTCTTTTCAAGGATTGAGTACCATTGACTGATTTTCAAAACAGCAGTATGAAGGGTCAAGGGTTTGATGAAATATTGAAGCGCGAGCCTAGGGCTAAGACTGAAGGAAATTTGAAGCACGAGTTGAAAGGTAAATCTGAAAATACACCATGAACCAATCAAGGCATCGAGCACAAAAATGATTGAAGTAAATCCTGACTTTAACCCTATATGACAGCAGATCTAATATTCCAGTGAAACTCTAGGGCAGTGAACTGTATATGGACTTCAAATCATCATACAACCATGCAACAACAGCTGAAAATGCTTTTAAATAATTATTTCAAGTACAGCAACATTTATCCATCCAAATTACATCAAAGAAATAGAGAAAACAAGAGATTATACCCAACTGTAATTAATTTTATGACAGCAGCAGGGAAGCCACAAACAAGGGCTGAAAATGATAGATAAACTCCTCTAAAAACTACGAAATTGTAGATTACAGCCTTATAAAATATGCTAAATCTGAATATCAAAGAATAATGAAGTTTTGTGCCCTAGAAGGCACCCAAATCCTCTTCTACCTTAGTCACTCCCTAGGAGAGGGGCTCCAAACAATGTCAAAAGCCTTTGTATGACTCCTTTATGTCCTAGATGCAAACCAGCAAGATGGTCTTCAATGAGAGTCTTCAACACCGCCGAATTGAAGGGTTTTTGTCCTCCAATCTCCCACAAGGATTTCGTCCTCCTTGGATGCCACACTAATGGATTGTAGCCCAATATTGGAATGGATCAAGAGCAATCAACCCTAGAGACCAAGTATAAAGTGTATATGCCAAAAGATAATATGCAAATGAGCCCCTAATACTCCTCTTATACCCTTTGGTTGGCGTTAAAAGCCATAATGTGTAGACCGACCTCTTAAGCTTGATTTATCTTCTAATTCCATATTGGGAACTTCCCAACCTTGCCGACCTCTTAATGAGCTTCACTTTATCTTTTAATTTCATGTTGGGAGCATTATAATCTCAACCGACCTACCTTAGGGAGTAAAACACCAAAGAAAAACATTAATAACAATAAAAAAACCAAAAACAAAAGCCAAGGACTTCCCTTGTGCAATTCCTTCTTGGCCACGGGAAGATGAATGGCAAGAAATCTTCAATTGATGCTAGTTTGAAAAAGGGGACATTACATAAAAATCCTTTGATATTTAATAATGATTCATTGATTTCTAATAATGGCATGTGGCAGAAAAACAGAGAAGAAAAATCGGATTTTCATAAAGTATATGGGATGACACTATGGAAGGGTATGTCCATGAAGGAAGGGCACTTTCGGTTCTTCTTGATTGCTTTCAATTCGCCGGAATTTCCCAAACAGCAGTCAATGATGGGCAGATTAACAGAGTTCATAACCTTGAAGAGAGTTCCGAAGATGTTTCAAACAAGTACCAACAAAATAAGGGTGAGCTCCTTGTTGGCAGCCCAAGGTATGATAGAAATGATCACATTTTGCCTCCTCCTACGTCATTGTCATACTAGTCTCATTATTGGCAGCTTGTTGAAAAGAATAAGCATATGTCATGTTTGATGCCTCATAATATAATCGGTGATAATGTGAAGAACTCGTTGAGTAACATTGAGCACATAGATCTTTCCGTGCAAGTTCAAAATTATGTGAACATAAAAGTTTGGGTTCCGGTTGATTCTTTTAGTTATAAGAAAGAGGAAGTCCTTGTTGAATTCAATATTGCTACTCCATGCATATGGTTAGAAAGAAATTTTACGAAGGATCATTTGAATTTGCCATGTATCCTAACGAAGTTGTGAAGGATTTACTCCTAGAGTGTTCCTTGAAGCCAAGTTCTACACTCCAAGGCAAGGTTATCAAGATAATCAGAGTTGTCGCAGCAAGAAGCTTGGAGTGGGAAAAGGGTAAGCCAAATAAATTGTATTCTCATTGGATGATTCAGCATCGCATGGTTCTAAGCGGAACATGGAAAGAATGGAATCTTGTGATCATGAGTCATCAACCTTGCATGGTGGGGAGGATCTTGGGTAACAAAAATTGTGATCCATGGGTTGGGTTGGGAACTATTCCCAACTTTAGGACTGTCTTCACATGCATTTCCAGCCTGCCCGACATTTTAATTGCCACCATGAGAGTAGGTGTCAAGCCTACTAAATTTATGTTTGAAGAAAGCAAGCATGGGGTAAGTGATGATTTATACGCAAATTGTAATGAAGATACGGAATCGGTTCTTGGAGTACAATGGCTACACTCTTTGGGCGAATTTACCCAAGACTACCAAACCATGGTGTTGAGATTCAAGCTTGATGATCTAGAGATTGTGCTTCAAAGCGCAACAAAGGTAACCCCTCAAGTTGTTGCAGCCAAGAAGAAGGAAAGAACTTCTGAAAGAAGGCAAGGTATATGGGCAACACATGATGAGGTAAAATCTACAATTTTATTTTCAAAGCAGCAGTCAAGACATAAGGGTTTTAAATTACCAAGTGATAAGCATGTTCAAGTAAATGTTGAATTAGTAATTGTTGTGTATAAAGATGAGCAAGATATTGCTATCTTGCTACCCAAAGCATCGTCACCCAATAGGATATTGGAAGTATGGTGGTAAGTAGGTGTATTAACTTGTGGGATTTGATACATGTTTATGTTATCCACATTTTAAGTTTGTCCCATACTTTGTTTGCTGCCACACAAGGAAAGTCATGAAATGGGATAAATTTCAGTTTTTTGGAGCATTTTCAGTCAATGTGTGGTTATTGCCCACCTTTAGATTGTTATCATGGATGTATTTTATGAGGGAAACTTATTATGACAGCTGTTGTACCATTTGTTCTTTTGTTGTCCACAATATTTCCAACTCCCTTTCCGTGTGGTTTTGAGTCATCTATGAAGGCTTTTCAGCCGCTTGGATGAAGGACACTATCAAGGGTATCATACGAACAATTGTCATGAAAAGGATTCAAATCATTACCTTCCTAATTTTGAATGGAGTACAAGGTTACAATTGTACTTCAGGCAACATAAGGATGTTGGTGGGCAGCCATCACTTGCATAGAGAATGTGAAGCCTTTGTAAGTATAGATCTAAGGAAGAAAGAGCGGCTGAGCTCGTTTCTCACCCAAGCAAATGGAGGAGCATATTGTAATAACCCTTTTGAGGGTTTTATCAAATATTATATATGCAGATTTGAAACTGAAAATTGCAGCAGACTAAATACTAAAACCAGCAACTTGTACTAGCTCAAAAGGATGCCAAAAAAACCACAAAACAACACCACACAACTCGCAATAATTTATATATAATATATGGAATTTTTAGAAGCCAATATAACCAACAAACACTGAAAACACACTGCTGGAAATGAAATACACACTGGAAATTGCAGCCACAAATTAATTATAGAATATAGACTAAGTTGCCGAAACGTTTTGGATACAGGCACGAGAGCGGAGTATCCGATACGCGGAAACGGCAAAATAAAAATTGACCCCGGATACGGCAAAAAAAAAATTTGACCCCGGATATGGCGTAGGATACAGCAGTACAAAAACTATATAAAAATTTAAAAATATAGAAATTTCAGCCTTCTAACTAGGAATTTAATTATTAACCACATATTATGCATATGAAAGACAAGATAAAATACAAGTTATAAGCTAAATAAGTGAATAACCACAACAAACAAGCTAGGATACCGATAAAACTTAGAAACTTACAAGCTTAAAAGTTAAATTAAAATACTTAAATCGAACACAATGTGAATGTCATGAATCGCATGATATATTAAATTCAATCATAGATCAATATTCAAAGTTCAAACTATCTTTCATTGTCAATATTCATCATATTCCTCTTCATCAAGAGGATCAAGATCAGCTACATCATCATCATTATGTGATTCATTAGAACCACATGGGCTCGAACCACTCGCACTAGGGCCACTGCCAGTTGCACCCGCTTGTGCATGTAGGTCTCGTGGTGCCACAGAACTCCCCTCATCATCATATGCTCCATGGTGGAAAATGGAAGCATCCAAGTCAACTATCTCTGGATCAATATCTTGTTGACCCTTCCTTGTACTTCGGCTGCTTGTGGGATAAAAGGCACAAGTTGGAATGTATGTATACCAAATCTTCAGCCCTTTTAGCCCCCAACCTGTTGCATTTCTGTGAGTGGATGAAACTATATGTACTCTAGTTGCGCTCAGAGGAAGATGAACTTGCAACCTATTAAGGCAACCCAAACTTCAAAGTCAATGCAAAGTTCAACTTCAAACTTAAACACTCAAACTTAAATTTTAAAAATCTAAAAGAAAAGAGAATAAAAAAATTTAAAACTTACATGTGCCAAGACCTTGATTGCAAGAGGTTGCAAATAAACAGATGAAGTACCATGGAAGTACCACTACATATGAGCATTCATCTTGTATTTGCTCCGAAGAGCGAGAAGGCTATGACCCGTTTCTGCTATGAAATTGCCAAACTCTACCATAACCTGGTCTTGGGCCTCAAGATCAAGGAAGAGCCTAGTCAATGCCACCATATATCCCTCACTGACTTCCGCATCCCTATATGGTGCTACCCTCCCTGGCAAGGAAAGGATCTCTATGCTATAAAATCTAGGAGTCAATGCAAAAGTCAGTAAATGTAATGGGGTAGTCATTTTGTTCCACCACTCAATGAGGATTGACTTCACTTGTTTGCAAAATATTTCCTCGGGATCTTGTTCTTTTGCATTTATGACGTCTTTTATCTTCTCAATCATTGAGTTGATGTCGTCATATATCTCTCCTAGACATGGCTGATCCGTGTCAGTAAACCGGATCATGCTCATAATGGGCTCCGTAAAATTCAACAAATAATCCACTCTATCCCACCAAGGGTCCTCTAAGATCAGGTTCTTCATTTATTGAGCCCGTTGAATGTTTGATTGCCTCCATACAGATCAAAGATTGGATGTTACCATCCTCATGAGTACCTCTCGCACCTTCACTAGTCGTCTCAAGACGATTGTGTGTGATGCAAACCGAGTCTCAGCAACCTAATAAGAATGAGGAACAAAAATTAAAAATAAAATTGAAAGCTAAAAGAATGCTAAAAAAATTATATTTAAATTTTAAATTAAAAAGAAAGAAAGAAAGTTTTTCCTAACCATCAGTAGCTCCAACTGCGAGAATGATCTAAAAATGCCCTGTGACATGTGGTGGTTGGTGACAAACATTTGGATCTCTTCAGCTTCTGCATACACTTGCTGGATCCACTCTATTTTGTTTACCATTTTTTTAGCATTAAATTCAATGAATGCACGGCACATGTTGTCCAAAAAATATGCCCATACTGTGCCTGAACTAGCATCCCCGCAGCTTTGCAATTTTTGGCGTTGTCTATTATGACTTGGACAACATTTTCAGCCCCCACTACCTCAATGGATTCATAGAGAACGTTGGCTATGAATTGGGCATCCTTCACTTGCCCCTCACAATCAACCGCTTTCAAAAACATTGCCCCCTTAGGGCTTACTGCAATCACATTGATTAAAGGGCAATTTCTTGCATCTTTCCATCCATCAGAAACAATGGACACACCTGTTTTGGTCCATGAGTCCCTAATTGGTTGCAAGGAGGTTTCCACATTTTTTTTTTGTTTATCCAAAAGGTTGGTGTGGATCTCATATTCTGGTGATTTATACCCTTTTGGTGCCTCATTGATGGTTTTCACCATCTCATGCCAATAAGGTAATCTCACAACATTAAAAGAAAGCCCATTAGCATATATACACCTTGCAATGTGTTCATCTGCAATTTCCTTGCTCTCATTCTAAAAGGCCTTTTCCAATGGCCCTTTTGTCTTACTTTTCTTTCGTGCAAGGGAAACATCCTCATCCGTGGCGATAAGAGCCACAAATGGATGTGATATGGCCACAATTGGGGATCCACTATGTGATGGAGTAACTGAAGGCCTCGCTGAACGAGATGAACCTCTTCTTTTGGCCAATGGATGACCCACTCTCATAGCCACATTTGCCTCTGCATCTTCCTGCTCTTTGATATATGCCAAAACTTTTGCTTTTGGCACCCCAACATTATTCCTCCCCTTGCATACTCTTATACCATTACCCGTTATGGCACACAAATGGCTTTTCACCCTACTGTAAGAGTCTTTGAATAGTCCATCACAATCATTGCATTTCCATTCAAAACAACCACCACCTGCAATTTGTTGAAGCATTGTTACATGCCTCCATAACGGTGAATTTGGGTCAAAGTCCTTAGCCAAAGATTGCACAGAAGAAGTAAAACTTCTTGTTACCATTGCAGAAATACCTACAAGGTTAAAAAAAAAGCAAAGAAAACAATGGCATGCAATTGCACTATGATTGAACAATGAAAATTAAAAAAATTAAATAGAAAGAGCAAAAAAAGGATGAACATAAGCAAAAAAATCAAAATGTAATGTATGCAAGATTAAATAACAAAAAAAAAAAAAAACAAGGTTAAAAATTAAAAAAAAACCTTACCTTCACTTAGTAAACCACAAATCCTTCACAAATCTTCCTCCTTTATAGCTCCTCACACTCCTACAAGCTTAGCAATAGCTTCTCAAACCCTAGACAAGCACAATGCAATTTTGGAGAGTCAAATGTTAGTTTCTTTGCTTTATGTTTTGTTTTTGAGTTGTTCTTTTGTTTTATTGCTTAGAGTTGTGTTTTAGGGTGTAAATTAGATTAATATTTAAATTTTTTAAAGTAGTAAGGCTTTTAAAACATGAAAACAATTAAAAAAATTTAAAAATATATTTTTTTGAGGTGGGAGCGGGCAAGGAGCAACGGCAGGCATGCGGAAACAGCCGGGTACGACACAGGCCGTACCCAGCCGTTTCCACATGTCAGTCGCCACTCCCTGCCCACTCCCGCGCCGCTCTCGCTCTCGCTGCCTCAAACAGCGGTTTCAGCTACTTAGAATATAGATATAGAAGTCCTCAATAATCATGCAACTCAAAATTCCGGCCTTAAAAAATATGGCAAATCTGATTGCAAAACCAGTTTGCTCCAATTCTTTGCCAATGTCTTCAAACTCTACCCTAAGGTAGGTCGCTCCACCCTAGAAAAATAGTATAACTGCTGGAAATGCCCAAGGGATCTTTAAATCAGCTTTCTTCAATGTCAAATGGTGATGAAGGATTTTCGTCCTTCACCCAAGCCAAATGAAGGGTTTGCGTCCTTCACCCAAGCCAAATGAAGGGTTTTCATCCTTCAATAAGGCCCCACAAAAGGATTTTCATCCCCAAGTGGATGACTAAGGAGCCACAAGCTCTCTTTGCCAAAGTATAGAGAACATACACCAAGCTAGATGCAAATGATACCTCTAATCTCCTTTTATATCTTCCTTTTTGGCGTCAATGCTCAATTAGAAAAGGCCGACCTCTAATGAACAATTATAATCTTTCATTAAGCCTTACTAAAGGCATTAAACCCAACCGACCTCATTAAGAGGGGAAAACTCTAAAAGAAATTATAAAATATTAGAAGAATAATGCAAATAGAGGCTCAAGATTCACCTGTCTTATTCACTTCTTTGCCATGGAGAAGGAATGGCAAGAAGACCAATTAGTAGCTCTCAAATGAGAAAAGGGGACATTACAGTCCTCCCTTCCCAAAATTGTTTGTCCTCAAGCAATTGCAAGAACCTGGATCCCAAATGATTTTTAATTGCTTCTTTTTTGACATTCATGCACATGAAGCAAACATTTTTAAAAAAATATGTCTCCATCTTCCTCCACTTGTGCCTTGTGGAAATGATGGCCAATCCCCCTTCTTTGCTTGCACTAACTCTCAACCATGCATTGGCTGTCCCAAAATACCAACATGCAACCCCAAACTCTGCTGAAGTCACACATTTTCCGGTCAAAAAACAGAATTCTCAAATCTGAAAATAACTCACCACAACTTGATTTCTTTCATTCTTCCAACGAAAATCCTCCTTCCTCATTTTCCCATGATAGAATGCTCTCAAAAAATGAAAACATACTATTGTTCATAACTGGAAATGGCAGCCCCAAATCTGATTTTTGCAAACTCATCACAATATCCATGACATAACTACTACCAAACTGAAATTTCATAGGAAAAACCAAATTTGTGATGACTAAAAATTGTCTTACATAGGCTGGAAAATGAAGATCAACAAGCTCATGATTGAAATCAGCAAACACAACATTCTTGCACTCCTTCCTTGCCCCAAATGACACCAAGTATGAGTGAACCCTCTTCCCCATCATTTTGTATAAAAAGGATGTCTTAAAATCTGCCCTTCTATTGCTTCCACAAGAAAATATCCACAAATCAACAAACAAAATTGGGAGAAACACCTCATCTTGGTTGTAGAATTGCAATTTTATAAGTAAAATGGCCACAAAACATCTTATGAGAGTAACCCTTACCTTGCCCATGATGCTAAAAGAAGAACACCACTTCCATGTAATCAAAACCCACTTGGTGGCAAGTGTGAGTAACCTTTGATGTGGGGGGTTTCCGGATTGCAAGTGCCTTACCCGCTGTCCCAAAATATCCGTCATAGGTTGTTCCTTCATGTAAACTTCTTCTATGATGTCACTAACAAACTGATTTTTAACATTCTCATCTATAACAATATTTTTCCAATCAGCTGTTATGATGGAGAGCAAATCACTATGTGAATACCAAGCATTCCCTAGAGTACTCTCTTCATCCTTAATACCTTGAATTCTGATTTCTTTGTCTTTGTCATAGAATTTCACTTATTTATCATGACAATTGAGGGTGAATTCCCTCAAAGATTGCAGCCATTGAATTCCAAGAACTACTTCATCATCAACTAACATAATCACAAGGAATCCATCACATACCTCATCTTTTCCTAGGAGAAGTGATAGCTGCCCCATTTTCTTTATGCAAGGTATGGTAGTGTCACTCTCAACAAGCCTAGTGACCACTTGGTTATAAAGAAAACCTTTCACCCTGAATGAATGAGAGGTTGGTGTTTCATACATTGATGAAAGAGTGCTGCTCTTACTCTTTTTACAACTCAGAATTTCTGAGTTAGAATCCCTCTCAAAAATATATTAAATGTACCTTACCTTCATGGACTCCTAGCAAATCTGATTTATCTTGCGGATGGTGGAAGAAAAAACATTATAGGATCATAAAAAAGTGTATGTAGTCACCATTCCATACCAATGTAACTTCAGATGGCTTAGTTTCAAAAAAATCATTACATACCTTGCACATTTCCATGAAATTCAACAACATGAAGATGCTATGGGTGACCGTGAAGCCTTTGGAACCATCCTTGCTTGATCCCAACCTTCTTTCCTATTCTCCTTTGTCAATTTGATGCATATGGCTGCCCAATCCTCCCAACTCTTTCATTCTGATTTTAAAATCAGATATTCCGCCCTTTGAAGGATTGATCATAGCATATATATGCCACTTGTGAGAACACCATAGAAATTGAGCCCAAGACTCTTCATGCCCTTTGCAAAAAATAGCAACTCTTATCTCCTTACTCCACGAAGTATGATGTGCACAAAGGTGTTCAATCATTGGTGACCAAAGAGGACACATCATATATGAAACATAAGTATTCCTAACCATCCACTCATGGTAGAAAATCTGAAATGATGCATGGACAAAAACTGAAATACCTTCATGCCCTTTTGCTTTCCGAGTGCTTACCTTCACTATATCTTTGTCTGATGCTCGCTTGACAATTCTCCCATGTCCTTGAGCTTTCATTAGGCTGAAATTTCCCCCAAATGACCTTCCTTTCATTGCTGTTATGTACATACCAGCAGCTCCATCTTTTGTGATCCTCGGACCTTCATGGAGAAATTCTTCCTCTCTCCTTGACCATATCAATTTGGGTGAGTGATTTCTAATACATTCACCATTATGATCCCAAAATTCCTTTCTAGGCACATGTATAACAGTTGACATATGAATCAAATGAAAAAAGGAATTGATTATCTTTTCAAACATATCATAGCCTTTTTGGGGGTTGGGGGGGGGAAAGCTCTTCACCAATTCTCCTTTAGGATCACCCGGATCCCATTCCTTCATGTACATGCTATTAGGATCTTGCAAGCTTATCATTTCCTTTAGTATCCTCATATCATTACTCAAGACATGTCCCAATAAATGCAAAGATGGAGACAATATTTCGGAAGTGTACATACCAATCCGTGGGCTACCCACCCATTGAAACAACTTATCTTCAACAATTGGAACTACCTTTGCCATACAATCATCTGTAGTTTGTACACACATGTGTACCATCCTCATGGCTTGTGCTTGAGTCCCCCAACCACATTCTTTTCATCCTTATGCAAATCTCAGCCCCATACAATCATTAGAAACCAACGAAATATCATTAAATAACAATGAACTATTACCTTGGGACTCATCCTTGAAAGCTTGCATATCGAACCTTCCTATGGTCTTTTTACGAAAATCGTCCTAGAAGCAAACCACATCTTCTCCTTGGGTCTCTATCACATAGTACCACCAATCCCTTGCTATCCCTTCCAAATGACAAGGGATGAATTCCAGGGCATCCTCCACACACATAGGGTTTGACTGCAAGTATGTCTCCAATTCTGACAACCATGATTTCACTCTAAGTTCGTTAGTGCCATAAAAAATAGAGATCTTACCCTTACGTGCCATCAATCCTTCAAACTTGAAACCTTAGGCCTTTTGAATATCCGAGCTCTGATACCACTGTAATAACCCTTTTGAGGGTTTTTATTAAATATTCTATATGCAGATCTGAAAATGCAAATTGCAGTAGACTGTAGATAAAAACCAACGACTTATACTAGCTTAAAAGATGCCAAAAACACCACAAAACACATCCACACAACTTGCCACTATTTTATATAATGATATTTGATATTTTTAGAAACCAATATAACCAACAAACACTAAAAACACACTGCTGGAAATGAAATACATAGTGGAAATTGCAGCCACGAATTAATTATAGAATATAGATATAAAAGTCCTCAAAAATCATGCAACTAAAGATTCTGACCTTAAAAAATATGGCAAATCAGATTACAAAACCAGATTGCTCAAATTTTTTGCCAATGTCTTCAAACCCTACCCAAGGTAGGTCACTCCAACCTAGAAAAATAGAATAACAGCTGAAAATGCCCAAGGGATCTTCAAATCACCTCTCTTCTTCAATGTCAAATGGTGATGAAGGGTTTTCGTCCTTTACCCAAGTCTAATGAAGGGTTTTCGTCCTTCAAGAAGACCTCACATGAGGGTTTTCGTCCCCAAGTGGATGACTAAGGAGCAACAAGCTCTCTTCGCCAAAGTATAGAGAAAATACGCCAAGCTAAATGCAAATGATGCCTCTAATCTCCTTTTATATCTTCTTTTTTGGCATCAATGCTCAATTAGAAAAAGACGACCTTTAATGAACAATTATAATCTTTCATTAAGCTTTATTAAAGGCATTAAATCCAGCCAACCTCATTAAGAGGGGAAAACTCTAAAAGAAATTATAAAATATTAGAAGAATAATGCAAATAGAAGCTCAAGATTCTCCTTCGTCTTCTTCACTTCTTTGTCATAGAGAAGGGATGGCAAGAAGACCAATTAGTAGATCTCAAATGGGAAAAAGAGACATTACACATGGGATTGAATGATCCATAGGGATCCAAAATAACTCTACTTCATCAGATCAGCCAGCAACAAAGAAGGAAAATGAGGAAACGAAGGTTCTGTTTGCATTATAACAGAACCGCCGCTCTGTGCAAAGCGGTGGTTACAGAACCGCTGCCCAACTTGGGCGGCGATCCTGTAACTACCGCCCATCATGGGCGGCGGTTCTGTGATCGCCGGTCTGCGTTGGGCTGCGGTCATGTCACTTTTGGATAGAAAATAAAATGGACGCGAATTTGGAGCATCCGACTTTGTCCCTTCCCTACCATGACCTTTCCCATTCTCCAGTGCACGGGAGGACATGGAGAAGGCTATAAATACTTGGGGAGAACAAAGGAATGGATCATCAGAAGCAAGAGACTTCATGGGAGTAAGTGCAAGAGTTCTAAAGTGTTGGAATTGAGTGCGATCCTGCAACTACCGCCCATCATGGGTGGCGGTTCTGTGATCACCGGTCTACGTTGGGCTGTGGTCATGTCACTTTTGGACAGAAAATAAAATGGAGCCTGAATGGATGCGAATTTAGAGCGTCCGACTTTGTCCCTTCCCTACCATGACCTTTCCCATTCTCCAGTGCACAGGAGGACATGGAGAAGGCTATAAATACTTGGGGAGAACAAAGGAATGGATCATCGGAAGCAAGAGACTTCATGGGAGTAAGTGCAAGAGTTCTAAAGTGCTGGAATTGAGTTTGTAGAAGAAAGAGTTTGAGAACAGAGCAGTCAAGTAGTTGGGAGGAAGTGTGAGACATTGTCAATTTCCTTTCTCACTTATTGTAACGTAGGCATATCTTTGATAATTTGAATTGGCCAATAAAGTAAAAAGGGAAGAAAGAGTTGTTTGCCCTTCCTGACTAGTTTTCCTCCTTTGGAGGTTTCCAGGATAAAAATCCTTGGTGTATGTGTGTGTGTTAATTCATTTCTCTTTGCAAATTTCAGTTCTAAGGCATAAACAATTCAATCACTAGCTCAACTGTCATTTTCTATTTGAAAGTAGAACAGCAGTATAATTGTGATTTTGTGAATGAATTCCAAAGTAGATA
This sequence comes from Taxus chinensis, assembly GCA_019776745.2. Taxonomy (NCBI): domain Eukaryota; kingdom Viridiplantae; phylum Streptophyta; class Pinopsida; order Cupressales; family Taxaceae; genus Taxus; species Taxus chinensis. Next base: position 305,046,848 of record CM034154.1, read on the forward strand.
GTTTACATATCATTTTGGTATCAGAGTTAACAAGTATCCAGGATTGTGGTATTCGTTCTTGGATTTGTATGACGGTGATGAGATCTAAAGGCGAAGAGGCTTTACCTTGCGATCTAGATATTTTTACAAAAAAGTGGAAATAGAGAATTCGGGATAAATGGAGGAAGAAAACTTGGTCCATAGAATCAAGATGCTGGAGACCATGATGGATAGGATGTTTAGAAGACAAGAAGAACTTGCAGATTTGCAGAAGACGGCTTTTGTTAAGCAAGACTCCATGGACTCAGTGGTTTGAGGCTTAGCCAAAAAAATTGGCATAGGGAGGAGCCACAATGAGGAAGAATATGGGGAAGAGCGTGAAGAAGAGACTTCAATGGCAAGAGAGAAGGTAAAATCTGATCATGCTCCTTTTAAAGTTGAAACAAAAGTTGAAATTAAAATCTTTGAAGGACAAGTAGATGCAGAATTGCTTGATAAATGGTTAAAACAATTGGAAGTCTACTTTAGCGTCCATAATGTCACTGAGGCACAGAAGATCACCTTTGCACGTCTCAAAATGGAGGGACACGCTCTGGTTTGGTGGGAAACCCATCTAGCCACTTGTGAAAAGAAGAAACGTCCTATTGTGAAATCTTGGCAAGAATTTAAAGAATTACTTAGAGCTAACTTCTATCCTATTGGCCACAAGACTGACCAAATGATTAAATGGCAGTATTTTAGACAAGGCAGTGGTCAAAGTGTGCAGGACTATACTACGGAGTTTCGGAGGCAGGCCATGTTGTTGAACATGGACTTGGAGGATGAGGATATTCTGACTAAGTACTTGGGAGGACTTCACACTCACCTTCGAAGAAAAGTCATCTCCACGAAGCCCAAAGATCTCAACGAGGCATGTGTGCAGGCATACTATATAGATGATGAAAAGAAGCAAGGAGAAGCAAGAGCCAAGGGCAAAGCAATCAGCAGAAGAAAGAACATGGGCAAACAAGTAACAAAGGTAAGTGGAAAGGAAAAAGTAAACAAGTTGCCACTACTTTAAATACTTGTAAAGATCCCAAGAATTTTTGCAAGAACTGTGATATCAATGGTCATACTGACGCTACATGTTGGAAGTTGCATCCAGAGTTACATCCGAAGAACCGAACCAAGGACTCAAAGAAGTCCATGACAACTGTAAAGACAGAAGGGGAGGTGGAAATCGAAGATGACTCTGATGTAGACGAGAGGCTTGGATGCATGGCCACCAACATGGAAAGCCAGAAGAGGAGATGAGTAGACTATTCCAGATCAAAATCCAGATCAAGAGAACTAAGGTAAATGCTTTGGTTGATACCGGTTCTCAATCTAACTTGATTTATGAAGCAATTGTAAAGAAGCTTGGTCTTGAGACTTACGAGCATCCACACCCTTATCCTTTGGGTTGGGTGAAGAAGGGTGTTGAAATTCAGGTAACAAAAAGATGTAAGGTCAAGTTTGGGATAAATTCCCAGTATATTGATGTATTGGAAGCTGATGTTATTCCACTTGATGAATTTGATGTTGTTTTTGGGAGTCCTTACTTGTATATCAAGGATGCTATATTTATGAGAAGGGAGAACCGATACAGATGGGTCAAGGATGGGATCAACTACAACATCTGGGCACACCAGCGTAAGACACGGGTTACTATGGTGAGTGCTAACCAAGCAAAACGACTTATTCAGGAAAATCATAATCAGTTTTGTTTACTTTTGTTAAAGGATAAACAAGACGGGGTAGAAGTTTCAGAGATTTCTAACCAGGGAAAACAGGATTTGGATAGTATTATTCAGTCTTTTCAGGAAGTTTTTCAGGCTCCCAGTGGGTTACCACCAAAATGGGAAGTAGAGCATGAGATTCAGTTGTTGCCAGAGTCCCCTCTACTGAACATCGGGTTGTATAGGCAATCCTTGTTGGAGAGTACTGAAGTAAAGAAACAACTCCAGGAACTGCTAGACCAGGGTGTGATACGTCCGAGCACCTCACCATGTGGTTCACCTATTGTGATGGTGCCGAAGAAGGATGGTTCTTGGAGAATGTGCATCGACTACCGCGCTTTGAACAAGATCACCATAAAGAACAAATATCCACTTCCCCGCATAGATGATCTCTTGGACTAGCTTCAGCATGCCAAATTCTTCACGAAGTTGGATCTCAAGTCAGGTTATCACCAAGTCAGAATGAAGGAGGATATATGGAAGACTACCTTCAAGACAAAACAGGGTTTGTATGAGTGGTTAGTACTTCCATTTGGTTTATGTAATGCACCCGCTACATTTATGAGATTGATGAATGATGTATTGCGGGATTTCATAGATTCATGTGTCATTGTTTATCTGGATGATATCTTGATTTTTAGTGCCACATGGGAGGAACATCTAACTCATTTGCAGCAAGTCTTGCAAGTTCTCAAGGAGAAACAGTTGCTTTGCAATATGAAGAAATGTGAATTTGCCAAATAGTCACTTGTCTATCTTGGGCACGTGGTTGGAGGAGGAGAGCTACGAGTGGATCCGAAGAAGGTGGAAGCCATCACCAACTGGCCAACACCAATAGGAGCTACCAAGACTAGGAGTTTTGTGGGAACAGTACAGTACATGCGGAAGTTCATTTCAGGCTTCTCCACGATTGCAGCACCTCTACACACAGTGGCCGCAAAGAGTAAGGGTTTTGACTGGGGTAAGGAACAAGATAAATCCTTTGAGTTATTAAAATACAAGATTAGTCATGCACCAGTACTTGCTCTTCCTAATTTGCAACAGCCCTTTGAAGTAGAGACAGATGCCAGTGATTATGCTATGGGCGCAATGTTGCTTCAGGGAGGTAAACCCGTATGCTATCATTCTGAAACTTTTACTTCAGCAGTTAAAGGATATTCAGTATATGATAAGGAAATGTATGCACTAGTTCAGGCAATTAAAAAATGGAAGCATTATTTGTTGGGTAAAGAAACTATTGTGCACACTGACCACAAACCTCTCCAGTATTTGCAAGCACAGTCTAAATTGCAACAGGCAAGGCACTACAAATGGATGGGGTTCCTTCAGCAGTTCCATTTGGTGATCAAATACAAGAAGGGTAGTACAAACTTGGTGGCAGACATGTTGTCTAGGCCGCCTACACAGGAGAAAATCTCTTGCTTGGCCACTATCTCTCAGATCGAGCCCTTCACGAAGAAAGCTTACGGAGAGGCATATGCCCAGGACAAAGACTTTGGGGTGACATTTCAGCAGTTGCAGTCCCAAGGGGCTGAAAGGACGGGATTGAAGATTGTTATCTCAAGGACGGGTTGCTCTACCGATGGGGGAAGCTTTGTGTGCCTAAAGAAGAAAGACTTCTATTGATGAGGGAAGCACATACCTCGAAAGTAGCGGGACATTTCGGTGTTGGTAAGACCCTAGCCCACTTGCAAAGGTACGTGTATTGGCCCAATATGCAAGAAGAAGTATCAAAATTTATACGTGGATGTAAACTTTGTTGTACCAGCAAGCCTAAGACTAGGAAGGAGGGTTTGTATATGCCTTTGCCAGTACCTACTCATCCGTGGGAGGACATTTCTATGGACTTTGTAGGAGGATTACCTATGTCTAAACATGGCCATGACTATCTCTATGTTGTTGATAGATTCAGTAAGATGTGTATTCTTATGGCATGTAAAAAGACAGTAAAAGCACATGAGGCAGCAGATCTTTTCTTTGCTAATGTATGGGTGCATTTTGGCTTGCCAAAGTCTATTGTTTCTGACAGGGATTCCAGGTTCTTGGGGAAGTTTTGGACTACTTTGTGGGACAAGATGGATACCAGGTTACAGAGGAGCACGGCTTTCCATCCACAGACAGATGGACAAACAGAGGTGGTGAACAGGACTTTGGTACAGTTGATCAGAGGGTATAATAGCAAATACCCAAGGACTTGGGATGAGTCCTTAGCCTACATTCAGCATTCCTACAACCGGGCAGTACACACATCCACTATGAAGTCACCATTTGAAGCATGCTTGGGATATCTACCTACAAATCCGTTGGACATAGCAGTTGGGCAGCAGGATGAGGAGGAGACACGAGACACAAAGGTGACTAGAGCAAACAAATTCATTGAGAGGATCCGGCAAATCCATCTCAAAGTCAAAGAACAGTTAGAGAAATCTCAAGCCAAGTACAAGGCTAGACACGATCAACACAGGAGAGAACATAAGCTTCATGTTGGAGAAAGAGTTTGGCTTTACTTGAGCAAGGAGAGACTACAAGGTCAAGCATGGAAGCTCAAGCCACTACAATATGGACCCTTCACCATATTGGAGCAGGTTGGAGAAAATGCCTTTCGACTTGATTTGCCGCCATTTATGAGGATGTACTCAGTAGTAAACTGTGAGAACTTGCACCTATATGAGCCATCCATGCTAGATGAAGATGAAGGATTACAGTTGCTACCTTCCATTGAGGATTGCGTCTTGGACTCACGAGGCGAATTGGAGGAGGATGTAGTGCTGCAGTAGAAGGTCAGAGAGACTAGGAGAGGTCCGCAGGAGTCTTGGCAGGTTGGACTGAAAGGAAAGACACCAAGGCAGGCCCGGTGGTACTCGAAGGAGCAAGTGAGGGAATTATTTCCTCATCTACTCCCCCACTAAGCTTTTGTGGGACCAAAAGCCTCCTAAGCAGGGGAGGTGTGATCCATAGGGATCCAAAATAACTCTACTTCATCAGATCAGCCAGCAACAAAGAAGGAAAATGAAGAAACGGAGGTTCTGTTTGCATTATAATAGAACTGTCGCTTTGTGCAGAGCAGCAGTTATAGAACCGCCGCCCAACCTAGGCGACAATCCTGTAACCGCTGCCCAGCCAGGGCGGCGGTCCTGTGACCGCCGGTCTGCATTGGGCGGCGGTCCTGTCACTTTTGGACAGAAAATAAAATGAAACGTGAATGGACGCGAATTTGGAGAGTCCAACTTTGTCCCTTCCCTACCATGACCTTTCCGATTCTCTAGTGCATGGGAGGACATGGGGAAGGTTATAAATACTTGGGGAGAACAAACGAATGGATCATCGGAAGCAAGAGACTTCATGGGAGTAAGTGCAAGAGTTCTAAAGTGTTGGAATTGAGTTTGTAGAAGAAAGAGTTTGAGAACAGAGCAGTCAAGTAGTTGGGAGGAAGTGTGAGACATTGTCAATTTCCTTTCTCACTTATTGTAAAGTCTATATCTCTTTATTTGAATTGGCCAATAAGATAAAAAGCGAAGAAAGAGTTGTTTGCCCTTCCCGACTGGTTTTTCTTCTTTGGAGGTTTCTGAGATAAAAATCCTTGGTGCATGTGTGTGTATTAATTCATTTCTCTTTGCAAATTTCAGTTCTAAGGCATAAACAATTCAGTCACTAGCTCAATTGTCATTTTTTATTTGAAAGTAGAATAGCAGTATAATTGTGATTTTGTGAACGAATTCCAAAGTAGATAGTTTACAGATCATTGCAGCTGAAGACAGAGAGTTTTTCAGCCCTTGTATGGGTATCTACCACCTCTACATCAGTCATATTACTGAAGCTTGCATGTGTTTATCATATTTGTATCATTTCTATACTGCTGGTCACAATATTTTCAGTCATGAACAGTTGTACACGTGCAATTTAAAAAGGCTTACTTGCATGGTAATGAATCAATGATAATGGTGAAGCTACACTAGTGAAGACACTCCTCCTAGCCATCCTAGTGCTGAATTGGATGGAATCGCAAGTGATTTATGGCTATCATGACTTATTTTCAGCTTGCATGCAAGTTATGTTGAAAGATGTTCTCATGCTTTGGGTAGAAGGTTTCATTGAGGAAGAGCACATAGATAGAGGTGATGGAAATAGTAGGCATCGTGACCATAGTGGGCAGAAGTTGTTCCCCTTGACAGCTATGGGATTTAGATGTCTTGGTATGATGGTATTTAGGCATATGAGCTTGTATTGGTAAGAGCTCTTTCATTTGACAGGTACAAAATCTAGATTATTAGAGCATCCAAGTTTGCAATTGCTTGAGGGCAAGCAATTTTGGGAAGGAAGGACTATAATGTCCCCTTTTCCAAGCTAGTTCGCTATGAAAGACCTTATACCCATTCTTCTTCCCGTGAGCATCAAGGAGCAAGGGAGGTGAACTCGCCATGGTTTTAAGTGTTGTACTTTCATAATTAATTATTTTATTTAGTAATCATGGCATTTGAGTGGTTCCAATAGGTGGTGGAAGACTTGTCAAACAATGCAAGGAGGATTTCTATTTCTTCATTATGGAGGACGGTCTTGTGGATGCCTACATGGTAGCTTTGATGTTCTTTCCTTCATTTGGGGAGCCGGCCTCTCTAGAGGATTTTGTTTGCCCATTGACATCGTCAAGGCCTATATAAGGTGGTTTGACTTGATAAAAGAGGATTGTGCTATTTTGGTTATTGATTTCTCTTGGAGGTGGAGCATGTAGCTTCTCTTCTTGCCATTTAAGGATGGAAACCTTCCTTGGTCACCTATTGAGGACGAAACCCTTCAATAGGATCACACTTAGGAAGGAAAATCCTCGTGTGTAAGGGTGATCTCACACAGAAGTCACATTGGAACTTCAAAGCGATTTTATGTAGTTGTTCTTCATTTCCAGCCCTAGGTGACTTGCTTGGGGGTTGAGTTCGGTGCCATCTAGGGCACAATTTAGTATTTTGAGTTGATATTCTTTATCTTCATATTCTGTAAGGCTAGAATCGACATTTTGGTGAATTTTGGAGAAGTTTATCTATTTTTTCCAGCCCTTGGTTTTGGTTGTATTGTTGTCATACAAATTAATTACAGTTGTGATTTATCATTTGTTTCTCCATATTTTTGATATGTTTGAGATTGATAAATATTGTCGTGGTTGGATAAATTATTTGGTGGCATTTCAGCTCTATTTGCATGGTTATAGGTTGATGTGAATCCCATATGCAGTTCGCTTCCTTAGAGGGCTGATTGATATGGTGTGTGTTGATTGTTTGAAGAACATTTTCAGTTGTTTCATATTGATGTTTGTGTGTTTAAAGGTGCAATTTCATAACTGATCCATTAGGCTTGTGGAGAAACCCTTTTCCCCCATTCGCTTCCCTAGAAGGGCCATTACAGGTTTGAAGGCAAAAAAAATCACGTTTTGGTATTCTTGTCGTGAATTATAGGAGTTTAACAATTGCTAGGGCACATAATGAAGACTGAAAAGACAAACTGGTATTTTTCTAATATTTTCGTCAATGGAAGTATCATAAACTTGTTGCTTTGATTTGCAAGTCATAAGTATAAATTTAACTTCTGCGTTTATTTTCATGCCACCACAATTGAGGGTATTTATCTGCATTTTTACCTACATTAAAAAATTAAATAAAATAAGTAGGCTATTTTCTAGGAGAATTTGTTTTGGAAAAATACTCTGGCCTCATGGTTAATGGTTGCAACTAGAAAAATAGTTAGAACAAGTAGTAAACCTACTTTCCGCCACCGTTTAACCCATTGTATTACAACATAATCACGAGTTGGCCAAGAGTAAGTCACTTATGGGATTTTTGGCAAAGGAAAGCTCAAAGACTACCCAAATGGGTGAAAAATTCAATGATGGTGAATATGTATTTTAAATAAGCCCCACACTTTGAAGACAAGAATGGATCTAATGTAGATGAAGCTAAGTATGGATTGTTGCCCAGTTGGTTCGGAGTCTGTGAATCTTGGGAATTATATGAAATGTCCTTCTTTCTGGAATAATATTGTCGAAGACCTTTGGCCTATTTTGTCAACCCGACGGCCAAAGGGTGAACACAAAGGTGACTTAAGTCACAATAAATTATTATAAAGTGCATAAAAGGAAAAAAAGAAAAATAATAGAGCACATATATTAATTTATTTGACTTAATTATAAATGATTAGAGGAAAACACTTCTAAAAAATATTTAATCTCTAGAAAGTGCGATTTTCCTAGGGGCATATATTTATGACTAAAAAAGGGGTCTAAATATGTTTTTATCCTTCCTAGCGGGAAATGGCGGCTTGCCTTGAGGAGGGATAATGGGAAGTTAGAAGGGAAAAAGGCCATAGTAGTTTTTGTATCCTCCTTATGAAAATGGCGACTTGGCCTAGAATGAAGAACTATGCATAGAGAAGATCATTACAGTTAATTGTATAGGAAAGAAGTCTCTTTGGGTCTCTTCTCCATTAAAAGTTGAAGTCGACTTGCTTGACGGGTATTCTATGATCACTTAATACTTTCTGAATTTGCAATTGAAGCTTGAGTTTTTGCCTAAATATTCTAAAAACAAAAACCCTTAGGATTTATCCCTCTTGTGGACGAAAACCCCAAGAGAATGTGAGTAATTTCTATTCAATAAATTGTATTGAGCTTACATTGATTTTTAGTCATTTCCAGCAGTTGTACGAAGGATTTTTTACAGATTTTTGTATCAAGGATTTAAAGAAATATTGCTGCAGTGTTTATTATATTTGTCTCTAGTGGAGCGACCCACTTTTAGTCAAATCTAGTATGTTCAAGGTTGTTTTTGGATCTGATTCTGGAAGCTATTAATAAAGTTGAATTTTAGTGATTGAATCAGCCCATTCTCTGAATTTTTGGGATGCTAAAAGTGTCATTTTCAGTCTCCTATATCTGCAGATTTCTGATTTTTATTTCAGTCTATTATTGTTCCAGAAAAATCAGATTTTCTACATATTTTGGGCTGCTAAAATGCACAGATCAGTTTAGAATAAAAATATAGTCATTTGGATGTTGATTTGTAGGGGTTCTTGAAATAACCCTAGTCCCATTTCTGGAAAATTAATTACAGAAGTCAAAATTGAATTTTTTAAGGCTTCATACACAGTCTAAGGACTGATTTGGGGTTCATTAAATCTGCATTTCATAGCTGAGTGGAAAGATAAACATTTATTCACTGTGTGCATGGGTTTTCCTAGTAACTCCTAGTCATTTTTTTCCTCTCTAAAAATCTGATCTACAATAATAATTGTTGTGATATCTTTTCTGAGTTGTCTCTTTATCAAGGGAAGCACCTAAAATTCATCCAGGGCTAAGTTTGTCCCATTGGGGACATTACAATGGTATCAGAGCAGTGTATTCTCTCATCCAGTGAGGGAAAGAAGCAAAAATCAAATTTGAATGCATGCAGGAAAAATCCCTCTAGTTTATCAAAGGACTCCAAAGAAGATAATGGATGAGCATGAAAGACCACCTCCCAATGATACTCTCAGCTATATGAACAAAGTTATTACTAGAAGTCAGAGAGAGTTGCAGAGAGAGTTGCAACAAACCATGAGGGAGAACCAAAGAGAAATAAGTTATGCATTTACCAGTTCTATTCGTGATTTGGCCACGGCTCTACATGGGAATATTGCAGCCACCAACAATGGAGAAGGAAGCTCAATGGGACCAGTTAGGACTTCTCCCAAGCCTACTCCACAGATTTTCAGAGCTAAGTTTCTACAAAGAGAGGAACCAATTGAATAAGTAGCACAAAATGATGTTGATGATGTAGAAGCATATGGTGATGAGTACATGCAACTTAGCCTCAGAGTTAGAGATATGCTACCCTTTAGAGAATTCTACCAGTTGAAGAATAAAAAGGGTGCAGGAATAAATAGAAGGGGCCACCAAGAGACACAGAGGAGAGACATTTAGCAAAGGTTGGGTAAGGTAACTCTCCCTTCATTTGATGGTACAAATAAGTGCTCTGCTAGATCTTGGTTGCAAAAATTAAATACCTATCTTTCCTTAAATCCTATCTATGAAGATGAAGCACTTAAGTTTGCAACATTATATTTGGATGGTGTGGCACATGGGTGGTGGCATCACTCAAGGACATGGTTCTATTACTTCCCTTGAAGAATTCAACAAATGCTTGACAAAGAGATTTGACCGAGTGGGTCCGGACTTGCATTTCAGGGAGCTAGCCCAACTCAAACAGGATGGTGCTCTAGATAAGTATATTTTTTATTTTCAAAGAATTACAGTTATGGTCCCAGATGTTTGTGAAAGAAGGCTTGTTTTGTTGTTTATGAAAGGATTAGGAGAACCATTAAAAGGCCTTGTTAAAGCCTTTTGTCCCCCATCTCTTCAAGGTGTCATTAAACAATCATTAGACTTGGAGGGTTCGATGCCAAAGGGGAGAAATCTACAGATTGGACAGTAGCGAACAGCGCCTTTGGGGCAGCAAAAGAGCACATGTAAGCAGCCCATAGCACCTCAAAATGATAAACATGTAGCAGCAATTAGTGGGAAGCCAAGTGGAGCACAAGAATGGGAGAAAAGCAAGGCTGAAATAGAGGCAAAGAATGAGCTAAGGAAGAAACTTTGTTTTGATTGCAAAGAACCATGGACACCCAATCATCGTTGTAAAGATAAGGGCTTCATTCATTATATTTAAGTTATTGATGATGAAGAAGCTGAGGATAATGTTGATCAAAAAGATCAAGCAAAAGATGATGAGGTGGTTGTCACAGGTGCTACCTTAGCAGCACTATCTGTTTTGCCTAGTTTTTATGCATTCCATGTGAAGGGTGATCTTCTTGGACAAAAAATCACTATTTTGATTGATGGTGGAGTAACACACAACTTCATTAATGAAGGTTTGGTTGCTAGATTGGGTCTACAAGAAAAAGAATACCAAGGATTTGATGTGATTATGGTGGATGGGCATTCAATCACTTGCACCAAGAGAATTCCCCAACTTCGATTCACCATGAGAGGACATGAGGTATGTGATGAATTTTATGTTGTTGGCATTGGTGGATTGGATTTAGTTCTTAGTGTTCAATGGCTCCAATCCTTGGGTGATTTTCATCAAAACTATCAAACCATGGAGTTGAAATTTAAGGTGCAAGACAAGGAAATTGTTTTGCAAGGCATGAGGAAAGGAGTTCCTTCTAGGATGGCAGCTCATAGCATGATTGGAATATTTAAAGAGGTACAGATTTCACAAGAGGTGGCTGAAAAACAAAAGAACATAACAGGGCAGCAACTGGACTTTGAAGAAAATCAGCCTTTTGTGAATCATGGTGACCTTGTAAGGTATGATACTAGCAAAATAATGTTCTATATGCATCATATTCAAATTTCTTTTGATAAGAGTGAGGATTTAGATAATGAGATCTGCAATTTACATTGTGAAACGCCTTGGGTACAACCATATGATTATGAGCACCTTGGGAAGGGCAAATGATATCAAGTTTTATCTCATCTTACAGGTACAAGTGCTAGACTGTTGAGACACTTCAGCATGTTTTGTCTATTGTGCATGGCACTTAGACAAAGGAGTTCAAAATTGCTTGTGGGCAAGCAATTTTGAGAAGGGAGGACTGAAATGTCCCTCTTTCTAGAATAATATTGTCGAAGACTTTTGGCCTATTTTGTCAACCCAACGGACAAAGGGTGAACACAAGGGTGAATTAAGTCTCAATAAATTATTATAAAATGCCTAAAAGGAAAAAAAAGAAAAATAATAGAGCACTTGGATTAATTTATTTGACTTAATTATAAAATGATTAGGGGAAAGAACTTATAAAAAATGTGTAATCTCTAGAAAGTGTGATTTGCCTAGGGGCAAATATTTATGATTAAAAAAGGGGTCTAAATATGTTTTTATCCTTCCTAGGGGGAAATGGCGATTTGCCTTGAGGAGGGATAATGGGAACTTAGAAGGGAAAAAGGCCATAGTAATTTTTGTATCCTCCCTATGAAAATGGCGACTTGCCCTAGAAAGAAGAACTATGCATAGAGAAAATCGTTGCAGTTGATTAGATAGGAAAGAGGTCTCTTTGGGTCTCTTCTCCATTAAAAGTTGAAGTCGACTTGCTTGAGGGGTATTCTATGATCACTTGATCTTTTCTGAATTTGCAGTTGAAACTTGAGCTTTTGCCTAAATATTCTAAGAACGAAAACCCTTAGGATGTATCCCTCTTGTGGACGAAAACCCCAAGAGAATGTGAAGAATTTCTATTCTAGCAGTTGGACGATGGAGTTTTTACAGATTTTTGTATCAAGGATTTATAGAAATATTGCAGCAGTGTTTATTCTATTTGTCTCTAGATGAGCGACCCACTTTTAGTCAAATCTGGTATGTTCATGGTTGTTTTTGGATCTGATTTTGGAAGCTATTAATAAAGCTGAATTTTAGTGATTGAATCAGCCCATTCTCTGAATTTTTGGGATGCTAAAATTGTCATTTTCAGTCTCTTATATCTGCATATTTCTGATTTTTGTTTCCGACTGTTATTGTTCCAAAAAAATCAGATTTTTTGCATATTTTGGGCTGCTAAAATGCACAGATCAGTTTAGAATAAAAATATAGTCATTTGGATGTTGATTTGTAGGGGTTCTTGTAATAACCCTAGTCGCATTTCTGGAAAATTAATTACAGCAGTCAAAACTGAATTTTGTAAGGCTGCATACACAGTCTAAGGACTGATTTGGGGTTCATAAAATCTGCATTTCATAGCTGACTGGAAAGATAAAATATTTATTCACTGTGTGCATGGGCTTTCCTAGTAACTCCTAGTTGCTTTTTCCTCTCTAAAAATCTGATCTGCAGTAATAATTGTTGTGATATCTTTTCTGAGTTGTCTCTTTATCAAGGGAAGCACCTAAAATTCATCCAAAGCTGAGTTTGTCCCATTGGGCACATTACATTATACCCTTATGAGGGTCATTAGACAACTTGATGGAGCACTGTGGGAGTAGCTCAGTATGGATGGTAGTCAAATAATTCGAGAAATTCATAATTCAAGAGTTCAAGGAGGCGGAATCCGGGAACTCGGGACTGCAACTCAAGAACTACACCTTTACAAGAGTTACGAGGTAGCTGGATGGAGATCTACTTGGTCAAAGACTTGTTTTCAAAGGGAAAATCTTTTGAAGAATGTGTGGTTATGTTACTTCAATCTTATGTCCATATGTTCTATAGTGTAAGCCTTAAGAGGGGGTATTAGAATATAAGGCTTATAATTTAGCATTAAGTCAATATTAGTTAAGTATTAACTAATAAACGGTTATAACTTGTAACCACTTCAGTCATTTTGTAACCATCTCTCACATGATAAAATGACGAACACACAATAAATTATGTGTGCATTCCAGTTTTCTCTTCATTCTTTCTCTCCTCATATTCTAACAGCAAAGTAATCAGTAATTTTGAGGACCTACTTGTGGTCCTCGCTAGATGGCGGATTTATCATGCCAAAGAAGCCTAAACCCTATTAGGCAAAAGGCTCCTCAGTTGAGATAGGATTTAAAGGCATAGTTGTTTTCTTTGTTTGTCTTAAGATGAATAAACAGTTTTTATAGCTTCTAATCCATCTGCAAGCATCAACAAACATAGTTGTCCAGTAGTAACTAGCTCTCATAATCTTTGTGGCTATGGTCCGGCATAAGCTTGTTTTTCTATGAACACCATCAAAATTTCTTTCGAATAATGATCCATTAACCAACACATATAGAATAGCTTGGAGTCTGTCATAGTCTCCTTATTGTTTGGCTCATGAATGCAATGGGTTGTTAAAACAAACCATTTCTTGATCATTCATTTGTGTCAATATCAACACAGTTGCAATACTACTGCTGAATTTTTTCCTCGCCTGAATTTCTTAAGCATTTTTAGCAGTGCATAAGCTTGTTTTTCTATGACACTAATCCTAATCTCATAGTCTTTTATTGTTTGGCTCATGAATGCAATGGGTTGTTCCATTTCTTGATCATTCATTTGTGTCAACACAGTTGCAATACTATTTTTTCCTCCAAAGACATATAGCATGAAAGGTTTGTCAAAGTTGGGATATTCCAGAACTGGGGCCTTAGCAATTGCTTGTTTGACTTTTTCAAGACTATGTCTGCCTTCTGCAGTCTATCTGAATTCCTTATCCTTCTTAAGGATTAGAGTAATTGGCCTAACCAGATTGGCAAAATCTACAATGAATTTTCTTACAAAATTAATCTTTTCAAGGAAAGATTGTGGGGACTTTTGGGGACTTTTTATAATGAGGCAAAGATATAGCCAATATAACAAAAAATCTATCAAGGTCAATAGCTAATCCATCCTTAGGCACAATGCGTCCAAGTAGGTTTCCTTCATTGGCTCCAAATATAGATTTTTGGGAGTTTAAGGAAACTCCTAATTCTCTACATTTCTGAGATATTTTCTCTAGATGTGATCGTCTTCCGTTTTGGAAAACACTGTAATATCATCCAAGTAGACAAGAATTACTTCGTTGACTATTCATTTGAAAGCTATATCCATAGCCTTCTAAAATTCATCTCCAACATTAGATAATCCAAATGGCATTTTTTGATAACCATGCGTTCCCCATTCAATGGTGAATTTAGTTTTATGCTGATCCTTATTTTTTACCCATGACTGATTAAACCCATAAAATTCATCGAGTAGTGAAAGTATCTCAAAACCAGCTAAAGTCTGATGTATTTGATCAACATAAGGAAGAGGATAATGATCCTTTAGGTAAGCTCTACTGAGATCTTTGAAATCTATGCAGAGGCGGATGTCTCCATTTTTATTTTGACCAGCACCAACTTAGCAAGCCATGTAGAGTCAACTTAGTTATTTTCACGTGAGAGGATCAATCTTTGGATTAACTACCCACTACTTCTGCCTAACTGGCCTGACATCATAGTCCAACTCAATCGTGTTGATAAGAGTTTTGTGCTCACAGATATTTAAGCACAAACCAAGCACCAGAGGATTGAATGGGTTTTCACCCTCTCGTTTTAGGATCACCAAAAGGAAAACCAAGGCACGAGTTGCAGTTTTCAACTCTCCTACATAGTTTGTTGTGAATAGACTCTACAAAGCGATGTGAAAGTTACCAGAATAGAAGAAACATCTGCATTTACCCAGCCAACTGAGATGATTGCATCACCTCAATCAACTTTGCATTTTCAATGAAGCTCAAAGAAAATTAATGAAGGGATGAGTATTGAAACAAACTAAATAGTAAAAAGGGAAGAGGGTAGAGAAAAAAAGAGGATTTCCAAACTTTGTTGCAATACTTCACTTGAATGATCTCTCATGGCCTTTGTTGCGGTTTTACCATTACCCAAAACAGTCTAGCACATGCTCGGACTCAAATGGGTAAGGCAAAGAGTCTGAGGAACAATTCATTTTGAGTCTCAAATTTTCACAAACCCATAACCATTTGGTTTATTACCATGGAAGATCACTAACATACTTCCATCCACAACGCTTTGTTTGGCTATAAGAACTATAACAGTTAGTTATACTAGCATTTGCTCAGTCTAACTTAATTCACTAAAACAGCGTAGTTCACTCAAAATCAAACACTAAAGCATTAACAAAGAAGTTACTGGTTATATGAGGAAAGAAACAAAAGGCATGAATTTTGTTTCCGCAGAAAGCTTGTATTCAAAATTATTTCCAAACTAATTAAAATGTGTTTACAATGATATTTTTAGCTAATCAGCTGCACTCAATTCAATGATAAGCACCTCAGAGAAGGTCAAATTGTAAGTAGAAAGGTTGTAAATGGATAAAAAACTTACCAAAAGATCAAGAAAGAAACAAATGGAAAAAGTAAATCCAAAAGATTCACAAGAAATCTGTAAATTGTGACTAGGATGTAAAGGGGTAGTCAACATATGTGAGCTAGCCGACCTGTGCAATAAGTAGATTGTGTAGGATTGAAAGGGGCATCTTAGATATTCAAACTGCCCATCCTATCTAAACTATGGATGTAAAGGGTAGCAGAAATATCAAACTAACCAGCTTGTCTAATCTAAGGTTGTAATAGTTCTAAAAGAAACAGATTGTCAGCTTTCTCCTTAAACTAGTTATGCAGCTTTACTCCCAATGCATCCCAATTGGCTATATTGTTTAGGGGCAGGCTCCCATACCAATCCAAATCTTTTCCGTTGAGAGAAGAGGCCAAGAGTCTACTAGCTACACCATCTTCTATTATGTTGTAAACTGCACAAAGACTAACGATATCTTTAATATCTTCAATAGTGGTAATTGAAGTCTCTCCAGTCAAGTAAGAAGGATATTTCAAGGCCAACATAGGCATGGGATTATGATCTGTGAGAGCGAATGGGCTCCCATCAGCTTAAAAACTACAAAAGGCTGATTTCTTTGAGGGAGGGCCATGAATCTATAGGATTGAAGGTTTTTGCTAATTTAAGCAAAGGCTCCATTAGGTGGTGGAGTGGATTGAGTCCTCAAAGTGGGAGAGGTGGGTCTATGGACAAGTCTACTTCTTATTCTCAGAGAGAGCTATAAGAATTCAATAGCACGTCTTTTTCTAGTAGTGGCTCGTCTTAATTCTTCCTAGAGGCTAGACAACTGAGTTTTGGAAACAGAAAGTTGGGTTTAACTCAATAAAGTCGCCAAGTGATAAACTAAGCTTTAGAGAGTAGAATTAACAAAGACTCTAACCAAAATCTTAGATTTTGATATAAATCATAAGGAGTTATACAAGCTTAAATGTCGTCCCAGTAGGCATGCCAAAAACTATTGATGCTCTAATGTGTCTAAGTTAAATGTTGTCTGCACAACAGTCACAACATGGGATGTCCTACCTGCGTGGGAATGATCTTGCAGAACAACCTTTGGAGAAGGCCAACTCCTAATATAATGCATAAAAGAAAGATTTCAAGGGGAAGGAGAAAAAAAGAAACAGAAACTTTTAGACACTAAAATTTGGTAACTTGTCCTCTTGCAATGCCATGTTTAGCTATGCTCCCTTGTGAAGACAAATGCTCACATTCATAATCCAATCAGTATATCTCTCTAGCTCGTTTCTGACTTGCTCATTTTACACTCTCTGCTCTGTCGTAAATTCAGAAAATATTATTTAATCAAAGCAATAAATTAGCCCCATGCATCATGCTACAAATTTTCGTTTTGCATCAATATCTTCTATCCTGAACCGTGCAATTTGTTCAGGATGTGAAATCCAATCCTGACTGACTTGTACAATCTTAACCTTTCACATTCTCCAACTTTGCTTTCAATTTGAATATCTTTATTGTGCCGTTTCATCTTCCTAGGGTCAGCCTTATAAAAATATTTTTCACCTACGGAAAGCTATATAAGTAAGTCAATATCACTTTATAAGTCACCCAACACTCTTACAAGCTCTTATTGCAAATATCATTTCAAAAGCACTCAAAGCTCTCCAAAATCTTCCTAAATCAATGGCACATCCATTAGAGCAGCCCCTACTACACGTTTGAAGCACTCAACCTAGTCAAAGAGTCTATCTTCCTCCATTTCCAAGCATGCAAAGTTCATAGAGCCATTGTCTTAGCAAAACCAAAGTCACTACAAGCATTGTCAAAGGGTTTTAAGGAACAAAAGGTTAGGTCACGCAATTGAAGCACACCACATCACATTACTATTGTGTTGGGTACATTCTATACTATACAGTTACCGCCTATTTTTGTGTCAAGAGACACAAGGGCACCCCAAGGGGGTTGTCTTAGATCAAACTAGCACAAGCACCTAGAAAAAATTTATAAGGCTTGATCCCGCACGAGAGCATGTGGTGCAGCACTTAGATTGGTTTGGCCGGGTCGACCGCCAAGTGTAGTCCAACCACACCACAAATGATTTCTCCTTTTGGTTTGCTAATGTTTTGATTAAGGGTATAGTAAGTTTATAGAGTTTCCACTTTGTTATAGGTTATTATAGGTCATCCCGAAGTTGTGCGAACAAGAGCGATCTACAGCGAAGGGCATTTCCAGGCAAGCAAAGCACACAAGGAGTTTCAAATCCCAATTGTTAAAGGGTCTAAAACCGTACACTTCCGGTCAAGATTGTACAACTCCAGGTCTGGACCGTACACTAAAATGTCCCTTTAGGGGCTGAATGGGGTTTTTACCTCAAATCTGATCCAAATCAACAACCAAACTAGTAACACATCAAACTGAACACGGAAATAGATCAACCACAATTGATCTTCACACAAGGAAATGTCCTTCTCTAGGGCAGCAAACTGATATGAGACTTTAAGAGTCTCAAACCCCTGTCAAAACATCTCCAATCTTCATGAAATAAATACCAACATGCACGACAATACTTGTAGATATTATTTATGCAATAAAACTGAATTTACAACCGCTAGAATAGTTGGAAATAAATTAATTCGGAACAACCCAGAATATTTACGGTAAAACACAGTTGAAACTTCTAAAATTCATAACTCCATGGAAAATAGGAATTAGAATACAAGATAGCTCAAAATGATCATGAGAAGACAAGTTATTCAACAAAAGTAATCTCATAATTTTCCAACTGCGAAATCATGCCCAAATATGCAACCGAAATCTGCAAGTGAGTAGATAAATATGAAACCCTACTCCAAAAAATCACCAAATCATAGTCTCTATCTCCAAATATAATGATAAATTTGAATATGAACTCAAATCACAATTATCAACTCTCTATGATACCAAATCAATCCCTTAAGCAACTCGCCTAGGGCTAGGAAGAACGGTGAATGCACTAGTAATGCCAAATCAGCTCACATGAGATTCCTAGATGAAAACCTCCAATGGATCCCTTGAGGGTTTTTGTCCCCAAGAGAGATTGCCACACCTTTTGGGTTTCGTCCAACGTGGAGAAGGAAGATGCACACCATGCACAATCCAAGAAGAATAACAAACATCCAATATGCTCCTCCAAGTGTAGCGAACTCCTCTTTATAATCTCTCAATGCTAAATTAGAAGATTCCAAGAGGACCGACCCATAGTGGAAGAATAGAATGCTCCACATGCAAGACTGGCCTCTCCCCAATGAGTTATTAAAACAAAAATGCTCAAATAATTCCATGACCAACCTCCAAGTATAAAAAAGTATTTAAAAATAGTTTTTCTACAAGTATGAGGCTCTAAGAGAGATGTCCTTCAAAAAGGGGACATTACAGTCCTCCCTTCCCAAAAATTGTTTGTCCTCAAGCAATTGCAAGCACCTGGATACCAAATAAATCTCAGCTGCTCCACCTTTGATGTACCTGCACATGAAGCAAACTTATTAAAGAAAAATTGTCTCCTTCTTCATCCACTTATGCCTTGTGGAAATGATGGTGAATTCTCCTTTGCTTGCACAACTCTCACACCTACATTTGTTGTCCCAAATTACCATAATGCTGCCCCAAACATCTTCATAATCATGCATCCCCTCAAATATTAGGAAGGCAATAGAATGAACCAATCTCATACCAATTGTATCCAAGCTGCTTATGATGGTGCCACTCTCAAGAGGAGCTGAAAACTCTTCTTTTCTCATTAGAAACAGCACTAGAAAGGGACTGGAAAAGTTTATAACAGTCACACTAAAGCTGATGGTAACATGTATGGAACCCTGTTGTTTCAAATCAGCAACACCCCTGGATGCAAATCAGGTTTCTAAGTTGATGTTTCAGGCATCCAGTGTGATTGCACAACATTGAAACCTCTCTCCAAGTGTGGGACTTGTAAAATGAGAGAGGAATCTCCAGATTAGAGGCTGGTTCCTCAAACTCCTCTGATCAGATCTGTTATTTGCACAATTGCGGAGGTTTGAATCCTAATCCTACTCTAGATTCCAAGGAGACAAAGATAGAGAGAGTAAAAGAAACTAAAACTAATGCTAAGGTTATGCACAAAAGGAGTTGTAGACACCTGACTGCATGAAATACACAATACACAAGGAAACACAGCACAAAACATGCACAAAATGCTCAAGATGTAATGAAAAATCAAGAAATCAATGATAGATATATGAAAGGATTGAGGAATTTAATCACAGAACATATATCAACATTCAGATCCAATACAGTGCATTACAGTGATCCAAAGGCAAGAAAAAGTGTTGTATTACATGGAAAGGTAAAAATTTCTTCACAAATTCTGCCAAAGAAGGAAGAAAAGGAAGTTGCAGAGCTGAAAAGGTGTCTCTCCTTGCAAAATGAACTCATTCTGGCTTTTACAGTGCAAGCCACGACCCCCAGGAGAGAGAAACGCGGGAAAACGTGCAAGCCATTCAACCATTGACCAAATTGCATTCAAAACAACATGGGCGACCTAACAAACCCATTCCCAGGCATTTTTAACCATGCTGGGAGAGAATGCGAGCCATTCTTCATTAAAACGGTGGTTGAAACGTCAGTTCTGTTCATGGCCACGTACCAGAGGCGTTTCTTTATTTTCTCTCTCCAAACTCAACCAAAATGCAAAATTGACCCCAGAATCATGTAGATAATTTTACCAGCTTTCCATTGATATAAAGAACGCGAAAAACCGAGCTCTGGATCGAAAGATATGGCGATTTGAAGTTTTAGGGCAAAAACAGGCCAAAATCGGATCGGCGGGCAAAAAGTTTGAATTTTTACCCGTTTGGTCTTTGGAACATTTTTCAAATTTTCCCCGCGCTCCGCCACTCCAGGTGCCACATGGCACGTTATGATTGGGCGCGGGCCCTTCCTGACCACTTTTTCCTTCGGGTTGCTTGCTGTTTTTTCGCCCTTGGACATGTGGCAGCTCCTGATTGGCTGCGGGCCTTCTAGGGAAAATTTTCCCACCAAAACTCCGCTGAGCCATAACTTGAAAAATACGTGGAGTTAGGAGGAAAAATTTACCTTTCTGGAAAGCTGAGAAAGAGCTCTATCCAATGGTGCCATTTCCAGAAGGTTTTGAGTGCCTGGAAAACAAAATATTCTGACTGAGGCACAAGAGAAGGAAAGATGTAAAGGAGTTAGCCACAAAATGAGCAGGGGGTACATTTGGGATAACAATTTTGGCGACTCAGAGGGGTCATCTGCCTGCTGGATGAAGTTACCAGTTGCCTGAAGCAATCCATTGGGCATGGAGTCACTTGATTCTTTGTTTAATGCTCCAACTGACTAGAACGTTGCAAAGAGGAACATGGAAAATCACCTGATGGAGCAAGGCCTGCAAACACATTCCCAGGAACAGCAAGCTGTGCCAAAGCACTTAGGGAAAGCAAAACAACCTACAGCAAAACAATGTGCACAAGCACTTGGAGGAATGAAAACCTAAGCTAATATTTACAAGGTCCAGAATTTCCCTCTAGTATCAATGCTTTAGATAGATTCCATTGACTGGAATCTGCAGTTCTTCGCCATCCAATGAAGACAATTGGAAGGCATTGCTGTCCTTACACTTTGTGACCATGTATGGGCCACTCCAAATGGCATCAAATTTTGAATGCCTTCCCGGTTTCACTCTATCTGCATCCCATTTTAACACTAGATCTCCAACTTGGAAAGATCTACTCTTGGCCTTCCTATCAAAGGTCTTCTTGATCAAAGCTTGATCCCTCTCCATTGCTTGGGATGCCTGATCTCTGATCTCTTGGAGCTCCAACTCTGCATATCTCACCTCCATGGGCCCAAACTCTAGCAACTCTAACTGCTTCATGAGTTCCAATGTTGGCAACTCAAGTGACATGGGCAAGATTGCCTCTCTTCCATAAACAAGCCTGAATGGAGAGTTACCTGTGGATCTCTTGGGAGTTATCCTATCAGCCCATAAGGCTGATTTCAGTTTGGTATGCCAAGACCTCTGATTCTCATCAAGAGTCCTCCTAATGATCCTCAACAAGTTCTTGTTTGTAGATTCAGCCTGGCCATTGCCCTGAGGGTAGTAGTTTGATGAAGTACTTAGGTAGATCCCATTCTTGACAGCCCACTCAGTCACCTTGGATCCAATGAATGTTAATGCATTATCTGAGATTATTGTAGCAGGTATGCCAAATCTGGTTACTATCCCCTCATAGAAGTCTAAGATGCTAGACTCATTTGCTTCCTTGAGTGCTACTGCTTCAGTCCACTTGGTGAAGTAGTCTGTGGCTGTCAAAATCCACTTATGCCCTTGGCTTGAATTGGGATTAATGACTCCAATGAAGTCCAAACCCCATTGCATGAATGGCTGGTCAACTGAAATTGGATGCAATGGAAGGGCAGCAAGCCTCTCTTTACCTGTGAAGAATGCACAATTCTTGCACCTTTTGATCCACGCAAAGCAATCACTGAAAATCTTGGGCCAATAATAACCAGCCTTCATGATTTTTAGAGCTGTCACTCTTGGTGCAAAATGACCACCAGCTGGTCCACCATGGAACTCTTCCAACACCCTATGAATCTGATTTGTGCTAATGCATCTCAGCAACACTCCATTCACATCTTTCTTGAACAAAACACCGTCCACTATGGCATATGGGACAGCCTGCAATCTGAAGTGTCTTCTTTGGGTTTTGTTCATCTCTGGAGGGCATAGGCCTGTGCTTAGTAAATGCATTATACCTTGGGTCCAGCAAGGAGTAGGGACAGCATTGTCCTCTTCTTGAGTGCTACCTTGCACATGGCTGTCTTGAACTGTCAAAACAGCCTCTTCTTTATTGCATACTCCTTTTTGCTTGCCCAGAATCAGCTGCTCACACAATCCTTTTCCTCTTACCAGCTTGGTGACCTTGATCTCAATGTCATACTCCATGACACGAGTGATCCAACCTGCCCTTTTCTCATTCAAATCCTTGTTGAGGAGGAAGTCCTTTACTCCCGCATGAGAGACCAACAACTGAACCTTGTTGTTTGAGACTAGATGCTTGAATTTCTTCAAGCTTCTGATTACTGCAAGTACATGCTTCTCAATAAAAGAATATCTCACCTCATAGTCATCTAGGCTTTGGCTGAAGAAAGCAATTGGCTGCTCATCATTGTCCTTGTTCTGCTGTACCAAAATGGCAGAAATAGTATCATTACCTCCAAATGCATAGAGGATGAAATCCTTGGAGAAATCCGGGTTGATGAGAGTTGGTGCTTGGGAGATGGCTTCTTTGATTGCTTCAAAACTCTCCTTGCCTTCTGCTGTCCACTTGAAAGCCATGCTTTTCTTTAACATTTTGGTGATAGGTTTGACAAGGGCTGCAAAATCTGGGACAAACCTCCGAACAAAGTTTATTCTCCCCAAGAAACTCTGAAGGGCCTTCTTGTGGCTTGGCAATGGTAGTGCTCTTATGGCTTCAACCCTCTTTGCATCAATTGCTAATCCTTCTTTGGAGACAATATGGCCAAGGAGCTTTCCTTCATGTGCTAGGAAGATACACTTCTTAGGATTCAAAGACACTCCAAATCTCCTGCACCTTTGGAAGACTTGTCTCAAATGAGAGAGGTGGTCTGCTGCATTCTTTGAAAAAACAGTGATATCATCAAGGTATATCAGCACCACGTTGTTAATCAAACCTTTGAACGCCATGTCCATTGCTCTTTGGAAGGTAGCTCCAGCGTTGGACAGCCCAAATGGCATTTTCTTGTATGCATAAGTTCCCCATTTGGTTGTGAAGGCTGTCTTGAACTGATCTTCTTCCTTCACCATAATCTGATTGTAGCCTGAGTAGCCATCAAGTAGTGAAAACCTCTCGGAGCTAGCCACAACTTGCAAAATTTGCTCCATGGAAGGGAGTGGGTAATGGTCCTTGAGAGATGCTCTATTCAAGTCTCTGAAGTCAACACACAATCTGATCTCTCCACTCTTCTTTCTGATTGGAACCAAGTTGGCAACCCAACTAGAATGCTTGATTGGGAATATGATTCTTGACTCAATCAACTTGTTCAATTCCTTCCTCATGAGAGGTTCCATGTGTGGATTGACTGGCCTTTGTTTCTGCCTGATGGGCTTAGTATTTGGGTCTAACTCAATGGTGTGCTAAGCTAACTTGGGATTGAAACCTTTCAAATCTTCATAGCTCCAAGCAAACACATCAGGGAACTCTTGACACAGCTGTATGAACTCATACCTTTCTTGTTCAGTTGTCATCTTTCCAATTTGCAATGGTTTGTTCTCTTCCACCAAGATGGATACTGAATCTTCTCTCTTGACCTGAATGTTTGCTTTCTCTTTCCTAAACTGATCATTGGGATTGAAAATGGACTCCAAAGTGATAAGTCCCTTGGGCAGCTTGTTAGTTCTCAGCTGTACCACTTGGTCACCATACTGCTGTTCCAATTTTTCCTGATTTTTAGCTGAGAACTCAGCTTCTTGTAAAAAATAGATGATTTGCTGGTCATTCTCAAACACTTGCCAACTTACATTGTTATCCGGCACTGAAGGCCTCACAATCACATGGATGTTTGGCTGTACCTCATCTTTTTGAATGCTCTCCACAACGTCAAAGGCTGCCCCAACTGCTGCAAGCCTGTCAGCAGCTTGGTTCTCTTTTCTAGGAATGGATTTTATGCTAAAGCCCTCAAAATCTTCAATGAGGTCCCACACCCTGTTCTTGTAGCACTTAAGTAGATCATTGTTGACAGCATGTTGCCCCTTGACCTGGTTGACAATCAACTCACTGTCACTGAAGACTTGCAAGTTTTTTATTCCTCTCTTTATTGCCCAATGCATCCCTTGCACCAAGGCTTCATATTCAGCAGTGTTATTGGAGCATGCAAACTGAAATCTAAAAGCTGAATAGTGATTACTCCTTGAGGTGAAATAAGCATAGCTCCACCTCCTGCACCTTGTCTACTCCTTGATCCATCAAAAAACAGTTGCCATACCTCATTGTCATCCTTGTGGTTTGGCTTGGTGATGCTAGGAATGGGCTGATCTTCTTGATGTATGCAATAGACCCCTAGCTCAGATTCTTCTACTTCTTGATAAGGATCAAAAGCATGCACCTTGTTTGCCCATTCATCAAGAGTTAGATCCGGGATGCTTCCAACCTTGGTGTCAGCTTCATCAGTGCTTGGGTGATCTTCTTGATCAAATGCCGAACAGTTGGCATTGATCTGACTTGGAGTGTAGGGCTCAATGTGGAAGTTTGCAATAGGTTCAGACCTGATTGTAGCTTTGGTTCCATACCTCATTCTGAATAGCATGTGTGACCAATCAACAGACAAATATCCTCCAATCTTGGCTGTGAAATCTCTTGACAAACATAGGGCAAAGAGTGGTGGAAGGTCTATAACTGATACATCTTGTAAAACAACATTTGGACATGCATGCAAGGTAAGACTCAAGTTTCTAATCACCCCAACTGTTGTTACTGCTGTCCCATCCAACTGCACTACTCCTTTGGATATGGTTTCATATTGAAGTCCTAGCTAATCAGCTATTTGCTTGGGCATCACTGAGCTACTTGCCCCGGAATCAATCATGCAATTGTGCACCAATTGGTTTCCAATGATTAATGAGACATAAAAAGGAGGGGGCTTCAACATTTTACCTTGCTGTCCTCCATGATTCCCTTCAGGCTGGGCAGCATTTGTGAGCACTTTCTCTTGCATTTGGACTTGTTGATTCGAAGTTGGCCAGTCCTTCATGGCAGCTTGTAGCAAATCTCTCTGGCCTGGGATAGATAGGGATTCCCACATTGATATATTTACATTTGTCTTCTTCATCTGATCAATGATACTAAATGGTGATGAAGGATCTCTTTGTTGTCCCTTGGTTTGCATATTCATCCCTTGCATGTGGGCAGCAACAACTGGTATTTGAGTTGGTCTAGGAGCTGTTCTTGGCTGCCCTTGTGCATTTACAACTGGATTTTGTTTGCCAACCATTTGTGGAGCCATAAAAGGTTGTGGATTGGTTGGAGCTAATGGTTGTTCTTCACCCAAATTCCTTCTTTTTGACCTTGTGTTGGCTGCAACACCTTGAGAGACTGTTTGATTTATGCCACAAAAATCCTCTGCCTGCCAGTTCACAAGTGTGGTGTCATTTGGAGCTGATTGCTGCTGGAATGTTTCTTGTTGTTGGTTGTTTCCTTGACTGCCCTCACCCTCCACACCAGTAGTTGTCACCATTAATGCTTGATTCAAGGCACCGTTGAAACACATAGATTGGTTGTGAGGTTCATTGCATGGAAAACACCAATCATACTCCTAAGCAACGTTGTTTTGTGTTGGCACCAATGCCTTAGAGGCAGATATAGCATTTGGATTATAGGGCTGAAATGGTCTGTTGGCAGGAGGCCTTGCTTGATTTAGATTTGCAGCTGGATTGGGTGGTCTATGAGGTTGATATGGTTGCCTGTTAGGCTGAGCTTGAGGCTAGAAGGAAGGTCTAAAACTTTGGGCTTGTTGCCTCTTGAGAGTAACCAGCTCATTACCTAAATTTTGCAATTGCTTCATGACTTCTTGAAGTTCATTTGAGGCACTAGAAGATGAAGTGGAAGCTTCACTTGAATTCTGATTTCTAGGAGTGGGAGAAGGAGCCAAATTAGGTGCTTGATTAGTGTTTGGGCTCTCTAAACTTGGAAACAATGGCATGGGAGGTCTAGGGGCTAGTTTGTCAGCTTGGATCAAACAATTTTCAGCTCTAATGGCAATGCTATAAGCAATGGGGATAGTTATGCCTCCCATGGACTGAATTAACATAGAAATATCAGAATTTAGAGCTTTGAGATAGTAAAGAAAAGCACCTTCTGCTGTTGGCCTGACTGCCACTGGAATTCTCTCCAAAGTCCTTTGAAATCTAAAGTTGAAATCAGTCAGTTGCTAATTGGGAGCTCTCATGATGGTTGTCAGCTACTCCAAAAGAGACAAGTTGTCTCGCTTCTCTCCAAATTGCTCATGAAGTGCTACACATAGCTGGTTCCAATTTTGAATAGAACCTGAGGCAAGGCTTCTAAACCATTGCAAAGTCTTCCCCTTGAATGAAGATGCCAGCAATTTGACAGCAACTTGCATCTCATTGATTTCATGAATTGCACAAAGGTTAGCAATGTCTTTAACATGATCACCAGGAGTAGTCTGATTCTCTCCAGTGAAGTATGGAATGTTCTTCAAGGCTGCAATTGGAATTGGATTTTGTGCATTGAGAGCAAGTGGGTTGTTGCCAGTGAAATTGACATAGGGGTTGTTTTGTGCCATTCTAATTGGCCTTAGAACCCTTGTTGATTGAATGAAAGGCCTACCAGGTGGAGGAGTTGAGAGAGTTCTGTTTGGTGGAGATGGAGACCTTTGGATTCTCCTCCCACTTTGCCTTACTCTTGGAGATAACTACAGATATTCAAACAGCGCCTCTTCTTCTCCAGCTCTTGACCTTGTAGTGATTCTTCTCATGAGTTTTCAGGTCTGCATTGCTAAAACCAACTGATTCTTCTTCTTTGGAGTCGCCAGATGTGCAACTTATAGCTCTTTTAAGAAAGAAAATTACAGCAAATGCACATCAACTTTGCTGTAATGAAAATGAGACCTCTAAGGTCCCACCGGACGTGCCAAAACTGTTGTTGCAAATCAACAGCACCCCTGGATGCAAATCAGGTTTCTAAGTTGATGTTTCAGGCATCCAGTGTGATTGCACAACATTGAAACCTCTCTCCAAGGGTGGGACTTGTAAAATGAGAGAGGAATCTCCAGATTAGAGGCTGGTTCCTCAAACTCCTCTGATCAAATCTGTTATTTGCACAATTGCAGAGGTTTGAATCCTAATCCTACTCTAGATTCCAAGGAGACAAAGATAGAGAGAGTAAAAGAAACTAAAACTAATGCTAAGGTGATACACCAAAGGAGTTGTAGACACCTGACTCCATGAAATACACAATCCACAAGGAAACACAGCACAAAACATGCACAAAATGCTCAAGATGTAATGAAAAATCAAGAAATCAATGATAGATATATGAAAGGATTGAGGAATTTAATCACAGAACATATATCAACATTCAGATCCAATACAGTGCATTACAGTGATCCAGAGGCAAGAAAAAGTGTTGTATTACATGGAAAGGTAAAAATTTCTTCACAAATTTTGCCAAAGAAGGAAGAAAAGGAAGTTGCAGAGCTGAAAAGGTGTCTCTCCTTGCAAAATGAACTCATTCTGGCTTTTACAGTGCAAGCCACGACCCCCAGGAGAGAGAAACGCGGGAAAACGTGCAAGCCATTCAACCATTGACCAAATTGCATTCAAAACAGCATGGGCGACCTGACAAATCCATTCCCAGGCATTTTTAACCATGCTGGGAGAGAATGCGAGCCATTCTTCATTAAAACGGTGGTTGAAACATTAGTTCTGTTCATGGCCACGTACCAGAGGCGTTTCTTTATTTTCTCTCTCCAAACTCAACCAAAATGCAAAATTGACCCCAGAATCATATAGAGAATTTCACCAGCTTTCCATTGATATAAAGAACGCGAAAAACCGAGCTCTGGATCGAAAGATATGGCGATTTGAAGTTTTAGGGCAAAAACAGGCCAAAATCGGATCGGCGGGCAAAAAGTTTGAATTTTTACCCGTTTGGTCTTTGGAACATTTTTCAAATTTTCCCCGCGCTCCGCCACTCCAGGTGCCACATGGCACGTTCTGATTGGGCGCGGGCCCTTCCTGACCATTTTTTCCTTCGAGTCGCTTGGTGTTTTTTCGCCCTTGGACACGTGGCAGCTCCTGATTGGCTGCGGGCCTTCTAGAGAAAAATTTCCCACCAAAACTCTGCTGAGCCATAACTTAAAAAATACGTGGAGTTAGGAGGAAAAATTTACCTTTCTGGAAAGCTGAGAAAGAGCTCTATCCAATGGTGCCATTTCCAGAAGGTTTTGAGCATAGTTGAAAAAATCGTAAATCGGGATTAATCGGCAGGGCAAATTTTGAATCAGAAATCGGGAATCGGCACAAAATCGGCAAAAATCAGCAACTTTATCGCTACTTTTAAAAACATTTAAATTCATAAAATATACTTAAATTAAATGTAAAAACAATGTTAAATGATGCAAGAGGTGACTCTATAGAATGCCATAGGCCCATATGCATATTTTCGATTAAGTTTTGACCAAAAAAAAGAGTACAAAGTTTGCAAACAAAAATGCTCATAGAGTCATGTCACATGTGACTTTTGAAGTATCACTATCAAATATCAATAATATTCTATTTCATTATGCACGCCTAAAATAAGTCTGTTGCACTGGAGGCTGCCTCGTGGAAGTGGAAGGTAAATATTCCTCCTCTGCAACACCAACATTGTCATCTGCAAATATATCATCTGGATTATCACCAACTTCTAATGTCCCTGATGGTATTGCTTCTTCAGTCTCCCTCTCCAAAGCTGCTATCTCCTCTGTAGTAAACATAGGCTCCGCATCATCAGGCTCAGCAATCCAGTCATCATATGGGTCAATGTCAGCCAAGTCGATTGCATCATAACTCTGTGCCCCCTCCACTTGTCTCACACGAAGACGAAGATTGTATCGCACGAAGACAAGGTCATTGAGGCGTTGTGTTGTCAACCTGTTGTGCTTCTTTGTGTGAACAGCTTCGAACATGCTCCAATTACGTTCGCATCCAGAAGCACTGCATGGTTGACACAAAATGCGGATGGCT
Source organism: Taxus chinensis (assembly GCA_019776745.2). Lineage (NCBI taxonomy): Eukaryota > Viridiplantae > Streptophyta > Pinopsida > Cupressales > Taxaceae > Taxus > Taxus chinensis. The sequence continues at coordinate 305,076,180 of CM034154.1, forward strand.
AGCTTTTGAAGATTTGGTGTTTTTGCACCATAATCTTCCCACCAAAAATCTGCAAATAAAACATTTATAATTTTGTAAGTTAACTAAGCTTGAATAAATAAAAGAATTCTAGACTTCTAGTTTCTAGTTCTACGTGTAATGAGACTAAATACAAATGACTCAATTTGTTTTTACCTGGCTGAGAAGTGTTTCTTCTTTTCACACATAGAGTCAAAGAAAAGAGCCTCCCCTCTGCAGTCTTATAAATCTGCAGCTCATCAACAATGGCATCTCTAATATCTTCGTCAGATATCATCCTCTCTATGCACGTATTAAGGCCATCCATAACCTCCTCATCAGCCTTAAATGATGGGGAATAGAAAAACTTCGGGTTCAGGTAGTACGCTGCTGCATGTATATGCCGATGAAGTGTCTTGTTCCATCTGCGATCAATTATACGCCAAATGGGTTCATATTTTCGTTGATTGTGCCCATAATATTTAGCTATGGCCTCCTTGGCCACATCCATAGCCTCATACAAATAACCCATTGGGTTTTTCTCCCCATCCACCATCCGTAGAACTCGAACCAACGGCTCTGACACCTAAAACAAAATAACATATATATTTAAAATTGAAATTAATAAAAAATTATATAACAAATGATAAATAAACAAATATTCAAGTTTAGATTACCTTCATGATTTCTTCCATTTGCTTTGCAAACATATCATCAAAAACAGTCTTCACCACCCTTTCTGCTTCGGTCTTCTTAGCATAGGGAGAGTCCAACCATCGCGTGCTCACAAACATCTGCTTAAGGGATGTTAATGAGGTTGCAATGCTCTGCAATGTAATGAAGTTTGTGGCAAATCGTGTGACCCCTGATCGCACAAGCTCCTTTCCATTGGTGTGCTCTCTCATCAAGTTAAGCACCCAAGTGTGATTGTAGATGAATTTTGTAATATTTCTTGCGTCCTCGACCACATTTTTCACCCATGAGAGCTTTCCTATGTCCTCCAATAATAGATCCAAACAATGGGCTGCACAAGGGGTCCAAAAAAGTGTAGGGTGCCTCTCCTCAAGAAGTCTCCCTGCTGCTACATATGCTGCCGCATTATCAGTCACAACTTGGATGACATTCTCCTCACCCACCTCTTTCACCACCTCATCTAACATATCATACAAAGTGATTGTAGTTTTCACTTGGTGGGAGGCATCAATTGATTTCAGGAAGACCAACTGCCCACCTGATGCCACTAGGAAGTTAATCAATGTGCGGTTTTTCCCATCTGTCCACCCATCAGACAAAATGGTGCATCCTTTTTTTATCCACACATTTTTTTGCTCTTCTACAAGAGTTTTGGTATGTGCGACAGAATCCTCCAACAATGGGCCACTCAAATCATGGGGAGTAGGAGCCTTGAACCCCTTCCCAGCAACAGTCAATGCAGTGACCAAATTTTCCCAATATGGACTTTTTGCCACACTGAAAGGAATGTTGTTGTAGTACCAAAAATTCGCCGCAGCTCTTCTTGCTTCATTGTGCATTTCTTTATTCCAAGCAGTACCTTCGAGTGAAGGTTGTGAACCAGGGGTACTTCGAGGAACAAAAAACATTGCTGAACTACTATTAGTGCATGTGGATGAACCCCGTCCCAATGTTTGACCTCGTGGAGTTGCGGCATTAGAAGATGCCTCAATGTCAAAACCTTCCCTCGCTTCCCTTCTATTTGCTAGGGCTGCAAGTGCATCAGCTTTCCTCTTCTTTTCTTCTTTTTTCTCTGCATAAGTTGCAAGGTAAGCAGACAACTCTCGTTGAGCCTCAGGAGGTGCTTGATTGCACACTGTCACTTCATTCCCTGGTATCCGTGCAATGTGGAACTTAAGGCGATAAACACCTCCACTCATCTTCATGCCACAATAATTGCATATAACACAAGTGCCCTCTGCTGGTTCACAATGCTTCCAAGAGGGGTCATTTGATTTAGGCTTACTACGAGCCGCTGAACGGGAACCGGATCCTGATGCCATTCTACAAAAAAAAAAAAAAAATTGTCTTAGATTTAGAGGCCTTGAAGAATAATACTATAAATATTAATATTAATACTTATAGTATTTATTAATATTAATATACAGTTGTATACACTATACACTGTAATATGTATACAGTGACCACTGTACACTGTACAGTAAACACTCAGCTTTACACTTACAATATTTATTATTTAATATTTATAATATATATTACAAGCTTTACATATTATACATGCATTAATAATAAATATTAAATATACACAATGCACATACCTGCTGCCACGAACAGGGAAAAATCGTTGTAAAAAATGTTGACGCGGATAGGGAAAAATCGCTGTAAAAAATGTATACGCGGACAGGGAAAAATCGCTGCAAATAGGTATAAACCGTGCCCAAACAAGTATAAACCGCGCCCGAACAGGAAGGAGCACGAACTGGTAAAAACGACCACGGATCGGTGAAAAACGCGCACGAACAGGTAAGAAATGCACACGATTTGATAAAAAATACACGTTGTATTTTAGTGCTCTCACGCGTCGACTGTAGCCCGTGGAAAGAGAAAAAAAAACAAATCGATTTACTTTATTTTCGTCTTGCACCCTAGCCGCGTTTTTTTCCCCCGATTTTCGCCGATTTTAGACGCGATTTTCAACGATTTTCGAGGGTTTTTGAAAGCGATTTATCGGCGATTTATACCATTTCGAAAATCGCGATTTTTTGCAAGTTTTATCGTGTGGCAGGCTGGACGCGATTTATCGGCGATTTTTGGCGATTTTTGAATCTATGGTTTTGAGTGCCTGGAAAACAAAATATTCTGACTGAGGCACAAGAGAAGGAAAGATGTAAAGGAGTTAGCCACAAAATGAGCAGGGGGCACATTTGGGATAACAATCCCCAAATTACAATTCCCTAATCATTCCCCCTTATACCAACCACTTTCAGCTGAGAAAAAATATTGAAGATCATTTGATCATAATCAAATTGAGAGACAATGTGCATGAACTCAGCTTCTTCTATCATATTACTCACTTCAAAAGTGTGCACACACTTTTTATCTTGAAGCACAACATCCCTTTCTTCTAGAACTGCTGCAACGACAGCTGTAAATGCATCATGATTGCTTCCATTTCCCAAAAAGAGTAAAAAACCAAAATCATACCTCACCCTTTGGTGATCCCAACACAAAAGCAGTGTTATAGGGGCTAGAAATGATCCCCTGCCATGTGCCAATGATGCTCCAAACTGAAAATTAGCACACTTTTTGACTGAATTCTCTTGTGAGCTTGCCCACATGCCCCTATGCAAACTGCAAATGTGTATGACAGCAGTTTAAAAATCAGAAATGATGGAGCTATTACGTATGTACATACCTTCCTTGACTTAACTATCATCGATACAAGTGCTCAACTGAAAATCATCCTCATTAGTGATCACATCCCTTTGTATGGTAATCATTTCAATATTGATTGGAGCAGCGAAAAGTATAGCAGTATTCACATTCCCATTTGCATGCCAAAATTTCAGTTCACCAATTTTTACCCTTGCTTTCTTTTCTTCCATGCCTGGCTGAGTTGTGTGGCTTAAAAAGGCCATGAAGTGTCCATCAAACACCCTTCCTTCAACCACCTTCATGAGACCCTTGCTCCTTGGCATGAAGGAGCTCTTCCTAGCCCTATATATTATGTAGAAGGATGAATACAACCCATACAATGACTGCTGAGCTAAAACTGAAATAAGAGAGGGACTTGCATCATGTTTTAGTGCTCCAAAAAGTGGCGGTTCAACTCTGGATGAGTGTTGTAGCAAAACCGAACTTGGAGGGTGACTTATACCACCTTCCCATGCAATTCCTCCTTGGAAAAATAGCTGCACCAAAACTGCATGTAGTAGTTGCCTCATATGATGTATTCCCATCATGTGGGGCTGATTTATCCCTTGGAAGGACTGATGTTCCAAAACTGAATGTTTCAACACTACAAAAGGCGAATTTACCTCTTCCAATGATTGTCGTAGCAACCTTGCAAGTATGAAGCCTTTCCCACCATGTAGCATCCAAGCTAAGGGCTGAGTTCCCCTCTTCCTCTTATCTTTGCCCAAATTTTGATGGCACTTGTGTGGGGTATCTTTGTCAATCTTCCCTTCATGCAAATTTGACTGCCTTGCATCACTTGACCACATGCCAATATAAGTAACCAAGGATATCATCAAAAATCCAAGGGTTTTTACCTTCTTCTCCTTGCATGATTTGTTTCAAGGGCATGTCAACCACTCGCTTCTCCTCACTGCTGCTCGGAAAATCAGCAAATGGCTTCTCTTCCAATCCACCTTTAGGATCACCCGAATCCCATTCCTTTATGTGCATGCCATTAGGAACTTGCAAGCTTAGCATTTCCTTTAATATCCTCTTATCACTACTCAAGACATGTCCCAATGAATGCAAATATTGAAATAATAATTCGGAAGTATACACACCAATCCGTGGGCTATTCACCCACGTTATGTTATCCATTGTGTTGCTCCTTTGATGTTATGCCCCCCTTGAAGCCACTTATCTTCAACAAATGGAGATACCTTTGCCATGCAATCATCCATACTTTGTACACACATGTATGTATCATCCTCATGGCTTGTACTTGAGTTCCCAACCTCATCCTTTTGCCTCATATGGACTGCAGATTTGTGCAAACCAGCAAGCTGAATGTTGTTATTTTCTTTCGGTAAGTGAGCCCCAATCACCAAATCTTGTGGGCACATACTTGGAAACTCTTCACAGCTTCCTTCCATGGTGTGAACTTCCTTAATCAACTCATCATAAATTTTCGGCGAATCGATCATGATCAACGGCAACCGGAAGTGTACACTTTTCCAAGACAAACTTGCCTCCTACATCATCCTTATCATCTTGATGTAAATCTGAATTTTCTTCAACACTTTTCCACATACAATCATTAGAAAACATATGAACCTCTTTCACCAATGAAAATTTCTTACCTTGCTTATTCTTGCAAGCTTGCACATCGAACCTTTCTATGATCCTTTAACTTAAATCATCAAAGAAGCAAACCGATTCTTCTCCTTGGGTTTCTATCACATGGTACCACCAATCTTTTGCTATCCCTTCCAAATGACAAGGGATGAATTTGAGGGCATCCTCCACACACATAGGGTTTGATCGCAAGTATACCTCCAATTCTGACAACCATGATCTCACTGAAAGTTTGTTAGTACCATCAAAAATAGAGATCTTACCCTTCCATGCACCGTTATTGCTTCCTTTAGGTCTGATATGATTCAATCGTGCCGTCAACTTTTCAAGCTTGGAATCTTCCATTGAAACCCTAGGTCCTTTAAAGATCCCATCTCGGATACCACTGAAATGTCCCTTTAAGGGCTGAATGGGGACAAATGGGTTTTTTACCTCAAATCTGATCCAAATCAACAACCAAACCAGTAACACATTAAACTGAACATGGAAATAGATCAACCTCAAATGATCTTCACACAAGGAAATGCCCTTCTCTAGGGCAGCAAACTGATATGAGACTTTGGGAGTCTCAAACCCTAGTCAAAACATCTCCAATCTTCATGAAATAAATACCAACATGCACGACAATACTTGTAGATATTATTTATGCAATAAAACTGAATTTACAACCACTAGAATAATTGTAAATGAAATAATTCGGAACAGCCCAGAATATTTACGATAAAACACAACTGAAACTTCTAAAATTCATAACTCCATGGAAAATAGGAATTAGAACACATAAGATAACTCAAAATGATCATGAGAAGACAAGTTATTCAACAAAAGTAATCTCATAATTTTCCAACCATGAAATCATGCCAAAATATGCAACCGAAATCTGCAAGTGAGTAGATAAATATGAAACCCTACTCCAAAAAATCACCAAATCATAGTCTCTATCTCCAAATATAATGATAAATTTGAATATGAACTCAAATCACAATTATCAACTCTCTATGATACCAAATCAATCCCTTAAGCAACTCGCCTAGGGCTAGGAAGAACGGTGAATGCACTAGTAATGCCAAATCAGCTCACATGAGATTCCTAGATGAAAACCTCCAATGGATCCCTTGAGGGTTTTTGTCCCCAAGAGAGATTGCCACACCTTTTGGGTTTCGTCCAACGTGGAGAAGGAAGATGCACACCATGCACAATCCAAGAAGAATAACAAACATCCAATATGCTCCTCCAAGTGTAGTGAACTCCTCTTTATAGCCTCTCAATGCTAAATTAGAAGATTCCAAGAGGACCGACCCATAATGGAAGAATAGTCTCTTGCTACAAACCCTTACGTCCTCTTTATTGTTGTGCACTTTCAATAACATAATTCAATGAGGGTGTAAACATTTTGTGAACTCGACTCTTGAATCGAATCTATTGTTCAAACCCTAGGGGCCCTAGGGTTTCGTTGGTTTTAGTCTGCATATGTTTCCTCTCCATGTCCTTTCGGCATAGCAATCAAACTTAATCAGCAACCTATTGAGCATAATGAGCTTTCTCCTCCTCGCAAGAGGTGTACCCTCATGGCCTCTTCTCCACCCCATGTTTTCAAAATCCCTTTTCTATCGGATCATAATGTGCATGACATGCCTTTCAATGAAATGGAAACAAACAGCAAACATTCTTTTGATTATGATCATAATGAAGACAAGAGGTGTACCCTCATGGCCTCTTCTCCACCCCATGTTTCCAGAACCCCTTTTATATCGGATCATAATGTGCATGACATGCCTTGGTTGAAATGGAAACAAAAAGCGAACATTCTTTTGATTATGATCATAATGAAGATGGAAATGTAGACCAAGAACAAGTTGACCTAGTATCTAATTTGTATGCTCAGCTATGTGAAAACCCTCATCATATTGAGCCTCTCATCCCCATTCTTCTTGTTGTTAAACTTGCTCGTGATCAAGACTCTACCAAGCGGTCCCTTTTTGGACCACCTCCTCCTCCATAATCTAGGGTGCACACATCTACTATTCCCACATCTTTAGTACCTATTTCATTGGGGGCACCTAATCCTCCACTTTACAGTGTTGTTGTGTCTATTCCTATGACCACTATTGCTCCTACATCTCCTATCTACACTCATAGTGTCTCACATGCTTCTTCTTCTAACACACGAGCTCTTGAATCCCTTGTTCATACTTTGCAAGCTCAAATTCTACAATTACAACAAGGCGCATTTTCTTCTTCTCATGCTATGAATTCTACTCAATTACTCCATAACCCACTTGCACCCAAAGTGGCTTCCTACCCTTTACCTATCGGTTTTGTCACTCCTAAGCTTCATATCTATGATGTCAATGGTGATCCTAAAGAGCACCTTCATACATTTCATGTTGCCTGCTTGGATTGCTCTTCAAATGATACATTACTTACCAAGCTCTTCCCTCAGAGTCTCATCAATTTCGCCTTGTAGACACCTAAATCTAGCTACGCAATTTTAACACTAAAATTGCACTTCTTATCCCCTTTTCTATCATTTGGTTATAATTAGCATCTTTTTCACTTATTAGCTAATGCTCCCTTCCATCTTGGTCAATTAACGACACTCTGTTAATTAACTAGTCTCCCCCTTCATTCTGGATGCAAATTAACATTACTTTGTTAGTTATAATCCTATTCTAATTAATTAATTAATTGACCAATATTGATTAATTAATCCTCTAAACGAGAATTTACCCTCTTATTGGGTCATTCCCCTTCTCTGATCCTTCAAAATCCATCAACTTCTCTCTAATTGGATTTTACAAGCCTAATTTGGTCTATTAATCAATCTAATTGATTAATTTAAATCACACCCAACTCACTTAAGTTGGAAATTCTAATTAACCTTCCCTAATCATACTTAACCCTTTCTAAGCATGTTTATCACTTGCTAATCCATAAAGTTCTTTTATCCCACATTCATGAGGATGATAGTTTCTCCAATTTGGAAAACTATATAAAGAGTCCTACCCCCTCCCTTCTAAGTTTACACCATGTCCTTGTAAGACATTTGCATATGATAAGAGCATTTCTCAATTGGAAGGCTTATTGATCTAGCAACCCTTTTCCATTTTCTACTTGGCAAGAGTAGTAAGAGAAGAACCAAAAATGGCAATTAAGCCATATTGGTGAGACCTCTTCCTCTTCCTTGGAGAAATCCTTTGATCGCACGTGGCTACGTACGGCTCGCTAAAGGAAGTGTCTACAATCCAAAGCCCATCAAAAACATCAAAGGATGGCTTGCATTTCATGTTTTTAATATTAGATGCATTAGTTAAGTTTTCCCTTTTAATGGCTTTATCTTGATGTTTATGTTGAACTAGCTTAGTTATTGAATCTACTTGGTGTTAGGTTCTAGTAATTAGCTTAGCTTGTTTATCATGCATACATATGGCATGCCCAGTGGGACACCCCTTTGTCTCACATGCATTTGTTTATGTTGAGTTTTCTTTTTGCATACTAACCCTCTCTTTTTTTGCATATTTTGAATTAACTAAAGTTTCTTAAAATTTTGTGTTGAGTTTGCATGTGTTAAGTGTCTCTTGCAGGTGAGAAGGAGGTAAAGTGCTGCTAAAATTGGAGCTCAACATCAAAAATCCAAGCTTTTGGAAGATTTTTGGAAATTTTTGCGTGTTTTTGAAGAAGCACAAACTATTTCTGCTAGCATTGAGAAATGTCTGCCCTAGTGTTAAAATTACTTGTGTTTGCTGCGTTAAACCTCTGCGTTACCATTTGTTCACAGGCTAGCATTCACTTTGTGTTGCATCTGTTGGCTTCACACTACCATTTTTGCATCTGTGCTAGCATTCTGGATTTTATGCGCTAGCGTTCTTTGTTTTTTTCTATTTTGTTGTATGTCTATTTTCACATTGAAATTTTCCTTTTTTACTTTGCAAGGGCTGCAACGTTGTTGCATACGCTAGTGTTCACTTTTGCACATGTTTGCATATTTTTTTACATATTGCATGCACTATTGTGTTTGCTTCACATGTTGCATACTACTTCAGTGCTAGCATTCAAACTTCGCACGCTAGCATACTGTGGCATTTTTGGCTCAAATTTTGAGATTTCCAGATTCTGATTTGTGTTTCCCTGTTGTTTTTACAGGTTTTCAAGTTTCTAACTTACAGGTTTTAATCAAAAAATCAGATTTCTAACTTAAGTGCTTTGATTTAGTTTTGTTTTTCCATTTCTTAAAGTAGGGTTAAATTTCGTATATGCTCTTCTCTTGTGCTTTCAAGTGACCTTGAGAATCAAAAACGACCTTGATCCTCATTCTAACATTTTGGTTTACGCACAAAACTAAACATTTTATCATTTAAAAATCAATTTTTGAAAGCATTTACTTGTTTTTAGTTATGTTTTTCCCATTTTTACTTAGTTGGATTCAACGTTGTGTATGATCTTCTCTTGCGCTTTCGAGCGACCTTGAGAATCAAAAGCAACCGCGATCCTCTTTTTGCATGGAAAAACTACTAATCATTTGATGTAGGACCAATCGCTTGTCAAAGATTAAAATCGATACAAAACTAACTACATTGTGTGTAGGTTGCCAATGGACATACAAAACCACATTAAGATCAAGATAAAAAAACACACCATTCATTCACACTGTATTTACAGGTGTGACTGAGAAGGCTAAGGCCCAATCACTTTAACTGTGGGAAGTATCTTGGCATAAGCCATAAAACTCATTATGAGGATTACCACAGGAACCCCAAAGTAGTCAACACCTTGAGGGAACTGGTTGATGAAATGGGAAGTGCCCCATCACCTACTTGACTAGAAATTCCCGTGAGGAGTGCTAAATGTTGTCTGTATGAGGCCTCTTTCATTAATTTGATTGTGGGGTAATGGTCCTTTGTCTAGGATTTATTCTAGAAAAGTGTACCTCTCTTAGACAAGTTATTAGTGAGTGTTGAGAACAAAATCCTAGGGATCCATTTGGCATTGGGGCCAACTTGACCATATCCAAAATCATGTTTCAAAGATCCATTACAAAGCAAGACTTCCTTGGAGTCATGACCTTGTTTTTCGAACAAGGAAAGAGTCCATTAAAGTTGCGCCTCATATATTTCATCACGAATCGTACTTAGCCAAACTTCCTCGAAGTTAAAACCTTGTTGTTTGAACAAGGAAAAACTCTACCGAAGTTGCACCAAGTAATTTTCATCACCACTCATACATTCCCTTGTTGTTATTTTCACATTATTTGGTCAAAAGAGAACACCTCGAAGTGCTACCAAAATTGTGTCCACCACTTTTGCACCCACTTAAATCAATTTTTCTTTAAAAACTTGATTTAAGTGTTGAAAGTGTGTTGGTATGTATTCATATTTTTGGTGGTAGTCTTAAACCAACATTGGGACATTTCACCCCTAGGATAGTTTCATCTTGTGGTCATTACACTGCTCACATTGTACCAATCCATTTTTGATACTTACATCTTGTTTCTTTGAAACTTGATCTAAGTATTGACATTGTATTGTTACGTTGCTCGCATTATATTGACCCATTTTTGGTACTTAGACCTTGTTTTCCTAAAAACTTGATTTGAGTCTTGAAGTGCATTGTTATGCTGCATTATACCACATTTACATAGATTTCCTCTAGACTTATTAAGTATTGACATTGTATGTCATTTGACCTTAGTAATGACCCCCTTTTTCTTACCAAGTTGTTTTTGTTTAAAACTTGGTTAGTGTTGAAGTTATTGTTGTGTTATGTCCACTTTGCATAGATCTCTTTAGGTATTCCTTGATTATATCCCATACACTTAGAGATTTATCACTTTAGCATAGTTACACTGCCCATTTTGTCTTTAGATTCCCTTGTGATGTTTACACACATTCACATATCTTTGCAAGGCACATTTGTGAGTCATGGCACCCCAAACTCGAGCAAGTTATAGGAAGCATGCTTCCGATCCCCTTAGAAATCCTATGTTTTCCTCTTCTGAGGAGGAATGAGAGCTTGTTGACCATAGTGCTAGTGAGCGGGAAATACCTCAAAATCCCTTTACAAACACCTCTGCTCATATAGACAACTACTTATTTCAAAACAGAGACCAAGTCTTGCTGCATCTTGTAGAGTTAGGGGCTAGATTGCCCTCTAATTTTGATCCTACTTTCCTTCCTCACATGATTGGAACGAAGAGTAAGAATCCTCCTCCACCTCTTAGGACTGATGAGGACAATTCAAATCGTGAACGGGCCTCCACGTCCGCCCATCCTATCGGCCAGGGTGAGAACGTGGACGTTTCTCCCACTAGAACCCATCATCATATACCCTTTATTAGGACAGATCACGAAGATAAAACAGAAGGTGAAGTCCCCCTACACGAGGAAGTAGAGCACGAGACTCGCAATGAGGACACCACTATGCAATGACAACTGGAAGCCCTTAGTCAGCAAAGATCAAAGTTAGCTTCTCATGTCAATCAAGACACTGGTAGAGCTCCTAGGACTGAAAAATCTAGAGTCACTTAGTTGAAAGCTATATTGAAAACCATGGTGGCAAAGCCTCCAAATATAACCGCACGTATATACCGTTCATGCCATTGTGTGGCCAACTCTTTGACCAAGAATGGAAGTCTATGAAATATTCCCTCATTAGTTCTATAGGAAAATAATCAAGGGTGTAATAATAAATATTAGTTTGAAGAACTATGCCCTTACCCTTTTGATCAGAAAATTTTACGTGTTCCTTTCCCACCAAGCTTTAATTTCCCTAAATTCAAAAAATATAGGTGAAAAGGTGATCCTCGTGACCACGTCAAGGACTTCTTCATGGCTTGTCAAGAAGTAGCATACAATGATAATTACCTCATTCACTTATTTCCTAGGAGTCTTGGAGGCCAGGCACTTGAATGGTTTCTCCATCTCCCTAAGGGTCCATCACTACCTTTTAGACTTAGCTGAGAAGTTTGTTCACCACTTTTCATTTAACATGGAAAGTGATGTCACTATGATTGACCTTTGTAATGCAAAACAAAGAAATAATGAGAACTTCGTTGGTTTCTTACAACGATGGTGAGGGTTAGCTAGTCGCTTCCCTTGTTCTATCCCAGAGAAACAGCTTGTCAGTATTTTTATACCCAACCTACACCCTGAGATAGCCTTCCACTTGCAAATGCATTGTGTTGGCACATTTGAAGAGGTCATTGAAAAGGGTAGTCAAATTGAAAAAGCTTTACTCGCTAAAGGGGTTTTTAAACCCTTTCAAAGAGACAACTATGACTCAAAACCTAATGACAAAGCTAAATTATTTAACAAGAACAAAAATGTTGTAGGAGATGGAATCATTGATTCCAAACATGTACAAATGGTTCAAAGCACACCACACTTAAAACTCGTGCATCGTCTAAATCTGCAGTAAACGAAGAGAGTACACTCTACTCACGGAGTCACTATCAATTATCCTAAAACAATTGGATTTGGCCAACATGGTCACATTCCCCCTCACTACACATTTATATGATGATGCACCTAAACCATCATGGTACAAAGACCATGAATATTGTGAGTATCATCGTGTTAAAGGTCACACTATAGATAGATGTATGAAGCTTAAAAACTTCATTCAAGATCTCCTAGATCGAGGAGACATTGAGATTGATACATAAGAGTCCTCTAAAAACTCTAACAAATATTTGGGAATTTACAAGGAACCATTCCCCAAGCATAAGAATAAAAAGAATCCAGATCGAGGTCAACCCTCTCAAGGAAAAAGTACCAACCATGTTGTTGGTCAAACTTCCAATCCCTTTGATTCTCTTATTGGCTATGTCCATCCCATCAACACCCATATCCATACCATCAAAATCAAATCTCAGGAGTGTGTCGTTACAACACGATGCACTCATCTTACTATCATAGGACCCCCTCTGCCTACTCCTTCAGACGGTCATTACGATCTCCTTGAACAACTTGAGAATACAACCACCAAGATTTCTATCTTGGATCTTCTCAAGATATCTACTATTCATAAGGATATCCTCTATAAGGCCCTTCAGGAGTCAAGAGTTCCTTCTAACATTGACACTTCATGCTTCTAAGCCTTGGTTACACAAATCACTCCATCTGAACATATTATTTTTAGCCAAAACAATATTCCATTGGATAATCAAACACATAACTTGCCCCTATATATAGAAGTGATCATTACTCGTAAAAAGATCAAAAGGGTGCTTGTGGACAACAGATCTAGTCTTAACATATACACAGTAAAACTGGTGAAACAATTGGGACACGCTACTGATGAGCTAGAACCTGATGTGATCACCATCAAAGCATACAACAACGCAGAGTGACAGTCATCGGGAACCATTACTCTGACTATGGAAGTTGGGCCTATCACGCAACAAACAAAATTTCATGTCATTGACTTGGACCTTCCTTATAACATTGTCCTTGGTCGCCCATGGATCCATGCCATGGAGGCCGTCCCATCCACTTCTCAACAGTGCATCAAGCTCCATTTTCAAGGACAAGAACTTACCATTCCTGGTGACCCGCAACCATTTTCTCATTGCAGAGCATTAGCTGGTTATTATTGGGCTTCCTATGAATGTCCTTCCACTAAGTTAGTCATTGAATTAAAATCAAAATCCCTCACTTCTTGCATAGATCCAGATACACTTCAACCACATGAAGGTGGTACTTCCACCTCTATATCCCCATTTTCTTCATGGGAAATGAAAATCCTTCATACCAGTTGTGGAGAATATGACCTTCAACAAGCCCTGCTTGTGTCTAATCTTCCATTGTCTCCTAAAATGTGTGGTAGGCCTAACTTCCAACCACAAAGAGATCAAATTCATGACACTCTTGACAAATTTACCAATGGTGGTCTCTTAGGTGATGAAATATTGGGAAGTACTTCCACATACCAATCTCCTGATGAATGGATGGCCTCCTGCTATCAATCCCCTGAATATGTCATCCCTAACAAGATGATGTATGCCATGGGATATCAAGGATATGGATGCGGCATCAATGAACAAGGCCTGCAGGAACCTCTTCCAACACATGAGAAGATGGAAAGGTACGGCATTGGTATTTGACCTCTATTGGTTTCCTTCTACAGAAATTGACGCCACCTCTTCTGAATGTGAGGATAGCCCTTCTGGTTACGATAGCGAAACAGAGTCCCTTTGTAGTCTTTACGAAGACCTTGCTTCCACGAACCTATTTCTTGATATGGCTATTTTAACCCTATCCCCCTCTATCCCTGAAATAAACCTTATACATCCATCCCTCATTAATTGGGACCAACAATGACACATACCAATTGATATTTTTTAGAATGAGGAAGCTATTGGAGAATTTATGGGGATACGTGATGATATTCCTATCGAAGATCATAAGAAAGGTTTCTCTATTGAACTTGATGCTTACACCTACTTTGGAGAAGACGCTGAGTTTTGTGGTCAACAACAAAAAAAGGAGGTCCAAATACCTTCAAGCAAACTAAAGAATAAGAAATCCAAATCCTATAGTGAAAACCTCTTTGAGGCACTTGCGGATAAACAACATGACAAATCTACAATGGATAATCATGTACTAATAGAGGTAAATCTCAATCTCCCTTTTGATCCCACACGTATGGAAGATGGTTCTAAGTTGTTAGTTGCGGAGACTATTGATGTCAACCTTGGTGCAGAGGGAGGCCTAAAATCGTCAAACTTGGGGCTTCTCTTTTAACACAGGAGCAGAAGGCCTTTACTACACTCCTTAGAGAATTTGTGGATATATTTGCATGGTCTTATATAGACATGCCAGGCTTAGATCCTTTTTAGTAGTGCACAATATGGTTTTGTATTAATATAAATCCTATCAAACAAAAATTAAGAAAGATGCATCCACACATTGCTCTTTTGGTCAAAGAAGAGCTAGAGAAATTGTTAGTTGTTGGTTTTATCAGACTTATCAACTATTTAGAGTGGATCTCCAATATAGTCCATATTTTCAAAATCCAATAGGCATCCGGATTTGCACATATTTCAGGGACATTAACAAAGCATGTCCTAAAGATGAATTTCCTCTTCCAAACATCGACATGATTGTCGATTCTACTGTAGGCCATGAAATGATATCCCTCATGGATGGATTCTCGGGCTATAATCAAATAAATATTACAGAAGAGGACCAACACAAAATTGCATTCACTACCCCTTGGGGCACATTTTGTTATCAAGTCATGCTTTTTGGCCTCAAGAATGCAGATGCAACCTATCAACAATAGGCTATGACTATCATCTTTCATGAAATGTTACATGATATTATTAAGGATTATGTGGATGATATCCTTGGGAAAATCTAAGACTAGAGCTAGAACATCCAATAATCCTATGTCATATCTTTGAACGATTAAGGGATTATAAGTCAGGCTCAATCCAAAGAAATGTTTCTTTGGTGTGATTTCACCTAGGCTTCATCAGTTTATAGAAGAGGAATTAAAGTATACCCAAAAATCACTTCTATTACAGAAATGCCTCCTCCTAAGAATCTCACATAGTTACACATCTTACAGGGAAAGATTCAAGCCATCCGCAGATTCATCTTCCCAACTCATTAGATAAATGTCATTCCTTCACTCATCTTCTTAAGAAAGATGTTGATTTTCACTGGGGTCCTGATTTCCAACATCTCATTTTCCTTACTCAAGGAGTATTTGGCTAAAACCTAACAAATTCTTGTATTGCCTAGTGATAAGGTGAACCCCTTAAAAAATCCTATATATTTTTGCTACTCAATTTGCTATCCAGCACACTCTTAGCTCAATATGATCCTTAAATCACAAAGAGAGAGTCCTCTATTACCTTAGTGGTTGCACATTGATCTCTTATGAACTCTATTATCCACAAATTGAAAAATCATGCTTGATTCTATGTTGTTTTTGCCTTTCAAAAAATTTCCCTACCTTCTGAAATAATAAAACCAAGCTTATATCTAAAGTTGACCCGCTCAAGTACCTTTTATCTAAACTTGTGCTTACCAGGAGGATGGCCAATTGGATCATCAAACTTAACGAATTTAAATATTGAGTATGTCAACCAAAAAGTCATTCAAAGGAAAATGCTCGCTGATCAACTAATTTTCCTCTACCTCAGGTAATATCCCTTGTTTGGATTCATAAAATTAGACAAGGTATGTTTCTTTATTCAATTATTCATTTGAAGGGAATCATATCCTTAAATCAGACCTCAGAGCATCCCAATTTTGAGGTTCATATTCACCCAAATCAACCTTGGATTTTCACTGCAATCGGTGATGATTCTCCAATCTTGTTGAATATTGTTCTAATCATTCAAACCAATCGCTGACGATTTCCCCAACGTTGGCAATTCCTACCAAAAACATATTTTTATCCCTAAACCTTCCTTTCATATATCTAGATCCTATGAATATCATCATTTAAGGACTTTTCAGGTGTTCCATGAAAGACCAATGGTTATGAAAACATAATTTTGAGCTATATTATCAACATAGCTTAAACACAATTTCTTAAGTCAAATTTATGCCATCTAGCCACATAAATCTAGAATGTGTCACTCCCTGAGCACATGATAATTCCCAAATCCCTTTCATAGGCAGGAACCACTTGAGACAAAGCATATAGCCTTGACCACCTCGATACATTTTATTACCATTGATTAGTTATTCATGTTATTGTTTCTATCATTAAGATTTTCATTAGAACTGAAAGAGGATCTGACATCCTTGCAAGGAATTCCTTTAAATTATGAGGACTGGCTTCCAGGATCATCCAAAATTGAAACCCAGTTTTTATAGATGATTGTTTTAGTGTCTGTTATTTTCAGATGTTCTTGACAGGAATTTAACATGCATCATTTTATAATAAGGAGTGCAACTTCAACATCTGCAGATATATCTAAACCCCATTCATGAGGTGAGGAACAACCCTTATCCAACGAATTTTTATTATAATTAATTTGGAGGTAGGATTTATTCTCAACAATATCCAGGAAATAAATACTAGATGCAAAGAACTCAAAACACTTCCTATGTGTATCTTTCTAGTGATTAAGGGATTATAAGCTTACGCTAAATCCAAAGAAATGTGTCTTTGGTGTGAATCGCTAATATTAAGATAGAATATGGCTTCATGTTTCTAGAAGAGATAATTTAATTGGATCTAAAAAAGGATTACTTCACCACTATTATAGAAATGCCTCCTCCCAAGAGCCTCAAGTAGTTGAATGAAGCTTACAATGAAAAGATTGAGTAATCATACATTCATTATCTCTTCTCGCATCACAAATAAATGTCATTCCTTACACCGTGACCATTCTTAAGAAAGATGTGGATTTCTCCTAGGGTGAAGGACTCCCTTTTTTAAGGGACAATAAGAAATTATCAAGGCATGCTTATATTTGGATAAACCATTGTTCTTGTACCACCTACCCCAGGTGAACCCATTCTACTATACATTTCAGCCACTCATATTTTCTATGGACATCCCTGCTAATTTTAGCTCAATTTGACCTAAATCACAAAGAAATAACATTTTATTATCTTAGCTGCACAATGATATTCTTATGAGCTCAATTATACAAATTAACTGGAAATCATGCGTAGCATTATTTTTTCCTTCAAAAATGGGAACCTAGTAAAACCAAGCTAAGCCTTAAATAAGCTTACATTAAGCTGTACCCGCTGACAAATACCTTTTATAAAACCTACACTTACTAAGAGGATGGCCAATTGCATCATATCAAATACTAGCATAGTTTTATATTGATTATGTCAAGTAAAATAATTACTAATTAGGACAAGTCTTGTCTGATCAACTAGCCAAAGCACCACTACCAGGAACAGAACCACTAAGTCTGGATCTGCCAGACGCTTCTGTTTTATATATTGAAGAATCTTCCACATGGCATATATACTTTGATGGGTCATTCACATTTAATGGCTCGGGGGTAGGCGTTGTGCTTATCACCCCCACAGGTGATCTTATTCCTCAAGCTTTCAAACTCAACTTCCATGTACCAACAATATTGTTGAGTATGAAGCTCTCATTGCAGGATTGAAAGTCGTTATAAGATGGAATATCAAACAAGTTAAGGTTATAGGTGACTCCCAGTTGATCATCAAACAGGTTAATGATGAGTATAAGGTCAAAGATGAGAAGCTCATTCCATATAAATGGATGGTCGACACCCTGAAGGAATACTTTGTTCAAATCACCTTTCAACAGGTCCCAAGAGCACAGAATCATTCAAGCAGATGCTATGGCTACCATTGGATCTTTGCTACGATTATCTCCAGATACTAGGGACTTTCAGTTCCTTATTGATCATCTAATGGTACCCGCATATGACATGCTTGAATCATGTTTGGTATGTGAAGTTTTTGGTATTTTTCCCCCTGGTACGTTGACATATTTAATTACTTACAAGATGGTACCTTCCCTATCAACATCTCCCACTCCCAAAAGCGAACCCTTATCCAATGAATAATGTGTTATAACCTATTTAGGGGAACTCTCTATCATCGAGGCTATGATGGGACTCTATTACGTTGTCTTAATTCTCAAGAGGTTATCCAAGCAATCAAAGAGGTGCATGAAGGCATTTGCGGTGCTCACACTAGTGGCATGGTCCTCACAAAGAAGCTTTTGCGTGTCAGATACTATTGGCCTACTATGGAGACAAATTGTTGTCAGTATGTGAAGAAATGTCTACTATGTCAAAAACATGGTAATTTAATACATGCTCCATCACAATCTTTGCAACCTATTACTACATCTTGGTCGTTTTCAAAATGGGGATTTGATCTAATAGAGAAGCTCACACTAACTTCTTCTGATGGTCATAAGCACATTATCACCGCCACTGAATACTTTACCAAATGGGTGGAGGTTGTTCCTCTCACTTATGTCACTGGTGTTCAAATATCCAAGTTCATCATGAATCATATCATTTTCCACTATGGAATCCCTTCTACCATTGTATCTGACAATGGTAAATCCTTCAAGAACAAACAAGTGAAGGCATTGTTACAATGCTTTAAAATTCACCGAAAGTGGTCTACCCCTTATTACCCTCAAGGTAATGGGACAAGTTGAGGCCTCCAATAAAAAAATTTGTTCAGATCATGGAGAAAATGATTGGTAAAACCGACCATAATTGGCATCTTCAAATCCATCCTGCCCTCTGGGCCTACAGAACCTCTATTCGCACACCTACAAGTGCAACCCCATATTACCTAGTATTTGGCACTGAATTCATTATCCCCTAGAGATCGAGCTTCTCTCTTTGCGGATATCCTTCGTATATTATTTGGATAATGATGAGGATTATAGAGTGGCTAGGCTAGCAGAGCTAGAACTACTTGATGAAAAATTCCTCCATGCATTGGATCATCTCAAAGTGTATCAGAATTGAGTTCACAAGAGCTACAACAAGTGCATCATCCCTTGTGAAGTTGAGGTGGGAGACCTTTTCCTTAAGGAGAATCAGTTCAATACCACTAAAGAACATGAAAATAAAGGCAAGTTTGAGCCTAACTGGTTAGGGCCATACATTATGGTGGCTAAATTTGGTTCTGGTGCTTATAAGCTTTCCTATCCTGATGGTGATGAACTTCAGGAACCCATGAATGCCATGCATCTCAAGTGCTTCTACGCCTAAGCATGGAGACCTATCAGAAAATCAAAAAAATCAAAAAATCAAAAAAGTAAAGAGAAATAAATTCATCCAAGTGTGAAAACCATGCAATTGTGGCACTTTGGACAGGTCCTTTGGTGAAAACCAGTTTCCGGTGCCATAGGAGGATTTTGTTGTTCACAAGCACCTCATCTTTGGAGCATGGTCACTTCTTCCTAGCTTCCCCATTTATTGTTTGTGTGTTATACTGTTGAACCTATCCCTCTTGGCCTTGATCTGACTGATCCTCTTCTTGTATATATGCACAAGGATCTCCCTTGTATATTCTCACCTCTCGTTGGGGGCATCTTGGCGCTTGGTTCTTCCTGTACATAGTTTCAGAAAACCTTCAAAAATCCAAAAACATTCACAAAACCCTTGAAAATCCTAAACATTCAAAATCCAAAAATCCAAAACCAGTGAAAAAATAAAAAACACTAAACATTGGAAACTATAACACAAAACATCTTACTTACTAAAAACCATATTTGCTTTCTTGTTCTAGCGCACGACATGTGGATCATCTTTGATCTTCCTTCATAAAAAAGTTGGTTTTCTTACTATGTTTGTCTTCCCTTACATATATTGTTGCTCGGGGCAGTTTCATAGTGCACATTGATTTTTCATGGGACTTTTTGTCCTCCGTATACTCCCTTGCATGTATCCTTTCTTGGGGCATCATTTTAACCCGTGTCATATAACTTGAACACTTGGGAACTGAAGTTGGATAACAAAAACATTGGTACAACTTTCTTGCGCATTGCTTGTTTAAGTTTATTTGTATCTGCTTGTTTATTTGTTGGTCTACTTGTTTACTTTCTCGTACTACATTGCTTTATGTATTTTTCTTTGAGTCAGTTCTTTAGCATAGAACAAAAATCAGTATTATGGATTTTCATGTCATTTTACCCTTTTGTTGTGTGCTTATATCAAATAAATAGCTACTTCCGAGCCAGGATGGTACTTCAACTACGTTGCGATCTTCCCATTCTCCATTCCTCTTATCTTCCAGTCTAATTGAATTTCTACCTATCAATTTCTTCCCTCCCCACCCTCCCTTGTTTCTTCCGCACGAAGAACCCCAGGATCTATTTCTAATCAATCAATTTGAACAATGGCCAACCAAGCCAAGTTCGAATCCCTTCTGTTGCTATGACCCATTTTTCTTCTACAGGATCTGTTAAGAAAAGCATACCTTGTAATCAACAACAATGACCATGTGAACTTACCAATAAAAGAGTTCGTACTGATATTATGCAGGGACCGTTGATCGCATCTCTTCCGTATATTCATATTCGGTATATTGTCGTCTATCGCTACTGCGGTGGGCTTTTCCGTCGTTGTGATCTTTTCTTTTCTTCTTTTCGAGCGTCCATCGACCTCTTCTATCACCCCATCGACACTCAAGGGGGCATCCTCCATCCTACTAATTTTTCTTCTACCATTACAAAATTTAATTGTTTGTAATTGTCTACTATCTTTGAAGTGGCATCGCTTGCGCTACACCACATCAAAGAGGGGAAAATGTAGACACCTAAATCTAGCTATGCAGTTTTAACACTAAAATTGCACTTATCCCATTTTCTATCATTTGGTTATAATTAGTGTCTTTCTCACTAATTAGCTAACACTCCCTTCCATCTCGGTCAATTAACGACACTTTGTTAATTAACTAGTCTCCCCCTTCATTCTGGATGCAAATTAACATTACTTTGTTAGTTATAATCTTATTCTAATTAATTAATTAATTGACCAATATTGATTAATTAATCCTCTAAACGAGAATTTACCCTCCTATTGGGTCATTCCCCTTTAATCCTTCAAAATCCATCAACTTCTCTCCAATTGGCTTTTACAAGCCTAACTTGGTCTATTAATCAATCTAATTGATTAATTTAAATCACACCCAACTCACTTAAGTTGGAAATTATAATTAACCTTCCCTAATCATACTTAACCCTTTCTAAGCATATTTAGCACTTTCTAATCCTAAAAGTTATTTTTATCCCACATTCATGAGGATGATAGTTTCTCCAATTTGGAAAACTATATAAAGAACCTTACCCCCCTTCTAAGTTTACACCTTTACACCATGTCCTTGGTAAGACACCTACACATGATAAGAGCATTTAAATACTTAGAAGGCTCATTGATCCAGAAAACTCATCTCTTTTCTATTTGGCTAAGATAAGTAAGAGAAGAACAAAAAATGGAAATTAATCCATATTGATGAGATCTCTTCCTCTTCCTTGGATACTTTTAAGCACAAAATTGTTGATGACAAATCCGAAGTTAAAACTATTGTCAATGTTGTATCTCAACCCACAGAGCTACAATTGCAACCTTCTCGGCGGCAATTCACTCGTTTACCTTGTGCACCACAAACTTTGCTTAAACAATTACTTGAGTGCAACCTTGTATCTCTCCCTCCACCACGTGAGGTTGATACAAGTGCACCTCATAGTAAGAATTTTGATGTTAATGCCCATTGTGATTACCATCGATGCATTGGTCATTCCACTAATCGTTGTATTAATCTTCGTCATGTTATACAAGATCTTCTCAATATTGGTGTTATTGAATGGAATGCTCCCGTTCAATCTAAGCCTACTAATGATAACGCAAAGCTCAAAATATTTAGTGACCCACTTCCTGAACATAATACTGTTAAATCTACTTCGGAGGTGCACCATGCTTATCACATTGTATTGCCTCCACCCTCTTATGATCGCCCATTAGATGTTATGATTGGTACTATTACTACTATGCCTTCTTCGCCAATTATTAATTAGATCAGAACAGTTTCTTGCTACAAACCCTTACATCCTCTTTATTGTTATGCACTTTCCATAACATAAATCAATTAGGGTGTAAACAAGACTAAAAAGCTGATGCACTAGAATAGATTGGATTAATACATGAACAAACACAAACCTACTTAATCAAGCAAGATAGTAATAATAAGCACGATACAAAGCAATAGAATCAAAAGGGTGAGAGCTAGTTTGAATATGGGAATGAGACAAGCTAAGCAAGACAAGAGAAGAGGGAAAAATAATCACAACTACCTTTATCAATTGCAAGAGATTTCACACAAACTGTATTGCATTTCTTCAAAAGGCTTGGCCTTATCTTGCATAGAAAATAGTTGGGGCTTTAGCTGCTGAATTATAAAAGATAGGTACCTAGCAAAATCCAGAGAATCAACACTTGCTCGAATGAGTTTATTACATATTTATAAAGAGATGAAGAGCAAGAAAAGTACTAAACACTTATGCTACTTAGCACAAGAGACGGAAGAAAATCTGATATGCACGCTCTTTTTTGTAGCATTCCTAACAAGCCTCTATAGTTTTTACAATTGTTTGTGAGCTCCGATTCAATCATGTTGGGATACCCATGTTGTCCTTGTAATCTCTAGTGTTACGTAGGGATGCATCCCCCAAAAACCAAGCATTTGGGACGTCTGGGATGCCCTGGGGACAGCGGGACGGAGAGAAAACGCCCCCCCACGTTTCCCTTCAGCCAGTTTTCAAAGGGGGCATCCCTGAAAAATTAGGGACATTTTTGGGACATCCAAGAAACATCCCCCTTTTTAGGGGATGTCCTGACTTCACCCCCAAAAAAATCAAATTTTAAGTTTTTTTTTTAATTTCAGAGATTTAAATGCTATTTTTTCAATATAGCTATTTTAAAAAATTTAAAACACCAATATGTATCTATTTTAAGGCACTTATCATGAATTCGTCACATAGTTTCGACGATTGAAGGGTTCCAACTTGATTAACGAATCAATTACTTTCTCTGTGAATTTCCATGTCTAGTAATGGATGGCCTCAATCTAGCTACACCATTGCATTGAGCTCAAATAAACTTCAAAATGAAATAAATTTGGGAAGGACCTAATGTACTTGTATAGGGTAAGATTGTTTTTGGAAGCCACGTGTTTCTGTTTGAAAATAAGTTAGTATGTATAAATCTAATTAAAATTCACTCTTGAAGATTCAATCACTTAACAAAGACGATATGTATAATTTTATATGGAGAGAGGTTGTGTAAATGATAAAAGCAATAAGTCAAAGATCAAAACATTTATGCATAACCCAACTATATTGTATTACATAGACATAATAAGAATTTTTTTTAGATAGGTTATAAAATTTAGTTTTGAAGGGACGAAAAAAACCCTGTACACAAAAAGAGTCCAAGGCACGCAAGCCGACAAGAGAAACCAACAACACTGAGTCAAACCAGCTTGACAAAAAGTGCAGGAAAAACAAAGCAAACCACATACGGTCTAAGTATTAAACATACAGATTTTTTTAACAAACAAGATACTTATAGCAACTAGAAGCACCAAACCCTAGGAAACACAGTAAAAATCAGCAAAAGGACAGCCATCAGTCCACCTTGCTTTATGCATTTTTACTTTTGGTTCTAGTGCTCGGACCTGCTTTTGTGTTCCCTTTGCACTTAATGATGACTCTGGAAGGCATTTTACCCTTGTTCTTCTCCTCAAGCTCCTCTTTGTCTTCCTCATCAGTACTGCTCGATTCCAGATGCATATTAACCTCATCCTATTCCGCTTGCATGTTGGCAATCTGATCTTGCAGTATCGAGATCCTCTATTCCTGCATGATGTAATCAGCATTCAGGCCACCAATACGCTTGTTTTGGATTCAATCTGTCTGTGGCATTCTTTAACTTCCTAAAATAAATTTTTATTGACCACCAAAATAGTGTCCGCCACCGCTTCCACTCTGAGAAAGCAATCTTCCCAATCAATGGTATTCACCGCGCTTTCCCTATTCCCCACGCTTTCCTCCCTGGGAAAGTTCCCCTTTTTCAAATCACAGAGGATGTCGGCAAAACCAGCAGGGCCCTCTTGTTGGCACCCCCTTTTCCTTTTTTGCATGTGGGATGTCAGGGTCTCATTGTCCGAATCATCACTTTTATCTTGAGATCTAGGCAAGATAAGGATTCTACCTTTCTTGAACATCAACAAGATAAGGCCATGGTGAAGGGGGGTTTCCAGCTTGTCATTTTGGTAGTCGATGATGGAGATGGTCAAGGACCAAAGGAGGAAAAAAGGAAAGCTCATCTCCTGGTTTCTAGGAAGGTGGTTCATAATGGACAGGTGGTAAGAGAAAAGCTTCCTAAATTTGTCCCTCGAGTAGTGAGGTATTTCATCACAACGAGACACAAATCCACCCCCCTACTCAAGCAAGCAAGTTCTTGCAATACCATCGTCGTATGCTGAACAATATTTTCCCCGGGACCGAAGAAGGTAGCAATCTCATGTTTTTCCCTAGTTTTACCTTTAAAGATTTTAAGACCATCGATGCACATACCAGTGGCTTTGGCGATGGTGTTCTCATGTGACCTCAATTTCACGTGCCTCGTCATCTTAACCCACACGTCTTCCCGAATTTGTTGGCAAATTCGTTGCGGATCATGGCCCTGCAACTTCTCAATATAGATGGACAGACCACTCCTGCGAAGAAGGTGCCACAATATACCATCCCTTTTAAGATGTATATAGGCAGTAGATTCAGCCCTCACCCTATCCCTGCCCATGATAATCTTACCACAAAAACCCAACACAGTAATGAAACCAAGAAAGAAGGAACATAGACAGAGATAAAACACAGTGTGGATGTTAGAAACCCTATCAATATTGCTATTAACATCCACACAAGTTCCGTCCCACATATCCCCGTAATTATGAAGGTTTATCTCATCAAATATTTTCCTCATTAATAGAATTTTTGATATTATTCCAAGGTAAATCCTCATACTGCCAACTCATTTGCCCCTGTAGGTCATTCCCATGATTAGCCAGGTCATCCGCAGTCTTGTTGCCACTCCTATACACGTGTTGTAACTCGACCCTGACAAAATGTCCCATCATTTGCTTAGCCTCCTTAATAACACTCATGGAATCTCCATTCCATATTATAATTGTGTTTTAGGGTGTTAATAACACTCATGGAATCTCCTTCAATAATAAGGTTTTGAATATTCAAGGTTTCGCAGAGCTTCAATCCCCACAGCATAGCTATGGCTTCAGCACGATTATTTGAGTGAGGCCCAACCTAGCCAGCATATGCCCTTAAACAATCCCCCTTATGGTCCCGAACAATCCCTCCCCCTCCAGCACTACCTTCCCTCATTTTTGCCAATTCGTCGAAGTTTAATTTGCACCATCCAAACGAAGGGCATTTCAACTTGACCTTCTTAATTTTATCCTTCCTATCTTTGTTGATAATCTCATGAGGCTTGAGATTAAAATTATTTAGGATATCCAAGCCTAAACGCAAGGGAGGTTTAGTAGTCTTGCATTTAACAATTTGAAAATTATCTTTGAGATTCTGGATGATATGCCTCACCACCTTCTTGGGATAAGAGCCTTGATTTCTGAAAATCTCGTTATTCCTTTCGATCCAGATCCCCCGTAGGATATGTGGTAGGGCCAAATTCCATAATTCCTTAACATTGTCATGGTGGAATATGGAAGTCCATTGTTCAGGCAGGTTTGAGATATCGTTAGGAAGGGTTGGCTGAATTTTGAAGAAGTTGAGCACCGCCAAGAAAACCTGAAAAGCAAAGAGACATTCTAAAAAAAGACGGTTAGGAGTTTCTTCGTGGCCTTTGCACAAGATACACCTTTTGATGATTATCATTCCTCTTTTTCTAAGCTTGTCCACAGTGAGAATTTTCTTCTTGACAACTTCCCAAAAAAAAGATTAATTTTTGGAATAAGTTTTTTGTTCCAGATTCTCCTCCAATAATCAATAGTAGGAAGTTGTTCAAAGTTAAGCAAGTAGTCAGATTTAACTTCATAATTTCCAGAATCTGTGTTCCTCCATATTAGTTCATCTTGACTCTGTCTAGGAGGACTGTGGCAGAACTTAAGTTCATTATAAACATAATAAGAATCAAGAGTGATAAATACATAAATTTTCAAGTATGGATGTGGATTGTGGACTGTCACAGACTGTTATTAATAGAAAATTTAAAATTTATTTGTATATGTTTCATTAAAATAATTTTAGCCAATGAACAATATAAGGTATCTGGTTGGCTATGGCTCTCCTTGTTTGTAACATTTCTATAAGCTATTTATATGGCTTGTTATTTATTGATTTAACAAATATTGAATTATGCTAAACCCTAGATATTTTAGGGTCACATGCAATAGATAAAACACTAAAGTACATATATGACCCAAACAATAAGCTAAATGAATTTGAAACCCTAAGTGCAAGAGAGGGAATAGAATACTTATCTGATTTCACAATTAATCCCGAATTGTGTCGAACTGGAAAACCGATGAACAGGAAGAGGAAATTGTCGCAACTATGCTCATAAAATTGTGCAACTGTCGGATATGCCTAGACTGGGGTGCCTGGATTAAGTCAAGGGCACCTGGATTAAGTCAGGGGCGCCTGGGCATTAGAGACTGCTTTTGGGCGTCCGTGACTGCGAAAGATCTCAGAAAATGACTTTTCTTGTGTCGCACCAATGTCACTAACCTTCATTGTTAATCGCCTATATGTCGCACTATGCCCGTAGAATTCGCCTGTAACTTGCAAAACAAACGATCTCCTGCAAAACCCCAAAACACATCAAATCCTAAAAAGAAAAAGATGCAAATGGGGAGTCGAACTGACCCCGGCGGTCACCCGACTGAGTGAGCTTACAACCGAGCGCTGCACTACATTTCAGACTCTGTGTAGTTCTCATGTGTGTGTGCAAGAATCGTGCCCTAGGTGGCTCTTGTGCAAGATGCATTTGAGTAGCGAGCAATAGCTAGATGTAGTAATGTAAGTAGATGTGTGGATGGCAAAATGAACTTCCCCTCCTATGCATGTATGCAAAAAATGCAATCCCTTGTCCCTTGAATGAAGCTAGATGGATGCTTTGATGCTCTTGAAATGCCTTTGGTTGCAACCTTAGGTGATAGTAATAGATGCTTAGAGCTTTTTTTTATTATGGTCACATAACTTTATATATATATGATTCCCTTGGTTGAATTTCGCAATTAACAATTGGAAGGTCGGCCCATAAGAAAATAAGATGCCCAAAAGGAGCGAGTAAAGTACGAAGAGGTCGGGGGCGCCCAGAGGGGACGAGGGCACCTGGGCGTTGGCGTCCTGGCTGGGCGCTGGTGTCCAGAGTCATAAAAGATAAGGCGGTAAAGTATCGACTAGGTTGTAGGGTGTAGAAGGCCAAATATGAAACACAGACAAAAGGCCAAAAATAGTTGTCAATTGCTAGTTTTTTCACTTAGGAATCATATGAATAGTAGTATGTAACTAGGACCTAGAAATGTACCCAAAGTACGTGATTTAGAGTCTACATTTGTAATGTGATTATGGCTTGTATCTCATCTTTAATGGCATCAAAGCAAGGTTGGATGAGCATGAGGGAGAGGGAGGGGGAGAGGGAAAGGGAGAGAAAAGCCTAAGTTTTTGTCTGGAGAGATCTATTCTTGGTCAGCCAAAAGGTGAAAACAATAGTGGAGGCAAAGAGAGAATCAATCTACATGCCATTCTACCTGGAGGCAAGGCGTTGGAAAGAGTCTGGTGGGCAGGAGGGTGCTGCTCCATTTTAAAATAAAGTGTTTTGCTGTATTTAACTTCTTTTAGCTGCAAGAACAAGAATTAAAATGCAGTTGTACGTTTTCTTAAGCCAAGGCCATCACAAACTAATTTTAGAAGCTACCATAGACAACAAACTTGCTAGGACAAGGAATTGCAGCTGATTTTTAAGGCGTTGCAGCTGTATATGGAGTTGCAGCAGTAAATTGATGTGTTGCTGTTGTAAAGAGAGTGGCAGATTGTTGACAGGCATTTCAGAGAGTTTATCACTGTGTTGCTGATCTCTGTAATCATTCTGGTTTTGATTTGCATGAAGAATGGCCCTATGTGGAGGAAGAAAACACCATTACCAAATACCATACATAGCAAGCTCATGATTGGACAATAACAGGTTCATGTTGTTTTAAACCAAAGTATCTCAAATTAATGAAAACTTAGGGCAAAGGAAATTTAGATTATATTTTAATGTTTTAAATGTTTATTGATATAAACTTTAGAAAAAGACCATTAAAATTTAAATATTTTCTTTAGAAGTTGCTTGGAGGAGATTTAATTCCATATCTAGAGAACGGATGGGAGTAAAACCTTAAAATCTTGCATAGTTGACTGGTTGGATGCCTAGGCCCATTTGCAAAAAGAATTTGTGAAAAACGTTTGGTAAATCTCAAGATTTTAATTTTTCCATCATTTTTAGGCAATTTTGCAAAAGACAGGAAATTAAATTTCTCGCAAACTATAAGGAATTATTTGTTGAAAACCGGCAGTATTGTCTAGTTTTAGAGTAGAATCAGTGAGCAAAAGAATTTTTTGTAACAGCCACTATAGTTTTTCCTATTTAATTGTTTTAGTGAAAAACTAGGTCAAAATGGCTAGTTTACAACACTTGTTGCTGCCAGATTCACAGAAATTGACAAGTAAAATCTTTAGTTTGTAGAGTCGCGAGATACTAGCTGTGAGTATCGAAATATTTGATCAAATTGTACTTGGAAAGGATTTGAACAGATTGTACTTGGAAAAGATGAACAAGACCAGTTGATGACCCTATAGACTATGAAAAGCGTCATAGAGAAGCATTGATGTTGCTAAAAATTTTCGTGTCTGATAATTCGATTCCAGAAGTTAGAAATGCAACTAGTGCTTCAGATTTGTGGAAAAGTCTAACATCCAAGTACCAGGCTTCAGAAGCCGGTAGGGTATTGTACTTGAAAAATTTGTTATTTTCCACTAAAATGCAGGAGGGTGGTTTGATCTCTGAATTCTTGTTGCAATTGAAGGACATTTGTGATCAGCTGAAAGCAGTGGAAAACCTTGTAGATGAGCAAGATTTGATTTCTTTGGTACTGCAAAACTTGCTAGCATCATTTGACTCATTTGTTGAGTCATTGCATATGATTGCGGAGACACGTGAGAGATTGATTTTGAGAATACACTTCTCATGCAAAAGGAGAGAAGGAAAACTCATGCAACTTCCTCAACATCAATGGCTATAGAGAGTGCATTCATGGAATGGTCAAAGGGAAAGGCAAAACAGTGGAATACAAGCAATTCCACAAAGGTAACCTCCAAAAGTATTGTAAGTGATTCTAAGAAAGCCAAATGGAAATGTTTTTATTGCAAGCAACCAAGACATTTTAAGAAGGATTGTAGAAAGAGACAAGAAGATATGGCTAATGCAAACAAGAAGTCTAGACATGCTAATGTTACAAAAGAAGCAAAAGGAGAGGCATCTATTGAATTTGCATTTACAGCATCACATGATCAATCCAATGAGTCACGCACATGGTATTTCGACTCAGGAGCATCTTGACATTATACATGTCATAAAGATTGGTATGTAGATTTCATTGAGGATGTTAGTAGTCATGAAATTGTTTCCTTGGGTGATGGATGGACACATGATATTAAGGGATATGGGGATGTGCAAATTACATTGAACAATCAATACAAATATACATTTTGTAATGTTAGATATGTACCTGATATGAACAAGAATCTCTTATCTATCAATGAAATCACCAAAAACAAACAATTGGTAGTTAAGTTTGAAGGAAACAAATGTAAGGTAACTACACTCAATGATGATATAGTTGTTATTGGTATAAGGGAAAGGGGTCTATACAAACTTGTAGATCCACAATCAGTAGAACAATATGCTTTAGCAACAATTGAGCAAACTAGTACTCTGTGGCATGAAAGATATGGTCATCTTAATTATCAGTATTTGAATGTCTTGAGCAAAAATCACATGGTGAATGGACTTCCATCTATTCAAGAAAATCAAGATGTATGTGCAAGATGTCAATTGGGTAAGCAGGTTAGGCAACCCTTTCCTACTGGTAAAGCATGGAGAGCAGAAAATGTATTAGAATTGGTACATGCAAATCTTCATGGTCCCATGAAAACTAGTACAGTATCTGGTGCACTATATTTCTTGTTGATTGTAGATGATTGTTCTTGAAAAATGTGGGTGTATTTTTTGAAGAAAAAATCAGATTGTTTTTCTAACTTTGTTGCATGGAAAGCATTGGTTGAGAATAAAACAGATAGAAGAGTCAAGCAATCACTCCAGACAAACAATGGAGGGGAATTTGTTTCCAAACAATTCAATGATTACTGCACACAAGAAGGTATACACAGACAATATACCACTCCTTATACTTCGCAGGAAGATGGAGTAGTAGAAAGGATAAATAGTTATGTTATGGAGATGGCACGTTGTATGGTGCAAAGCAGAAATGTACCTTTTGGTACTGGCAGAAGCTGTAAATACTATGCAGTGTATACATTTTGAATAGAAGTCCATGTAAAGCTGTGTAAGACATCACTCATGAAGAAACATGTTTAGGTAGAAAGCCTGATGTAAGTGATTTTGGCATTTTTGGTTGTATTGCTTTAACATTAATTCCTAAAGAAAAAGGAGTGGTTTAGATGCTAAAAGTAAAAAAGTACATGTTTGTGGGATATAGTGAGCAATCCAAAGCATACAGATTACTACAAATCTCTACAAATAAGGTTGTTATAAGTAGAGACGTGAAAATAGATGAGAAAGTTCCATATTTCTCAAAAGATGGTACACCTACTGATACTAGTAATATTTGGATTCCTACTGATGATTATGAATCAAGTGCTAGTCCTAAAGTGGAACAAGACTTAAAAAGACCCACACCAAAAAAGTCTAGCTTGATGGAAGGATCTAGTGAAACAATCAATGATTCAACTATTCAAGCTAAAAAGGCCAAAATGGTACTATAGAACACTGTAGAACGTTCGACAAGATGAGCTTCCAACATCATTGGAAGGAAGATCCATGAGATTGGGGAAACAAGCAGTGCAAAGCAATGAACAAGTAAATTTTTCTAAATTCAGTTGTGTCACAAATCTTTGAGCCCAATACATATGCAGATGCTAAAGGAAAGCCGGAATGGGAATCTTCCATGAAGGTGGAGTATGATGCTCTAATAAAAATGGAACTTGGGTCTTGTCAAATTTACCCCCAGGTAAGAAAGCCATTGGTTGTAAATGGATTTACAAAGTAAAATGTAAGTCAGATGGTTCTCTAGATAAGTATAAAGCTCATCTTGTTGCTAAAGGATATGCACAGGAAGGAGTAGATTATGAGGAAACATTTGCTCCTACAACAAAAATGGTAACATTTAGATGGTTATTGTTATTGTTGCTCAGTTTGGTTGGCAGGTATATCAGATGGATGTCAAGAGTGCTTTCCTGAACAGAGACTTAAAGGAAGAGGTGTACATGGTATAGCCACATGGATTTTAGATTCCTAGAAAAGAGCATCTGGTTTGCAGGTTAGTGAAGTCCTTGTATGGACTTAAGCAGGCTCCTCGAGCCTGGTATTTCAAAATTGATAAATATCTTAGAGAGTTTGGTTTTAAAAGATGTGATGCAGAATCTACTCTCTATGTTAAATTGGTTGGTGATGACATAGTGGTTCTAGTTGTCTATGTTGATGATCTTGCCATCATCGGAAACAATAATGACTTAATTAAACAGGTGAAAGATGACATTTGTTCTATGTTTGAAATGACTGATCTAGGACTGCTTCAATATTGTCTAGGTGTAGAGTTTTGGCAGTGCTACAATTTTGGTTATACAATTTTTGTATCCCAAACAAAATATGCCAAATCCTTGTTAGAACAAATTCAGAATGTATGATTGTAATCCAACAACTACACCTATGGAAGTTGGGACAAAACCCTCAACTAACACTGATTCACCACTAGTCAATGAAACAGTGTATCGGTAATTAGTAGGTAGTTTGATTTATCTTACTACTACTAGACCAGATTTGTGTTTTGCAGTGAGTTATCTTTCTCATTTCATGGCTAAACCACATGAAGAACATTGGCAAGCTGCAAAACGAGTTCTTAGATATGTCAAAGGAACTCTTGACTTTGGCATTCTATATAAACAAACTGTTGATTTTGAGCTGACAGGGTATATTGATTCAGATTGGGCAGGATCAGTTGATTCTAGAAAATCTACAACAAGTTACATTTTCACTCTTGGTTCAGGAGCATTTTCATGGCAGAGTAAGCTTCAAAGTATAGTTGCATTGTCTTCCATTGAAGCTAAGTACAAATCAGTTGTTAGTGCAGGATGTGGATTCAATCAGTATTGGAGGATCTTCAACTTGATTCATCAACACCCACACCTATCTTCTGCGACAACCAGAGTGTACTAAAGTTGGTGAAGAATCCAGTTTTTCATGCCAGGACTAAGCACATTGAGGTTCATCACCACTACATCCGACAATTGGTTAATAATGAAGACATGTCTTTATTATTGTCCTACCTCTGAACAACCAGCTGATATAATGACTAAACCTTTGCATAAAGACAAATTTGTAAAGTTCTAAGATAAGCTTGGAGTTGTTTCTGGTTCAGTTATTAAGGGAGGCTATTAGAATAATATCAGCCAATAAACAATATATTGTATCTAATTGGTTTATTGTTATATTGTTAGTGACTTTTTAGAGTTGTTAGTCACATAGTTTTACCTTTAGCTAACTTTAGCCAATGGTTATTGCTATGGTTGGCTCTCCTTATTTGTAGCATTTCTATAAGCTATTTATATGGCTTCTATTGTTTTGTCTTATTATGTTATGCCCTCTGACCTTATCTATCTCTTGACTCATCCTCATTCTGAACCCTAGTATGATACCTATCTTTATCTTAGATACAGGCCTTGGAAACCTATAGCTATCCTAGGGTTAGGGTCACTATTCTCTAGAATTATGACACTAGTTCTCCTTCAGCACCTCTGGGATCTGCATCATGTGTCCGGACTTAGATTTGATCCCTACATTTGAGAACCCAGCCAGAGACCCATCTTTGCCAGTCATACAACCATCAAGCTTGATTTTTCAAAAAGGTATTGAGCTTTATATCAAGCATTTAAACTTGCAAGAGCCTTAGCTCCATGAAAATTTAGGAGGATTGCAGTTGATGAAAAACAGTGCAGGAATCTCCAATGTACCATTTTATATCTACAACACCATTGGAGGAAATTTTCAATTCAGCTGTTAAATATTACCTCGATACTGTAAATCCAAGGGCCCGTGGTCACATGCTATTGATCAACAATTCTTTTGACAGCTGAAAGCTTAAGTACACAGGCAAATAACTCGGTGTTCATTAAGTCAAACATGTTGTTGAATCCCAAATATTACTGGGGCACACCAAGTCCATTCATTGTATTTCCCTTTCAACGGCACACTTATTTGACTTAACTTCTCAGATTGTTACGAAAGCATCTAAGAATATTAGGTACAATTAGCAATTTGCATCAGAGGATACAGTACGTATGTGCCAGCAAACTATCATGGACCTGAACCACTAAGGCTGCTTGTTAATTTATATCTAACAGTGTTGCAAGAAGTAGAATATATGAAATGATTCCATCCTATTTCGTATGTTCTCTATAAAGGCCGCAGAGAAACTTGACCTCAAAAAACATAAGATTGCAATACTTAAGGGCATACACAGGCACATTCACATACAGAAAATGCTTAATGTTGTTTTATGCAGTTTGTTACTGCAGATTAACTAAAAGATAGTATCTTTCGAAGGAATGCTCTGATAGAATGCATGGAATGAGTCACAAGGTATTCTACAAATAAGATATAATGACAAATATAACAATATTAGGCTCAAAAGAAACCATAACAAGATAGAATGCAAACCAGTTTTATATTTTTATTCAATAATGTGCATGACGCCATGAACCAATTTTCTCTAATATAAGCATTATGGTTTCCATGTAAAGATTTAACAAATTGAGAGTTGGCACTATAACGGAGCTGGCTAGGTATAGTTGAATTAAATTCAGTTTCATGCCCCAAATGTGTGACAAGGTTACTATGTACCATCCTTCTGAGCATATATAACCTACAAAGAAGACACACATAATGGCTATCAAAAATCCTAATCCAGATTTATAAGGGGCATTCCACTATTCAATGCGGAGTACATAAAAACAGATATTGATGCCCAAGTTCTCCACAGCCAGCCTATATTAACAGTGAAGCAGGTTGTATAGTATAAGTGCAAATGTAAATCCATTTGTCAATGGTTTACCAATTCTAATATAGACCCCTTTTAAACCAAAGGTAAATAGATGCAGAGGAGATTGAAGTCTGATTAAATTACACAAAACCAAAGAAGACTGAAAGCTTAATAAATTAAACAAAAAAAACAGAAGAGATTAACATCTGAATAAACTAAACAAAAACAGAGAAGATTGAAACCTGAAAGAATTAGTTCAAAGGCTTGTGCTGTAACGGTACAAAAAGGTGCATTGGAAAGAGAGTGACCCAAGTTTAAATCAACATGCCACAATGAAGTGACCCATAACTTGGAGGACATATATGTGTATCCAGGACTGAGGCCTGTTCCTCCCAGAACCTGCATAGGCCAGATGATGTTCCTAATTACCCTCAACAGAAAAAAGAAATATGAATAAATTAAACAATGTGACAAAGTCGGGAGGCTTCTTCTACACATTATGCAGGATTCTTTTTTTTTTCTCTGGAAGAAACTTATTGATATTACGTGGTAAGCAAAGTTCACTTACACATCGTAGCACTTGTAACCTTACCCGACCAGCTCCCATTGACTCTCTCTCTCTCGATTATATTGTGCTTGTTTACTCTTGTACTCTCATACCCACCTTAATGGTTGCCGTTGGCGTACTGGGCACCAACTAGGTGCCTTATTAAACAAAATGGTGCAAAAACAAAATCAAAGAGTACAAATACACCAAAGAAGGAGAAGAATCAAAATCAATAAAGGGGTTAGAAACAGAACGTGCATGATTCGTATGAGAAGGAATAAATCAAATTGGGCAACGAAATACATAGTTGTATAGGCACATCAATAGTTGTAATTCAAAAAGGCGGGCATGGGGATTGAAAAAAGTACTGATTGGATTACCAGTGAAAGGCTTGCGTTTGACCCCGGGGTTGAGCTGATTACACCAGCGAAGGCGGCACGACTTCCCAGAGCGACCAGGAATGCCCCTCGCTATCAGACTCCAATTGCGAGCTCCAAATTTGTCCACCAGCCTGCTCAGAATGGCATCCTCCTCTGGCGACCACGGTCCCTTTATGCGCTCATCTCCATTACCATTACCACTCTTCATTCTTCCTTAGCTTAGCTTCGTCGACACTCTCTCATCTCTCGTGGAAGAAACGGTTTTCTATCCTGTTACAAGGACGGACAACTGGAATGCAGAGAAAAGGCCAGCTGAAAAGAGACGAGAAGAGGCGCTGCGTTTGTTCGCTCAAGTGACGTCGTCATACGTTTGCCGTTAACAAGCCCCGGGAAACCCTCGCCCGTTAAACTTCCAAGTTTAAAAGAAACACCTCCACATTGTTTTTTTTTTTGTTTTTTTTAAAAGAGTGATGGTTGCAAGACTCTTAATCAATCTCCGTCCCTACCTCATGGCGGCGGCACTAAATCTAGCCGTGAATATCAAGCTCCAAGGATGGATATAGGCAAAGGTTTTCTCGGCAAAAATGGAGACGTTTTTTAGGTTCCTTGTGGTGGCGACGGTGGCGCTTCTAAGGCTAGCAAGGGAGCCTCTGCTATGAATACCTTCTTCAAAAATGCATTGAATGGCAAGGGATCTCCCATGAAACCTGCAGACATTACCCCATGCATTACATTTGGGGAAGAGGTTATATCATCTGAAAAATACTACGAGGAACATGCATTAATCTACAGATTTGGAGGTCTATGGCCCAGTCTTCCTACACTTCATGATTGGATCTCCAAGCATTGGACTCCGACACTGCCTGGAAGGTTAGATTTGTACCCATGTGCTAAAGGTATTTTCATGGTTGTTTTTTCTTCAATAGCTGATAAGAATACCATTGCATCCAAGCTTTGGATCTGCCAATCTAGGTACTTGGTCATGAAACCATGGTTCCCCCTCTTTTAACTCGCTCACTAAATCATTCTCCTGTAAACCTGTATGGATCAAGATGCCCCATCTACCTCTTCAATTTTGGAGTCGCGGTTGTCTGGTTTTAATTGGCAATGCCTTGGGAACTACCCTTTATATAGATTCTCAAACTTCTAATTACACCCATACTACCTATGCCCGGATCTTGGTGGAACTTGACACCGCTAAAAACCTTCCTGCAACCATTGATCTTAAAGTACAAAACAGAACTTGATCACAGCCTATGGATTACATATGCCTATCATTTAGGTGTAGAAGGTGTTTTTGTTTATGACACACCTCTACTGATTGTGGGATGGCAAAGCGCCAACATGAGAGACCTAATTGGTGGAAAGACACCCTCCCAGAACACCTGGTTTTTGAAGCCAAAGAAGATCTTAAGTCAAATGCAGATACTGAAGACGAATCTAATTTTGTCCCAGAAACCCTTCTATCGGAAATTTCAGTTGTTGACAGCAAAGAAAATACCAACAATGCAAAAGATTTTACTCAGGCTAACAATATTTCTGACCCAACTGGAATCATTGAGGATAGGGAAAATACTCCTCCTTTAGTTAATCCTACAGATGCGAAGTCTTCAGCAGGTTGGGTAATGGTGCGTAAAAAGAAAAAAATTATTTCTAAGAACATTGCCTCTCTGCCTTGTTAGTTTTCCAATGGTGTTCGGTTGGTCTTCATCAGGCAGCAGTTGTTTGTTCGCTGAACATCAGTTTTTTTTTGTTGATCAGTTGTTGGTTTTTGGTATTTTTTTGAGCAGACTATTTTTGTTGTTGGGTGTTCGTGATGTATCTTGATTTTGATCATTTTTTTGTGTTTTAATAGTATAAATTTGGCTTCTTGAACCTGCTTGTAGAAGGGTATAGTCCCTTTCAAAAAATTATTTGCCAATAAAAAAAAGACTCCTTTTGAAGTTTATAGGAAGTTTACACTTTGGAATGAGGTAGATTGGAATGGGAAGGGTTTTGGAGGTATAATGGTGATAGTTAGAGAACTAGCTTGCAATGGGAAGGTTTTTGGAGGTATAATGGTTTTAGTTAGAGAAGTGGAGGGCAGAAAGACTCAACTAGTAAGAGAGGACACACACAAACAATTCATTTGGTTCAGAATATCAGAAAATGGGAGTAACATTAGAAGAGTAGCATGTTACTTTACACCTCGTGTCTTAAAAACATACAAAAAGGTGGCCTAGATGGGAAAGATCCTTATGCAACTCTATAAAAAAAAATCAGAGTTTTCTCGGCAAGGGGAAGTTCTTCTTTTAGGTGATTGTAATGCGAGGATTGCAAATGAGCAAGTTAATACTTGGAGTAATAAGGAGAACCATAATCCACTATGGCTCGTGGAAGAAGATTATTAGCAATGGGCAAGATGGTCAGAAGACAGTAGGGACATTAATCATTTTGGCGAAGAATTATTTCTTTGTGGCATGTTTGATTTGATTATCTACAATGACATGGAAAGATGGCATAAATCTAGAAATTTTAATTGTAAAATTTACAATGGGGCGAGTGTTGTCTATTATGCAATTGGCTTGCAAAGTTTAATCGACGAGATAAGAGAAGTGGAGATTGATAATTCTATCCGGGACCTAAATTCGGATCATGTTCTAATTTCCATAGTGGTAGCTTAGGCAAGCAAGAATTGGCTCACAAGGAAAGAACAAGCTCAACAACATCTTCCAAAAAAAGGAAGGACTATTGTAACACAACAAAATTGTGATATCTTCAAAGTGGCGTTGAGCCACTTAATGGGGAAAGCGAGATCACAAGGCCTTAAACGTTATGAGTTAACAAACATAATTAAGAGGACCCTTACAAGATGCAAAAAGAATAAAAATTAAGAAGAAACAAACAAATTGTTTTATAGTAAATAGATGGTTTGATGAGGATTGTAAAGTGGCGAGGAGAGCTACTAAAGAAACAAGTAGAGAGAAGTTGAACACAAAGCTATACAAACAGATCATAAAGAAAAAAAAGGAGGGAAGAGCTTATATACTTAGGGAAACATAATACAAAAGTATTTTAGAAGGAACTTCAATCAAAGAAAAAACATATAGAAAACAATAATATCACATCCAATCAATGGTTTGAGTTTGTAAAACAACTTTATGAGCAGGATTCAGAAGTTGAAGGCCCCCCTTTGGTCAACACGACAACAAAGCATTTTATAGTGCAAGAAGTTGAGGAGGGTATTATGAAATTGGGGTTTGGAAAAGCCAAATACTTGGATGAGTTTCAAGTAGAATATTTAAAATGGGGGAAAGAATTTATTGCTCCTCACATTATCTACATATTCAATAACATCATTCAACAGGGTTTTCCTAGAGATTGGACTACCAGTCTTGTGATACCTCTTTTTAAGAGTGGATATGTTAACAATCCTTCTAACTATAGAACCATCATGATTAACCCATTGTTTGCAAAGTTGTTTGGTAGCATGGTGGAATGCAGAATCA
Organism: Taxus chinensis; assembly: GCA_019776745.2. Taxonomy (NCBI): domain Eukaryota; kingdom Viridiplantae; phylum Streptophyta; class Pinopsida; order Cupressales; family Taxaceae; genus Taxus; species Taxus chinensis. The sequence goes on from CM034154.1 coordinate 305,115,433, forward strand.
GCAAGTGGGCAGAACAAAAAGATAAGAGAGCAAAAGGGCAAGCAAGGTTCATGCCTAAGTAAACAACAATAGATCAAGGTATCACTTTGAGGCACATTATTGAAAAAGTTTGGAATGATAAAGAGGAAGCTTATTGTTGTTTTGTTTACTTCAAAAAGGCTTTTGACATAGTTTTTAGGAACAAGTTATGGAATAGAATGAAGGAACTTGATATCCTAGTGCATCATAAAGCGGTTGTTCATAGGCTTTACGAAAAGGTGTGAGTCAAAATTAGAACTCAAACTGGTATCTTAGAAAGTTTCAGGAATAATATTGGGGTTAAACAAGGATGCCCATTGTCACCTACTTTATTTGGCCTATATTGACAAACTTGAGGAATAGCTAAATTTGCAGAGTATGTTGTAAGACTTCTCCTTCATGCTGATGATCTTATCTTGATTGTCAAGTTTGCTCAAGGGCCATAAAAGCATTTGTGTGTGTTTGAGAACTTTTGCAAAGAAGTAGGAATATAAGGCAACACCAATAAGACTAAATTATGATCTTCTCCAATAGAAAGAAAAGAACTCAGTATCTTTTCTATTTTGATGAAAGCATTTTAGAGGAAGTAACAGAGTATAAATATCTTGGGGTTGACTTTAATAACAAACTTAGTTGGGAGATTTGTAGCAAAAAGAGAACTTTAGAGGGTGGAGAGCTTTTTATGTTTTCCAAAACAAATGCAAAGAGGCAGAAATATGGGATTAGAAAACTATCTAGACTTTGTTTGGGCTTTTAGTAATTGTTGTCTCAAACACCCCCTGGCTATTCTGACAACCCATAACCCCATTTTCTAGACTTCTCTCAATTTTTTTGGGTTTCAGGTTTCATTTATGTCAGGACATTTCAACCCAATTACATGTTATATGTCACATGTTTCTTGCTTCTGAAACCCAACAATCTTCCTTTGTGTCGGGTTTTCAAGTCCTTCATACATCGGAACATGTCGACATGATTACATGTTCAATGTCACATGTTTTCTACCCCCGAACCCCAACTTGCCTTGTTTCGGGTTTCTCAACATGCAAAACATCGAGCCATTTCTGCCCTTTGTCTTGGGTTTTGGGGACTTGCTTGCATTCGAACATCACAACCCAAATGCATGTTCTGTGTCATGTGCATCTCGCTTCCGAAACTCGACGTCTTCCTTTGTGTTGTGTTTTCGGAGGTCAACGACATCAAAACAGGTCAACATGAGGTCAACATGTCTCGTGTTGACTACTACCTGATTTCTAAAAAGTGCTCCTCCCTTGTGTCAAACTTTGCAAGGTGCTCGACAAGCATAGCTTCCTGATAATGTTTCAGGTTTCTCATGGTGTGAATCAAGGTCAAAGTTTTGACATTCTTATCAATGTGTCAAATTTTCGAAGATGTTCGACGTGGTCACAGACTTGACAGGGGAAATTATGGTAGCTCAACCACCCATATTTATTGAAGTATGGCACCCTTGGCTTCTCCAACAAACAAAAGGACATGGGAAATGGTCTTGAAAGTGTGCCCATGCCCATTTTCAGAAATTCAACACATGATGTTGGTGGTTGAAGGAAAAAAATTGAGTTTCCCCCTCCTTTCCCTCCTCTCTCTCTCCCATTTTCTATAAATTATAAAATGATGCCCATTTGTAAAGGTTGGACACTCTTGGAATACAAGGGCATCATATCAAGTGTTACACAAGTGTTCTTGAGTTGTAGGCTTCAAATTTGGATTTTACAATGTGTTTATGCCTTCTCCCTTCATTGTAATGATCTTTTCATCTTCCTAAGCAATATAATTCATGTTTTGTGGCTATTATCGGCCCTAGTTTGCGTTCTATTGCATTTTCTTGCCTTTTCATGCATTTGTAGGTATGTTGTGTATGTGTTTTCACTTTGCACGGTTTATTCCTGTTGCGCATTGTGAGCAAATGAAAGTTTAAATGTTGCTCTAGATTGTGGCCCTCATGTCTACCCTCTCCTCCTTCATTTTCTCCCATTTTCCCTCATTTGAGAGTGTCTTTCCCCTTGCTCTTAGCGCTATCACCTCTCTTTAGCTTAGGATTTCCATCTTTATGCATTTCCCTCTCTCCCTAGTCCATGTGGATGTTAGATTAGGATTAGGTAGTTGTATTTCCAACTGTAGGAGTAGTTTAACATTAGGAATAGGTAGAGGAACCCGTCTTCTCTAGAGATTTGTCCCACTTGTAGGGTCCCACACTTAGAGACAAACTCATGCTACACAAGAGTTTTGTTATTAGGAAACTATACATATAAAGGGTGCTAAATTTTGGTGATAACAGTTTTGGCATGCCCGGTGGGACCAATTTAGAATTTAACATCTCCCTTTTTCCATGTTTGTTGTGTTCTTGGTGAATATTCAGCCTTTGGACGTAGTTTCTTAACACATATGACGACTCCCAACAATATATCTACTGGTTTCAATAGTTTAATGCCTTAGTTTCATGAGAAGAATACAAACAAGACAAAGGATAACATCCAGAGAGCCCTTTGACTACTTGCAACTATCACCAAGGAGAAGAAGAAGAGATAGATTAGTTCAAAGATCACCATCACCACCAAACAAAGTCCTCTATACTCCTCTTGGTAGGCCCTTCGTGCTCTCCTCTAGGGTTTTAAGACCCGTTATCTTCATGTCTCATCAGATAAATCAAGCCTTTGTTACATTCAACGGATGAAGTCCTTTGCTTTTACCTCAGTATGATGACATCCCAGTTATACCTTTGAAGAGTTCCTTTCTTCACTGGAGAAAATACTACAACTCTAGTCAAGCATATTAAATATGTTTCAAATATATGTTCAGTCTACCATGTCACTCAAGATAATGTTGTAGTCAAGTTATTGGTTGTATCTTTTAAAGGAAACTCCCTACAATGGTACAGGGGTTGGCGATTGATTCTATTATGAATTGGGATGAATTGGGACATACTCTTTGTGACCATTTTGAAGATAAATCAGATCATATATCATTGGTTGAATGATTGGCAACGACTAAGAGAGCCCCTAATGAGCTAATGACTGATTTCAACATTAGATTTCAAAAGAATTGAGATAGAATTTTTCAAACAATAATGAGCTAATGACTGATTTCAACATTAGATTTCAAAAGAATTGAGATAGAATTTTTCAAACAATAAGGACTGCATCTCAATTCACTTTTTTCTACTATTTAAGAGCTTTAAATAGTGATATATATGTGTCATGATTCAATATATGAGAGGTAAAACCTTACCAGATGCCTATGTTATTGTCATTAGAGCATAGAATTGTCTCATTTAGGATGGGAAAGTTGCTCCTAAACCTCTAATGCCCATATTCCCAAAAGTAGATGCATCCACTTTGTATCAAGCCCCCGAATTAGCTCCCATCCCATCTTCAAGAAGCCAAAGTTCAAGTCAGGCATCTACTTCCTCGAGCTCTCCCATCAAACTGTAAGAAGTGATGAAATAATTACAAATTTTTGGGAATGAGTTGGTATCCTTAAAGAGGCAACAAGCTCAAAGTTTCAGACCTTATCAGCCTCCATACCCACCCAATAAGTCCCCTTACCATCCGAACAAAATGCCATACCAAGAAAACTCCCCACTTCAAAATCAGATTTCCCCTATAAGACCGTTCCAACCATATAATCCAAACGTAGCTTGTTCATCCAAAGCCTTGGTTCCCATTCAAAATAACCTTGTGCAAGATTATGAGTGGTATTTCCCTTGTCATCTTCCGCATAACCAAACAACCTACTCTAATGGAATTTTGAACCAAGATTTGATGGTACAAAATGTATCTATCCCTCAAGAGGCACATACAGAAGAAATAAAACAACACCGATTTATTCAAGAGATGTCGCCAACTGATACTTCACTTGTAAATTGGAAAACACATGATTTTTTCTGAAATAAATCAGACCTCTCCTACAGGTGTGGTTGCTAACACTAGATCTAAGAGAATAGTTGTGGAAGAGGGGCAGTCAACAAATTTCGGTCCTTCCTAACTCTCTTTGACACTCCAAGGAGGTGGCAATTTGCACGTAGCTCCAAATGGGAAAAACCAACCAAGGGTCCTTCCACATCATTTCAAACACAAGAAAAGGTTGTTGTAAGTAAGGTGCATCATAAGGATAATCCCACACCTTTCAACATCCTTAAAAAAATGAAGAATACCAACATGAATCATTGGCTATTCCAGGACAAAGAGACCTTCTGCAAGTGGTTATGTACAATCTATCTTCAATAGATGAATCATCCAAGGAACCAGTTAAGGTTGTGCTCACTAATAGACCTCAACAAAAGTATGGTCAATAATATAAGGATGTAAAAACTCCACCCTTGTATGCATCCTTGATCATCATAAATCATTTAGTTCACAATTATATGATTGATTATGGAGCAAGCAATTCCATCATGCCCAAACAAAGTGTAGACCAGTGGGGTCTCAACTATGAATCTCTCTCTTAAGGTGTGGTGCAACTAGATGGAACAATAATAAGAATTATTGGAGTTATCAGGGGTCTAAACCTCATGCTACATGCATGCCCCAACTTCTCAGCTCCTTAATACATTTTCATAATTGATTCACCTTCGTTGGTCACTCTTTGCCGATCTAGATATTTCAATGCCAAAATTGGAGGATACTTATGAACAAATTGGTCTCATATGATTTTCAAGACTAGGTAAGGCACTAATTCCACTATCAAGTCTAAGCCAATTACTACATACCACATAGAACCCCATGTACCCAACCCCATCAATGGAAATTGTACCATCTTTGATAAAGAGGATTGTCCAAATGCCTAAGATGTAGATACTCATATTGAAGGCATTCCTTATTTGCTACTTGATGAATGGGGAAATGAATGCCATGGTTTTGACATATATCAACATATTGAAGAAGTTGGCCTCAATATTTATTTCTTGCATTGTTAAACCAACTATCGAAGAAGAAGATGACATTTGTAAAATGTTTTTTGATGGATCAAGAAGTAAATAAGGTGTAGGAGGATATGTGGTCCTTGTTTCTCCTACTAGAATTAAGTATTACTCCTCTTTCAGATTCTAATTATTTTCTCCAACAACACATTAGAATATGAATCCCTCATCCATGGCTTGTAATGGGCAAGGAATAAGAACATAAAAAATTACAGATTTTTGGAGATAGTGAGCTGATTATGAACCAATTTAGAGGATCAAATGCAACCAATAATGACTTGTTAAGAGCTTACAAGCACATAGTATGGGACCTTCTCGGGGTTTTTTAAGCCTTCAATATTCATGCCATTCCAAGAAAAGAAAATGAATCATCCAACCGACTGGCTGCAACTGGGAAAACTTTTGACATGGTTGAGAATGTTAAGAGATACCAATTACAACCACATATTAGGGTAATAGTGATGCATGTTATTCCAGACAATTACACCAATTGGAAAGTGTTTGAGAACGATCAACAAATTTTCAATTTTATCCAAGAGGAAGATGAGTTTTCTTCCAGAAATCAAGATAAGTTGGAGCATTAATATGGGAATCGAATTGTCCAACTTAGATCGAATAAATTTCCTAAGGGCCTAATGACTTTGGAATCCATTTTTAACTATGATGATCAACTTAGAAAGGAAAAGGAAAACACGAGAGTCAAGGGTGAAGATTCAAAACCTATCCCATTCGGTGAAGACAAATTGCTTCAAACTGGTACGGTAAGCACTCCACAAAAAAATGATGCTTTTGTAGGATTTTGTCAGGAATTTGTTAATATTTTTGTATGGATTTATGAAGACCTTAGAGGTTTTGATCCTATTTTAGCTCAACATACCATTGAGTTGGATTCAACTGCCAAGCTTATCAGACAAAAAAACTGTTAATCCACATATTGAGACCCTGATGAAGAAAGGGATTGAACATGCTAATTGAGGCAAGCATCATTTTTCCCATCAAGCATTCATCATGGGTTTCTAATCTAGTTCTAGTGTGGAAAATGAATGGAGAAATCAGTCCATGTGTTGATTTCAAGGATCTAAATAAGGCATTTTTAAAGGAACATTACCCGCTACCTTCAATGGAACAGATCTTGCAAATGGTGGTTGGGTCAGAAAGCTTTTGCCTTCTAGATGGTTACTCTGGCTACAATTAGATCATGGTAAAGGAGGAAGACCAATTCAAGATTGTCTTTACCACAAAACGAGGAACCTATGCTTATAGTAAAATGCCTTTTGGTTTGTCTAATTGTTATTAGCTAATTTTGACTTTGCAAAATTATAATGTGAAAATTTAAAAAAAAAATGGAAGTGTCCTTTCTCATGATTTATCATCTTCATCGTGATCATTTTGGCCTTCGTTTCATCCATTTCGGATAAGTACTTCTCCCACTATGTCACAAACCGTGTTTTAATTAATTAATTATTATTTAACCTTTTTATTTAATAAAATTAATTTTATTAAATTTAGGGTGTTTAATTAATAAATATTAATTTAATCCTCATAAAAATTGTTTGATAAATTTGGAGGATTTTTTCTCATTTTCCCCAATTTCCATGAGCAATTGTCGTGGGCAATTATAATTCTGCTTCCAATTGCCGTGAATGCCAAATTGGCTCTCCACTTCCATTTTTCCCTTTCTTGGAAAAATTTTCATTTTTCCTCGCTTATGGGAAATTCTCTTATTATTTGCCAATCCAACCTGAGGTCAAACGGAAAAATATATCCCTTTTTCCCATGTGGAGAAATGGAGGGGATTTACCAGCCCACTTTTCCATTGTTGTGGGAAAACGGTTGAATTCTTCCCTCTATTCTCCTAGAAATTAATGCCCACTACCCAAAGAAATTGGGAATTGGTTATTAACGAGAATAAGGAAGAAGTGGTTACAAATAAAGAAATCTTCTGGGATATTCATAACCTCTCTCCGAGAACTCTACGGAAAAACCATGCGAGTGCAACTCTCTGTTATTTCCTCCTGAAGAAGTTTTGAAGATTTTTATTTGTTTTTCGAGAAAGATTTTTCTAAGGATCCATCATGCATCCACTGTGAATGCAGGTCAAGGGAAGTCAAAGCCATGCATGCCTCATAGAGAATCAAATCACCATGTAAAGGGAGGTGGAATGCATTACTCAGGAGAATTGTTCACGCAAGCCAAAGCTTAAAACAAAGGCAACAAATTTGTAAAAGAGAAGGCCACGCATTCATAAGGAAACAAGATCCACGCATTGGCCAAGGTAAAATAAAACAGTTCCCACGCAGCCAAAGGCCCAAACATACATGCATAGCTGTCAAAGAGAGGACAAAACATAGGCTTTAAAAAGATAAAATATCCACGCAGGAAGAAGAAAACAATCCTCCAAGCATTGGGAAATACAACTCCATCATGCAGCCAAAGGTAAAAGGAAGAGTCCACGTTGAAGTTAATAAACACCATGCAGACTAAAAGGAAATAAATACCACACATTTACCTTGTCAAGGAGCTCATAGATGTCAAAGAAAAATAAGAGGAAATACCATGCATTTGCACAGGTAAACCAGACCACGCAGATCCACATATCAATTTAAAATGTAGGCCAAACGAAATACTCTCCACACATTCACAAACATTCAAGGAAAAACCAGTATGATGCCCATGAAAAAATAGGCTACAAACAAGCCCAACACGTGATCCTCCTCCTAAGCATGAAGGATCAATGAGAAACCAAGCTATAATGATAGTATTTTAGTGCCTGAGTTTTATTGTATTTAAGACCCGACCTTTTAGACGAAGATCAAAGATTACCACACGGACTTCGGTTTATGTTACATGCAAAACATTGATGTAAGGGAGAGATCATGCATGATCAAACTCGTGAGGAAAATCAAAATGAAATATTCTTTTATTTCCTCCAAAATTGGGTTTCACCTCGAACTAAACTCGAGCTCATATTGCCATTTGTAAAAAAATTGTAACTCATAATCACTCATTTTTATTTAAAAATTAATAATATTAAATAAAGAGCCGTATTTTTCATATTGCTCATGATGATTTAGAGACTAAGACCCGACACCATTTTGTTAGCTTGCTTTGTTTCTCCTTCAAATTCATAATGTCCAAAAAACCTAACAAATCTACAGGTAAGTCAAAGAAGCCCATAGAAAGGTCAAACAAGCCTGCACTCAAATATGAATTCTAAGGGATCGTTCCTCCTACTTCCATCAAATCTGCATATGACAATATCACCAACACTGATCTTGGCCACATCAACGTAACATAATTTTCCAATCGGGTGAAATCCGAGGGGAAAACCATCTTCTCAGATAGACTCTATCATAGTGGTCTACCTCAAGTAGTAGCTTTTCCTGTTTCAGTGCAATTCCCTAAGCTAGTCATCGCATGTGCGGAGTATTATGATCCTGAAAGGTGAGGAATCTTCAAGGATAATCGAGAGCCTTTCCTTTTGATCACACTAGAACACATCGAATAATTTCTCAACATCCCAAATTTCCCTGAGAATGTTGACATCACTTGACATTCAACACAAGAGTTTTGGGATGAAGAACCCCTCAGGTGGACCAAGATGGTCAACAACAATTGGCTAGTGACCAAGAGGACTCGTGTTGACCGGTTTCCCAAGGAATTGTACCACATTGAATTTGTGGAGGAAATCAGGTGATATGATCACTCTTCTGAGCCGAGTCTTTGGTCTCCCCTCTACCAGGATTTTTCACCCATGGATGTATCAGTTCATCTGCATCATCCTTGCAAAGAGAGAATTTTTAGATTGGGCCACCATCATTAGTGACACTCTTCACAAATAGTTGATCGAGGTGAAGATGACTGGGCATTTCTACATGACATCATACCTAACCTATGTGGTGGCCAGAAGGAAGTTATTTTCAGGGTTAGAGATGAAAGGCATCATGGGTCCATCAAATAGTGTTTTCCACTATTATCCACAATTGAGTTTCAAGAATAGCTCTCATCACTTCAGGAGAGTTAATGATGCTTTCACCTTCCGCGTGATTAGAAACTTGAATAGGAATCCGGAAGAAAGATTCTCCAAGGATGCCATGGTGGACATTTCTTATTGGGGAACATGGTTCATTTAGTTCCCATCCTTTTCCTACATTCACGTGAATGGATTTGTAGGCACTCCATGGAAGCTTCCCAAGTATGTCAGTGATAAGTGGGCGTTAATGGAGCTTGCACAATAAATTTTCCAAGTTCATTATCTTCTCAGTGACAAACATCATTCAGGCATCCACTTCCCAATCCAAATTGGGGAATACCAATGCCTGAATCTCTTCAGTGCACAACTCATGGAGAAGGAGTTTTCTCTCATTACCATACATCCATTTGTGAAGAGATCCCAATTTGACATCAATGGATACATGTAAAAGGCTCTTGGAGCAATGTACCAACACAATCCCACCATGGAAGACTTTTGGGCTTCCTACTCAGATGAACACGAAGTAAGAAGGTGAGAATTCTCCCACCTGACCCTTGCTCAAATCAAGGCCTTCCACATCAGAGATCCTCCATATTCATTAGTAGATGATGGTGATGATTTGATTGATCCCTCATATGATGTTGTTGCCTTCACTCCATTGCCCCGAATTGATTGGACCAAAAGAGATGAATTTTCTCTTGATGGCAAGAATCAATCATGATTCTAGAAAGGAGCATAGCCTGGTATGAATGAGAACTTGTAAAGTTACCATCCATCCAAGTTCATACCCCAAGATCACAAAAATTTCCAACATGAGGAGGTCTCTAGTTGACTAAAACCTCTTCTCAGTCAACCTTTGTGCCATCAACCCATACACATCAAGCAAGGAGAGAATGGTTTCCCAAATCCACTTCTCCAAAGAAGATGTCGCGAGGAGAAACATCCAAGGGTCCTAGCCCTATTGAAGGAAGAGAATGTGTCTCGGGGTTTTCCACTTCGAGTAGAGACTCATCTACTCACGTTATTGATAGTTCAAGGAAGCTCATCATAAACACTACTTAGTCATGTCATGCACAAGAGTCTACTCAAGTGCAAGTGGTCCAAATACCAAATGCTCTGAACCCCTAGTTCATGAAGATGTTTCTCAAGGTCTCCTTGAGGTTTAAGAGGTCGATGTTGAAGTTATTTCCTCAAGGATTAAAGTTGTGGAAAGAACTCTTGTAGAATCTAATGATGTCGAGAACAATGGGAATGTTTATTCAGACTCCAGGCTTCTTTGTGCAGAATTGGTCAAGGAGACCCCTTCTTGGGTTGATTGTGAAATCAAGAAAAGAAAGAGGGTTGTCAAGGTGATCAATATTGACTTTGATGCCCTTTCCAAGCTTTCAAATGATGTCATCCCCAAGAATCCTAAAGTGTTCTTGAGAATAATGGTGGATGGAGATGGAAACAAATTTGTGGATCTTACCATTCCCCAAGTCGAGAAAGAATGTAATGCCATGACAATCTACTGATTATGAAGTATCCAAGGCTTGGACTTGAGAAGTCTACATTGGAAAGTGACATGGAAATGGCCTGAGATTCCATGGATATTGTGTTAAGAAGGCTTGAGAAATATAAATCTCAGAATTCTCAACTCAAGGCCGAAAAGAATCAGTTGGTGAATTATGTTCAACATTTGATAAATCCAATATCCTCCACTTTTCCAGTACCTGATGTAGTGGCTTGCCCCCGACGAAGAAACACTCAATTTGTCAAAGGAGGTAAACACTTTGGGCCATGTCACTAAATCATGGCTTTCAGAAATTCTCATCTTTGGGAGAGAGACAATCAAAGTGGCCATAAAGCTCCATGAAGACATTAGTGCATACCTAGATCCAATCCTTTCTTTTAAGGAATCTTTTTCTTCTAGCATATCAAATCTGGATGAGATATTGCCTAGTCTGCAAGAGATGATGAGCATGGAATCTACAATTCTAGCCATTGAAGGGATCCTTGAATTTGAATGTCAAGGGACACGCTTTCTATGGTGTCTACATCTCAAGTCACGGAAGACACTTCTCAAAGATTCCATGATTCATTACGAGAGCATATGCAGTGAAGCCTTCACTTCACTCGCCTCAATTCATGAGTTCATAGCTGAAATCCCTTGTGATTTTGTGGATGAGCATAATCAGAGGCATTCATCAGAACATGTTGAGGAACAATTCTCACAATTGTTTAAGGACATGTACATTCCTGCCATCAACTTCTCCTCTACTTCAATGGAACATTGTATCAAATTGAGGATGCTCAATCGAAAATGGTCAACCTAAATAATATGTCAGGTAGGATTTTGGAATTGCAGGTGTTCTGTGAGGTTGTGCTTCAACCAAGTGAACCTCCTGAAGAAGAGAAGATGTTTGAGACATTGGAAAGGTTCAGATCTTTTCAATTGGAAAAGGCGGAAGATCCTAATTTCACCAATGGGATGAGGAGATAGAATTCCTGTATCTAACGAAGTGGGAGAGTCCATTTCTCATTCGATTGAGATAGGCGGACCCCACTTTAATGGATAAGGCACTGGGTCTTGTTTTGTGTTTTAAAATGGTATTTTAAAGTGATGTTATTGTTAAACTCACTTTTGGTAGACTTTTGATAACTTAAGTGATTTCTAATTTCAAGTTACTTTTTAAAAGTTAGTTGAAAAAGTCAAAGTCACTTAAGGTGCCCTAATTTAATGTTCATGTAAACTCTAACTACTTTGTAACCAACTTTTGGGTTATAAAAGGAAGTTAGGGGCTCATTTGTAAGGGTGACTTTGAGAGAGGAGAAGAAAATACTTTTTGTGCAAGCTTTGTTTCAAGAAAGAAACTTTGTGTTCTTTTGTGAAGACATTTTGAAGAGTTAATGAAATATGAACTTTGTGTCCCATTCATTATCTCTTGTAGCATTTGATGTTCTTATGTTCATTAGATGTTAGTGTTTAAATCTTGCATGTGAATATTATCTTTGATCTTATTGTCAACATTATTAATCTGTTGTTCTTGTTCACAGTGATCAAGCTCTAATATTTACTTGCTCATGTGTGTTCCCTTTCATTTATTCTTGTTTAGTTGATTCAAACTCCGTTTTATTTGAGTTAGTTATTCATTGTTCTTCTTCTCTATGCAATATTAGGCTCTATTTTTACCTAACTATTGTATGCTCCTTCCATCCATTCCTTTCCATTTCTTTCCTTCATTCCATTCCATTTCCCTCATTCACACTTCTTTCCATTTGATGTCCCAAAACACCCCCACATACAATTTTGAATGTATAGATGTAAATACAGTTTTGGTTTTCAATAAAGGAAACCTCACCTTCATTGAGGAGGGACTTTGTCCCTTGACTGTTGCATGTCATTTGCATGCATGCAAATCCATTTGCTAATAGTTTTTGGTGACTCTACTAGGGATTCAAGAATCGTTAACCAGTGCTTGGTTAAATCTTTATGACTATCCCCTCTGCACAAGCTCCAGTTCTTCAACTGAATCTTGTGCCCAACAAATATTTTCAAGGAGACATTGTTTCCAACCTTTGGATAGTAGCTTGGGAAAACCGCAAAAGCTTGCAGCAATTTGTGGTTGTTGATAGAGCCATTGACAAAGAAATCTACACTGAAGACCTTAGAAGAAGAGCACCCGCACTTGTGGCCAGAAGACCTCCTGGACACGTGTTGATCGTTGTTCATCGACGTGGCCCTCTTCCACCAAGGTAATAATTTGTATGACTATTACAGGTAACTCACCTATCTTGTAACCAAATATTCTTTTTACAAATACTCAAGAAGACATATCATCATATTTGAGGCAAGCTATTTGGGAAAAGCACATGAATGACTATCATTTTCATCTTGCCACATCAGTATTAGATAACAAAGAAAATCAAGATGCGAGAGTTGCTAGAGTCATTCAGGTGCAAAGAGATCAAGAAAGAGAGCAAAGAGAAAAGGCTAGAGATGATCAGAACGTGTCAATGATCCTTTCACAGTAAAGATTTCAAACTGGTAGGAAGGAGGTTTACGTGAGGAGAAAAATAAAAAAGGTCAATCTGATCCAATTTTTTATTTTCAAGGAAAGTTTGGTTTCAAGTTATCTCCTCCAAGGAGGAACACTCTTCGTAAATCCGTAAGCCTTGCATCAAGTCCTGAAAGAGCAAGTAAGGGAGGAATCACTACAAGTCAAGCACTTGTTCTTTCTCATGTTGTTTTACCCTCGCATACAACCTTTCCCAAGATGGTTGCTAATGTACCATGGGGAAATGCCATAGGCCCATTGGCCTTACCAGCTCAACATGACCTCCCACGAGGATCGATGAAGATCCTTCCCAAGTTCAATGGAGATGGGAAGACTTCACCTGATGACCACATTTCCACCTTCTTTGCTGCATGTGTAGTTTTTTCAGTAGAATATGAAGATGTTGTTGTTCACCTCTTCATTGAAACATTGCAAGACATTTCCATGGATTGGTTTCATCATCTCCTGAATGGATGCATTACAAACTGGAATGATATGAAAACTAAGTTTGAAGACAAGTTCAAAATGGCAGAAGATGAACATGCCCTTTTAGCCCAACTATCTCAAGTGAAGAAAGAGCCAACAAAACCCATGAGGAAATTTGTGGCTAAGTTCAACAAAATGGTGAACAAAGTTCTTGCCGGAATTCACCTGAACCTTGATGGACAAAAATGTTTCTTTATTAATGCACAACAACCAGAAGTATGTTATCAGCTGAGAAGGGCTAGAGTGGCTACTTTGGAACTTGCTCAATCCATGGCAATAGAAATTGAGGATGATCTAATCATGGTGGGAAAATTCAAGAAAACTTCCCCCAAGGGAAAGAGTCAAGAAACCCCCAATGCTTCAGAGGCCATACTCACTAAGTTGGCTAATGATATGCTAGCTTTGAAAAATCAAGTTGCTCAAAGTAGTAAACCTCCTACTTACAAAGACATCCCAAGAAAAGGCTACATTCCCAAAAAATCCAGAATTACAGGCACTCTGACGAGGCTTGTTATTGAAGCAGCTCCTGCAACTAACTCAAAGTGTGATGTCGTTGAGGAAAGTGATGATGAAGTTGAGATCGTTGAGGTTGATGAAGAAGAGCCAAACTCTGGGACATCTGAACCTGAAGTTGAAGAGCCTGAAGGAGAAAGTAATAATCATTTCTTCGAGTACCATTCAAAAGAAGAAGATGAATACGAAGAAATTGTAGAAGATATGAATAGTCAATCCTTCGTGGTCTTCACATGCTCTCAGAAAAAGGAGCAGAGTACCACTAAGGTGGAAGATAAAAAGAGCTCCAGGGAAGTTCCTAAAGAATCTAAAACTAAGGAAACTTCCAAAGAATCTAAAATGACTAAGATTCCTAAAGAGTCCAAGATGACTAAGGCTTCCAAGGTTAAATCTATCTCAAAGAAAGGAGAACCTTTGCCAAGTCAATCAGTTGATAAATCAGCTATGAAGAAAGTTTCTTCTTCCACATCAATATCAACTAAGCCTGAAGTAAAGGTCAAAAGTGAGCCATCATCAAGTTCGAAAGAACTTGTATCTGAGACATCAAGTATGGTCATTTTGCCCAAATTTGATATTATTGATCATATCAATAAAACAAAAATTTCCATGTCACAAGCTAGAGTACTTGAAGTCCAATAAGGATCAACTTGAGAAATTGGTCCAGTTTATCAAAGGTGACTCTACTATTCATTCCTCTAAAGGAATTCTGAAAACTCCCAAAGATGGGAAGACTCAAAATATTGTGGTGGCCACTACACCTTCAAATGAAAAGGTTGAACCTTTCTTTGTGTCCTTTCTGATCAACAAATGCAAATTAAGTAATTGCATTATAGATTATGGAGCCTTAGATAATGTGATGCCTACAAAAGTAGCACATGCTCTTAGGTTGACTTGTACGAGAACACTCAAGTCTTTTTAATCCATGGAGACAAGACAAGTTCCTTTGATTGGGCAGATTAAAGACGCTCAAATGACTTTAGATCAATTTCCTCAAAAGTGAGTCAAGGTAACCATTCTAGTTGTTGACATTCCAGCTTCATATGGTATGTTGTTAAGAAGGAAATTTTGTAGAGATTTGGGTGTTGAGATTCGAATTGACTGGTCTCATTCTATGACCCCTATCAATGGAAAAATGAAGAATCTAATAATGGAGAATTAGGAAAAGTTCACGGTTACAAAAACCAAAGATCCTGTGCACACAGGTCCTGTTTCAAAACTCTAGTATGGGTAATTATATGATGAATACAAAGGTTCATGCACCTGAGGTCACTTGCCAAGATCCCAATGAGATCTAGACTCTTGAGTTTGATGGAAGTTGTTTTCAACAGGTTCTAGCATTGCAGGAGTGGTGCTTATATCTCCAAATGGTAAATATTTCCTTTTTCTTACAAACTCCAATTTTCAAATACTAACAACACTGCAAAATATGAGGCATTAATCCTTGGTCTCCAAGTTGTAGAAGAAAAAGGGATCAAAAATTTGAAATCCTTAGGAGATGCAAAGTTGATCATGAAGCAAGTAAAAAATTAGTTTCAAGTAAAAAATGATCGCTTGAGACACTACAGAAATAAAGTGTGGGATGTGATTGAAGCCTTCAACACTTTTTCCATAAAATTTGTCCCTCGTGAAAAGAATGAAAAAGCAAATTCTCTAGCAGTCTCAGCTTCATTGATGATCCCTCATTCAGAGTTTGATCAAGAAAAATACACCATTGAAATGATTTTTAGGCCAAGTGTTCCTGACAATGCAAAAAATTGGCAAGTCTTTAATGATGATCAACAAATTATTGCCTTCTTAGAAAAAAGGGATAATTTTGAATAGTTGTACTTTGAAGGAAGTGATTCTGCATTTTGTCAAATCGATGACCTCACCCATTCAAGAAAGAGTTGAGAGTGAGGATCCTGGCAATGACATCATTCAACTCAAAGGAAATAAAATTCCAAAAGGATTGGTTTCACTTGAAGAATTTTTTGATAAACATGACAGGTTTATCAAAGAGAAAGAGCAAGCATGACCTGCGAATTCTGCTGACTATGAGGAAGTTGACATTGGTACCAAGGAAAAACCTCACCTGGTCAACATTGGTAAGTGTTTCTCACCTGAGGAGTGCAAGAAATTTGTAAGCCTCCTTACCAAATATTCTGATGTCTTGGCTTACTCATATGAAGACTTGAAGTCTTTTCAACCTAGGGAAATGGAGCATGCCATACCTTTGAAACCTAGTGCAACTCCATTCAGGTAGAAGTAAAGACAGTATAACCCCAAGATATCAGGGATGATACTCCATGAGGTTCAAAAGATGTTGGATGCATGAATAGTGTTTCCTATTCGACATTCAACTTGGATAACTAATATTGTCCCGAATTGCAAGAAAAATGGAGAAATTAGAATTTGTGTGGATTTCCGCAATCTTAATCAAGCTTTCTTAAAATATAACTATCCACTACTTATCATGGATCATATTCTATAGGTAGTAACTAGATTGGAAATGCTATCCATGCTAGACAGTTTCTCTGGTTATAATCAGATTGAAGTGGCTAGAGAAGACCAACATAAAACCACGTTCACCACCCCTTAGGGTACGTTCGCGTATAGAAGAATGCCTTTTGGTTTGATCAATGCTGGCGCAACCTTTCAAAGGGCTATGGACATGGCATTCATAGATTATAAAAACAAAATCATTGTAATATACCTAGATGACTTGATGGTTTTCTCAAAGAAGTGAGAAGATCATCTAAGAGATTTGGAGAAAATATTGCAAAGATGTAGACTTCATAGAATCTCCCTGAATCCAAAGAAGTTTGTGTTTGGAGTTACGGAAGGGAAACTCCTAGGTCATATTGTCTCTAAAGAAGGAACCAAGATTGATCCTGAATGCATTCAAGCTATCAAGAATCTTTCCTTACCTACAAGTAAGCCCGAAGTTCACTCATTCTTTGGGAAGGTGAAATTTTTGAGGAGGTTCATCTCAGATTTTGCTAAGCTAACCAAAGAAATTTCTGACATGATGAAAGGAAAATAATCCTTCAAATGGTTGAAGGAAGGTAGGGAGCATTTGAACAAATCAAGGATGCTATTGCAAAAGCTCCTACATTGGTGTGTCTCAATTTTAAAAATGATTTCATCGTTTATTTTTATGCTTCCCCGCACATGATCTCTTCCATCTTGATTCAACATAATCAAGAGGGAATTGAATCTCCTATTACATTCATGAGTTCCAGATTAAAGAAACATGAATTGAATTACACTCCCCTTGAGAAACATGCGTACACAGTGGTTAGATCCTTGAAACATTTCAGATACTATGTGTTGAATTCTCACACCAAAGTCCTAGTTCTAGACACCGCAATTAAATCAATGTTGACACAATAGGAATCAGGATCTAAAAGAGGTAATTGGGTCTCCAAGATCTAGGAATATGACTTGGACATCAAGCCTACCAAGTTGGTTCGAGGAAGAGGACTCTGTAAACTCATCGCAGAGAATGAGCCAAGAGATGACTTTGAGGAAGAACCAGTTGAAGAAAGTTTACCACTAGTAGTTTTCGTCAGTACCACATATGAGTGGTATTCTGATATAGCTTACTTTCTCACATATGGCAAATGTCCTGAGAATCTGACAACTAAGGAAAAAAGAGCTATCAAATTAAGAGCTGTCAAGTACGTCATTTGGGACAAAACCTTGTTCAAGAAAGGTATTGATGGCATGTTCCTCATATGTGTTGATAAGGAACAACAACCCAGGTTTCTTGAAGCCTTTCAAAATCATGCTTGTGGTGGTCATTTATCTAGACCAGTAACAACTCATAAGATTCTGCGAGCACATTATTACTAGCCCACTATGTTTTTCGATGCTCAAAAATGGGTAGCCAAATGTGAAGCTTGTCAACAATTTGTTGGAAGACCTAAATTGACAGCTTTTCCTTTAAAGCCAGTTGTCATTGAAGAACCCTTTCAACAATGGGGGTTAGATTTCATCGGGGTCTTGAACCCAAATTCTAGTGCTGGTCATACTCACGTGCTCACATCAACTGACTATTTTACGAAGTGGGTAGAAGCCATTCTAGTGAAACAAACATCTACTGTGGTAATTTGTGACTTCATCAAAGAGAACATTTTGGTTCGTTACGGAATTCCACAAAAGATCGTGATGGACAATGCCACCAATTTTTCTTCTACAAATATGGTAGGTTTTTGTTATGGGTATGGGATATATTTATCTCATTCATCATATTACTATCCTTAGGGAAATGGTAAAGCATAATCCAGTAACAAAAACATCATTATTATTGTGTGCAAGTTGGTCGAAGAAAATCAAAGAACTTGGCACAAAAAATTATATGTTGTATTGTGGGCTGACCACATAACTACCAAAAGAGAAATTGGAATTGGAATGTCTCCATTCCAACTCTTGTATGGAAACGATGCTTAAATTCCCATTACATTGGAGTTACCGACATTATGATTGGCTCAAATAGTTGATGATGAATGTTTCACCAATGCGTTGGATAAAAGGATCATGTTCCTAAGAAAGCTTGAAGAACAAAGAAGTCAAGTAGCAAATAGGATCGAGGAACACCAATCCAAGGTAAAGAAATTGTTTGACAGAAAAACTAAGGAGAGACAATTTCAAATCAATGACCTAGTTCTTCTATGGGACAAGAGATGTGAACCAAAAGGAAAACATGGGAAGTTTGATTCACTGTGGCTAGGCCCTTTCAAAATCAGACATTTCTGTGGAGATAACACATATTACTTGGAATATCCTAATGGAACTCATTCACCTATGCCTTACAACATGAAATACCTTAAGCAATATCAAAGTTGAAAATGGGTTGTCCCCTGTATGTACATAAGTAATTAGGGTTATGTTTATTTCCATTTCCTATTTTTGGTTTCCTCTCTTTTGTCGTCCCATTTTTGTGCATCGTCATTTTTGGGATCATGTTCATTAAATTTTTAGGTCTGGGTCTGTTGCTGTGTCCGTGAAGTCCTTATCCCCAATAAGAGCCAGTTGTTATCAACTAATTTTGACTTCACAAAATTATAATGTGAAAATTTTAAAAAAAATCAGAAGTGTCCTTTCTCATGATTTATCATCTTCATCGTGATCGTTTTATTCTCTTGATCGTTTTGGCCTTCATTTCCTCCATTTCAGATAAGTACTTCTCTCACTATGTCATAAACAATGTTTTAATTAATTAATTAATATTTTACCTTTTTATTTAATAAAATTAATTTTATTAAATTTAGGGTGTTTAATTAATAAATATTAATTTAATCCTCATAAAAGTTGTTCGAAAAATTTGGAAGAACTTTTCTCATTTTCCTCAATTGCCACGGGCAATTATAATTCTGCTTCTAATTGCCATGAATGCCAAAGTGGCTCTCCGCTTCCATTTTTCCATTTTCTGGAAAAAATTTCATTTTCCCTTACTTGTGGGAAATTCTATTGTTGTTAGCCAACCTAACCTAAGGTTAAACGACAAAATATCTCCCATTTTTCCATTTGGAGAAATGGAGGGGATTTGCCAGCCCACTTTTCCATTGTTGTGGGAAAATGGTTAAATTCTTCCCCTATTCCCCTGGAAATTAATACCCACTACCTGAAGAAATTGGGAATTGGTTATTAATGGGAAGAAGGAAGAAGTGGTTACAAATCAAGAATGATTATGGGATATTCATAACCTCTCTTCGAGAACTCTACGATAAAACCATGCGAGTCCAATTTTAAAAGAGAAGAATTTTTGAAGCTTTTTATTTGTTTTACGAGAAAGATTTTTCCAAGAATCCATCACACATCCACTGTGAACGCAAGTCAAGAGAAGCCAAAGCCATGCTTTCCTCATATAGAATCAAATCACCACACAAAGGGAGGTGGAACGCATTACCCAGGAGCATTGTTCACCCAAGCTAAAACTCAAAATAGAAAGGCCACACATTTGCAAAAAGAGAAGTTCACACATTCACAAGGAAGCAAGATCCACGCATTGACCAAGGTAAAAAAAAACACTTCCCATGTAGCCAAAGGCCCAAACATACATGCATAGCTGTCAAAGAGAGTATAAAACACATACTTTAAAAAGATAAACATATGCCATGCTAAGGAAGAAGAAAACAATCCTCCGCACATTAGGAAATATAGCTCCATCATGCAGTTAAAGGTAAAAGGAAGAGTCCATGATGAAGTCAATAAACACCATGTGGAACAAAAGGAAATAAATACCATGCATGCATTATTTCCACGCATTTACCTTAGCAAGGAGCTCATAGTTGTCAAATAAAAATAAGAGGAAATACCACGCATTTGGGTAAACCAGTCCACTCAAATCCACATATCAGTCCAAAACGTAGGCCAAAGGCAATGCTCTCCACAAATTTACAATCATTTAAGGAAAAACTAGTACGCTGCCCATGCAAAAATAAGTGGCACATAGACCCAACATGTGATCCTCCTCCTAAGCATGAAGGATCAACGATAAACCAAGCTACGGTGATAGTATTTTAGTGCTCGAGTTTTCTTGTATTCAAGACCTGAACTTTTTAACGGAGATAGTATATTGCCACAAGGAATTTGGTTTATGTTACATGCAAAACATTGATGTAACAGAGAGATCATGCATGATCAAACTCGTGAGGAAAATCAAAACGAAATATATTTTTATTTCCTCCGAAATCGGGTTTCACCTCGAACTAAACTCGAGCTCATATTGCCATTTATAAAAAAATCGTGACCCGAAATCACTCGGTTTATTTTTAAAATAATAATATTAAATAAAGAGTAGTATTTTTCCTTGTGCTCGCAATGATTTGGAGACTAAGACCTGACACCATTTTGTCTGCTTGATTTGTTTTTCCTCCGAATTCGTGATGGCCGAAAAACCTAACAAATGTATGGGTAAGTCAAAGAAGCCCATAAAAAGGTGAAACAAGTCCGCACTCAAATATGAATTCCAAGGGATCATTCCTCCCACATCCATAAAATATGCATATGACAATACCACTGACACCAATCTTGGCTACATCAACGTAACACAATTTTATGATCGGGTGAAAGCCGAGGGTAAAACCATCTTCTCAGATAGACTCTATCATAGTGGTCTGCCTCAAGCATTAACTTTTCCTATTTCAGTGCAATGCCTTGAGCTAGTCATCACTTGCATGGAGCATTATGATCCCGAAAGATGAGGAATATTCAAGGATAATCATAAGCCTTTCCTTTTGATCACACCAGAACACATCGAAGAATTTCTCAACATCCCCGATTTCCTTGAGAATCCTGACATCACTCGAAAGTTAGCACAAGAATTTTGGGATGAAGAACCCCTCAGGTGGACCAAGATGGTCAACAAAAATTGGCTAGTGACCAATAGGACTCATGTTGACCAGTTTCCCAAGGAATTGTACCGCATTGAATTTGTGGAGGAAATCAGTGATATGATCACTCTTTTGAGCCGAGTCTTTAGTCTCTCCTCTGCCAAAAGTTTTCACCCATGGATGTATTAGTTCATTTGCATCATCCTTACCAAGAGAGAATTTATAGATTGGGCCACCATCATCAGTGACACTCTCCACAAGCAGTTGATCAAGGTAAATTTTAACCTTTTAATCTACCTTGAGAATCAGATGTCGAAAGTGGTCAGGATTTTTTTTGAGAAAATCCTTTGTAAATGGAAATTTTTCCAAGACCCGAAATCTGAGTTTCAGACTTTAGATTTTGGAGATTTTTTCTCTTTCAAGAGTTTAATGGTGCGAGTCTTTGAAATTGTGTTTTCAAATTTCCGAAGTCTGAAACCCTGAAATTCTGAAATTTTAGACTTTCGGGCTTTCGGGGTTCGGAGTTTTTACTATGTAATTGGCAATTTTTTAACCCGTAGTTACGAAGTCCGAAACCCCGAAAGTCTGAAATTTCAGAATTTTGGGCTTTCGAGTTTCAAAACTTTTGGCCACATTTTTGGTTAAATCCCTTTCGTACTTCTGAAGTCTGAAAGTCCAAAAGTCCAAAATTCAGACTTTCGGGCTTTCAGGTTTTTGAAATTTTCATTTCCAATTCACATTTTTCATCTCCCAATCTCCGAAGTCTGAAACCCCAAAATTCTAAAATTTCGGGCTTTCAGGTTTTAGACTTTTAGAGTTCTTTGTGCATTTAATTTTTCACCAACCCCCGTACGGATCATATTTTTTCCATTAATATCGGGTTTTCTATTTAAACTTGTTTTTTACTTGTCATTTTTACCTGACACATTTACTCTAACATTCTGTTTTCTTGTACCTTTCAACATCATTTTCGAGGTATTTTAACTTGGTTATTTTCCTTTTGGTTTAAGATCTCTTATTTTCATTTTGTTTGTTTTCTTTTGTTCCTCTTCTGTTTACCTCTCGGAATGACAAACTCATTTCCCACCATGTTTCTACATTTTGAGTTTCCATAGGCATTCAAAGTTTTCAAGGGAGCTCCTCAAGTTTTCCATTTTTCCCTCTCAGTACTTTTCAGGATTTGGAGATTAACATTGTTTGGTAATTTCCTTCTTAGATTTTCAGGACTTGGTGGTATGTATCTATTTTGGAGCTCTTGATTTTGACTTTTTCGGAACTTCCACTTCGGAAAACTTTTTCAGAACTTTCACTTCGGAATTTTTTTTCGGAACTTTCACTTCAGAATTTTTTTTCGAAACTTTCATTTTGGAAAACTCTTTCGGAACTTTCACTTCGGATTTTTTTTTTCGGAATTTTTTTTAGAACTTTCACTTCGGAAAACTTTTTTAGAACTTTCATTGTGGAATTTTTTTTCGGAACTTCAGAGTTTTCTCTTTAGGAATCTTTAGTTTGGGTTTTCGAAAGGAGTTCAGGACCTGTCTTTCAGAGTATTGAACTTTGAGTTTTGGACTTCTCTTTTTTCAGGATTTTTTAACTTTGGTTTTTGTTCCGGCATATAGAGCTTGATGTCTACTTCCGAATCAAAGGGAAAAGAAAAGATGAAGTATTCATTTCTTGGAGTTGCTCCTCACTCCTGCCTATCTTCCAACTTAGGGAATATAGGGGACACCAACCTAGGGTAGATTGATTTTCCATATTTCTAGGAAAGAGTAATGCTTCGAACAAGAAATCATGGATGCAGGCCATCTACGACAGTGGGCTTTCCCTTGCTGCTTGTTTTCCCACATCCATGCATTGCCCAGAGTTTGTTTTATCCACAGAAACCCACTTTGACAAAGAATCCATGTCAGTCAAAGATGATGATGATAAGGTGGTAATCTGTTTGGACCCAGAATTCTTCGAAGATCTGCTCAAACTTCCCGATGTTGAAGATTACACCATAATTTTTCCAGATTCGGTAGTGGAACAGTGGGACACGGAAGAGGAAGTATGCATGAAAATCATGATGAAAACTTATCTGGCCAAGAGCTTCGCCAAATTACCCAAAACCATGCATCAGTCAGATTTTTTTCAGGAGTTCAGCGACATTATTGTGCTACTAAGCAGTGTTTCAGGTCTCCCTTTTGTAAAGGAATTCCATGAATGGATGTTCTTGTACATCACTACCATCAAGAAGAATAAGGAGATTATCCAATGGGGGGAGCATATCAGTAGCTCCATTTTCTATCAATTGAGCAAGGTGCTTTCCACAAAGAGTTTATATATGACATCCTTCTTGGTTTATGTAGCCGTTGCTATGTGAGATTTCTCTAGGTTGAATACTAAAGGTATTCACAACACCTCCCAAATCTATGATTTCTATCCCTAACTCACATTGAGTGAAGGGAGCAGACATTTTCATAGGGTCAATGATGCCTTCTTTATGGTTATCCTCTACTATTTTGATAAGGAGTTATACAACCAAAGGATTTTTGATGAAGCCTTCAAAGAAGTACGTGAGTGGGGAGCCATCTATTTATAGTTCCCTACATTCACTTACATTCAGGTTCCAGGCTTCATAGGTGCCCCCAAAAATTTGCCAAGGTGCCCCACTGATAAATGGGTTCTACTGGAATTGGTCCGACAATTGTTGGATTATCATCGAATTCAAAACAAGTGCCACAAATCGGGAATGCATTTCCCTATTTCAATTAGTAGATACACCTACTTGAATATTCATAAGGCCAAAAATGTGGATGCAAAATTGGCCGAAGTGACCTTGCGAACCTTTCATCCATGAACTAATTTCGATTATTGGGGTAAATTTGGTGAAACAGGTCAGTCCAGTGCCCACGTGCCCCAATTGGAGGATATCTGGATTCATTTTTGGGATGAATACATCATGCAACAAAGGGATTATGAGAGGTTGACCTTAGATGAGGTTTGGCAGTTTGGTTTGGCTGATGTCCCAAAGGAGGCGCAAGATAATGATGAGGTTTTAGATGTGGCATACAAAAATGATAATATTTCCAATCAACCATTGCCATGGATTGATTGGTATGTAGAGGAATACTGCAATACAAAGGAGAGGGCGGGGCCCATTCTGCAGAGAACTTACAGTTGGTTGGTTACCTTGGGAATTTCACCCAAGGGAGTAGAACAACCTATAAATATAGAGGCCCCACCAACCATGAGCCAATCAACACTCACAAAGGGGAAAATGTCGACCCAAAAAACCCATATGACTCCAAAAAAGATTTCATTTGTTGTTGGTGGCTCATCTCTCTCCAAGGCTTCCATTTCTAAGGCCATGTCCTCCTGGAACACCTGTGACAGAAGTGGTTGAAGTCAGTGACTCCCCTAGTATCTCACAAGATCCATCACATCTTCTTCCTCCTCCATTGTCACTTCCAATATCAGTTCCTTCAACTTCCACAATCATTTCTTCCTTCCCATCTCCCTCCATGGCCTAGGTTTTCTCATCCCTTACATTTCTCTCAGCTGGAGAAAATATCGGGTCACCCATTTCTTCTTCACTTCCCTTAACACTTCCATTTCCCTCCACCTCATTCCCAAACATCATTTTATCAACTCCTATGGCTGTCCTTACGTCCACCCTGTCCATCATGGCCACTTCTACCCAAATGTCAACTAATGTTTCTAGTGCTATTGTCATAACTAATGTTTCAAGTATCAGATCTACTGTCCCATCTTCATCAACATTAGCTATTCTTGAATGGTTGTTTAGACAAACTCCAAAGCAAAAGAAGAAGGTGCCTCTGGGAGATGTCATAGATCTCAGTATATTAGAATAGATGCGCAAAAGACAAGCCAAGAGGCCAAGAACTGTTTCAAGTATGACAATGAATCCATCTGAAGAGTGAATTGTAGAGGTTGCTAATCCCATTGACGGAAAAACTAAGGAGACAATTACTGCTGCAGATTATCAGGTCTCTCGATTTTCATTAGGAAAAGCTACTCACGAAGGAGCCAAACAAGATGTGCACACTGCTCTCGGGGCTTTGCTGGAAAAATATGAAAAAGATAAGGCTACAAAAGATGAGCTCAAACTCAAGGTCGAACAACTTACTTCATTATTATGCAAAGTAACCCAACCAACTCCATCTACTAAAGTCGCAACTACTACGGCCATGACAGTTTCTTCTACCATCGACTACATTTATTAACATGAGCTTGAGAAGCTAGGCCAGAGAGGGAGATTTGTAAATGGATGGATTGAATGCAAACTGTAGGAAGCTAATCCCTTAATCAAGGAGGCTATAGAAATATATAATGATCTATAGGTTGGGAAGGCTACTATTTGTAAAATGGTTGAGGCCTTTTCGAAGATAATAATAATCTGAATTTAAATTTGGCAACATAAAGTGAGATCATAGAAGAAGACCCCAAATTTCTCCTTCAGGAAGAGGTGATTGATGATGCCTTGAAGTTATTTGAATACCAAAAATCCATGGAATTCCGGTGCCAAGTATTACAGGATTTAATTAAGAAATTGGAAGATAAACGAGTAGAAATCATGGATGCCTTGAATGACACCTGAAAAGAGTTTGATATTGCTAATTGCAATTTCTTCAACAAAAACATCGATGCTCTTCCTGAAGATAAAATTAAGGGAAATTTCAAGGATTTGGTGAAGCGTGATGAGGAGGTCACCAAAACTTTCAATAGTGACTCCATCGACCGATTAGTCTTGTGCCAAAATTTCATAGGGAGGCTGAAGAAAGTTACGAATAAACTTCGTAGAGTGCCAGCCAAGATCACAAAGGAGATCGAGAGGGTAGAAATAGTGAATCACTACGCATGTGGGCCTGGAGATGAAGAAATTTAGGGAATCATCAAGCGCTTCATTGAGTATAAGCATCTAATGGTTGTCTGGGAAAGAGAACAACAAAAACTTGCAGGAGAGGAAGGTGTAGCTGAACAAAGCCAAAGCTGAGTGGCCATGAAAGGTCAGATCTAAGCTCTAGATCGACCAAAGTTATAGGGTTGACTGAGTCAAACCCTTGCAATAGATTTTCTATTTGCATGGGAGCATGTTCCCTTAATTTAATGACATTTCTATTTTTAGAAAGTGTTAGTTAAGGGCTCAGTTGTAATGGCTCAACCTAAGAACTTATAAATAGTTGAATACTTCGAGCTAGTAGGGATAGATTATTTTTGGGTGAGGTTTCTCTTCAAACTTGGAAGAGTGTTTTAGAGAATTCTAAAAACCTTTTAATTATATTCAGAGTTACACCTTGCAATTGGGAATTTGATTTATTGTGTTGGATGGTTGATCAATGCTTACTTTGTGAATGTATGATTCCTTAGTGTGAGTGGTTAGCTTACCTTTATTTCGGGTTATCTATTTCATGTTGTGAGTGAGTAATGTGATTATCTTTTATGTCAGTTGTGAAAATCTTATTTTCCTTCTGTTGTTAAAGTTGCGTTATCATTGTTCGTAGCTGCTGAAATAGATGTTTGACCAGTGCATGTGTTTCTTTCTCATGATAAATTAACTATGTGTTAAATCAAATTGTATCCATCCTTTACATATGCTCAAGTTTAATAAAGGAACGCATGCCCTGGTTTGTGGCATTTTATACCCTTTCTAGGTTGTAATAGGTGAATGTGGACAATGATGCAAGCATCCTACCCACAATAACACGTCCAAATATTAAACATCCCTTTATTTTGTGCATCACCATCCTTAGTATAGTTTCATTTTTGTAAAATCTCTTTACCAAAAACTCATGAAGGTGTTAGCCTAGGACTAGATAGTCATTTTACTATACTAGGAAAAAGTACAACACTTAGTTTAGGAAAAGGAAGCCGACCTTCTCTAGAGGTTCACCTCAAATTCAAGTCCCACAACTTAAGAGGTGATCCCATGTGTCCTGATCACACTGAATGTCTTGTTCACATTCTGGCCATTCGGGGGGTACAATGATTTGGTGACAACAGTAAACTGGGCATTTCTACATGACATTGTACCTAACCTATGCAGTGGTTAGAAGAAATTTGTTTTCGACGTTAGAGATGAAAGACATTATGGATCCTTCAAATTATCCGCAATTGAGTTTCAAGAATAACTCTCATCACTTCAGGAGAGTTAATGATGCTTTCACCTTCTGCATGATTAGAAAATTGAATAGGAATCCAGAAGAAAGATTTTCCAAGGATGCCATGATGGTCATTTCTTATTAGGGAACTTGGTTCATTCAGTTCCCATCCTTTTCCTACATTCACTTGAGTGGATTTGTATACACTCCATGGAAGCTTCCCAAGTATGTTAGTGATAAGTGGGTGTTAATGGAGCATGTACGATAACTTTTCCAAGTTCATTGTCTTCTCAGTGACAAACACTGTTCAGGCATCCACTTCCCAATCCAAATTGGGGAATACCAATGCCCAAATATCTTAATCGCACAACTCATGGAGAAGTAGTTTTCTCTCATTACTATACATCCATTTGTAAAGAGGTCCCAATTTTACATTAATGGATTCATGCAAAAGGCTCTAGAGGTGAAGTACCAGCACCATCCCATAATAGAAGACTTTTGGTTTGCCTGCTCAAATGAACACGAAGTAAGAAGGTGAGAATTCTCTCATCTCACCCTTGCTCAAATCAATGCCTTTGTTATCAGAGATCCTCTATATTCATTAGTAGATGATGGTGACGATTTTATTGATCCCTCATATGATGTCGTTTCATTCACTCCATTACCCTAAGTTGATTGGATGAAAAGAGATGAATTTTCTCTTGATGGAAAAAATCAACCGATTCTAGAAAGGAGCATAACATAGTATGAATGAGAACTTGTAAATTTACCTTCCATCCAAGTTCATACCCCAGGATCAAAGAAATTACCGACATGAGGAGGTCTCTTGTTGACTAAAACCTCTTCTCAATTAACCTCCATGCCATCAACTCATACACATCAAGCAAGAAGAGAATGGTTGCCCAAATCCACTTCTCCGATGAAGATGTCGTGAGGAGAAACGTCCAAGGGTCATAGCCCTATTGAAGGAAGAGAACGTGTCTCAGGGTTTTCCACTTTGAGTAGAGACTCATCTAGTCATGTTACTGATAATTCAAGGAAGCTCATCATAAACACTTCTAAACCATGTCCTACACAAGAGTCTACTCAAGTGTAAGTGGTCCAAATATAAAACTCTCCTGAACCCCTAGTTCATGAAGAGGTTTCTCAAGGTTTCCCTGAGGTTTAGGAATTCAATGTCAAAGGTATTTTCTCAAGGATTGAAGTTGTGGAAATAACTCTTGTAGAATATAATGATGTCAATAAATGTGTGAATGTTGCTTCAGACTCTAGGCTTGTGTGTGCAGAATCGGTCAAGGAGACCCCTACCTGGGTTGATTGTGAAGTCAAGAAAAGAAAAAGGGTTGTCACAATGATCCATATTGACTTTTATGCCCTTTCCAAGCTTTCAAATGATGTCATCCCTAAGAAGCCTAAAGTGTTCTCGAGAATAATAGTGGATGGAGATGGTAAAAAATTTACAGATCTTGTCATTCCAAAAGTTGAGGAGCGTAATGTCATGACTCTTGCTGACTATGAAGTATCTAGGCTTGGAATTGGGAAGTCTACATTGGAAAGTGACATGGAAATGGCCTGAGATTCCATGGATATTGTGTTAAGAAGTCTTGAGAAATGTAAATCTCAGAATTCTTAGCTCAAGGCTGAAAATAATCAGTTGGTGAATTATGTTCAACATTTGATAAATCCAATATCCTCCACTTTCATAGTACATGATGTAGTGGCTGCTCCTAACAAAGAAACACTCAATTTTTCAAATGAGGTAAACAATTTGTGCCATGTCACTAAATCCTGGATTTAAAAAATTCTCACCTTTGGGAGAGAGACAATCAAAGCGGCCATAAAGCTCCATGAAGACATTAATGCATACCTAGATCCAATACTTTCTTTTAAGGAATATTTTTCTTCTAGCATATCAAATCTGGATGAGATATTGCCTAGTCTACAAGAGATGAAAAGCATGGAATCTACAAGTCTAGTCATTGAAGGGATCCTTGAATTTGAATGCCGAGGGACACACTTTCTTTGGTGTCTATATCTCAAGTCATAGAAGACATTTATTGAAGATTCCATGATTCATTACGAGAGCATATGCAGTGAATCCTTCACTTCTCTTGCCTCAATTCATGAGTTCATTGCTGAAATCCTTTGGGATCTTGTGGACGAGCATAATCAGAGGCATTCATCACAACATGTTGAGGAACAATTATCACAGATGTTCAAGGACATGTACATTTCTGCCATCAACTTCTCCTCTACTTCAATGGAACGTTGTATAGAGTTGAGGAACTTGTTTGAGGATGCTCAATCGAAAATGGTCAACCTAAATAATATTACAGGTAGGATTTTAGAATTGCAGGTGTTCTGCGAGGCTGTGCTTCAACCGAGTGAACCTCCTGAATAAGAGAATATGTTCGAGACATTGGAAAGGTTCAGATCTTTTCAATTGGGGAAGGTGGCAGATCCTAATTTCACCAATGGGTATGGAGATAACATTCTGGTATCTAACAAAGTGGGAGAGTCCATTTCTTATACGATTGAGGTAGGTTGACCCCGCTTTAATGGATAAGGCATTGGGTATTGTTTTATGTTTTAAAATTATATTTTTAAGTGACATTATTGTTAAACTATTTTTTTTAGCAGACTTTTGATCACTCAAGTGATTTCTAATTTCAAGTTACTTTTTAAAAGTTAGTTGAAAAGTCAAAGTCACTTTAGGTGCCCTAATTTAATGTTCATGTAAACCCTAACTACCTTGTAACCAACTTTTGGGTTATAAAAGGAAGTTAGGGGATCATTTGTAAGGGTGATTTTGAGAGAGGGGAAGAAATAATTCTGTGCAAGATTTGTTTCAAGAAGGAAACTTTGTGTTTTTTTGTGAAGACATTTTGAAGAGAAATATGAAATTTGTGTCCCATTTATTATCTCTTGTAGCATTTTATGTTCTTATGTTCATTAGATGTTAGTGTTTAAATCTTGCATTGAATATTATCTTTGATCTTATTGTCAACGCTATTAATCTATTTTTCTTGTTGACAATGATCAAGCTATGGTATTTACTTGATCATGTGTGTTACCTTTCAATTGTTCTTGTATAGCTGATTCAAACTCTATTTCAATTGAGTTAGTTATTCATTGTTTATATTCTTCTCTATGCAATATTATGCTATGTTTTTACCTAACTATTATATGCTCCTTCCATCCATTCCTTTCCTTCATTCCACTCCATTTCCCTCTTTCACACTTCTTTCCATTTGATGTCCCAAAACATCCCCCACATACAATTTTGAATATATAGATGTAAATACAGTTTTGATTTTCAATAAAGGAAACCTCACCTTCATTGAGGAGGGAATTTGTCCCTTAACTGTTGCATGTCATTTGCATGCATGTAAATCCATTTGCTAACACCAATGCAGGAACAAATTTTCAAAGAGCCATGGATATGGCATTCAATGGGTTAATTAATAACATTGTTCTTGTGTATTTAGACAAGATCACAAAGTTCACTAAGAATGCAATTGATCATATTTTCCATCTAAGACAGGTATTTACAAGGTGCATGTAATTTGGAGTTTCTCTAAAATGAAAGAAATGCATCTTCCTAGCTCATAAAGGTAAGATCATTAGCCATATTGTAAGGAAGGATTAACCATTGCTCCAGAGAGAGTTAATTCCATCATGACATTGCCATTTTCCAATCACAAGAAGGCACTTTAGAGCTTCTTAGGGAGAATTAAATTTGTTGGGAGGTTTCTTCCAAAATTTTCCAACCTTGTCAAGCCATTAGTATTGATGTGGAAGAAGTGTTTGGCCTTCACATGGACCACTGAGGGAAAAAACAAATTTGAAGACATAAAGAAAGTAATAACACAAGCCCCAATTCTCATTAACCCTAATTTTATAAAATTTTCATCTTGTATGCTTTTAGTGGCATTGAAACAATATCTGCCATACTGTTGGAGCTGAATAAAGAATGCTTGGAACAACCTGTTGTATTTTTAGCCAAGTCCTAGAGGATTATGAGGTGATATATTCTTTTATCGAGGGACATGCATTGGATGTCATAAGAAGCTTAAAGAAATTTAGAGATTTGTATCCAACAACATGATTCACCTAGTGGTCTCATATGTTGGTGTGAAAGAGGGCTGGTTAGATAACCAAAGTAATGGAGTATGACATTGATGTCAAGGTAACTAGGCTGGTAAAAGGCAATGGGTTGTGTGATAAACTGATTTTAGACTAAAATACTGATGAAGAAATTGTCTTCATATTGCAATATGATCAAGAGAATCTAGCCAATGTCTTACTTATTCCTTATTGGACTCATAATGTATTCAAATTTCTCCAAACAAGCTAATGCCCCCAAGGTTTGAGCAAATCAAAAAAGATGTATTTCAAACTTCAGTCCATTCCCTTCATGCTTATTGATGGAATACTATTTAGGAAAGATGTGAATGATGTCATCTTGAGATGCATTAAGGTAGATTAGATAGAGAAGGTGTTGCATGAGTTTCATGATGGAGAAACAGGAGGACACTTTGCTACAAGGACAATGACACTCAGGATTATGAAATCTAGTTAGTATTGGCTCAATCTCTTCAATAATTATTATAAATGGATTAATAAATGCAAAAAATGTGCATTTTTCATGGGAAAAGAAAGGATAGCAGCCCTTCCACTCCACCCCATCTCTGTAAACCAACAATTTATGTAATGGGGGTTAGATTTTATTAGAGTAATGAATCCACATTCAAGCTTGGGTAACAAGTGGATTCTCACATCCACTGATGACTTAACAAAATGGACAAAGGTAGTTCTATTGAAGGAGGTAAATAAATCCCACATTATGGGATTCTACGAAGTCATTGTGTCCAGGTTTTGTGTTCCTTTCACTATCATTTCCAACAATGCATTAGCATTCCTTGGCACAAAGATCTCTGACTAGGATATCAAGAATTCCATCTATTTGAGAACCTCCTCAAACTATTATCCTCAAGGGAATGGCCATGCCGAATCAACTAACAAGAAAATTTTGAGAATAATAAGGAGGACCTTGGATGATAATCAAAGAATGTGGTGCACAAAATTTAAATCAGCCTTATGGGTTGATAAGATCACCCCCAAAAGGTCAACATGAAGCTCCCCTTCCAAATTGGTTTATCGTAAGGAAGAAAGGCTACTAATATCCATTGAATTGCTAGTGTTGGAGCTCATAAAATAGCTGAAAATGTTTGAATTTGAGGCCATGGAAGTTAGATATGTATAGCTCATGGAATGGGAAGAGTTGAGAAACCAAGCAATGCATACAATAGAAAAGGATCAAACTCGGATCAAGAAGCATTTTGAAAAGAAAGCCATGGCTAAGAGTTTCCATGAAGGAGATCTAGTCCTAAAGTGGGATGCAGACCAAGTTAAACTAGGAAGGCACTCAAATTTTGATACAATGTGGAGTGGACCATACATGATTTCATATAACAATTCAAACAATGCTTTCCAATTGGCGAAATTGGATGGAGAAGATCTTACGATCCTAGTCAATGGAATATATATCAAACATTGGTTATGAAGAAATAGTATTACCTTATACATCGTATATTAGTTCAATTCCTATGAGTGCTTTTCAGAACATTGTCTTATTGTTCGTGTAGTTTCATTTCCTTAAGTGATTTACAAAGTGTTTTATTGTTTTTGGGTGGCAGTTGTCATTACACGATGGTTCATGGAGAATTTGAAGGAGATATGATTCAAGTAGAGTTGGAAAGTGGAAAGGGACGAGTTACAAGAAATAACATAATAGAGTTCAATTAATTACAAACATTATGATTATTTAGGGAGACACTGCCGCAACTTTAATCATGAATTTAGAAGGATGTGGGTGGAAAATTAATTTCACGAAAATTTCCACCCTTATTAAAGTTTTATTTAGAACACATCTCATGATGAGAATAATCAATTAGGGTAGAATAGGTCAATTCTAAGTCCATGCACTTTTGGGTGCAAATACGAGGGTGTGCTGTAGGTTCAAATCAACTTTCAAGTTTTTTATGCTGACTCCATGCCTAATGGATGCTTCTAGGCCACTAATTTTCCATCTGGCAGACAAATGACCCCATTAAGTCACTGAAGTTTTATCTAAAATACCCCCCATGCTATTCTGACAACCCACAACCCCATTTATGGACTTATTTCAAAAAATTTAGGTTGGGGTTTTATTTACATCAGGACATGTGAACCCAATTACATGTTATATGTCACATGTTTCCCACTTCTCAAACCTGACAATTTTCCTTTGTGTTGGGTTTTTGGGTCCTTCATACATCAAAACATGTCAACCCAATTACATGTTCCATGTCACATGTTTTCTGCCATCGAACCCAACTTTCCTTATTTAGGGTTTCTCAATATGCAAAATATCGAGTCAGTTCCACCATTTGTCTCAGGTTTTCAAGACTTGCTTACATCGAAACATCACAACCCAAATGCATGGTTTGTGCTATGTGCATCCCAATTTTGAAACCTGATTTCTTCCTTTGTGTTGGGTTTTCAGAGGTCAGCGACATTGAAGGTCAATATGTCTCATGTCGACTATTTCCTGATTTCTGAAAGGCGCTCCTCCCTTGTGTTGGAATTTGTAAAGTTATCAACAAACATAGCTTCCTAACAGTGTTTTGGGTTTCTCATGGTGTGAATCAAGGTCAAAGTTCTGACAGTGTTTTCAATGTGGTGGGTTTCTAGATATGTTTGACGTGGTCATAGACTCAACATGGGAAATTCTGGTAGCTCAACCACATGTATTTATTGAAGTATGACACCCTTGGCTTCTCTGGCAAGAAAAAGGACATGGAGAATGATCTTGGTAGTGTGCCATGCCGATTTTTAGACATTCCATGCATGATGTTGGTGGTTTAAGGAAGAAATTCAAGTTTCCCCCTCCTTTCCCTCCTCTCTCTCTCTCTCTCCCATTTTCTATAAATTGTAAAATGATGCCCATTTTTAAAGGTTGGACCCTCTTGGAATATAAGGGAACCATATCAAGTGTTGCACAAGTGTTCTTGAGTTGCAGGCCTCAGATTTGGATCTTGTAATGGGTTTATGCCTTCTCCCTTCATTGTAATGATCTATGCATCATCCTAAGTAATATAATTCTTGTTTTATGGCTATTATCTACCCTAGCTTGTGTTCTATTGTGTTTTCTTAAATTTTTATGCATTTGCAGGTATGTTGTGTATTTCCTTTTAATTTACAGGGTTTATTTTAGTTGTGCATTGTGTGATAATGAAATTTTAAATGTTTCTCTGGACCATGGCCATCATGTCTGCCCTCTCCTCCTTCATTTTCCCTCAGTTGAGAGCGTATTTCCCCTTGTTCTTGGTGCTATCACCTCTCTTTACCTTAGGATTTCCATCTTTATGCATTTACCTCTCTCCTTGGTCCATGTGGATGTTAGATTAGGATTAGGTAGTTGTACTTCTAGTTGTAGTAGTAGTTTGGCTTTAGGAATAAGTAAAGGAAACAACATTCTCTGGAGATTCGTCCCACTTACAGGGTCCCACACTTAGAGACAAATCCATGTTACATAAGAGTTATGTTGTTAGGAAACTATACATAGAAAGGGTACTAACTTTTGGTGATAACAATAACCCCAGTGGTGCTTTACATATGTGAGGCTTGAGCTAGTAGAATTTCAAACTCAAGGTGGAAATAATTTGAGAGAATTATGAAAAACATGATTACTAGCAAGTTTAAATTAAAGATATCAGTCCCATATGAGATTCTTCTAGGAGAAGGGGGTGATATACCTCTAGAAGCTATTGCTATGGTTCATCTTGTAACATATTTAAAAAGGGCTGAGCAAATGGATGGTAGTAGATGGTCTAAGGTAGTCCTCAACAAATTTTCAGAGAAAATAAAGAAGTCATAGATGAATCAAAACAACAAATGGATTTAAAAATGGAACATTTACTTGAATTCATGTCCCAATAATAACCAAGAGATAAAGACTTTTGTTATAGATAAAACCCGCTAAGTTATGTGGGGAAATCCATTAGGGAGAAAGAAGATGTACTATTTGGAGGAATTTAACTCTATGTGTGATCATCAACAAAGGGATTTCATAGGGGATAATATCTCATGGAAAGAAAAGACCTTCATATCTCAATTGAGGACTACTTCACATCATTTTCTATGTGAAATAAACTGATGGAAAAGATCTAAATAGGTATGGGAAGAGAGAGTTTGTGTCTTCTGCATGCCTGGTGTAGTGGAGTTAGAGAAACATTTCATGTTGGAGTGCAATGCTTATAATAACACTAGGGCCTATATTGTTAGTATGGTGGTTGTTGCATCCTTACAAGATATTTTCAGCAAGAATATGGTAGAAAAAATAGGGGAGCTGATTATGAAACTCACGAGCAGGAGATTTGAATGCCAGAAAGATATTTAACAAGATTTGTTATCCCATAGGCTATTTTTGGTAGCCTCGTGGATGTTAAAAGTTATTCTTCTTATTTTTCTTCTACAAAAGTGGTTGTCTCATGATTTTAGATTTTTCCTAAAATTAAATTACAAATTTAATTTAATTAATGTGCACTAAAGATTTGGCAAAATGAAAATTTACTATTTATTTGCAGGTGTTGAAAATTCTTAACCTCTTGCAACAAGTTAATTTAGGAATTTTTTTTTTTACAGTTTTATTATTATAAAAAATTTGTATAAGACCCTCAAATTTTAAGTATAGGAGTAATAGAACCCTTCATGGGATGATTCTCTTATTATCTTGCAAAGGTAAGAATGTTATACCTTCCATCGTAAAACATGAATAAAGTATATCTTAAAATTATTGCAACCTTAAAGTTAGGTGGAGCTAATGTAGTATTTTGTTGACATTGAATAATTGTTTGTATTGTGTGGATTGAAAGTATTTTTTTTCATTCCTTTATAGTTCAAGATTTTCTTCTTCTTTTGTGATGTAGGCGTTGTATTTTATCCTCATGTATCAGTAAAACATAAAAAATTAGACTAAATGTTACAATTTATTATAATTTCTCTATCCATTTTTTGAGGGGGGGTTGGGGGATAATTTATATTTAAATAAAGAAATAAAAAATAATGCCTACAATTTTTATGACTGAACGTAATGTATAGAGTTAACAAAAAATTTAATTTGTTAGTTTTTTTCACATTACACAAGAAATTTTGTAGAGGTTCTTTTTACATAAGTACATAGAGGAACTTGGGGGAGTTACAAACATGCGACCTTAAATGTGACTTGGAATGAAAGGGATTACAAAAATAATGAACTAAACTACTATCAAACAAAGGCTTCATAATGAAAGGCTATACACAAAAGCTATAACAGAACATGAGATCACACAAACCTTTGGTTATGAACAATAAAAAGATCAATGTCTTGAGCCATTTTATGTGTCTATATTGAAGATTGTGAAGGCCCTTTTTTCTTTGATCGTATAGAACATCTATGAATTATGTATGAGGGACTTGTGAAAGTGCATAAATTATTTGGGAATGTATTGTTGGGAGTTGTAGGTATGAATTGCAATTGAGGGGGTTTTAAAATATTGAAATTAAAATAATATATATTATGTTGTGAAGTTAAAATAAGGATATTTAATAAAAATAAATATGATTGGAGATTTAGAAATTATTAATGATTTTTGTTTGTCATAATTTTCCATTAGAGAACAAAGTAGTCATAATTAGTAAATTTGAGTGTTTGGTTTGGAGGTATTTTTTTTCTTTCCTTTGTAGTTCTTCTTCTTATTTTTTGTGTGTAAGAGGGACTTGATAAGTTGCATAAATTATTTAGAATGTATTGTTAAGAGATTATAGACATGCCACCTTGAAACCCAATATCATGTTGGGACTTACAACCCAACAATTTTAAAATATTAGAAACAAAATACTATATATCATGAAATGAATATAAAATACTCTAAATGATATGTTTAGAATTGATATATAATAAAATAATTAATTTTACTATAGAGTAAAGTGAAGTTAGTAATGGTTTTTATTTTTTTTATAATTTTTAGTTGGAAAAAAAACCAACCCTTAATAGTCTTGGAATGTTTGGTCTCCTTTAACTTAATGTTAATGTTTTACCATAGCTAGAAGATGTGTTGGTTTATCTTTAATTTGGATTGCGACTTGAAACTAACGCACAATCAAATATTATAAAATCTGCTCCAACATTTAGATTTGCTAGTTATAGATACTCAAATTTGGAAATCTATCCTTTGACGATGATACTCTTGACATTGCACACTTGCATGTACAAATAAACTCTCCTCACTCTTACTTAGCACACCCTGATCAATATATGATTACTTGCTTATATTTGCACACCCCTATGTTTTCATTTTATGAGGTTTAACAACATAAAACACATCTAGAAACATTTATCCTCTGACCCATAAATTCAAAATTATATTTTCTCCCTCTAGTCCAAAAATGTTAGTTTCGATTGGGATGTAGATCTATGTCCTAACCCTATCATACGGTTTTGGACCAACACATTATGTAATCAAATTTTCAATTCCAACGTCTTCATATGGACTAATATTCCCCCTTAGTGATCCTTTCATGACATTGTAACCTTCAGAAGCATATGTAAATAAGTAAATCATACCTCATTTGATAACCTAGCACTTTGAGAACCCCTCATGTAAAAGCAAGCACAAAAGAAACTCCAAGATATCAAAATGTGAAATAACTCATGCAAACCCATTAGGGAAGAAATCTCTACAGGTCTAAAGTCTACTTCTAGGTTTAGGATTCTCAATCTTCTCTCTATAAACAAGCAAAGTGACCCTTCCCAAGTATTTGAGCAAGTGTGAGACTAAAGTTGAAGCAATGTGAAAACATGATTTTCAAGTTATGATTGTACTATGGTAGATATCACATCCTAGGATAATGACGTGTAATTTGATCTCTCCTTAGAGTAGTGATGATGTCATCAGTGCATAGGGGTGCCCACTACCCATCTAAATTTGTTTTGCATGAATTCCTTGAACTACAAGGGTTGTAAGGCTTGAGAAGAGTTTACAAAACTATTATAAAGGTGAGAAAAGAAGACTGAAAAAAATGAAACTCATTTCCAGGAAGGTAAATCACTTATGAAGTTGTAAACCTAGATTCTAGGTAGGTCCTAGATCGTATAGAAGGTTCAACACCGTACAAACACCTTAGACCTAGTTGTATGGTTTTGACCAGTGTAGTTTTAGGTTAATATTTCTATAATGAAGCATTTTCAATCCCAAATCAACTTGTTCGTGCATTCAAATCACCTAGATTCTCCCAGATCCACAGAAAATCAACTAAGTGTAATTATACTTTGTGTTTTTGATAGTTTCTAGGTCAATAGTCACTTTGTAAAGTGTTATTCTGATTTATGTAATTAATATTGGAAGTTAATTAAATCAGAATATCCACATGTTGCATTATTTCACCCTCTTTATGTATGTTAATTAGAAATAACATTAAATATTATTAGGGAAGAAATAAGAATTCACAAAAAAGTGAAATCACTTGGTGAACCCAATTTCTAATTGAACATTGTAGCCCTAACCCTAGTGGCCTTAGGCTTTTTATGACATTCAAATTTGATTTATTGGCATGAATGGCTTATCATGTTGGTCCCTTTACATATGCATCTACTAAGCTCTCTAACCCTTGCTCTATCCTTGACTTATATGATGATATAGATGATTTTGCTATGGTTTATCAATTTAGACATGATGACACATATGAGGATGATGTTTATGAGCCATAATGTTATGTTGCTAATATTTTTTCTAATGTTATTCTTACTCTTCACATTGAACCTATCCAAAGTAACGATTCTAATACTAATTTTGAAAATAATACACAAGACCTTATTGAAGATGAGGAACAACATTTATAACACTTATTACACAAAAAATACTAGACCAAATTTATATTCTTCTATATTTTGTAAGAGATCAAATCAAGCATGCTCCTCTAGAGACATCTACTATACCTACATCTGTTGTGCCTACCTCTTTTGGAGTACCTAATATCCCTCTGTAAAATGTCTCTATCTA
The DNA here is from genome assembly GCA_019776745.2 of Taxus chinensis. Lineage (NCBI taxonomy): Eukaryota > Viridiplantae > Streptophyta > Pinopsida > Cupressales > Taxaceae > Taxus > Taxus chinensis. The sequence continues at coordinate 305,154,893 of CM034154.1, forward strand.
TTTTTGCTACTACATCTCCCATTTATCACCGTAATGGATCACATGCATCTTTATCTAGTATACATACTCTTGAGTCCCTTGTTCATTCTTTAAAAGCATAAATTTTACAATTGCAACCAGGTGACTCTCATATTTATAATATTATGGACTCTTAAAAGTTATTGCATAAACCACTCACACCTGAAGTTGTTTCATACACTTTGACTATTGGTTTTGTTTCACCTAAGCTTCCTATATATAATGGAAAGGGTGATCCCCAAGAGCATATTAGATCATTTCCTGTTGCTTGCTTTGATTATGCATCTCATGATGTGTTGCTTACTAAACTATTCCCTAGGAGTGTGTTGTCCAAAAATGCACCCCATGTAAATTTAAACAACTCATCTAAGTTGGGACTTAGATAGACACTTTTTTCTCAGAAAAGTCACAAAACATGTTAGTCTTTCATGGGAATGCGTGAATGTAATGTTCCACAGGTTCTCATAACCCACCAAACAAAGGAATTATAGATCAATACTTAGGTGATTTTTTTATGGAGTTGGTGCTTCATAGAGGATGAGGTTAGATATTATACCATCGCAGAATTAAGGAAGTCAATCTTCCATGAACATCAAGTCATTATTTCATGGGTTGAAGGCAAGGTTAGAGCAATGTGGGATTTACACACCCGCAAAAAAGTTAGAAAATTGGTTAAGGACAAGATCCACAGAGCGAAGGGGTGGGAAAGCTTAGTGTTTCACGACATAGAAAATATAATGTCACATAGACTCAGAAAATACAAGATTCCATGGAGTTGGTTAATTCTGTGAGAAAAAGGTTATAATCCGCTAAGGTTGGAAGCCATGACATAAGAACTATGTGCTCCATGGATTCTCAAAGTGTAGTGTTCTATGGATTTCAAATGTCATGTAATAAAGAGACATTGTCATAGGGCTATAAAGTGTAAGGTGAAGATGTAAATTTGGCTCGAACGTAAAAAATAAAATAATAATAAAACTTCTTATTATATTTCATACAAAGAGACTATACAATTAAATAGATGTGAGTACTCCTATTTAAACTAGGAGATAGTTACAACAATTCACCCAAAATTACTCTCACAACAAACTATCTACGTGAGTTGTTTTAACAACTCAACAAATAAAAATAATGTACGCACTAATAAAATATATTTCCTAAAATTGCCCCCCTTACTGCGAAAATGGGGAAAACCTGCCTTTGTACTTGCACCTGCTCATGATCTGGTGACTTACATAGGATGATCACAAACCCAACATATGGTTTTCAAACCATTGACAATAAAATGAAAATGGTAGTTTTACATTTAGAGTACCACAAACCACAAGGTGATGGTTTACCAATAACCAAGAATGGTGGTTTTGTAATTGGTTTACCACAAACCACAAATGAAGGTTTTCAAGTGGTTTACCTACAACCACATCATGATGTGCCAAGTAATATTATCAGCCCTCATCACATTCATTGCAAAGAATAACATAGGAAAATATTCTTAATTCTTCTACTGATACACAAAAACTAAAAATTGGAAATAGAAAATTGGATCATGTCCCCCCCCCCCTCAATGTGATATTCCACTTATTCACACTACATAAGAACACTGAAAAATACAACAGAAGCACACTGAAAATAAATACTCACACCACATAATTGTCACCACAGAAAAATGCAGCCCCATCGTTGGTGATTGACGATAGGTTGCTAAATGACCTCCTACCTCCGATGCCTCCATCCTCCAGTTTCATGCTTTTAATTCAACAACTTTGGCTTTTGAGGATCAATGGTTGTCAGGATGTCGGGTAACACTAAAAATGCATCCGTAAGACAATTTTTTTTTATTTTTTGAAACTTTAATGTGATTGAAAAAAGATTGTATGGTTTAACAAACCATACGACAAAAAAATGGCAACTACAATATGACAATGAATCTAACAATTCCAAAGTGTTTCTGACACAATGACTCATGAGATGATATCTCAATACAAGATGGGAGACACTATGATTGGTACGTGAACATTGACAAGAAACCTTTGAATTTATGATACACCAATTGGGAAAAAAATTGAACTAAATACTATAATACCTAGTCTATCAACAATAAACCGTATATCACCTAAGAAAAAATAATGCCCAAAACTATATACCTTTATATTGACAAATGTTTTGATGACCAATACTGACTCAGACTAAAACATTAGACCCAAATAAACTTATACAAAAAATGAAGAAGACATATATAACTCAAATATAGGAATAAAACCAATATTTACTATATAAAATACCTATATCCCAACAAAGGTTGATGAATGCATGGTTATTTAGTGAAATAGGACCACAAAAAAATAATTGAGATCACATTCAATCTCGGTTAGAAGATTATGTGGAATAACTCCATGCTAGCCGGAAAGTATATGACACATTGCCAAGGGAGCTTGTGGATTTAATTTGACCGGTGCATGATGACACAAGTGATAATATTATGGACTTCCACACATGATTTCCAACCCCACAACTCATGCGTACTTGATTTAACACCGTTTTCTCATAGTAGTCTACACGTAAACCTATGCATAGGGATTTCAAATTGCTATTGGATTGATAATTGTAAAAAAATCAGGTTATGTGGCATTTAAAAAAACCAAACAAACCTGTGACTACAATTGATCATACACATATGTGTTAGATCTGTGTTGAATAAGGACTATAATGCACTTATCAATATGCTCATATTGCCAAGAAAAATGAGATACAATTAGAGGACACTTATCAGCGAGTCAAGGAGAGGTGATCATCTATTGCGACCTATTTTTTTTCCAAGCTCGACAGTGGATTTCTTGGATCCAAGTTGCTTCGATCCATCCACTCGAAGCCTTAATTCATCACCCTATGCAAGAGAAATTCACAGATGGAAATTAGAGCTAAGAAAAATTGACACAAGATTAAATGATATCTCTTAATGATAATAATGTATAAACTATTCTAAAAACAATAATTTCACATCCACATGGGAGAAGATAGATATGCCAACCCCACACAAATATGCTACACATCCATCATGGAAAGGAACTAACCTCACTTCGATACAAAATGTAAATTTGGTTCAGACACAACAAATAAAATAATCACATAACTTCTTATTATTTTTCATATAGAGAGACTATACAATTAAATTGGTAGGATTACTCCTTTAAACTAGGATATAGTTACAAAAATTCACCCAAATTAACTCTCACAACAAAATATCTACGTGATTTGTTTTAACAACTCAACAAATAAAAATAATGTATACACAAATAAAATATATTTTCTAACAACAGAAATAGAACATTATGATATGTAGAGAAAGAAAGAAAGTGTGAAGTAAATGCCGTAAAAGTTCAAAACTAGACAGAGGCCATAGAACATGAAAAGCTAATAAATGGAAGGAAAATTCTATGGATCAAAGCAGAATCATCTAAAAGTCCTGCCTATTTTGAACTACATGCTAAACCACCTCAATGACTAGACTTCAATGAAGTATGGGCATCGTCCTCCTACATTGGCGATATAATGATATGTAATTAGAGCAATGTTGGGCACCTCTTCTCTCCTTCCCTATTCTTCTCTCTCCTATGTTATATAAAAGGACTACTTAATCTCATTATTCAACATCCCTCTTTTGATTGTAACGACACCATGCCAAAATGGTGGTTGACTTCCCACGAGTTTTATACCTTGTATTTGAGCATCTGTGGTGCGTCCAATGCCTTCTGAGTATTTTTATTGGTTTGTGTATCTCCCAACAATAAGTTAATGAAGATTGTGGCTTGTTTTTTCCCTTCTCCTTATATATTTGTCTTCTTGCCTCTCCTTTCATGAATTTTATGTTGTGTATGGATTCTACCCATCGATTCTTCATTTCTATGTGTTGTTATCATATAGAATGGAAGGATTGATACATGATTAGTTTGTAACATGTATATGCTCTCTCCTCTATATGTTTCATTATTTTCTTACCTTCATGGAGAGTGATCACACCTTTTGTTATGTCAATATCACCTCTATTTTATCTTAGTTTGTTTATGATTTCCTCTCTCCCTTTGTCTCTCAACATTGGTGACTTGGATGTGTTAGAATGGGCTTCACTTAGAGGTAGTTTCAGTGATAGTTTAAATAGGAAGAGGAAACAAGATTCTCTGGAGGTTTTTTTTCAAGGAGAAAGGTCCCACACCTTAGAGACATTCCTAGGTTAGCCAAAAGTATTGATCTTTCATGATCAAATCCAAGCGTTCTAGTTTTGATCATTAATAGTTTTGGCATTCCTAGTAGAAAGAAGAATTAAGATCTTTACAACATTTCATCACCAATATTGATGTGCTATTGATAGTATCATTCCTTTAGAGGAATTTATCAACACATCTAATGGCTCCATTGCTTTGAAAAACACATTTTCTCAATCAACGAAACACTTTCCATTATTTTAGTTTCTCTTTTCTATGAGGCTATGAAATCATGTCTTCATTTTCTCACTGGAACCCTCATTTGTAGTAATAATATCAATAAAATCCAATTCCAAGATTTCAAAGCACACTCCCAAATAAGCTTTATGAGCCAAATCAACATGCATATTCTTATGAACCAAACCCTACAGATCAAAATGGTTATCCAAATAATATTGTTACTATTCAAGAAGAAGGATATAAAAATTTTGGAGGCCATTTCACACCTAAAGATGATTTTCAAAGGAGAGTTCAACATATGGAGGATATCATGTAAGAAATCAAGGGGAAATTTCAAATCATGCAAGCTAAAAAACTTGGTTCTAGGCAGCCCTGTCTGTTGGGAGGTCCTAAACCTAGTTGGTTTAGTCATTGAAAAAGGCTAGAGGTAATGAGTGAATATTTTGATCAAATAGTTAAGTTTATTACATATTTACAAGCATCAGAGGCTACTAATCCCAATTGTGAATAACCTTGTCATTGGGGTATTCATTCACTATCACCATGTGGATATATGATACCTCTTTATTGACCTGAACCATTTAGGCCCAAGATTCAAGTACCTATCTTTCTCAAAGATTCTCCTTCTACCACCTCTCCTACACAAGAAAATAATGCACCTTCCCATCATTTCAACCATTGTAAAATTATCTAAAAGATAAATGCCCCCTCCTCTCACATTCCTAAACCCATTTTGAGATGAAACTAATCAGAAAATCAGTTTGGGAAGACAACAAAGTAGACATGATATCATGCAAAAATTGAAGGATTGGTGTTCAAAGTTTAAAGCTAAACAAGTGATAGATCAAGAGGATAACAACCCACCAATTCATTTTTCATCAAAGTCAGTTGAGAATAATTTGGTAGGGATCAAGAAAGAGGTTGAATTTGAAGAGCAGCATGAGGATAAATCAAAATTAGAAGTTATTAATTTGTCTTTCAAAGAATCAGAAACAAATGAGGAAAAATCAGATTTAGAAGCCTTTGATATAGAGGAGATTATAAAGAGTTTATTAATCTCTTTTGGTGTTGGAAATTTAGACCTCTTATTATCTTCATCATGGTAGAACTAGGGGTTTTAGAGTATGCAAAAGGTGAAACTAGATCTATTGTTGAACCTAAATTTCATGATGAAGTTGAAGATATTTTTGAAATGTTAGGATTCTTGTTTGGGGATGGGGAAGAAGGAAATGATAATCCAAGAATGGAAACATAGTTTTTAACACAAGAAGAAGTAGAAAAAAGTTTAGATCAGTTTGCAAAAATCCAGTATGAAGAGGAAAGTATCTCTGATAGCTTCATTTATAGGGTTACATGTAAAGAAGATGGGAAAACTCAAATGATTAATCAACCATCTAGAAGAAACACTTTCCCAATCAAGTATCTAGCTGATTTAGAGTCACAAAAGGAGTTGTAACTAGTCATACCCAATTTGGATCATGAGGAAGATTACCAAAGCACCAAGGATCAGCTCAAAAACCTCTCAAATCTAAATGTAAATCTAGATGAATAGGTATTCATTTTGTTTCTAGCTCATTCCTTGTATAACATGGAAGTCCAAGAAATGTTTTCATTTCCACCATGTGATTTAGTTGCAAGAATGATCATATGGCTGTATTTTGTAAGAAAGGGAAACTAATTTTCCCAACTCTTATTAGGATTTGTTTAGATTCCTTTCTTTTTGGTTAGAGTAGGAGTAGTTTAGATCTACTTATTGTAAAACAAGTGTTTGTGCACACTCTTCATGTTTCCACTTGGGACATGTATGATCTTCATCTTTGTATATAAGTTTTGGAAATACATTATAGTCATACACAAACCATTTCAATTTCATCCCTTCATGGTAGAAAATAAAAAAAAATTGGAACATTTTCCAAGCTTTATTCAAATCTATAAAAGCTCAAATTAAAATCGGTATTAAGTTCATGCATTTTTAGGGGGTAGTTTCAAAAGGCTGAGATCAATTTTCAAGGGTATATACTTGACTCCATGCCTAATATATACTTCAAGGCTATTGATCTTCATCATCAAATAGGTATATTTCCCTTGGAGGACACCAAAATATTTTCCAAAATTGCACCCCCATGTGATTTTGAAAAACTCATCTAAGTTGGGACTTAGACACTTTTTTCACAGGAAATATACGAAACACTAGGTTAGTATTATGTGGGAATGCATGAATGTAGTGTTCCATGAGTTTTCTTAACCCGTCAAACAAATAAATTATAGCTCAAGACTTTTGTAGATTTTTATGGAGTTAGTGCTTCACAGAGGTTCGAGTTAGATATTAGACCGTCATAACATTGAGGAAGTCAATCTTCCATAGACATCAAATTAGTCTTTTATGGGTTGAAGACAAGGTTAGAGCACCACAAGATTTACACGCCCTTGAAAAAGGTCGAAAATTGGCTAAGGAGAGGCTTCACAGGGGGAAGGAGTGGGAAATATTAGTACTTTATTACATGGAAAATATAATGTCACGTAGAATAAAAAATACAAGATTCCATGGAATTAGTCAATTATGTGAGAAAAAGGTTATGATCCGCTAAGTTCATAAGGTGCGAAACAAGAAGTATGTATTTCACAGGTTCTCAAAGTGTAGTGTTTCATGAATTTAAAATGCAATGTAACAAAGAGACATTGTCGTAGGGCTATAATATGCAAGGGAAAAAATAGAACATTGCGACATGCATAGAAAGAAAGGAAGTACAGAGTGAAGGCCACAACAATCCAAAATCAAACAAAGGACGTGGAGCATGAAAAAATACTAAATAAAAGGAAAAATCCATAGATCAAAGTAGAATCATCTAAAATCTATGAAGCATAGAAAGCTATAGCTATTTTGAACCAAATGCTTAACCACATCAATGACCAAATTTTAATGAAGGATGGGTGTCATCCTCTTACACTTGTAGTATTTGTTTTACCCAAAGTAGAGCTATAGGTGCTAACACCTCATCCAGACAAGACTAGAAGCTCACCCGTAATGCATGCAACCACCAATTCTTTCCTTTGCCTTGCTTATAAGGATATTAGCATGCATTTTCATCATATTCATGGTCAAATCATCCATTCATGCAGATATAATCATCATAATCATGACAGTGCAGAAACACATATAATAAGGAAACTCAATCAACATAAATAATGATTAATACGATCTAGAATCCCATAGTTCCATACTTAGACATAGTCAATTTAACAACCCAAACAGAGATATCCATTTTAAACCATAATAAATTACATGACAGAGAATATGAATATAATATACTCAGTACATCCATGCGTTGGACCATACGTGCTTTGACAAACTCAAAACATACTTGCAAGAAGAACTATGGAACCATACTAGAACTTCCTATTCACACTTACACATGCTTTGTGAACTAGCACTCTAACAAAGATGCACTACCTATATTTATACTTGGCAGGGACTTTCCCTTCATCGCCTTCACGCACTTTCCTAATAATAGGCATGCTTAAAATAACCTGCATGCTTTTTCCATCTTGTCCTAATAATAAACCAAGCTAAATATACAAAATTCTTTAATCCTATTATAATAATTCTCCATGCATGTCCTCTATTATTTTCTCCACATGTTATTTTACCAATTATAGCCTTTTCTTGGAAGGCAAGTCATCTTGCTTTTGTCTATTTCTAGATCTTTACTTGATCCATAAATTGCTTAGATTCTAACAATAAATAGATCACTATGCTCATGAAAAATGAATAAAATATATCGAGTTCTTTATTAACCAAGATAATGTGCAATAACAACAGACAAATATTCTGTAAATTGAGAAAAGAGAGACAAAAGGAGACAAGATTCATCCTACAGAAACCCAATGTGGGAAAAACTCTAGTGGGTGATCAATTTTTCTCCCCTTCTCTATGTAATTCTCCAATAATAAAATTCATTATCAATAATTGGCCTTCAAGAAGAATTAACACTCCTTCTAATTGTATCTACTTGCTCACAATATCTCAACAAATGAATAACTCTTCCTTAAATGAACAAACAAGAAAGAATTCTAACTTCTCTAACTTTTCTCACAATAGAATTCACCCAAAATCACTTATTGGAATCCTTCTACAAGCTTGTATCTATATTTTCTCAGCTTAGGGATACGTGGAAAGGTGAAATGAATTGATTGGAAAGCTCAAACATGTTCAACTATTGAGATCCCAAATTTTAGAATAGTATCACACATGACTGCCGCTCTATGTAGATTGACGCTTATGTAACCGCCACTCTACATAGAGTGGCGATTACATAACCGCCAGGGAAGTTACATGACCGACACTGAGAAATCCTTGAAATAGAACAATAATGGCCTAGAAAATCATTCAAAGGTATCTAGATCATCCCCAATCTGACAGGACCATCTTGTGAAGAAAAAATAAGCTAAGAATATGTAGATCAAGTATCAAATATAGAGGATACATAGAATTGGTCATTTCCTGATCCATTTTTAGATCATACCTCCCTAATTTGAGGCTTTTAAGTCCTTAAAAGCTTCAAGGAATGATGATGTGAGGAAATATCTTCCCCACATCTTCTCTGGAATACCACTTGGATTTGGTAGGAAACTAACCTTTCAACCCAATCAACCACCTGTCTAGCACTCTTCTCTATGTTGTCCTTTCTTTTTGCTATAAAACCACATCTTCTTCTAATTTTAGCTGATTTTCTGGAGCAAGATACTTAATAGACGGAAGTAATACTCCATTATTCAACATGGACGGCTCAAAAAGACGTAAGTTTTCAATATTCACAACTGAATAAATCTTCGTATAAAGAGGAAAATCCAAGAGAAATACATTCTTACCCACTTGTTCCAGAATTTCAAATGGGACATATCAAAGAGGCTTGAGTTTCTTAGCTTTTCTTTATAGCCTATCTTGGCTCAAATACAACCATACCTTGTCTCAACCAAGGAAGGAATACTTAGTCCTATTCTGATCATGTCATGCTTTGTACTTAGGCTATGACTCTGTCAACCTCTTCTATACCTAAAGGTGTATCTGTTGAATTTTCTCAATAAAATTCTCATCCTTTTGGACCTCTAGTTACACTTTCCTGTTGTATCTACATGGTAATATTAAAACAACATCAAAATCACTCTTAGGAAAATAACCAAAACATGTTTCAAAAGGATTTTTACTAGTCAAAGTATGAACTACCCTATTATAAGAATGATGGATATACACTAATTTCTCATCCTGAGTCCTCGGATGTTTCCTGTTGTACCCTCTCAAGAGCTCGACCAAGGTACGATTCACCACCTTTGTTTACCGATCTATCTATGGATGAAAGGCTGTAGACCTCTCTATATTTGTATCCATATTTTCCCACAAAGTAGACCAAAACTTCCCGACAAACTATGAGTCCCTGTCTAACACAATGGAACTAGGCAAACCAAAGTAAACCCACACATTAGCAAAAAATAATTCAGCTGTTGCACTAGCCTTAATGGTATTTTTGCAAGGAATAAGAATACACATTTATGCTAAATCGATCCACAATTACAAATATATAATCATGACCTTTTTTGGAGGTATGAAAACCACCCAAAAAATCCTTGGAGATACTTCCCATGGTCGGGAAGGAACTGGAAACGACATATATAACCCCAATTTCTATTTATTAGGCTTGTTTTTACTACATAAACCACAACCCTTGATGAATTTAAAACCTTAGCTTGCATGTTTGGCCAATACACATACCTTTGTAAGTATGCTATAGTCTTGGTCACACCAAAGTGACCAGCTACATAGTCACTGACATCAATTTCCACTTCAAACGACAGCTATAAGTTAGGTAAGGCCAAAACTAGAGCATGACTAATTTTATATTCAAATGACTCAAAAGCAATTTTTTGTTCCTTACCCCAATCAAATGTTTTACCCCCTACTATCACTGAATGTAGTGGTGCTGCTACGAAAAAGAAGTTTTTAATGAACTTCCGTAAATACTTAATTCCTCCCACAAAACTTCTGGTCTCTGTTAAACATTATGGTGTAGGTCAATTCTAAATGGCCTCTATCTTTTCTAGATTAATCATTAGCTATCCATCTCCAATCACATGTCCCAAAAAGATAAGTGACTGTTGTGAATGCTCACACTTCTTTTCATTCAAACAAGTCAGTTATCCTTAAGAACTTGCAAAACTTGATGCAAGTGATCAGTATGCTCCTCAAAATTTATGCTAAAAACTAAAATGTCATCCAAGTACATAATAATAAAGGAATCAACAAATGGCCTGCTTACCTCATTCATCAACCTCGTGAAGGTAGGTGGTACATTGCATAGCCCAAACAGTAATACCAACCATTCATATAACCCTTGCCTAGTCTTGAACACTGTCTTCTAGATGTCCTCTTCTTTAATCCACACTTGATGATGCCCAAAATTCAAATCAAGCTTAATAAAATATTTAGAATGTTGTAAATTATATAATAAATCATCAATACAAGAAAGAGGGTATCTATTCTTGATGTTTATTTTATTTAAAGATCTATGGTCAACACACATTCTCCATAAACCATCTTTCTTAGGTACTAAAACAATAGAAAAACCACATGGAGAAGTGCTAGGATGGATTATACCTTGTTCAATCAAAGAATGCAACTGTTATTTTACCTCATTAGCATATTTCAAAGATTGTCTATATAATCCCAAGTTTGGAAGTGGAATATCAAGTACCAAGTGGATATTGTGCTCAATTTCCTTGACTAGGGGAAGCTCTATAGGTTTTTGAAAGACCTCTCTAAATTGATGAACCAAGTATGCTATTTGTGTCTTCTCTTTATTAGAAAACATGTTACAAGTGGTTTTACATGTAATAATCTCATCATCTGGCATATCCCTCAACTAAAGTAATGAAAATTTACAACTATCGTTAATAAGCTTATGGGATTCGCTGACACTTACCAAAGATACATTCGGATCTCTTAAATAGGCTAAAATGACGTAGCTCTTACCATCCTTTACCAAGCAATACTGGTTCAATCTCCTTACAAAGATAACATCCTTGATATACAAATATGGAATGCTAAATACTACACCACACACATAAAGGGGAACAACATCCATAGTAACTTCATCAATAATTTTTTTGTCAATACCAAAAGTGATCTTACACTGCTTAGTAACCTTGATGTCTACACATTTATTTACCCAACCCAAAGAATACTGACTTGGGTGATTGTAAGTTTCCAACTTTAGCCTATCCACCAACTCTTTACTAATCAAATTAGTTTGAGAAGATGTATCAAAAAGGGAATCCACCTTAGTTTTCTTCACTTTAATTTTTAACTGAAAAATATTTGTTAGTTCATTTTCTTGAACAAAACTATTACTACCCAACCATACCTCTCTACGCACAGAGGCACAACACATAGTCTCATCCACCTTTTCACTGCAAAATACTTTCTCTCCCTAGAGGGTAGCCATGGAATTCTTATTTTTCTTGTTTTTGAAGGGATGTAATTCCAGGTGGAGATTCCAACATTTTCCCTCGGAATGAGTGTCAACATCACAATGCCCACATTGAATTTTTGTATCCTTTTTAGAAACAAAAGTAGCATTTTTCTTACCCTCTCCTTTTCCTTTATCCTTCTACTTGGTGTCACCTTGTTTATTCGAAGCATGCTGAGAGGTAGATGAACTCTTTTTCTTATCCATATCTAAGTAGTGAGCTTGTGTACAAGCTTAATCTACATCTTACATCTTGGCCAAGAGAATGGGTATCCTTAAGTGGCTATGGAGTCCACCAATATACTTCATCACTAGGTCCTGATGTACTACATCTTTTCCCATCTGAATAGATTTATTTCAGAACTCACTGGTATACTCCTACAAATTTTGGCCTTGTTTCTATATGAGATACTACTAATACATGGACCTCTCTTCCTCATAATAAATAGGATAAAACTAATTTTTTATTAGATTCTTAAAAAAATCCCACTTAGTAATTGGAGGAAGCTTCTTAACAAATAACGTATGAACATAACTTTCAAACCAAGTTAAAACATATTTTCAATTTTAAATAAGAAAAGGAAATCTACTAACTTTCATTACTTTGATGCAAACTGAAATATACCTCCAATTGAGCTAGTCAATGGTCTAGCTTCTCAACATTCACTTCTCCATCATAAGGCTAAATTTCTATCTTGGCCTTTTCTTTGAATGGAGGAGGTGTGGGAATGGCATGGGATGAATCTTCTTCATGAACCTCTTCTTCAAGGTCTTCTGGTGTCTCATTTGGAACACAAAGTTCTCCATTAATAGTCCCATGATGGACTCCAATTTCCTGATGGACAAAGAAATACTACCCACATTTCTGGACAGACTTGCCACATTTTCTTCCAACTTATAGAAACACTCTTTACCGCTATAATATACATCTTCTCTGTGAGTCATCACCCAAATTCATTGCTTCCACTTTCTTGTAGAAATCTTTGATTCAAAAGGAATAAGGCTACCTTCACCGCTTTCTTTTTCCTTTTAGGTAAGGAGCATCTAACTACAATCTCAACACAAGTTAACCACACAAAAATAGAAACCTTAACTGCTTTGATACCAATCTAATCCATCAATTGCTTAGATTCTAACAATAAACAAATCACTATGCTCATGAAAAATGAATGAAATATATCAAGTTCTTTATTAACCATGATAATGTGCAATAACAACACACAACTATTCTGAAAACTGAGAAAAGAGAGACAAACATAGACAAGATTTTTCTTGGAGAAACCCAATGTGGGAAAATCTCCAGTGGGTGAGAGAATTTACTCCCCTTCCCTATGTAATTTTCAAATAATACAATTCATTGCCAATAATTGGCCTCAAAGAAGGATTAACACTCCCTCTAATTGTATCTACTTTCTCAAAATCTCTCAAAAAATGAATAAATCTACCTTAAATGAACAAACGAGAAAGAATTCCAACTTCTCCAACTTTTCTCACAATAGAATTCACCCAAAAGCACTTGTTGGAATCCTTCTACAAGCTTGTATTTATAGTTTCTTATCTCATGGATACGTGGAAAGGTGAAACGAATCAATTGGGAATCTCAAACATTTGCAATTGTTGAGATCTTGAATTCTGGAACTGTATCACACAATCTTGCCACTTTGTGGAGACCGGTGGTTGTGTACCCACCATGAAGGTTGTGCAACCGCCACTCTGCATAGAGCAAAAATTACATAACCATCGGGGTGGTTGCATGACCGATACTGAGAAACCCCCAAAACAGAATAATACTGGCCCAAAACATCAATCGAAGGTGTCTGGATCATCCCTAGCCTAATTGGACCATCTTGTAATGATAGAATAAGTTGAGAATATGTAGAGAAAGTACCAAATATAGAGAATACATAGAATTTGGAATTTCATGATCCAATTTTGGATTATTGCTTGGGCGGCACTCCAACTCTACTTTTCTATTTTTATCCTCTCTAGAAAATTAGCTAAGTCCTTGATCTCATGCCTACATACACACAGTCTTGCACATTGTACTACTTCACTATTGCATGTGCCCCTTATGCACTACTCTGATCTCTTGCATGCATGTATCCTTGTGCATAAGCCTCTGTACTTCATCGATAGTAAATTTTCTCTAACCAACATTACCCCACACTACAGATATTGTCCATCCTTGGAAATATTGAATCAAATAATGCTTCTCAAGAATGGAAGAATAAAGACTGTGTGAAATGAAAAAAAAGTGGATGTATGCCCAATGAATCAAATAATGTCACATTTCCTTAGGCACGCACTTGGTTTTATTCCTAGGGTGAGTGGAGTAGCTCAAGGAACTCTATATTTATGGTTCTCTCTAGCTTTTTCCTCTCTAAAAGTTCCTTTGCAACCACATCTGGTACCAATCCAACAATATCTGACACCTACTCAGGGGTCATTTCTTCGCCCTTCTCCTTCAACTCTCTAATAAATCTAGCAAGTCTTGATGTCATCCCTTCTAAGGCATCCATCTTTTGCGTAGCTAAAGAACCTAGTTTCTTCAGCCTTGTCTCAAAGGCCTCTTTCATCATTTTAAGGATGTATTACTTTTGCATAATCTCGGCCACAATCTCTTCATGCCCAACTTTACTATCTGTCTTATCTACCTATGCTTGCTTTAGTTTGGTCTCCTCTGGAGTAGTGTGCACATTGAGGATGGGATCAAGGTTTTGATAATTTTTAAAGGTGCATCCCACCTTTTTCAATGCATCCTTGATCGTGGTGCTCAACACCTCATATTACACTATCTTACATGTGAACACATCTTTATTCTTCTCTCGTTCTGCGACTAACTCTGATTTTTTCATCCCTTGAACATCATTCTTCTCTAGCAATAACATATGTACTAGATCTTGTAATTAGTGTAGTGCTGAAGGGTACTCATCCTTAGCCTTTTCTTCCAGGTCAGGGCACATTGTTGTTATTGTATTTGTAAAGTGAATATATTTGTTGAAGGCATAATTTGCACACTTCTTTTCCTTCCCCAAATCCTCTGTAAGCCTTTGGAATTCCTACTCCTTATCCTTCTTATCATCCAACACGACTTCGATACTAGCTCCCTTATCTAAATTTTTACACGCTACTTCTGTTGCCATCTTATTCAGAGTATTTCTTGCCTACTCATCTGTTAAATCCATGGGTTTGATACTCATGAGGACTATTCCTAGGGCCTTCTTCATCTTACACCTAACATATGCTTCATTATTAATTTTAAATTTAGGATCCTCCATGTGAGTTTGCATGTTCCAAGAAATAATTTCCCTTATATGTATGGTTTCTCCTTTTGGATCAATTACCTCCCAGCCATAGAGGTATTTATTCTATACTATGCTTTATAATCTTGTGTGCAACACCTTTAATTGATCATCAATATAATTCACTTGGAGTGTCTGCAAGACTTTCTATTTTTTCTTCCTTCCACTAGTGCATTTTCTTGTTAGTACCCACTCTTATGCACTGGGGTGCGTGTTACTTCCACCTTCACCTGTGGATCCCACACCCCTTCCTAGACAGGAAGAATAAAAGGAAAAGGATGATGATGAGGAGGAGGTGGAAGGAAAGGATCTATAACGCATGAAGCGTTGATTTCCCTATAGTCAACACAAATCCTAATCCAACCATATTTCATGATGCTATTACCATAGGGCTAACCCACTCAAATTCCTCAATTGGTTCAATAATTTTAGACTTAAGCATCTCATTAATATTTTCTTTTACCTTCATGTACGTGTTCGGATTCATCCTATAAGGAATTTTCCGAACCATAAGTGTGCCTTCTATCAGTTTAATCTCCACTTCTCCCAATGAGGGATGCACACCTTTCAACTCATGGTAAAATCTTGGGAATAGGTCTTAGAAGTCACTCAATAGTTCAATTATCTTTACAACCTCTGATTATGACCAATAGTCTTTGATGATAGCCTCCTTAAGTGCATCCTCAATGTCAATATTCACCTTTTTGGTCTTCATTGGAACATGGTACGCACACACCTTTTCATCTATAGAATCCACTACCTCGCATGCATCCTCTATATGGATAATATCCAGGTTCTTTATTTATTCATCTTGATGAGGTACACCATTTTCCCTTTTCCTTCTCTTTCTAGGTGTGACCTAATTGTGTATCTTTTGTCTCCAGTACATCTTCACGTGCCTCAATCCCTAGTTCTCCCAACAACTGAACCATAATTCTTCCACTTTCGTGTTATCTCCTAGTGTGATTTGCTTCATAATCTATAGGTCCTCATGTGCCGGTGGCTTATTAGAAAAATAATCAAAAGTGCAAGCCATACCTTCGGTCATGTTCCGCCAACTCACAATCTCTTGTTTTAACTTAGCATGGACATACCAAGCGCGCACGTAGCCACACATAGTAGAATAAAACTTATGCACCCAAAGATATAGTGGCAAAGCTTGTTTTCCTTGCGTCCATTGTCTCTCATAGTTATGGACGTGTACTAAAGTAGGAGTCTTTCCATCATACTCATGTATAAGGGAAGGAACATTGTTCCAAGTAAACCTTTTCAAAAAGGCTACCCTTACCTTGTGCCATCCAAAAATATTATCTATGTGTTACTCACCAATGCACTGTTGTTCCGCACAAGGTATAAATTACCATAATTAATCTATCTCCCTCATTATTACATTGTTCTTCCATGACACATAAGAAGGAGTCAGTTTTTTACTCACCAGTATACCCAGGTAGTTGTGTTCTACCCAAGCGCCTATTCATACGTGGCTTGATCATCTGAGTGACTCTTCCCATAACCTCACATCCTCCCATTTCATATGTGTCATGGGACCAATTATAACAAGAGACACTGGTAGTGTCTCTGACATATTACGTGTCTTCCCACTGAAGTATGCCTTCCTTAAATGGTTCTACATTCTCATGGTTGCACATTATATGTGTATATATTCTATTCAACTCTTCTTCACTCATAAGCTCAATATAAGGCGCAACCTTCACATCATCTAGGCGTATGATAATGCACTCCTCCCTGTTCTCAAAATTGATGTATCTTTTGTTAAAGCACAAGTCTGTATTATTTTCATAACACCAAGGACATTCAAGAAATACAGGAAATTTATCTGCCTCATCAAGCTCTGACACTTCAAAATATCAAGTAAACTTAGTTCCTTAAATAATAATTGAATCATCCTTCAACACCCCAATAGGCATGACCCTTGTTTTAGTTTCCATATATAACACATTCGAAGATGGCTGCAATGGTGGCCTTACCATCTAGTTCAATGAATTCAAAGCTAGAAAATTTACCTTAGCACCTGTGTCAATTAGAATATTACTCACCAACCAACCATCAATCACTGCATCTAGTGTGATTTCCTTTTCATACTCATGGTTCTGTGGTGGTAAATTTGCATGAAGTATCTAACCCTCACGTTCAACTCCAAAACATGGTACCTTCTTATGTAGCCATTCTCCTAGTAGTGGGGTGATGTTCTCATGCCATAACATCCTACAAACTTCCTTCAGATCATCTACATCCTTATGTGGGGGCTTAATGTTCTTCGCACGTTCCCTCTCATACACTTGTTCCTTCAAGAACTGGATCTCACCTTACAAATCTATGATTACTCCCATGGTCTCTTGATAGACCTTCCTTATGATGAGTAGAATCTAGATACTTAACATGCATAATTTATTCCCTCTTGATGAGAGTCTTTTCTTTAAGAGACTTATGCGTGCATGCTACTTTTGTACAAGTGGTGACTAACACAGGATGAAGCACTAGATTGGATGTCTTCTTTAGTATCCATTTTTCATTCTTCACACGTTGTACCTTGATCCTCCATGTGCCTTTGTCCTTTTTATTTTTACACATATGCTCGTAGAGATCAGGACAATCTTTAACTTTGTGTGCTTTTCCACAGTACACACATACCTGATTTTTGGGACAGTCATGTTGGTAGTGATATGAGAACCCACAAGTATAACAAGTTCTACATGTGAACCTTCCTCTACCACCATGGATTCTACTCCTATATCCACCTTGAAACCCACCTTATCCATTGTTATGCCCTTCAGTAGGTTGGGATTCCTACATCTGGGAGCTACTTGTCACAATGGTCTGTCATATTCCAGTCTTGCATGCATCATGAATTCGGTCTATCAAATGACTGTCACATGTATCATGAGTATGTACAACACAAATATTACAGTATACAGAAACATTATTCATTATTGCACATTATAAGAGGGGGAAATTCCAAACATCATGATTCTTATGGAAAATCTCACAAGAATGCAAAAATGTGCACACATTCCTGCGTAGACAATAATCCTTAATATGGCCTTCAATGTCACAATCAGTGCACCATAACCCACTATGCATCTCATGTGCACAATTGGTAGAAAGCTTATCTAATTGTTTATCCATAACTACTATTTGCACCTCCAGGAAAGGTCTCACCCCAATGTCTACACTCTGAACCACTTCAGCATATATAGCTTCTTCTAAATCCTTACATAGATAAGTAAATGTTTTATGTGATAAGGCCCTTTGAAACAGAGTCAGCAAACCTCCAATGAACCACTGTGCATGTTAAATCTGATGAATATTACAAGATAACTTAGATAATAAAATTTTAAACCATGCATCATACTCCCTCACGCATTTAGATAAGCCCTAGTTGATGTCCTTAAGCACACTAATACTTTGTTTCTCAAACTCAAGAATATTAAATTTAGCCAAAAATGTAGTGTGCAACACGTCATAATCCACCACAGTCTGGTGTGGATAATATTTTCTATAGCAACTATGTGTGCACCCTTGAAGTGTGGTGGAAAATTGACTTTCCTTTCTATCAGGGGCTGTAATGCCCTTAAATCTCCATAACAATTCACACTTGTGCACATGCTCAACAACATATTCCATTCTTTATATTCATACAAGTGAAGAGACATATCAAAGAAGACTTGAGGTGTCTACTGCTATGGTTGTTGAGGTGGTGTTTACTAAGGCTGATTTGGTTGTGGTTGGGGACCTTGACCTAGAGTAGGACCAAACCCTAAATGTGAACCTCCACCAGGATTTCCTCTATGTGGCGGCTGACCTGAACCTCTTGAGCCTCCTGTCGGAACATGTGGTCCTATAGATGAACTTCCTTGTGTCCCAATTGTTGTGTTGGACTAGAAACCCATTGTTTGTGTTGTAGAAGTACCTATAGGATTTCTTCCAATGGAATATGTGCCAACACTTTTTCCTAATGACGTGCATGTAAAGAAACCTCCAAAAGTACTTCTAAACATTGGATCCTCCTGCGCTACCATGTGTGCGTACCTAATCTGTTGTGCTTCTTGAGATGAAACTAGAATATGCCTACTTGTATCTCCTTCCCAACATGGAGATGTTGCTTTCTCACATTCACTATGATGCTCTTCAGTAACTACCTCTAGATCTAGAACACCTTGCGTAAGGGTTTGGTAGGTAGTATGGGTTAGATGTATGCATGTGGTCCTCATTCTCTCCCCAGGTGCGATCTCATCAGAAGTCAATGAGGTCTTTCTAATGTGATTTCCAAATGTTTAGAGGACATGATACTGCGGTTCCTCATCTTCTACGGGGCTCTAATGACTTCCACCATTCATCATTCTTCTCAACAACAGTGCCACATCAACATCCCTCTATTGTGCCTTGTTATACTTGAGCTATCTTTCCTTTCTTTGTATTTCTTCCACTAAGGTTTCCACCATACTCTCCAAACCTGTTCCTGCCCCTGTGCATGGTGGGGTTTTAGCTCACAATAGGTAAGTTCTCCATTCCTAGTTATATCATCAGGATCTTGATAGTTAAGGCTATTACTTGTAAATAAGATACTTTTAGTTCACAAAGGAACCAAAACTCTACTTGTTTTGGACAAGAATATGTCAAATTTGTGTATTCTAAAGTATAATTGCACAATACACCTTCCCACCAATGATCTACATCTTTAGTCCACATCTTGTCTATGTCAAAAAGTGTCTAGTAGTCTTCCTATGTCTAAGATTTCTTTCTTGGCTGGATACCTCTATTTTCCGCATAAGATTCCAACCACTGGTACAAATCTATTGGAAAGAAAATGAAGAGTGTCTCATACAAGTAGTCATATAGATTGTCTTCTACCCACTTTCACACATTAAAATCAGGCCCAGTACTATATCTCTATGCAAAAGTGTCTTGGTCGTCTTCTATCGAGGTTTCAATATTATCCAAAGATAATCAAAATGTCATCTATTTGCAACATCCTGATAGATAGTTTTAAAAGAGGTCTTGATAATGGAACCAAAAATTAGTCTTTATTTTACCCAAACTAGAGCTATGTATACTGGCACCTCATCCAAATAAGTTTGGAAGCTCACTCGAAGTGTGCGCAACTGCTAAGTACCTCCTTTGTTTTTCTTATCAAGATGTTAGCATGCATGTTCATCATATTCATAGTCAAATCACCCATTCATGCAAATAGAATCATCATAATCATGATAGTTCAAAAAAACATATAATATGGAAACTCAATAAACATCCAAAATGATTAACAAGATCTAGAATCCCATAGTTCCATACTCATACATAGTCAATTTAGCAACCCAAATACAATTATCCATTGCAAACCATAATCAATTACATAACAGAGAAGGTGAATACAATATACACAGTAAATCCATGCGCTATACCATGCGTAAATCCTACAGACTCAAAACATACTTGCAACAAGAACTACATAACCATACTAGGACTCCCTATTTTCATTTACACACAATCTATGAACTAGCACTCTAACAGAGATGTACTACCTATATTTATACTCGGTGGGGAATTACCCTTCACCACCTCCATGTAGTTTCCTAATAATAGGTGTGCTTACAATAGCCTGTATGCTTTTTCCTTCTTGTCCTAATAATAGACTAAGCTAACTATACAACCTAATTTAATCCTATTATTAGACTTCTCCATGCGTGTTCTCTGTCCTATGCTCTACATGTGTTTTGCCCAATTATAGCATTTTTTTGGAAGTCAAGTCATCTATATTTTTTATAATTCTAGATCTTTAAATGGGCAGCACTCCAACTCTGTTTTTCTATTTTTAGCCTCTCCCAAAAAAATTGGATCTAAGTCCTTGATCTCCATGCCTAGTATGCATGCACATTACATGCTTGCTCCTGCTTCACCACTTTGTGTCACCCCTTGTGCACTACTATGATCTCCTACATGCGCGTACTCTTATGCATAAGCATATGTACTTCATTGATACTTAGTCAATTTTTTGAGACCAACAACATTGACGATATGATGGCATGCAATTGGAGTAATGTTAGGTGAATCTTCTCTCCTTCCCTCTTATTCTCTCTCCTCTATTTTATTAAAGGACTACTCATCTCATTATTCAACATCCCTCTTTTGATTATAATGACACCATGCAAAAATGGTGGCGAACTTCCCATGAGTTTTAAACCTCATATTTGAGCATATGTGGTGTGTTTAATGCCTTATGAGTGTTTTTATTGGTATATGCATCTCCCAATAACAAGTTAATGAATATCGTGTCTCATTTCTACCCTTATCCTTACATTGTTGTATTTTTTCTTGTCCTTTCATGTGTTTTATGTTGTGTATGGGTTATACCCACATATTCTTCATTTGTGCGTGTTTTTAGCGCATGGAATGGAAGCATTGATGCATGATTGGTCTATGGCACATGTCTCCCATCTCCTTTTGTGTTTCTTTCTATTCTTCCCCTCATGGAGAGTGATCAAATCTTCTATTTTGGCGTTATCACATCTATTTTAGATTAGTTTTTTATGCTTTCCTCTCTCCTCTTCTCTCTCAACCCTGATGACTTGGATGTTTTAGAATAAACTTAGCTTAGAGGTAGCTTCAGTGCTAGCTTAGATATGAAGATGAACCAACATTATTTGGAGGTCTGTCTCAAGAAGAAATTTCCACACCTTGGATACATTCCCATGTTAGCCAAAAGTATTGATCTGTCATGATCAAATACAAGGGTGCTACTTTTAAGCGTTAAAAAATTCTTAAGCACTTTACTTTGCAATGGTTTTATGATCTCCCCACACATTTTGTGTGCTCTTTTACTATAATGGAAAATCAATTTTTGGCACAATTTTCAATCGATATTAGGGATAAGATATCTTATATACAAATGTTTAAACTCAAACAAGGATTTGATGAGCATATCAATGATTATGTATTACACTATCACATAATGCTTACTAAGATGAACAACATATTAGCTGACATTGAATTACAAGACCTTTTTGTTTAAAGTTTGTTTCCTTCATTAAGAATCGATCATGTTTGGTAAGTTTCAATCTATTGACCATTTATGTCATACACTTAAAGATCATGAAGCTAAGCTATTACACATGAACGAACCTAAGTATGTTACTATCCCATCTAACTCATCCAATACCAAGTTTCCAAATAAATCTACTTTCAAAGTCAAATCTAATGATCCTAAGGTTGCTTCTAAAGACGACGTGAATTTTTTTTCTTACACTACTAAGCTCAAATTACAACCTACAGGATGAAAATTCACACAGTTACCTTGTCCTCTACACATATTATTAAAGTAATTACTTGAGTGCAATTTAATCTCTCCCTCCATTTGAATTTGATATAAGAAATCCTAAAAGTAAGAGCTTTGATGCTAATGCTTCTTGTGATTATCATATATGTATTAGTCACTCTACGAAAAAACTTATTAAGCTATAAGATGTCATTTAAGATCTTATTGACTTTATTGTAATTGCATGTGATGAGCCCATGGAATCTTATAAGCCTACCAATACCAATTATTAGTTGAAAATATTCTTTGTTCCACTTCCTAAACATACTAATTACACATTAATTCAAAATTTCATCACACTAATTGTGCAATTCCACCACCACCCTCTTATGACCATCAATTGGATGCTATGATTGACACTATAACTCACACATCCTCTTCTACACCAATAATTTATTTAGATGATTCTTATATAGATGACTCACTTATCTTTGACATATTATCTATTCCAATATATATTCATTGTATTCCTATTCTGGATGTCTTGGTTACCCCACATCATATAGAAAATGTTTGTGTGTGGCCATTACTTTATTATGTTGGCATTCCTTTTAAGATTATTGCACTTGATTTTGATCCAAATTTTGATGCATTACTCTACCAATCATAGATAAATCTATCACTACAAAAACCTCATTTTTAGTTTCCAAGTTTGTTCCTACTAGAATATTACACCTAGGTCTCCCTTGGATACATACTCTTACTGTTGTTTCATCTATTGTTCATCAATGTGTAAAATTTATTAGTCATCAACAAGTTATCACTATTCAAGGTATTCCTTTTTAGGATTTGTCGCCTAACATAGTTCATCCTCTTATAGCTGCCAGTGCATCTATTGACACATCTATTGTTTCACATATCACTTTACATAACACTAGTCTTCCTAGGTATCCTAATAGCCATTTATTTGCACATATAGATTCAAAAGTTTATAGGTCTCTTGATAAGCCTTTATTTTACACTTAGGCCAACCCTTTACCTAGACTACTAATCACTAGGGGCATCTACTTTTTGTACTACATCCAGGTGCTATATTTCCATTATAGTTCATGTCTTTCATCATTATGCTTGTTATATATATATAGTGTATTCGCTATCTTTTGGACTAATAGGACTAAAAAATGTCTTTTATGCAATGCTTACAGTTATTGCTAGCTCTTGTTATATCATATGTTCTTCATTCATTTGGATACACTTGTTTTTCATACATGCTTGATAGTTGTGTGTGTATGCTTGTTTTCTACTTTGATTGTGGTACAAGAGCCTTGATTATATTGTGAAACCATGGGTGTTCCATGTTTGAAAATATTTTTTACCTCTTATGTGACATTATTTGCCATGATTTCACTTATTCTACATTCTATGCACTTATTCTTTACTAACACATCATTTTCCATTGTTGTTACTATTGTTTTGCTGCATTGACTTTGTTCTTGTTATCATGCTTCTTGTCCTTATTGTTATTGTTTTACACCATGGTTTCTACCATGTGTATACCCTTTTGTAGATATAGTTTCTTCTTGGTGGCCACCACATCATATTTGTAGAGGTTATTATCAAAATATTGGACATGGGTATACAATTTCCTTTTAAGCAGTGCACTCAAATTATTCATCGCACATGCCTCAAAAGTGGGGGAAAACATCTAGGGTTTTATTCTACATTTCATGTAGACACATGCATCTTTTAGGTAATAGACCTATGTATGGGTAAACAAAAACATCTCAAAATGTTTTTTATTAGATTAGGCAAAAAATAGGGATCGGCTCCCAGGGGCCATACAAGAGAGGTACAAAAAGAGATAACCAACAGGAGTAACCAAACCAAGAGAGTCCTAGAAAATGAGTTAAAACATCTTAACTCTTAAAATGCAACCTGGAACCAAGAGAGGAACCCCCTAAAAATGGATAGAAAAAACAACTAAGAACCTAAAGTTTGCCAAACTTCCGCCCACAGTTTAGAGAGGGCTCTAACAACCTGCAACACTTGACCAAGGAGCACCAACTAAACACAATAACCAGGGGATCAGGACCTACCATGGCCTCCATTATCCATCTCCTCCTCAGAGCTACTAATCTAGAGGTTGAATTTCCTTCTTTTGTGACTCAGGCACAAAATTTTGCAAAATGTATAGAAGGTCAAAACATACATTTTGGTCAGGACTATACGGACAGTTCTAACCCTATCATATGGTTTTTCTGAGGTGGCATTTTCTTCAAATCTATAAACATCATCAGGTTTTTCATCATTGTATAATTTTTTATATGGTTTTATATTCATATTGACTCAGTTTGGCACAAATTTAGAGGCATGAAGTGCTTCATTCTCTCTTTCTACACGATACTCAATTTCACTTCCAATTCTGGACACATTAGGGGTATGGGTCTTCTTTCTCTACTCATATTTCAGAATGTTATGAGTTTTAATCAGTTTTAAGACACATGGGAAGAGTATGGGGAACTTATTTCTCTTTTCTAGTGTGTCTTAAGTTAAAAAATTTGGATTATATCTATTTCCAGTGGTATGGTCTGTGGGGTTATGGAAGGTAATGAAGTAGCTAAGTTATTTGTGGGTAGAATTTCCTATCCTCTTTGTAATTAAGGGGAAGATATCAAAATTATTGAATGGATTTGATACAAGGTCTTCCTCCTTGATAGATGTGATTCAGATCCTCTTTTTAGTTCTTCTCTTCGGCATTCATGTGTTGGGTTAGTAAACCTAGCACATCGACCCCTCCTTGGCACAATTGGGGATGATCAACCGTAATTCTCAGCAAAGTTTTAGAAAATTCCAAAATATCCAAAACACAAGAATGAGAGAACATTCCCTCCATAAGATACATAAGTGTATTCCTTACATGTTTTGCATCACTTTTGACATTTCTTGTTGCTCATTCATTTATAGTACTCTCATTACATTTTGAGTTAAATTTCAGTTTCTTATCTTGGGAATTGACTACTCTCTTTGTTATGGGTATCATTATGGAGTGTGTAAACAACAAAACAATGAGATACTAAAAAATAAGGTTATGTATGAAAAGACAAAGTATCTACACACTCTGGTATATTTTCTTGTAAACGTGTAATTTTTGTTTCATACTTAAAGGGGAAAAATGTAGAAAATCAAATTTGTAAATCTATCCTTTAACACTCCTCATCTTGTCGTTACACACTTGCATGTACAAATACACTCTCCTCACTCTTTCTTAGCATAACCTGATCACTATCTGAGTAATGTATTATATTTTCACACCTCTATGTTGTTATTTTTTGAGGTTTAACAACATAAAACACATCTAGAAGCATTTATCCTCATCCATAAAGTCAAACTTATCTTTTCTCCCTCTAGTCCAAAAATGATGGTTTTGGTCAGGATGTAGATCTATATCTTGACCCTACATACGGTTTTGGACCAATACAACATGAAATCAAGAATCTAATTCCATCATCTTCATATGGATTGATATTACCCTTGGTCAGCCTTTCATGACATTTTAACCTTTAGAAGCATATATAAGCAAGTAAATCTTACCTTGTTTGGTAACCTAACACTTTAAGAACTCCTCATGTAAAATCAAACACAAAGTCACTCCAAGCTCCCAAAACTATGAAATAGCTCAACCAAATCCATTAGTGAAGCACTCTTTATAGGTTTGAAGTCTCCTTCAAGGTTGATGAGTCTCCATCTTCTCTCTACAAGCAAGCAAAGTGACCCTTCCCAAGTATTTGAGAAAGTGTGAGACTCAAGTTGAAGTATTGTCAAAGCATGATTGTCAAGTTATGATTGCATAGGTAGATATCACATGCTAGGAGAAAAACGTGTAATTCAAGCCATCCTCAGAGTAGTGGTGATGTTAGTGGTGCACAAGGGTGCCCATAACCTGCCTAACTTTGTTTTATAGGAACTCCTTCTTGCACTACAAGGGTTATAGGGTTTGAGTAGAGTTTATAAAATCTTTTTAAAGGTGATTAAATAAGATCAATAAAAAATGATACTCATTTTTAGGCAAGCTAAGCACTCAGGAAATTACAGACCCACATTCTAAGTAGGTCCAACACCATACATAAGGGTCAAGACTATACAAATGCTTTAGACCTAGATGTACTATTTTGAACAATATGGTTTTAGGTTCTTGTTTTTGCAATGAAGCATTTTTAGTCAAAAATCAAATTATTCATGCAATCACGTCACCTATATTCTCCCAGATCCACACAAAATCAAATAATTTTAATTATCCTTTGTATTTTTGATAGTTGTTAGGTCAATAGTCACTTTGAAAAGTGTTATTATGATTTGTGAAATTAATGTTGAAAGTTAATTAAATAAAAATATCCACTTGTTACATTATTTCATCATATTTATGTATATTAATTAGAAATAACATTAAATATTAAAAGGGAATGAAACAAGAACTCACAAAAAAGTGAAATCAATAGTACGTGTAAATATAATAAAGAATGATATTCAACTAGGTTGCATTTTAAAATACACTAAATATACAAAATGATGAATTTACTTATCTTTTTTGGTATTCAAAATCTAGAAATTAGGGAAAACAAATCATGATTATGCCTAATGTACTTTGTCTTAAAATTTAGGCTATGAAAACCCTTTAGATGCTAGCGCTAAACTTAGCACTAAATCTCGATGCTTTCATCCTTCCTAGAACTAGTGTCTAACTTTGTAAACACTTATGGTCTTGGGTTATTTTTCACTGTTTGTAGTTTTTTACTTCACTTTTACTTCCTCCGAAACCCTCGCACTTGTAGCCATGAGATTACAATACTATATTTTTGCATCAACACTCAAATGGGCATTATATTTAACAAAAATAAAGTGGTGTGTGGTAGAGATGAAGTACCCTTGGTGGCTAACCCCCTTATTGATTCTGACCAAGAACATCACTATAATGCCCAAATGATGGGCTCAAAATCCATGTAGTTCTCCTAATATAGTTAGAAACTTGTGAATGAAAATATAGAATACCTCCCCCATGTTTTCCCTTGTTCCTCAACATTAATAGTGGTCATAGTTATAGATAAAATTTATCCTTCACGAGTGATAGATAGATTGTTGCAATAAAGTGCTAAAGTAAAATTATGAAAGTAGCGTGCTTGTAGATAGATTAAAAACCATTAAAGTTACCTTTGATATATAGATGTTTGGTAATGCTTTATATGAATTTGGAATTCTTTTAACATAGCTTGGAATGATCCTTACCTAGTTTAGAGTAATTTAAAACTGAATACATGATGCTTCTAAAGTTTGCTCTTAATTCGGGGAAGTTTATGGTAGCTTTACATAAGACCTGATAGATATTTGCTAGAGGAGATATTTAGAATTCCATGTGAATAATTGAGAGTGTTAAAATTTATGTTATACCTTTCCATGAGATATAATTTCAGATTAAAGGCATACCTAGGAAGGGGGATCTTGATAGACTTAATAAATCTAAAAAAATGGAAATATAGGTCACTAGCACTAGAAAAGGGGACAAAAACGTGTATCGCTTCTATCTAAATTGGATAATAGTGTCCAAGGAGGTCAGTGTAGACACCTAAAATAGGTATCTATGCCCTCATTTGCCTGCATGCACATATTTTAATTCAATAATTCCCCTTGTTCAATCAAATGCACATCCAATCCTTATTAATTAATTAAACTACATTAATTAATTAATAATTTAATATTTTACATGCCCAACTATCCTATCCACATTAATTCCTATTAATTAATTAATCCCCTCATCCATTTCCCCAACCAACTTTCTAATTAGGATGTTTTATCCTACATATGAATCACCTTGCTTTTCTAGCTTTCATCCCATCTATTTTTATGCCCTAACTACCTTGGATTCATCCCCAAGTCATCTAATCCTGCCAATATGCTTTAAATAATTCAACAACCCTTTAAAATCATCAAATCCCACCTTAAATAAAAAATCAAGCATGTAAGGGAAACTTTCCTTGTAATCGGTGGTAACCCAGCCTGGTCATCGTCGACCCTATAAGTATGTTGATTTATTTCCATTCCATATGTAATCACGGGTAATCAATCGGTAATCGGAAATAATCAAGATAAAAGCTTCTTAGTGAATTCTAGAGCTCCTCCAATGGTCACAGACATCCCATCCATAATCTATCATGTTTTGCATCCCCCACAATCTTCCTTCGTGAGATTTCTTGCTTTTATAGTGATTTTATCAACCTATCTATCAAATTATATTTGTTTTCTTTCAAATTAAGATTTTTGAGGTCCAGAGAAACATCCAATCATCACTCAGCCACCTCTAGTTCTAGTTCTAGTGCTTGTAGGATGCTATATCCAGCTATCTTTTCTTGGCCTCATCCAAATCTTGCTATAGTCATCACCGATCCCCCTGGTCGCCATCGACCAGGGCCTTGTCCATCCAATAACCTATCTAAATCCTCCTTTCTCTCATCTATCCTATCTCCTAGTCCTTGATTCTCTTCTGTAGATCCTCCTACAGTAGCTACAGGTCCTCATCAGCTTCCAGATTGTATTAGAACTTTAAGTCAACATATTTCATCTATAGCTCCAGATTGATCTTCCCAGGTGTCACCATCGACCTTCCTGTGTAGAGTTCTGGGTCACCATCGACCCAGACTAGGTTACCTTTATTTTGTAGTTATTGTCATCTAATTAGCTTTAGACAGTTTTTTCCATTTCCAGATTTAGTGATAGTTCTGTTTCTGCATGCTTTTTTCTTTCACATCCTTTTATCTAACAAATAAGGGTTGACATCCACCAAGGAATTCAAAATATTATTAGAGCCGCTCAGTTAGGAAACCCCCACATTTATTTATCTAATCCAATCTATTTTAGTTTTGTAGATCTTGTTACAACAAAAATTCATCATTCAACGCCCATATTAAGCATCAAACATCCAAGGTAACATAAACCCTCTATCTTTCTGAGTTGCTAGTTTCTTTAGTAGCTAGTGCATTCCTTTACATAACGAATGAGAAATTTGGACAACATTCCTGGCATGCCCAGTGGGACCACCCTTTAGGTGGTTTCTTTCTTTTCTATATCTTTCTTTTTCTTGTTTTCCACTAACACTGCAACGTGAGGCCTTACTTTATTACTTGTTTGGATCATGGCTTGGATCGCTCATCATTTGAGAAGTGCAGAAAAATAGGAAAAGTGTTGTCCAGGTATTCTCCTTTTCCTTATTTTATCTTTTTGTATTGTACCTTCCCTTCTTGTTTGTGTACTCATCGAACACCACATTTCTTTTTAGGCTTAAAAAGAACCTTCCTTTTGCATCTTGCTTGCACACATAGTCTAAATAGGAGGTTTAATACTTTGCATCTCACATCTTATCACACATAGCCTGAAACTTGAAAAATCAATGAACACATCAAAACATTCCTTTCACTTGGTTCACTGATTGGGATTTGATCACCCAAACAGGAGACCATTTTAGACATTTCCCAGCCACAACTTACCTAAAACCAAACATAGTTTTCCATCTTCTAGGTCCATTCATATCCATCCTCTTCACACTGTTCTTAATCAAAACATAAAAAAGGAATTGTTTGTTTGCTTGCTTGTTTGAAAATATGGATCCAAACTTTTCCTCAAGCAATTCTCAATAGTCTTCAGTGACCCCATCCAAACTATCAGTTGCTTCTAGATCTTCCTCTAGCCTTATCTATGAATATCTTTGCTGTAGATCTCCTATCTCTTGACCATATCGATTTGTAGACCTAGATTTTTCCCCATTTCCTTATACCCCATCACCCTTATCTCTGTCACCTTATACCCCCATGTCTCGTATCTCATCACCTTTTTCCCCATCACCCTTATCCTCACCTATTTCTCCTTTACCACCTTTATCCCCATTACCTCATGATCTTTCAGGGTCATCCCACATCACCATACCCACCTCTCTTATGGATATTACTCATGAGAACCCCATCCATGATTTCCTTCTCCATAGGTATCAGTCAATAGATCCTAATCCATCTTATGACATCTCTCCTCATGTCTCACCAAGAGATACCCTCGATGAGACTGCCATATTAGATCTCCCAATTTTTTCCCCATTTCAATCATCTCATTATGATCCCATTCATCTCCACACCCCTGAATCCTCCCAATATACCCCATCTTCATCACATGACATCTTTAGGCAGCCATTTCCCAATCCCCCACCATCGAGTTCATCTACTACATCACAACAATTTAACCCATTCTCAATTAACACTATACATTAGGCACCTCTTTCCACATCAGTCTCACCCATTACCTCATCTACTTCCATCCTAAATATTGTGCCCCTATCCACCTTCTAACATTATTCCTACATCTATCACATCTACAGTCACCTTTCCTACCTCCCTTACTTCTACCACTTCTCTTACAACCACATCTAGTCCTACTCTTACCACATCTACATCAACCTTAGCTGCACCTACCTCTACATCTACACCTTTCACCACACTTACATTGACATCCTTATCACACATTTCTTTTCCTCTTCCCTGCATCACCTCATACTATGTCTACCCTGACATCCCTACCACCTATCTCATCACTTATGACCACCCTTGCTTAGCTCATCTTCCACATGCACATCTATTGCCACACTTGTCACACCTCCCCAATCTACTCATGTGCATTCTAATGCTTTTGCCTCTTCCATCTCTACCTTAGTTTGTCCACAATCTTCACCATATCACATATATATCATTAATCACATCATCCATATGCCTCTCATAATCACCACAAAACCTATTGCAGATCCCACACCTACATCTATTTTATCTACTTCAGCCGATTTTGCACCTCCATCCTTATATAATCTAGAAGATCTTATTCCTCTATACACATCTATTCCACCCTTACCTATCCTACCTTCTGTAGATTTGGTACTGGTCCCTTTTTCCGTACTTCTACCTATGCCTACCGCATCGACCATTGTCACCATATCCCCATTATCCCCTCTTCCTCTGCACCGCCTTCATCATTCTAGCAATATTGGAGAGCCCTTAAGCTGAGAAGCCACTATAGGTGACCCTCCTATTTCATCCACTCAACCAGAAGTTCCCACATCTAGCCAATATTTACCCTCCTTAGAATTCGTCATGCATAAGCTACTTCTACCATCAACCACCATGCCATCACCAGATCCCCCAGTAGAGATTATTGTCATCCCTGCCAATGGTACTCCTCAAAAATCCAAACCTAAAGACCTTGGCATCCTTCCACAATGGTCCCTTGAGCATCCTCACAAGAAGATCAAAATCCCTCCAATCAAGACCAAATCTACATTTTCCACCTTGGGGCCTCATCCTTTAGTCTTAGGACTCCCTCCTCCATCACGACCAATCAACCCATCCAAGTCCAAACAATCTGATTCTCTCTTAGGGTTATCCCCTTCATCAAAAACACCTCGAATTATCTGGTCATCCAGGCCTAAACCATCCACCACATCTTCTTCTTCCAGACCACCTAGACCTCGACCCAATCCACCTTTATCTTCACCATCCACACCATCCTATAGGAATTTTTCGGGTGCCCATATCAAATCATATGCGGAGGTCCTCCAACATTTTCTTCAGACTTATACCATCACACTTCCACCTATCAGAGCCTTCGATCCAAACCATCTGAAGCCCTCATGGTTCAATTCTTATTGCATCTGCGCTTATCATTACACCCCAGTCCATGACACTGAGCATTGTAAGGCCCTCCAGATGGTATCATCCACGATATCATTGAGTGGAACCTCCTCAAAAATTCCACTTTACCATCTACTTCTTTATCCATAGCACATCTGATCCCTTTCACCACATCTCCATCCGATCAACCTCTTGATGAGGGTCCTCCCTTGTTCATCAATTTCATTCGCCTTGATACACCATCTTCCTGACATCCATATCCTTTGACATTCACTATATTATTTACATCCCTTTCATTGGGGGAACATCTTCCCCTCCCATTTTTGATCTTTTAACATCCTTCTTCTCATCTCCATCGATTCATCCTTCCATGCTAGGGGAGTTTTATTTCTAGGACTTATCTATTCACAGACTAGTTCCTTTCCATATTCAGCATCATCCTATCTCATCTACCTCAGTTTATCTGATTGTATTTTCATCCCCTCTCCCTACGACCACCTTTATGGCCATATCTGTGCTTCCCTTTGGAAGCACCATAGCTTTGAACCCACCATTCCCACACCTATTTCATAATTCTTTATCTAACTCATCTCATCTGATCCTGATTTATCCTATCCCTCTAGGGGGACCATTTGTTCATCTTAAGATGCATGTCACTCCCTTTTCCTAATAAGTTATGCTCACTCTTATTTTTCATCTCATCCCATCCTCCAAAATGTGACGTTAACCTTATCAGAACATCACTACTCTAGAAAGGAGCCAACGTGGAAAGTTTGTCCCTGACTGGATTAGACCATACATTATCACATATAAGTATGGATCAAGAGCCTATCATCCCTTATGGTAAACCAAAAGTTGACATTGGTAAACCACTAAGTGGAACCACTTATTTCCATTTCGCATTGATTTATACTTGTGACCATTCTATTGACCTTTATAGACACATTTACCAATGCATTATCCTTATTAGTCATGAACTTCGTGATCATTCTTCCTCTTATCTTAGGGTCCATTTCCATTTCTCATCAGTGATGATTTGGATCTCCCCCATGCTCAAGAATGTGGTCTTCTCAAATTAATTTGTCATCGATTCCTATGTCACAAAAATGTGACCTTGAAAATATTTTCTATAGAGGGACCATGGCTCTACTGGTCTTCATAGGGTATGCATATCCAAGAACCTTATGGATAGGTTCTAATGAAGCCCCGTAGAGATTAATTTTTAAACCGTGATAAGGAACTCCACTTTAGATGAGATCATCACATCCATCTGGTGTTTTCCTCTTATTAACTTTATTCTTGAACCATGTTCCTTCAAGGGTCCAAGGGTGTCTCTTGTACACTCTTTATCCCCTCCTAAGTCCTGTCTACTTAGCTAGTACTACCATCTATCCCTAGTTGTATCCATACAAAATAAAAAATCATGTGGATGTATCTAGTCTTCTTTCCAAACCTTACCAATAAAATTCAAAGGAAGTATCAAAAATGATCACCTAGATCAGGAAAGAATGTAATATTCTGAAAGATAACTAAGATCCCTGGAAAGTGAAGGATGAGAATTGATTCATGAAAAGAGAATTAAAATTGAAAATAACAAAAATGAAAAGTAATTTTATATCCTATCATGAAATCAAAATCAATTATTGAACTACTAAAGGAAAGGAAAATAAATAGACATCAAGGATCCCTTAAGAAGGATGACAACCAAGTATGGATATTTATGCTTCTTGATCCATCTTCATGGGCTCTACTATTGTAAAAAAACCCCTGATTTTTGGATTTTTCTCTTCCTTCATACTCCTTAAAGGATGGCTACTCCCTATGGACTAATCCCATTTGAAGAAGCATTAAATCAAAATAAAAAATCATTTTTCATCTTGACACTTATGTATTGTAAAAATCAGATCCTTCCATTTTATCAACATTTTAAGTATTACATTTGAAGGCTTCCTGTATTGATCCAAATTTATCTTTCCCCTTCCTCAGAGCTGGGGCATAGTTTTAGGGAACACCACTTTTGGAGAACCCTCTTTCCTCTCTACAAGTAAATCTCAAACCCCTTTTTTCATGTCAACATTAGGTCTATGAGATCATCTCATCCATTTCTTCCTTATGATCTGTGAAATGGCTAACTATCATTGGTTATTTCCTAACATCTACTTTGGTTGCACATGTGCCTTGCATTACTTGAGATCCCTTTTTTGTTTACCTCTAATGTGGTTGGAGGCATATTTTTCTCAATATGACTTAGTGCCATTCACACCTATAGGTCACTACCATTGTGAGATATCTTGTTTTATAAATCCTATCACATCTATTTTCAAGAACATATTTATTCATCTTACTCATCTATATGCCATATATCCATCTTATAACACATTCATTTTTTCATTTAGCATTAATCACATCCATTTTCAATCTATCCTCATAACATCTTAAACGTACATGCTAATCAATATAATAAAAATTCAAATTTCATGTGACAGCATCACACAATATCATCATCTATACACATTTCGATTAATCCTATATCTACATTATCATCATCATCAAATCTAAATAACATGGAGCATTTAGTCCTAACATCACACATTTATATCCATATTCACATTTGAATCTAAAGTAATCATCTAATCATACATGTATCTCACCATCATGATCAAATTTAAATACAAAACATGTTATCCTAATCACCACATCACACACCTATATCATCGTTTTATTCATACACATATCAATAATCATCTAATCATACATTTATCCCATCATCATCATCAAATATCAAACAAATAAGTAATCTAAAATCACCACCACATCTAATCTAGAAACCATCATTATAACATAAAATATGATTATCAGCACATCAAGATTGAAATCATCACATCATACAATAACACATGGGACACATATAACACATAATGATCCAAATAAAAATCAATATCATGTATCAAAAATATTTTCGATACATAATGGCCCTCTAAGGGGATCCTTTAGAGCTGAAATACTATCAAAATCAGTAAATAACATGTCTAATACTCCCAGACCCTCTCCTCTAGGGGCAGGTATAACACCTAACCCTACACATATCTACCATCCTTGTGGTCTCCTCCTAACCATTGTGGTTGTGCCACACTCGTTATATTCCTCAATGGTCTAGCCCCACCTACCGCTTGCCTCTAGAGATGTTCCAATATCTCGATGTCCAAGGTAGCTTGTGGATCAAAATATCCTCATAATATTGGCCTTGGAGGCCAACGCTAAGTACCTATCCATCCCAATCATGCCAGGGGTGCCATATTTCTTGACCCTTGCAGCGCTTCTTGAATGCCTCTAGCTGACTCAGTCACTATAATGGTATCAAGATCTCCAAAACAAGCCAGGTAGGCCTCCCTCTACTTATGGTAGCAGTATCTCTCTTGAACCACTCGGTCTCACTCCTGCGTGACCACATATTACTGCTATAGAGATGTGTCTCACTCTACCATCATTTGATCCATCTCGGCACATAAGCCTGCCATCTCAATAGACTCTCCCGCTCCATCATCTCCACCTCCTTCAGTATCCATCTCAACATCTACCTCTATCTCCACCATCTCCTCCTCTCCTCCCTTCTCAGCTCCTCAAGATTCCCATGTTGTTGTATGCTAATCAGAATATCCAACTCCAACTCCAACTTCATCATCTTCATCCCATGGTGTTTCAACCCCTCCTCTTAAAGATCAGCCATGGTAGGGCTCGACAACTCCCTGTCTAAATCTCTCTCATATACAAAAAATGATAACACAACCTGACTGAGTGACCCCAAACTATCATCTCACTCTGTCAAATTGAACGACCTTGATCATCTCAGGCCTCTATCCCTAGATCCACTATGTCTATCCCATACCTTATAACTCCACATCTACCCCTGGCCATGTAGGGAAATCCTCCATCTAACCTAATTAACATCAAGATATGTCAATCTATCAACATACCAATCTACTCCTCTCTCTTCCATGTCTCCAAAGGCCAAGTCAGACCTCCACCTTAGGAATCCAACCTCGAGCTGATTATGGTCCCTTGTGACCCATGGAAGCCTTGGTGGCATAATCACTACTATATGATCATAAGCCCAAAAGTATAGTAAAAATATGACATCTAGTCCTGATCTCCTACTAATCCTTGTATCCAGATAGCTCATGATAAATTTGAGCTAATAGGGCGGTCCTAAATGATAATGACTGTCTGGTGCTCAACAATATTGGCTACTACACTAGTCAATGTCCATGGAAACCAAGGTCCTCCCGATTCCGGAAAGGCATAGTAATGACACTGTAATCATCACCATGAAAATCAATCGGTTGCATGCCACACCAACTTCATATCTCTGCTCAAAATAAAATATCCCTGAAGAAAATCTAATAAGGGGTGCATCGGCTCCAAACAGCCATGTCAAAACTACCAATCTATCATCACTAGTCATAGGAACTATCTGCTCCCCTTGTATTGGAAGTCTGAGAGGATCCGATACACATCCTCCAGGGTGATAGTCATCTCCCCTGTCCTAAACCAAAATGTACTAGTTTGCATATCCCATCTCTCCACAAGAGTAATCATAAGCCCCACATCTCATGGGATCCTTTGATAGTGTCTAAATCCACCTAATATGACTATAGATAGATGGTCCTACTCAACATCTATCACATCCACTTCTGATCTTCTTATAAAGATCTGACACTCAGTCTCTGAGATATAAGGTCTCTTGGGCATGAAATCATAAGAAAAACGATATACATATCAGATCCTCTGATCTAAAAAATGCATGTAAAAATTCATCAAATTTTCATACAAAATCAGATATAGACACTTAACATATCCAATTTTACCCCATAGTCAATGTTGAACCAAGATTAGATCCACACATTTCTAGGTCAAATCGAACATACCTTAGGGCCAAATCGACATCAAACCATCTAGGTTGCCACTAATTTTCCTTGGTGTCATCAAATTTTTACAAAAAAATGTAAAAATTAAATAAAACATGAAATTAAACCACAAACAAGTGTGGGTTTTGTTACTCACCATCCTCTGCACCCTCTGACATTTCCTCGTAACTATGAAAGCCTCCATCTCTCAATTTCTCTTTTCTCACTTTGTTCTCTCTTGTCAAGTTTTCATGTGAAAATGAGTATTGTCAGCTGACCCTTGGGCTTATATAGCCCACCAACCCCAAATCACCGTAGATTGCTTTGGGTCATTGTCAACTAGCCCTTGTAATTCTAATTTTGGGCTTTTCCCTTCATCCTTGCACTCTTCCTTTTGGGAATTCTTGACAAAGTCCACTGTTGTGGCCATAATTATTTCCCTTCTAGGCATTCTAATACAAATGTAAAGTCTAATGTTGTGGCCATATTTATCTACCTTTCCTTTAGGCATATTTATTCTTCCAAATTCCACCTTTGTGTCCATTTAACTATCCCTCTCTCGGGCATACTTTCTTTTTCCAAAGTCCACCTTTGTGGCCATTTACCTATCCCTCTCTTGGGTATACTTTTTTTTTTGAAATCCACCTTTGTGGTCACATATATTTTTTCATGTGGGCATGTTAATCATATTTATTCCATAATCTCTCCCCTATTGGGATTTTATTTCACGATACTATTTAATCTGTGCCCGAAGTCCTCCTTTGAGGCCATATTCATCTTTCCCTTTGGGCATTACATTTATTATATCAAGTATACTCTTGTGGCCAGATTAGAGGCTGGTTCCTCAACTCCTCTGATCAGATTTATCACTTACAAGTTGTAGAGGTTTATATTCCTAATATCACTCTAAATTTCAAATGGGCAAAGATAGAATGTAATGCAAAAAAGCTAAAACTAATGCTAATAAGGTGATGCACCAAAGGAGTGGTGAGCATTTTTTACTTCTGCAGATTGACACAAATCATGGAAATGCAAAAAAACATCATGCACAAACTGATGACATGTAATGAAAGATTAGAAAGGAAGCAAACAACGTAAGCAGAGGATTGAAACTCATTCACAGAGCTTGCATTGTCATTTTAATATCAAAATACATGCATTACAACACCTGAGAGGCAAAAAAATAGGTTGCAGTTCTTAGAAAAGGTCTGATATTCCACAAAATCACTTTCAAGGTGAAAAAGGGAGAATGCTATACACAAAAAATGTTCAACCCTTTGAAAATGAGCCAAATCTGGCTTTTAAGTGCAAGGGACGAGCCCAGGAGAGAGAAAAATGGGAAAACATGGAAGCGATTCAACCATTGACCAAAATGTGATTAAAAAAGCATGGGTATCCTTACAGGTCCATGCCTTGACATTTTTAGCCATGCTGGGAGAGAATGCGAGCCATTCTTCATTAAAAACGGTGGTTGAAACGTCATTTCTGTCCATGACCACGTGCCAGAGGTGTTTTTCAAATTTTTATCTCCAAAATCCATAAAAATGTAAAAATGACCCTAGAATCTTGTAGAGAATTTCACTAGCTTTCCATTGATATCAAGAATGAGAAAAACTGAGCTCTGGATTGAAAGATATGGCCATTTGAAAATTTAGGGCAAAACAGGGCCAAATCGGATTGGTGGGTGAATATTTGAATTTTTTCACCTTTTTTGCATTTCAGAAAATTTCCCAAAAAATTCCTACATTGCCATTCCAGGTGCCACGTGGCACTTTTTTTTATTGGACGCGGGCCCATCCTGCTCCATTTTCCTTTGTTTTTCCCTTTGGAAAATTTTCCAAAAAAATCCCCGCCATGCCAGTGAATTGAGGACACGTGGTCGTGCGCTGATTGGACGCGGGCCTGTCCTTCCTGAATTTTCTGTGGGCTGCTTTGACCATTTTCAACCTAGACACGTGGCAGTGTCTCATTGGGTGTGGGCTTGCCCCTCTGAATTTTCCATGTGGGCTTTTCTTGAATTTTTGGGTGCCACCTGGACATGTGGCGAGATTCTATTGGCTCGCATCTTAGGGGCGGGCTTTTGCCTTTTGTATTTCCTTTATTTTCCGTGTGGGAAAATTTCCCAAATTCTCCCCACCCCCACTAGTCTGAGACACATGGCAGCATTTCATTTGTTACGGGCCATCCACAAACACTTTTACTTTTGTGCGCAAACTTTGGGAAAAAATCCCAATTTCCTCCCGCGCTCCACCTTTCCGG
The DNA here is from genome assembly GCA_019776745.2 of Taxus chinensis. Classification (NCBI taxonomy): domain Eukaryota; kingdom Viridiplantae; phylum Streptophyta; class Pinopsida; order Cupressales; family Taxaceae; genus Taxus; species Taxus chinensis. The sequence continues at coordinate 305,194,315 of CM034154.1, forward strand.
GCTCCGGTGACACGTGGCGAGATATGATTGATTGGCAGGGGTAGCAGGCCAAAACTCCTTCTTTGAAATTTGGCAAAACACTTCACCCAAAATCTAACTTCTCCCCTACCCTCCGCAACTCCCACGCCATAGGACACGTGGTGCAATCTGATTGGGCGCCGACCTTTCCTTCAAAAATTTTCATGCGCAACACTTAGCCAATTTTTTCAAATTTCTCTCTTGGACACATGGCCTCATCTGATTCATCGACGGGCCTATGGGGAAAAGTCTTCCTTTTGAAATTTCACCAAAACACTTGGTAAAAAACCAGGTTCTCCTCTGACCCCCGCCACTTCCTTGGACATGTGGCAGCATCTCATTGGCTGCGGGCCTTTCAGGGGAAAATTTCCCACAAAAACTCCGCTGAGCCATAACTTCAAAAATACATGGAGTTAGGAGGAAAACTTTACCTTTCTGGAAAGCTGAGAGAGATCTCTATCCAATGGTGTCATTTCCAGAAAGTTTTGAGTGCCTAAAAAGCAAAAAATTATGTCTGAGGCACAAGAGAGGGGAAGAATGAAAGGAGTTAGCCATAAAATGAGCAGGGGGCACATTTTGGATAACAATTTTGGTGACTCAGAGGGGTCATCTACTTGTTGGATGAAATTACTAGTTGCCTGAAGCAATCCATTGGGCATGGAGTCATCGAATTCTCTATTTGATACCCCAGATGACTAGAACACTGCAAGGAGGAAGATGGAATATCATTTGATGGAGCAAAAGGCATACAAACACATCTCCAGGAACAACAAGCTTGTGCCAAAGCACTTAGGGAAAACAAACTAACCTACATCAAAAAAATGTGCACAAGCACTTGGAGGAATGAAAACCTAAGCTAATATATACAAGGTGGAGAATTTCCCTTTAATAGCAATGCTTTAGATGGATTCCATTGACTGGAATCTGCAGTTCTTCACCATCCAATGAAGACAATTGGAAAGATTTGTTGTTCTTACACTTTGTGACCATGTATGGGCCACTCCAAATGGCATCAAATTTTGAATTCCTTCCCGGTTTTGCTCTATCTGCATCCCATTTTAACACTAGATCTCCAACTTGGAAGGATCTATTCTTGGCCTTTCTATCAAAGGTCTTCTTTATCAAAGCCTGATCCTTCTCCATTGCTTGGGATGCCTAATTTTTGATTTCTTAGAGCTCCATCAATTCTACATATCTAACTTCCATGGGCTCAAACTCCAAAAACTCCAACTGTTTCATGAGTTCCAATGTTGGCAACTCAAGTGACATGGGAAAAAATTGCCTCTCTCCCATAAACAAGCTTAAATGGAGAGTTACCTGTAGATCTTTTGGGAGTTATCCTATCAGCCCATAAGGCTGATTTCAACTTAGTATGCCAAGACCTCTGATTTTCATCAAGAGTCCTCCTAATGATCCTCAACAAGTTCTTGTTTATAGACTCAGCCTGGCCATTACCCTTGAGGGTAATAGTTCGATGAAGTACTTAGGTAGATCCCATTCTTGACAGCCCATTCAGTCACCTTGGACCCAATGAATGCCAATGCATTATCTGATATTATTGTAGCAGGTATGCCGAATTTGGTTGCTATTCCCTCATAGAAGTCTAGGATACTAGATTCATTTACTTCCTTGAGTGCTACTACTTCAGTCCACTTGGTGAAATAATCTGTTGCTGTTAGAATCCATTTGTGCCCTTGGCTTGAATTGAGATTAATGACTCCAATGAAGTCTAAACCCCATTGCATGAATGGCTAGTCAACTGAAATTGGATGCAATGGAAGGGCAGCTAGCCTCTCTTTACCTGTGAAGAATGCACAATTCTTACACCTCTTGATCCATGCATAACAATCACTGAAAATTCTTGGCCAATAATAGCCAACCCTCATGATCTTTAGAGCTGTCACTCTTGGTGCAAAATGACCACCAGCTGGTCCACCATAGAACTCTTCCAACACCCTATGAATCTAATTTATACCAATGCATCTCAGCAGTACTCCATTCACATCCCTTTTGAACAAAACACCATCAACAAGGGCATATGGGACAGCCTGCAATCTGAAGTGTCTTCTTTTGGTCTTGTTCATCTTGGGAGGGCATAGGCCTATGCTTAGGAAGTGCATTATACCTTGGGTCTAGTAAGGAATGGGGGGCACCATTATTTTCCTCTTGAGTGCTTCCTTGCTCATGGCTGTCTTGCAACGCAAAAATAACCTCCTTCTCATTGCATGCTTCCTTTTGTTTGCTTAAAATCAGACTGCTCACACAATCCTTTTCCTCTGACCAACTTGGTGAACTTTGATCTCAATGTCATACTCCATGACACGAGTAATCCAGCCTACCCTTTTTTCATTCAAGTCTTTGTTGAGGAGGAAGTCCTTAACTCCCACATGAGAAACCAACAATTGGACCTGATTGTTTGAAAATAAATGCTTGAATTTCTTCAAGCTTCTGATTACTGCAAGAATGTGCTTCTCAATGAAAGAATATCTCACCTCATAGTCCTCCAGGATTTGGCTGAAGAAAGCAATTGGCTGCTCATCATTGTCTTTGTTCTTCTGTACCAAAATTGCAGAGATAGTATCATCACCCCCAAATGCATAGAGGATGAAATCCTTGGAGAAATCTGGGTTGATGAGAGTTGGGGCTTGAGAGATGGCTTCTTTGATTGCTTCAAAACTTTCCTTGCCTTCTGCTGTCCATTTGAAAGCCATGCTTTTCTTTAACATCTTGGTGATAGGTTTGACTAGGGCTGCAAAATTTGGGACAAACCTCCGAACATTCTCCCTTCTCCCTGCCTTCTTATGGCCTGGCAATAGTAGTGCTCTTATGGCTTCAACTCTTTTTGGGTCAATTTGGAGACAATTCTCCCTTTTTAGGGATTTAAGAACTCCTAACTTTGAAAGAGGTGGTCTGCTGTATTTTTTGAAAAAATAGTGATATCATCAAGATATATCCAATGTTGTTAATCAAACCTTTCTTGTGGCATAAGTTCCCCCATTTGGTTCTAAAGGCTGTCTTGCAATGGTCACCATAGTGATCCTACTATGGATTCTTGATTCTATCAACTTATTCATTTCTTTTCTCATGAGAGGCTCCATGTGGGGGTTGATTGGCCTTTGTTTTTGCCAACTGAAACCTCTTCAAATTTTAAGAAAGTTGTATGAACTCATACCTTTCTTTCTGTTGTCATGATTTGCCTCCATTCTCAATTGATCATTAGAATTGAAAATGGCACTCCAAAGTAATAAGTCCCCTGGTTCTTCAGAGACAATGTGATTTGCTGATCATTTTCAACATCAAAGTCTTCCCCAACCAAGGCCTGTCAGCACACTTGATGTTTTTCCTTTCAATAACGACGAAGGCTAGCCCCAACTGCTGTAAATCAGCAGCTTGGTTCTCTTTTCTAGGAATGAATTTTATACCAAAACCCTCAAAATCTTCAATGAGGTCCCACACCCTATTTTTGTAACACTTGAGTAGATCATTCTTGACATCATGCTACCCCTTAAATTGGTTGACAATCAACTCACTGTCACCAAAGACTTGCAAGTTCTTTATTCCTCTCTTGATTGACCAATGCAATCCTTGTATCAAGGCTTTGTACTCAGCAGTGTTATTAGAGCATGCAAACTAAAATCTAAAAGCTGAATAATACTTAACCTCCTTGAGGTGAAATAATCATAACTCCTCCTCTTTCACCTTTTCTAATACTTCATCCATCAAAAAACAACTGCCATACCTCATTTTCATCCTTGTGGTCTGGCTTGGTGATGCTAGGAATAGGCTGATTTTCTTCATGCATGCAATAGACTCCTAGCTCAGATTCTTCTATTTCTTGATAAGGATCAAAAGCATGCACCTTGTTTCACCCATTCATCAAGAGTTAGATTTGGGATACTTCCAACCTTGGTGTCAGCTTCATCAGTGCTTGGATAATCCTCTTGATCAAACGCTGAACAATTGGTATTGATTTGGCTTGGAGTGTAAGGCTCAATGTGAAAGTTTGCAATAGGCTTAGATCTGATTGTGGCTTTGGTTCCATATCTTGTTCTGAATAACATGTGTGACCAATCAGACAGATAAGTAACCTCCAATCTTGGCTGTGAAATCCCTTGACAAACATAGGGCAAAGAGTGGAGGAAGGTCTATTACCGAGACATCTTGCAAAACAACAACGTTGGGACAAGGCATGCAAAGTAAGACTTAAGTTTTTTTATCACTCCAACTATTGTTACTGCTGTCCCATCCAATTGCACTACCCCTTTGGATATGGTTTCATACTGAATTCCCAACTGATCAGCTATTTTCTTGGGCATTAGTGAACTACTTGCCCTGGAATCAATCATGCAATTGTGTACTAATTGATTTCCAATGATCAATGAAACATAGAATGGAGGGGGATTCAACATTTACCTTGCTATCCTCCATGATTCCCCTCAGGCTAGGTCAGCATTTGTGAGCACCTTCTCTTACATTTGGACCTGCTGATTTGAAGTTGACCAGTCCTTCATGGCAGCTTGTAGCAAATCTCTTTGTCCTGGGATAGATAGTGATTCCCACATTGATATGTTTACATTTGTCTTCTTCATCTAATCAATGATATTGAATGGAGATGAAGCATCTCTTTGCTGTCCCTTGGCCTGCACATTCATTCCTTGCACATGGGCAGCAACTAACTGGCATTTGGGTTGGCTTAGGAAGCTATTTTGGGTAGTCCTTGCGTGTTTGGAGATTGAATTTTGTTTGTGCCAATAGTTTGTGGTGTGATAGAAGATTGAGGATTGCTTGGGGCTAATGGCTGTTCTTCACCCAAATTTATCCTATTTGACCTCATGGTGGCTACAACACTTTTGGAAACCATTAGATTCATGCCACAAAAATATTTTGTCTGCCAGTTTACAAGTGTGGTATCATTTGGAGCTGACTGCTACTGGAATGTTTCTTGTTTCCTTGACTACCCTCACCCTCCACACCAGTTGTTGTCACCATTAATGCTTGATTCAAGGCACCATTGAAGCACATGGATTGGTTATGAGGTTCATTGCATGGGAAACACAATCATACTCTTGAGCGATATTGTTTTGTACTGGTACTAATGCTTTAGAGGTAGATGTAGCATTGGGATTATAGGGCTGAAATGGTCTATTGGCAGGAGGCCTTGCTTGATTTAGATTTGCAGCTGGATTGGGTGGTCTTTGGGGTTGATATGGCTACCTGTTAGGCTGAGCTTGAGGCTGGAAGGAAGGTCTAAAACCTTGGGCTTGCTGCCTCTTGAGTGTAACTAGCTCATTACCTAAATTTTACAACTGCTTCATGACTTCTTGAAGTTCATTTGAGGCACTAGAAGATGAAGTAGAAGCTTCACTTGAATTCTTATTTCTAGGAGTGGGAATAGGAGCTAAATTAGGCATTTGATTAGTGTTTGGGCTCTCTAAACTTGGAAACAGTGGCATTGGAGGCCTAGGAGCTAGCTTGCCAGCTTGAATCAAACACTTTTCAGCTCTAATGGAAATACTATAAGAAATGGGAATAGTTGTGCCTCCCATGGATTGAATTAACATAGAAATATCAGAATTTAAAGATTTAAGGTAATAAAGGAAAGAACCTTCTACTATTGGCCTGACTGCCACTGGAATTCTCTCCCATGTCCTTTGAAATCTGAAATTAAAATCAGTCAGCTGCTCATTGGGAGCTCTCTTGATGGTTGTCAGCTGCTCCAAAAGGGACAAGTTGTCTCCCTTTTCTCCAAACTGCTCATGGAGTGCTATACATAACTGGTTCCAATTTTGAATAGAACCTGAGGCAAGACTCCTGAACCATTGCAAAGCTTTCCCTTTGAATGAAGATGCCAGTAGTTTGACAACAACTTGCATCTCATTGATCTCATGGATTGCACAAATGTTAGCAATATCCTTAACATGATCACCAGGAGTGGTCTGATTTTCTCCAGTAAAGTATGGGATGTTTTTCAATGCTATAAATGGAATTGGATTTTGTGCATTGAGAGCAAGTGGGCTGCTGCCAGTGAAATTGACATAGGGGTTGTTTTGTGCCATTCTGATTGGCCTTAGAACCCTTAGTTGATTGAATGAAAGGCCTACCAGGTGGAGGAGTGGAAAGAGTTCTGTTTGGTGGAGAAGGAGACCTTTGGATTCTCCTCCCTCTTTGCCTTCTTCTTGGAGATAACTGCAGATATTCAAACAACACGTCTTCTTCTCCAGCTCTTGACCTTGTATTGATTCTTCTCATGAGTTTTCAGGCCTGCACTGCTAAAACCAGTTGATTCTTCTTCCTTGGAGTCACCAGATGTGTAATTTAGGGGTCTTTTAAGTAGAAATCTTGCAACAAATGCACATCAATTTTATTGCAATGAAGATGAAGACTTCTAGGTCCCACTCGGCGTGCCAAAACTGTTGTTTCAAATCAGCAGCACCCCTGGATGTTGATCAGATTTCTAGTTTGATCATCCTATGTATCCAGTGTGATTGCACAACATTGAATCCTCTCCCCAAGTGTGGGACTTGAAAAATGGAAGAGGAATCTCCAGATTAGAGGCTGGTTCCTCAACTCCTCTTATCAATATATCACTTGCACAATTACAGAGGTTTAAATTCCTAATTTCTACTCTAAATTCCAAAGGAGAAAGAGATAGAGAATGCAAAAAAGAGCTAAAATTAATTCTAATAGGTGATGCACCAAAAGAGTGGTGAGCATTTCTCACTACTGTAGATTGAAACAGTTCTTAAAATGCAAAAAAACCTAATGCACAAACTGATAATTGTAATGAAGAATAAGAAAGGAAGTCAAACAACGTAACCAGCAGAGGATGGAATGTCAATCATAGGGCCTCTATTGTTATTTTAACATCAAAATCACTTGCATTACAACACCTGAAAGGAAAAAAAAAGTTACAGTTCCTATAAAAGGTTTGTTATTCCACTAAATTCACCTTCAAGGAGAGAAATTAGACTTTCCATACACAAAAAATGTTCAACCCTTTGAAAATGAGCCAAATTTGGCTTTTTAAGTGTCAGGGACGAACCCAAGAGAGAGAAACGCAGGAAAAAACATGGGAGGAGTTCAACCATTGAACAAAAGACATTCAAAACAGCATGGGCATCCTTACATACCCATTCCTTGAAATTTTTAACCATGTTGGGAGAGAATGTGAACCATTCTTCATTAAAAATGGTGTTTGAGAAGTCATTTCTACCCATGACCATGTGCTAGAGGCATTTTTTGATTTTCTCTCTCCAAACTCCATCAAAATGTAAAAAATGACACTGGAATCTTGTAGGTATTTAAACTATCTTTCCATTGATATAAAGAACGTGAAAAACTGAGCTCTAGATCGAAAGTTATGGCCATTTGAAATTTTAGGGCCAAACAGGGCCAAATCGGGTCGGCGGGAAAAAAATTTGAATTTTTTTACCCTTTTTTGCATTTGGGAAAATTTTCCAAAATTTCCCCATGCTCCGCTAGTTCTGGTGCCACGTGGCACATTTCTATTGGGTACGTGCCCATCCTGCTCTATTCTTCTTCATTTTTGCCTTTGTGAAATTTTCCAAAATTTCCCCGCGGGGCCGATGAGCTTGGGACACGTGGCACGCGCTGATTGGGTGCGGGCCTGTCTCTTCTCAATTTTTTGCATGGGTCGCTTTGACCATTTTCGACCTGGAAACATGTGGTAAAACCCCATTGGATATAGGTTTGACCCTTCCAAAATTTCCATCGCGGGCTTGACCTTGAGTTTTTGGGTGCCACCTAGCGGACACGTGGTAAGATTCTATAGGCTCGCAATAAGGGGGGCGGGCTTTCCCTTCTGAATTTTCCTTTATTTGGGAAAATTTCCCAAATTCTCCCCTTGCTCTACCATTCTAGGACACGTGGCAGGTATAATTGGTTACGGGACCTTCGCAAGCATTTTCACTCTTGCGCAAACACTTGGGAAAAGATCCTAATTTCCTCCCTCACTCCGTAGCTCTCCGGCGACATGTGGCCTAATATGATTGGTCGGCGGGGAAACAGGCCAAAACTTCCTTCTTTGAAATTTGGCAAAACACTTAGCCAAAATTCCAAATTTTCCTCTACCCTCCGCACCGGTCCCAGGTGCCACATGGACACATGGTGAAATCTGATTGGGCGCGGACCTCTCCTTCGAAAATTTTCCTTGCGCCAACACTTAGCAAAATTTTCAAGATTTTAGCTGTGGACATGTGGCAGCTTCCAATTTGTCGGCAGGCCTACAGGGGAAAACTTCCTTTTGAAAAATTTTCCAAAACACTTGGTAAAAAACCAAGTCCTCCTTCGATCCCCACCACTTCCTGGACATGTGGCAGCATCTCATTGGCTGCGGGCCTTGCAGGGGAAAATTTCCCACAAAAACTCCACCGAGCCATAACTTCGAAAATACATGGAGTTAGGAGGAAAACTTTACCTTTCTGGAAATCTGAGAAAGATCTTTATCCAATGGTACCATTTCTAGATGGTTTTGAGTGCCCAAAAAAGCAAAAAATTATGTCTGAGGCACAAGAGAGGGAAGAATGAAAGGAGTTAGCCATAAAATGAGCAGGGGGGCACATTTTGGATAACACTAACTACCTTGGATTCATCCCCAAGTCATCTAATCTTGCCAATAGGATTTGAAGAATTCAGCCAACTCTTTAAAATCATAAAATATTTCCTTAAATTAAAAAAAGCAAGCATGCAAGGGAAACTTTCCCCGTAATCGGTGGCAACCCCGCTTGTTCGCCGTTGACCTTATAAGCATATTGATGTTTTCCCATTCCATATACAATCATAAGCAATCACTTAGAAATCAATCAATCAGATAACAATTAGAGCTTCTTTGTGACTTCCAGAGCCTCCTGCAATAGTCACGTGCATCCCATCCATTATCTCATGTGTTCTGCATCACTCACAATCTTCCTTCATGAGTTTTCTTACTTTTATATTTATTTTATCAAACTATATATCATATTATCTTTGTTTTCTTACAAATTAACCTTTTACAGGTCTAGACCAACATCCAACCATCACCCATCCACATCTAGTTCTAGTTCTAGTGCTTGCAGGATGTTATATCCAGCTATCTTATCTCAGCCTCATCCCAAACCTATTACAGTTTCTGCCAATCCCCTTGGTCATCATCAACAAGGGCCTTGTACATCCAATAACCTATATAAATCCTCATTTTTCACAGCTATCCTATCTCCTAGTCCTTGATTCTCTTATGTAGATCCTCATATAGTAGTTACAGGTCATCATCAGCTTACAGATTATATCATAACTTTGCAGGTGAACATATTTTTTCTACAACTCTAGATTCATCTTCCCAGGTCACCGTCGACCTGCCTGTGCAGATTCTGGGTCACCGTTGACCTAGACCAGGTAACCTTTATTTTACATTTATTGTCATCTAACTAGCTTTAGAATAGTTTCTGCCATTTCTAGATTCAGTGACTTTTCTGTTTCTGCATTCTTTTTGCTTTCACATCCTTTTATCTAACATACGGAGGTTGACATCCACTAAGGAATTCAAAAGCTTCTTAGAGCCGCTCAATCGTGCAACCCCTACATTTATCTATCTAATATAATCTATTTCAATTTTTTAGATCTTGTTGCAACAACAATCCATCATTCAACACCTGTATTCAACGTCAAGCATCCGAGGTAACATAAAAACTCCAACATTTCTAAGTTTTTAGTTTCTTTAGTAACTATTACATTCACTTTCATTATGAATGAGAAATTTGGACAACGGAAAGTGATAGCAAGTAGAATTATAGAGGAGTATGATATGGGATAGAAGATGTGTATAAATGAATCATTAATGTAGATGTTTGAGTAATCGAATCAAATAATAAGAAGTATTTTCAAGCTATAGAAAATAGTGAGGTAGTGTGTTTTAGCTTTGTTTGTGCATGAAATCCATGACTAATGGATATATATCAAAAAAATGTTACCAAACACCTAATTACCAATTTATATGTCTACAATTAACCTATTAAGGGGTTGTCACTCATTCCTTTTTTGTTGAAGTAGACATCTCTAGTTTATACCTTACTAAATGGAGAAATTGTTACAAATTCCATCATTTATATTATATTTCAAATGAAAGACTATATTGTACCCATTCTTCACAAATAACAATAATTACATAAATAGAACAAAAATATTCATCAAAATTAAACTAAAATATTTTGGGTTGTATGATAATTTTATTTATAATGGATGAAAGGTTCTTTTTTGTTAAATAATTTAATGTGTGATATTTCTACTCGTGTGAGAAAATATTAATCAAACTTAAGCTAAAATATAGTTTAGATTTTAAGTATTGTTAAAAAAGTTGTAAGTGGTTATCAAATTCAAACACTACGATTCCACCTGATTAAGAATATGAAGAAAAAAATTCTCTTAGCTTACTCTTCACTTTATTAATTATACAACTTTAAATGCTCTTTTTTCAAATAGATAAAATCAATTAATAAAGAATTCATAATTTCACAATGGAAATTATTTTATATATATATTCATTCAAGATTATAGTAAATACAATATCCACTATGTTTCAAAATAAAATGTGTTCTATAATATAATCAAGATATATAATTTCCCTAAAACATGGCGATGTAGGAGAAAATGAATTTATATATGAGGAATGGTTAATTCCTTTTACTTAATTCAATTTTAGATTAGGGTTAGAAATAAAATAAATATTCAAATTTATTATTTCAATATTAACATGCATATCAAAATATACCTATATAGCAATGTGTGAGATATACCAATTGAAACGATTGTTAGATGAAACATGACATTAGAAGATATATGTACTTAATTATTTCATTGGTCTAAAATTTGATCTAAGGGTGATAAAATAATGAACTGGTTGAAATTTTCCTAGATAGAAGCTTCATTTCAAATTATATAAATTCCCAATAATCTAGGTCGAAACCATTACTTGGGTATGGAACTGTTTGACAATTCCATACTTGTTTGGTGGTTCCATACAGGAAGGTGTTGGCACTCTGTAACTATTTATGCTTTTACGATCAGTTGGAATATGCTTCTCTATGAAATCTTAGGTCTCAAAAATGTGTAAAAAACTTTGTAATAACTTGAAATGATTGTAAACCCCAACCATCGGTAAAACCCTTGTAAACATGTTAGTGTTTGGGTTGAAGTGTAATTTGTACACCGCTTATGATGGGCATAACTTTGAAGAGGTCTCAAATTGCATGTTGTTCTCCACTTAGAGATGTGATATATATATGGAAGAAACTATCTTTTGAAACTTTTTCACTTCAGAATACTTTGTAATGGCTTATTTTATCATGTTTGACTTGGATTTGGAGGTCTTTGGCTTGGGAATATTGAATCTATAACTTGGTTTGTAGAGATTTAAACATGTTTAGGGGTTTATCCTTAGATGTGTTATTGCTTTAGGGATATTTAGGAGATATTTGGGTGATTTTAGAATATACTTACTTGAGGAGATCTCTTAAATTCTAATTGAGTGCCATGTAAGTGTTATAAACATTAAAATATGGTAAATTATCCTTTTACAATGCCAAGTTTGACCATATACCCTTACTAAGATGAATGCTCATATTCAGAATTCAATATCCTCATATCACTATCCATTATACAACTTTCTTATCTTTAAACTATGCTTTATCATCAATTTTGGGAATATTATTTCATCAAAGCAATATTAAACATATGGTATTCATGACACAACCTTATGTTCTGGTGTTTATCTCTTCGGTCTAAAAATGTATGGAAGGGTTGAGATGTAGGGTCTGTTCTTGGCCAACCTATATAGTTCCACCCCTTCATAATCACTGAATCTAATTTCAATTTAAAATCATTCTTTGGGTCATTTAATCTTTCCTAAGGTCGACCCTATTCTAATATATTGCCTAAGGAAGGCTATATCGACAAGTCAATATCACTTTATAATTCACACGACATTATTACAATTTATTATCACAAATATCATTCCAAGAGTAATCAATTGGTTCCTAAATATTCCTAAATCAGTTGCACTTCATTTAGATCAGTCCCTACTATAAGCATGCAACACTCAACTAGTTCAAATACTCTAGCTTCATCCATATAAAAACATAAAAAATCATAGAGCCATGCATTTACAAGTCAATCTAAGCATTACATAAGGGTTTCATTCAACAAGAGGGTTATGCCACATAGTAGATGCACATCACATCTCATTATTACCACATTGGGTACGTTATATACTACATAGTTATCCCACTATTTTGGTGTTAAGAGACATGAGGGAACACTAGGGGATTAGCTAGCTATACATACTTACATAAGCACTTATGAGAACTATACGAGGCTTGATTTTTGCAATAAGAACATGTAGTGCAACACTTGGATTTGTTCAACAACTCAAAGTTTGATCACCAAGGGTAGTATAGCTTGAAGTACATGCACATGTTTTTCTCATTTTGTTTGCTAATGCTCTAATGAAGGGTTTTACATGTTTTGTAGGTTTATAATTTGTTGCAGGTTACTTCAAGTATCCCAAAGTTGTGCAAGTAAGAGCAACATACAATAAGAATCATTTCCAAACACATAAATTACATAGAAAGTTACAGACGAGAAAGACTATCTTAACGTCCAAAATTGTAGATTTTGAAGTTTTAACCATACATATCGTTCCTAAACCATGCATATTATGTATGATCCCAAACTTGCTTAGTTTTTAGTTCCATAACTTCCAGTTCAAAATCCATAGTTCTACATATTTTTTTTCCACTACCTTACACATCTAGATCATTCTCGATTCATCATGAATAAATAAGTTTACCTCTCCTCTTGAGTATTTAAACTAGTCATTTATTATTTATGGATTGTCTCTGTCATTTAAAGTTTGAATGCATTATATTGGTCATATATAGTTGATGTTGGAAGTTAATTAGATCATAATAGTATACTTATTGCTAGCTTTACATCCTTTTTATTATCGTAAAATGTAGTTCCCTACCCCATCACTCATGGTTGGTAAATGTAAGAGATCACCTTAACAAGTTGATTTACCATCGTCAAATAATTTTCTTGCCTTAGAGACATGAAATCAATTACAAGAACCTATTCAGGTATATCAAGACAAGTTTTGGTGTCTACTCACATCTCAATTTTTTAGTACATGATAACTAAGTGGTAAATCCCTCACTAGTCAAGGGTTTCTTAGGTGTTGTATTGTGCATTTGGGTACAAGAATATTGAAATATTGTTAAAACCATTTCACAATGAAATAATAATAAAATATAATTAATGATGACTTGAGGTTATCATTTGGGATGGGTTCCTCTATTTGATCTGCTACTAAGATTTTTGAGAAACTTGATTTAGTCATAAGTTTTTCCCTAATGCGTCACATATTTTTACTTATTGCATTGAAAGTTGTTTATTTTGGCATTATGAAATAATAATAATAATGAATTGAAAATGATTAAAATAATAAAAAAGGAGATATTAAAATAACAAAATAAAATTAAACTTTTAATTGTGTATAAAATTTGGGTAGTGTGAGAGTAGGTGGGAGTTTTTAAGTGGTGGATGTGGAAGTAATGGATTATGGTGGTAAAGAAAGTAAAATGAAATATGAGTGGTGTGAATAAAGGCCCTTTTCCAAGATCTTATTTTGGAACAAATTTCATTCTTGAAAATGTAGGTCTATAATGGTTTAAGTTGCTTTGAAAAAAAGAATAGAAGGTGGATGACATAGAAATTATTTTGGATTTGAAGAGGCCTTGGAGTTCTTAAGCTAATGTAATATATAGGAATGTATAATAGTTTCCATAATATTTCCATCTCCTCTCTGCCATGCCAAATTAGTGTAATAAAGTGTTTTTAACCATAAACCTGTAGATTTTCTCATGGGCACCAAGTTTACTAGATCTAGTCATTACAATTCTTTTATTTAGTAATTTTGGTCAGTAATATGTAGTTTTCCCTTGCCATGGTTTTAGGTCTAAAACCAAATCCCTAAAATTTGGTCCCCAACCTACGCCAAATTAGGGTTTTGTGTGGAAACACGTGAGAAAATTATCAAAATGCCTCACAGAGGTGTTATCTCATGGAATGCAATGGAAAAATAATGAATAAAAGGATTGTTTTGTTAAAAAATATTAGAAAGTGGGTTTCCTTGTCCTATTGTTCATGCCAAAAAGTTAGAGGAGATAATTTACTCAATGCCTCAAAGTAAATGTTTTCTCTTAGCTTACACAAATCTCTATTTTTTTTATCCATGCTTTCAAATCAGCGGGATTTTGTCTTAGGGGATACAATGATTGCATACTATTTTTAATGAAATGTGGGATCTTACACAAGGAGTGTGAATTGTATGACATTATGTTTGAAAAATATATTGGAGCGCCATGATTTCAATATTCTCACAAATGGATCTTGTTGAAATAACTCCTTCCAAATAAATTCAAATGGTTGTTTTTCCATCAACACATTCTATTACATTGGTTCAACCATTGTTGGTTATACATACATACATACATACATACATACATACATACATACATACATACATACATACATACATACATACATACATACATACATACATACATACATACATACATACATACATACATACATATATATATATATATATATATATATATATATATATAAGAGACATAGTCTCACGAGATATATTAATTTTTTGAGTTTTCACAAAATTGTTGATGGAAGAGCCTTGGAAACAATTTTTTGCCAATGTAGGAGCTCAGTCAAGGCACTTGGACTGTTGGAAAAAATCCCTCAGTGAAATGTGGTCTCATGGAATCTCTACCCAACCAATGAATGTCATTGTGTACTTCAAAAACATGGTTATATTATCTTATCTAGCATGATTCCCACATTTGTAGTTTTCCCTTCATGATTGGATTGAAATTTAAAATTAGGTGACAAAGTTGTGTTGTTAAATAAATCAACTTATGTTGCTTTAACATGTTAAAATTTAATTTATATCCGCATAATGAGAATGACTATTTTGGAGTGTTTGATGAGCCCAAAAACTGACTCATTTTATACAAGATTTGACATTTTTTTTCCTTGTATATATTTCATAAAGTGGATCTAAGTTAATATCTAAAATTATGGTTATTTAGGATAAAATAAAGACTATATATCATAGTTATTTGTTTAGAATTAATTGTTATATTTTTGTTAGCTATTTATAATGATTATTGGGAAAACTATGTGAATTTATGCATATGTAGTCCATACTTTTCTATAATTGTTGAATAAGGTATTTTGAGTACTAAACACCATTTACAACCAACCTTGGAGGATCTTTAAGATATCTCATATTATCTCTAGAGATTGTTATTTTAGAACTGCACTAGCTCTGGAGGTTCCCTCACCAACTCTGGAGGTTCCTTCACTAGCTTCAAAGTTAAACATTAGAGATTTGAAGTTGAACATTAGAGATTCAAATTTGAACATCAGATCTTTGGAGTTGAACATTAGAGCTTCAAAGTTAAGCATTAGATATTTGGAGTTGAACATTAGAGCTTCAGAGTTTAACATTAGAGCACCAAAAATGGCTATTAACTATTCAGAGATGAATACTATAGATATAGAGATGAGCATGCTCCAAGGTTGGTTTGAAAAACATTACTATCTATTTTTAGAAATGATTTTAAAAATAGATATTTCCATAAGTGTTTTATCATTTATAAAATAAATAAGAATCAATATTCATTTTGTTTCTCAATAATAAAACAAGAGAGTCAGATTGTTAGTTAGATTTAGATAACCTCTCTCCATATTTTGTGGAGATTGATGCTTTATGGATAGATTGCAATCTTATTTGATAAGATTTGATTCATATATACGCCTTAAAATAAGGACTGGGTTGGAAGCATGGAATTATAAAGGTAACCTCCCACACTAAAGAATGTAACCTACATTATTTTTATTAATTCATTTTTAGGTTCTGTTGCATCTAATCTATAAATAAGTCTTGATTAAAATCCTATTTCAAGGAATGAGTTGGTCACTCATTCCAAGGAAGATGGATCTATGTGTTTATGTTTTTTTCTTCGTTCAATAATTATATTATTATTGTCTTTTTTTCTTTATACCATTTAATTATTCCTTTGGTGTACAATTTTTTGTGAACATGCAAGTGTTATTTGTGTTTATTATTTCTTTTAAATTCAACATTTTCCTTTCCTGCAAGTGTGAAATTTGATTACATGCACGTTTGTTTTAATTTTATCCAAGTGTGTTTCAATTTATGCAAGTGTGCTTTTACATTTCAGTAAGCGTGCTTTTATATTTTTGTAAGCACACTTTTACATTCTTGCAAGTGTGGATTTTGGGGTAGAGGGGACCGTTACCAAATATCTCTTTCTCCTATTGCATATTTCCTTTAGAAACCAACCTTAGATTTGTATTATTTAATGAAGAGGATTGATGACCCTCACCAATTGAACTTTATCATAGGACGTGACTTGTGATTCATTGATAACTTAGATAAAAAATTGGAAAATGTAACCACAAGTTGTGATTTGAACATAATTTTTTATACAAACACTCTACCTTAAACATCTTACAAAATTTAATAAAGATGCTGTAAAATGTTGTCCAAAAATCCTCCCTAACACTTGAAGTAGAGATGTCAACATTTGAATGTGTTTCCTAATGACACAGAATGTTAAATCAACCCTTAAAACCAATTTCATTGATCATTCAATCATTTAATGACATGCATTTTTGAACCTTGCTAGTTGTTTTACAATATGGGACAATTGTCAAAAGTTAGAAATTTGTTTTGGTTTTGGCTCATGTTTTAGGGATTCATGTTGGGAAATAAATATCTACCACATACCACTAGAGTTTCATTATGGAAATTGTAATCAAATTTTAGTGTTGAGAAAACTACTTTGAGAGCTAGTTTTGTAAGTGGGTTTTATAGGCCACTGGTCTTTTTGCAATAAGAACGAACTAGTGCATTTATGATAATCATCTCCCAAAAGGTAGTCATAGATTAAAAACTAGTTGTCGAAAATGAGTTCCCTCAATTTTTATGGTTTCTATACATATAGGGGAGTGAATGGGAATTTACATAATGTGAGTTCAAGTCTTGGATATTGTTTTCAAACTCGAATTCATAACCACTCTAGATAAATTGGTCCCTTTTGCGAATTCACAACTAAACTAGAAAAATGTAGTGGGACCCCATTTAAGCATAATAACAATTGAGAGACTTTAGGATACCTTCATATGACTGTATGGAACCTCTATTAGTTACTTAATTTAATAATTTTACTTATGGGAAACATTTTATTTTTCTCACTCTTCTCTCTCTCTCTCTCTAAAGTTGAAAATTCAATTGAATTGAATATGTATTCCTTACCCTCTCTAATTACATGTAAAGTGTATATAGTTGTGAATGTAAATTATGCATATGTAGAACAAGTTGGATCGCAGGAGATTACCATGCCAACTTATTGGGTTGACCATGCTTTTGGTTGTAGGTACCTTGGAAAAAAAGGATTCACTAACATTATTTTTTGTTTTTGTAGTAACATGTAATCTTGGAATGTAATGCAATTGAAAAGGATAAATATTTGTTATTGTTATAAATGGAAATGTAATTATTGATTCTTGTAAAGAGTATGAAAATGATATTATATTGGGATGTTATGAAATGGGTACTTGACATGGGTGTAATTCCAATTATGGGTTATATGTATTTGTTAAAAGAAGATGAAATGTAATTTTATAGCTTATTCATGTGTGGAATGATGATGGTGTTCATTTTGTGTTTTACTAAACATTAGAGAATCAAGAAGGAAAGAACTTTATTAAAAGGAATGAGTTGAAGTTAATTTTCTTGTGTGGATTTCCCATACATGTAATCATATTTTTAATATAGAGGACATAAGTAATAAAGATGACCTTAGTATAAATGTAAATTTTAGTATCAAATAACATAGATAAAATAACAATGTGAGAAAGAATATGACCTTGAGAATGTACAAATAAATGGAAAAAAATTAAAAAACCCCTTATCAGGAATCATAAATGGTTAACCCAATTAGGATGGAATCTACCCTCACATACATTCCCTAGAAGCTGAGTAGTAGGTATTTGTATGTGTGTAAGTATGTATGGCATAAATATCAAATGGTATATTCTTTCTTTTAAAAACATGATGAGTGAAAGTGTCAAAAACATTACATTTTCTTGCCATTTGGAAATTTTTTATGAAGGTGGTAATGTGGGTTAGAAAACACTACAGAGTAGGTTGCATATACTGATAAAGTGAGGTGGAACCCTCATGTTAGTACACCAATGAGAGATCCTTATTTAAATCAAAAGAAATCTAAATTAAACATGTTATACATGAAAAATGAAGGGGTGTGGTACTTGTTTATGTATATTTAATTGTAATGTGAAAGTGTTAAACTAATATCAAAATATTCACCCTATAATGACATTGAACAAGGGAAGCCACTAATACCATAACATCATGGTAAACCTAACCCTTCTAGGATGAGATGAATGTAGAAATTGTTAAAAGAGGGAAGTGGGTGATTTTTACCATCTCTAATTGTAGTTTGAGGAAAGTTTCTTCATTAGAGCCACCATATGAATGACATTGTCACATGAAATGATTGAATGAAATTTTGACCCTATGTTAGATCTTATCCTTAAGTGCTAAAAAAACTATGTTGGTAGTATAACCATAGAGTATAACATGAAAAGAGGAATACTAGGGAGTGACATATGCCATTTAGGATTGCTCTAGGAATGTACATGTTAAACTTACGGGAAAACTATTTCATGAGTGATTCATGAAATTGAGTGACTTATGTGGAAAATAATCCTTGAGCTATGAAACATATAACATTGGATATGAGAATAATGGGGAAGTATCTAAAGAGACCAATGGGGTTGGTAAACCATATTATATGCTTAATTCTACTTATACTTGCCTTGTAAAGTGGTTAGAGAGAAAACTTAATCAATAAAGTATTATTTCATCATTGAAAAATTAAAAAGCATAACTAATGTAAGACTTGATATGATTCATTCATAGTGAAAAACCTAACTATTAGGGCTAATGCAATAAGTACCTATCACTTCATCATCTTCTTGTGTAAGAACCTAAACTTTTGTATGGCATAAGAAGCTCTTAATGAGTGCAATGGATAGAGTACAATTTGGATCACCCTCTAGAGTCATGTATTTCAAAACTAACTCTTTGATAAGGAACAAAAATGAACTTAATTTTAAATAATAATTGAGAAATAGGGTTTAATCTAGTGTTTTGGCCAAATATAGTTTTGAAAAGGATTCGTATATAAAATTTCAGTATTAGGTGTTTTGGTGACGTTAGTTATGCTTCCACAGTCTAAATTTTCTTAAGTAATGAAATATAATCCATATGAAAGTAAACATGTAAGTTAAATGTTTTTTTGGTTAATGAAAACTATAAGTGTTAGTGTACATGTGGGCCAAGTGATATGTGTCTTGTGATCAGTGTAACAATAGTAAGTGTTTTTTCAAACAACAACATTTTTTTCTAGTTTTACTAGTGTATTTTGGGTTGTGAATTATGGGGCGTTACATATAGTAACAATGACTAGAATTTAATTAGGTTATGTATGCCTAGATTTGGATCACCTGTAAGATGGATTAGTTGATATGAAATATCCAAATCAATTCTACTTAAAACATAATGGGCTTATGCTACCATTGTGAAGAGAAGGACAATTATGGGTTCTTTTATTGAATAAAGTGGGAAAAATATCTTCCATATCTGAATCTAAACCTACACACAAACTCATTTAAAAATGTTAGTTATTTTGGTGGCTAGGGGACCTACCTTGGTCAGATACCTAACCCTTTAAGGAGATAAAAGACATTTTATTAATTAAAATGATAAAACAATAAATGAAAATGAAAAATATACCTGACTCAGATCATATGACAATCATAATTGTAATTCATTGAAAATCACACAAAGATTGCAAGCCAATCACAGTTGCGTTTCTCACCCGTGTTGGAATTTTATCAAAATAGCGCCACATCAAGTTGTATCTATCCTTTATGCTTCACTTTAACTTCTTTAAGGTCTACAAGACCGAGATATATGAACATGAGAGCAAGAAAACTCAAGTATAGTCTTAGTGCACAAAGATTTAGGGTTTGGAATGATGGGGGAAAGTGGTGTTATATATATTCTGAGTGTATAGAGGAGTGGAACACATATATGTGGCATGTGCATATGTGGGTGAGTGATTTAAACAACATTGAATTTTTTTAAAACCATAATTGTAGAGTCACACATGATAAATAAAACATTGAAGTACATATTTGACCTAATTAATAAGCTAGATAAAAATGAACCCCTAGGTACAAGAGAGGGAATAGAAGACTTAGCTAATTTAATAATAAATCATGAAATGTTTTGAATTGAAAAACATATGAATAGTAGGAGGAAACTGTCGCAACCACACTTAGAAAATTACAGAACTATTAGAATAATCTAGACTGGAGCTCCTGGACTAGGTTAGGGGCATCTAGAAACTAGAGACTGATTCTAGGTTCCTATGTCTACAAAAATGGCCAGAAACTAATTCTTCTTGTGTTGCACCAATGTTGCTAACCTTCACTGTTGGTTGCATGTATGTCACACCATGTCTGTAGAATTCACTTGTAACTTGAAAAACAAATAATCTCCTGCAAAACCCTAAAACACATCAAATCCTAAAAAGAAAAATATGCAAATGGGGAGCTAGACTAACCTTGAAGGTCATCGGACATAGTGAACTTACAACCGAGTTGGGCACTACATCTCAGATTCCATGTAGTTCTGTGTGCATGTGTGTAGAATCATGCCCTAGGTGGCTCTTGTGTAAGATGCAATTGATAACGAGTAATAGCTAGATGTAACAATGTAAATAGATGAGTGAATGTCAAAATGAACTTCCCCTCCTATGCATGTATGTAAAAAATGTGGTCCTTTGCCCCTTGAATGATAGCTAGATGGATGCTTTGATGCTCTTAGAATGCCTTTGGATGCAACCTTAGGTGATGATAATAGATGCTTAGAGCTTGGTCCATTATTATGGTCACATAGCTTTGTATTTATATGATTCCCTTGTTTGAATTTTGTAATTGATAACTAAAAGGATTACCCATAAGAAAACAAGATGCCTAAAAGAGGCGACTAAGATACAAAGAGGTCAGGGGCACCCAAAGGGGATGAGGGAGCTTGAGAGCTTGTGTCCTAGATGGGAAATAGTGTCCAGAGTCAAGAAAGATAAAGAGATGAATATAATACTAGGATGTGGGGTGTGTAAGACCAAATAGGAAACTAGAAAGACAAAAAAGAGGCCAAAGATAGATGTCAATTACTAGTTTTCTTGCTTAGGAATAATATGAATAGTAGTATGTGATAAAGACCTAGAAATTTACCCATGTGTGTGATTTAGTGTCTACATTTTCCCCCATTTTATGTTGTTGAGTGAATACTTGATAACATAAAGCAGATAAAATATGCGTACTTGATAACCATGTAGATTGATAGTGAAAGCATAATGAAGAGATAACAAAAAGTGTGGAAGCTAAAGGGGAGAAAGCTACTCTAGGGGTGAAGTGTATGTGTCATACCACCATCTTGTACCTGTTTTCATTGTGGATTTGTGCTTGATGATGTGGGGATGCTTCTTGTGGCATATTAAGGACAAAACTGCAAAAGAAGAGCAAAAGAGTAGTCGAATATGTGTATATGAAAATCGATCCAAATATGTAAAAAGTATGTAAAAATGTGAAAACTTAACATGTGCACCTGATCCGTGATGAGTGAAAAGGATATAAAGGAACCTAAAAATGCTGTAGAAGAATGAGTTTTTTGGGCGATCTCACTTCAGAAACAAGGTTTTAGGTGATCTCATGCCAAAAATGAGTTTTTAGGAAATCTTACTCCAAGAGCAAGTTTTTTGGGTGATCTCATGCCAAATGTGAGTTTTTTGGGTGATCTTATGCCATGGTAGAAGAAGTGTTGGGGAGAATGGTCTAGTGTTATTATCCATCCTTGACTGCTTCCCGATATTTATACACCACTACAGATGGTGTGATCCTTCTTTGTTCCGGTTTGATCCATTTCAATCTAAGTAGAAAATGAAGGTAGAATGCATTTTGATTGCTAGAGGACTGTGCTTGCAGTGTGAAAACTGCTATGTGAAATGCTAAAAAATGTGCTGATATGAGAAAGTGATTGTAACTACCCCTGTTCATAGGCACCTAGGAAGGGACAGGAGTGCCCAAGTGCTCATGTTTGTATCTGGGAGCTGGTGTCTGTGCTGAACTGAGGACCTAAGTTAGATTTTAGGCCATATATGTAACTGAAGACTGCTATGTTATTATACTATATAGGTATGAATTATGACTATGTACTGCTAAATGGGGTGATTGATTCACCCAATGTATGCCCCCCTCATCTTGGGTGCATGCGACGTCACTATGAGTATACAGAACAAATGAAAATATCAGAAACTAAGTTGAAAATGATACCTTGTAGGGGGAGGGAATGTGCTTGGTAAAAACTAAGGCATACTCAAACAAATTGGAATGCTGCGAGACAATTAGGGATGAAGAGGCCAAAGACATAAAAGAAATGAACAAGCAAGACATAGGGTATGGCCCGTAAACAATGACATATAATATAAGACAATAGTAAACAATATCAATAAAAGTAATAGAAAACCATGGTAGAAAATGGTTCCTGTAAGACAAATTCTACACATGACGCACCCGTTAGTATGTTAGAAAGATAAAAAGTATGTCAAAGCATGTATAAATTAATAAAGTAGTGTGCTAGTAAAAATAAGTAGTAGTATAAAATGAAACAATAACACCTGGAGTGTGTTTGAAAGTAGATTCCCCCAAGAGCCTCGGTGGGACTGATAAGGGGTACAGTGATAAGCATCCATGTTGAATTTAAGGATTTGTAGAAAGCTTGCATTCACAACTAGAGAACAAGTGAACGTGTATGTGTATATAGAAAACATAATGACATACAAAGTATTTGTCTAGTATGTGGAACAAAGTGTACATGTAACAAGTGTTAGTCCTCAATTATACACATCCTAGTGGCCTGAAAACATTTTCTTATGAAGGGGGAATTCTTGGATGGTGGTAGACTGGGTAGTATGTCATTTTGTAGAAGGGGAGGGGTCTAACACTTCATTGGGATAGGGATTTGAGGTGATTGAGGGGAACGTGTAGATGGGATGACCTCATCATGTTACTTTTTGTCCTACCCTGAACTAGGGTGAGAGGACCCGTGGTGTAACCTGAAATGCAGAGGGGGGAGATGAATTCTTTGTTCCTCTTGATACATATGTCAAATGATGGATCAATCTGGGATAAGCATGACCATGAACATAACGCTCACTCTCACGAGTTGTCACAAAAGATGTTGTATATGCTTACTATACCAGAAACATGTTACTATAGACAACAAAGTTTGATTGCTCTTGCATTCTCTTGATAGCATAATTAAGGATAGAAGACACCTTCAATGATATTCAGAGCAATAAAGTAGTAAATGGAACGAATGGAAGTTAATATGAGGTGGGATCAATTATGGTAGTTTTAACTTCACAAAGGGGGGATTTATATGATGAGATATTCCTTGTATCAAAGCATTTAACACTTAGAGAAACCTACAATTCTGGAAAGTATAAAAAATTGGATAAAGTAGTGATTGTTTCTACAAAGAAAGATTTGCATTCATTGATAGCCAACATATGCAAAGTTTCAACACAATATCTAAAATCGTTAACACAAAAGCTTATGCAAGCATTCTAATAAAGTATTTACTGCTTCTACTCTAGTATGCCCAAGATAAACTCAAAGGCTAACAAAAATCACTTCAACAAAATGGTTAGAGTAAGGATTTTACAATTAAGTCCAATATTGCAGAGTAAATGCTCACAACACAGTATTGAACTAATGACCAAAGCACAACCATTAAGGACTGATCTAGTGTACTACATAGAGAAGCAATAAACACAAGACTGTAGTAGAAAATATAACTCATCAATCAACAATTCGACATACAGAACCCAGAACACAGAAATTAAACTCAGAAGCAGACATATTTCATTCAGATATTGAATTTCTTAACAAGGGAACATAAAGTAAATGCTCTCAATGTTTGTCAATGGTTGTACATTGCAACCACCTTGACACAAAAGTTTAGGAAACTGAAATCCATATGCATTTCACAAAGGAAACATGCAATATTCACAATTATATCTCTCGATCTTTTCAGAAATAGAAAAATTTAACCCCCTTTGATCAAAATAGCAAAAATAATATGAGGACAAGCCCACATATTTATACAATTTTGATGAATTCTTACAATTCAATTCCCCCCAAAATAACAAGTGAATCACCACCTTTTTCATAAATAAATATCTTTAATCAAAATGAGAATCTACATTTTTCTAACTGAAAATATCTGATTTTTTGTTAGTATTTAGGGATTTATTTCATGCCTTCACTACCACATGTATAAAATAATTAGTTGACACTAAAAAGTGTAGTTATGTTCCTTTTTCCTCTTTTTCTCCCAAAAACACCATCAATTTTTGAATCAAGTGATGCCAAATTGAAGATCTCAAGGATACATTTCCAATGAGACCAATTTTGTGTGATTCAGAGCTCTGGAGTGAAAGTTATGTCCATTTGAAATTTTGCATGTTAGGATGAACATGAGAGTGACACATGATATCTTTTGATTGGCTTCTAGAATTAGCTTTGCCTACGTGTCTGATTTCTTTACCTTTTCTGTATTTATGTGGCTTTGCACGCATATATGTTCCATTATGAAATGTGATCCAATAAGAAAATTCCACACACATTGGCCTTCTCAGACTATTCTTTTACTTGTACTCCCCCCCCGTGAGACGCGAGCCAATGAGAAATCTCCACACTCCTCACAATGTCAGTATGTTTAGTAACCTTGACTGACCATCAAAAAATGTGAGCCAATAAGGAAGCTCCATAGTTACTTCGTAATTCAATTTGATTTAAAAAAACCTTGTTAGAGTGTGAAGCAAAAACAAAAGAGAAAGATCCACGTCATTGGAAATGTCAGTCTTGTCAGAGTGTGAAGCATAAACCAATGAGAAAGCTCCATGCACCTTTGTGGTTTCACAATGCCAAATTATCTTGCTTTCATGTTCACCTTTCATTGGTTGCAGGGTCATGCTTTCACATTGTGACTTCTATTGATGGCTTCATAGGAATGTTACCACATATCCACGTTAACTTGCTAGACCACTCAGACCCAAAACCTTATGAAACTCAGTTCATTCCATGGAATTGAGGTCCACCGGAGCCCATTTTCTCACCTTGCATTGAAATGGTGATGTGAGTCCATTGTTTTCCATCGATATTGAGCTATATTGATATTCCCTAACTTTTTCATGTTTATTTTTGACTGCGATGACTTTGTCTACCTCGCTATGGACTCAAAACTATATGAATTTGGTTTATTCTGCAAGCTTGAAGTCTGTGAAACCTGAATGGATTAGAGAGGCCCAAAATATTTCCATGTTTCCTCTCCTTCATGAGCATTTGAATTACTTGGCGGTGCATATATTTTATGGCCATTTGAAAGTCCTAGGAATTTTTTTAACTACTAAGTTCATTTTAAATTTTCCATTTAGTGGTGATTGCATGCTTTTTACCTTTGCAAAAGCTATAAACATATCTTGATCACCTGCAAGTTCAAATATTTTATACTTCGATGAAATATTCCATTAACCATTCTTCGAGGAATTCTTATGGTGCCAGTCAAAGAAACAAGGTTTAAAAATATCGTGGGTTTTGTGCTCAAGATTCACAGTAGAAGATTTGATATTAAAAAGAGTTTGAATTCATCTTAAAGTCTCAAATTTCGGTCCCATAGAATATTTAGTCTCGTGGATGTCATTAAAATATCATTTCATTTCCTTTCATTCCTCCAACATTTATGCCAAATCCTTTCTTTTGATTTTGACAAGGCACAAAATTTCTTACAAATTGACAAGTCTCTTTTACTCAGACTAAAATTTGAAGCAAGGAGAACAATATGAAGCATACATAACAGTTACATTTATGGAGATTCTAGGAAAATACCAGCTTAATCCAAGGGCTTGGATTGAACACCAAAAATGTCTCCTGATCAAGGATGGGTACCCCCTGTGGGTTCTATAAGAACAAATACCAGATCCCTAATCTATTACATAAGGAGTTTGGGAGACAAA
This sequence comes from Taxus chinensis, assembly GCA_019776745.2. Taxonomy (NCBI): domain Eukaryota; kingdom Viridiplantae; phylum Streptophyta; class Pinopsida; order Cupressales; family Taxaceae; genus Taxus; species Taxus chinensis. Next base: position 305,220,663 of record CM034154.1, read on the forward strand.
ACACACAAGGCCTTTCTGAAAATATACATAACATTCATAAAAAAATAATGACATATCTTGAAACCTAGTCACTTTAGTCCAGAGAAAAAAAGGTAAACAACAACACAAATAGAGAAAACATAAAAACAACACAAAACAATTATGCACTGTACAATGATCATACCCGACCCTCTGGATTAGTCTAAGAAGTGTTTGAAATGCCTGCCATTGAAGAGAAACTTCAATAAATTTCCCTCCAAGTATTTTATAAATAATTTATGTTCTCTAATCATGATATCAACAAAATAGGGTCCCATCCATGGGGCATCAAACTTTTCATGTTTTCCCTTGTCTTCATGTCTACTGTCCCATAACAGGACTAGGTCCCCAACATTAAAAAACTCTTGGAGTGACCTTCATGTCAAATATATTCTTGAGTTTTTGTCTAAAATTAACATATTTTTGATGAGACTCTCTTCTTTCCTCATTTAATTCCATAATTTGATTGATCCTTATTTCATATGGACTCACCTCTTCCCCATCTTCAAATTGCTTTATGAACTGATAGGTGGAAAGTTGCAAGTGTAGGGGAAAAAGGGATTGAAATCCATAGAATAAATCAAATGGGCTCTTTCCAGTATACCTCTTGGTAGTAAGTCTGTCTATCCATAATGAAAACTTGAGTTGCTCACCCCATTTATTTTTATTTATCTCTAATGTTCTTATGAGGATTTTAAGTAGATTCTTATTGCTAGATTCTACTTGGCCATTTCCTTGAGGATTATAATTTGATGTATAACACAAAGTAAGACAATACTCATGGGACATTATTGCCAATGGTTTAGATCTGAAGCTTATGAAATTATCCACAACTATCTTGGCAAGCACCCCAAATCTGCATAATATGTTATTGAGAATAAAATCCATGACTACTTGATGAGTTTCCTTCCTGGTGAGAATGGATTCAACCCATTTGGTAAAGTAATCAGTGGCTACCAATATCAACTTATGACTAGTGCTAGAAGAGTTTGATATTTCACCAATAAAATATAATCCCCATTGTTTGAATGGAGCTTCTATTGATATAGGATGCAAGGGTTGGGCCCCATAAGTTTTCAGTCTTGCAGAAAAATGTAGACAAATTTCACACTTTTGAACCAACAAGGCAACATCTTTGAATAATGAAGGCCACAAATATCTTGCCCTTAAATTTCTTTGAGCAGTAACTCTTCTAACAAAATGGCCTCCACATAGCCCCCCATGAAAATTTTCAATTATTTTAAGTGCCTTTTCTTCAATTATACATATTAGCAAAAATCCTTCTGGATTCTTCCAAGGCAATCCATGATCATTCAATATATAATTTTGGGAAACCAGTTTGAGTGTCCTCCTTTGATTCTTATCTAAGTGCATAGGAAAATTCAAGTTCATCAAGTAATATACTATATCTTTATACCAAACTAAAGTTATCACCTTTTCATGAGGGTATGGCCCACCTTCTTTAACATTGTGTATCTCCACCACCTACAAATTTCTCTATGCCATCAACCTTGCCAAACCCAATCCTCTAACCAGTTTTGTGGCTTTAATCTCCATGTCATATTCTTACAACTTGTTGACCCAATGACATCTTTTACTAGACATTTCCATTTGAGACAAAATATCCTTTACCATTGTGTGGGGTACATAAGCTATAACTTTAAAGCTTATAATGTAGGGTCTAAAAATTTTAGTGGCCTTTACCAGGGAAAAGGATTGTTTCTCCATGATGAAATATTTAAGCTCAGAGCCCTACAAGGATTTTCTAAAGAAGGAAATGGGTTTCTCATGCCCCTCTTCATCCTTTTGCAATAACATAAAATCAATTGTATTCTCCAAGGAAAAGGAAAACATATGAAATTATTTATTATAATTAGAACTAGTTAAGATGGGGGTAATCTTGAGTGCCTCTATTATTCTTGTACATGCTTAAACACCACCTTCTTCCCACTTGATGACTTGATCCTTTTTCAAAATACTTGTGATGGGAATAGTAATCTTAAAAAAGTTGGAGATGAATCTTCTTACAAAATTTACCTGTTCAAAAAAGGATTAGATACCCTTTTTAGACACAGGGAGATGGAATTTATCAACTACCCCTACCCTTTTAGAATCTATAATCACTCCTTGTGACACTATATGTCCCAAAAATATTGCCTTCTACACCCTGAAGTGACACTTATTTGGGTTCACTAAAATCACATACTCTCTACATCTAATCAATATCTTTTCAAGGTTCCCCAAATGGTCACCCTTGTGTCTAGAGAAGACAATTATATCATCTTGATAAACTGCTATGAAATCATTGATGAAACTAGAAAATGCCACATCCATAGCTCTTTGAAAGGTTACACCATCATTCATTAGTCCAAAAGGAATTCTAACATAGACATATGTTCCCCATGGTGTAGCGAAATCAGTTTTGAACTATTATGATTGTTTCACCACAACTTGGTTATACCCTGAGAATCCATCCAATGTATATAGTAACTCAAATTCTGTTACCTTTTGTAGCATATTATCCATATTAGGAAGTGGGAATTGTCCTTAAGAGATGATTTTTTTAGATTCCTGAAATCCACACAAAGCATTATATCCCCATTTTAATTCCAGTTTGGCACTAAGTTGGCCACCCATGAAGAGTATCTAATGGGTTGAATTATCCCACAATCTCATAGTTTAGTCAATTCCTCTTGCATTTTGGTTTCAATAATGGGATTGATTGGCCTTTGCTTTTATCTAAAGGGATTGGAGTGAGGATCTAATGGTATCTCATTTTGAAACATGTCTTCTTTGTAAGCTTTCAGTTCGGAATAAGATCATCTCAGATAATCCTGGTATTTCTTCAGCAACTTGGTATAAGATTGTTTTTCCTCTTTGCTTATGTTACATCCCAACCAAACCTTTATGGAATTATGAGAAGTTCCCAAGCTGCATTCTTCAACATCCCTAGATGCATAAACAAGCTTGTTCATAATTTGGTCTGCACTATCAAAATTTGATTCTAGGCTGAAAAGTCCTTTAGGAATAATATTTGTTTTCAATTGAATTATATATTTTCCAAAGAGGCTCTCCTTTCCTTTCCATAACACCACCATGAGTTCTAAGTTAATGAGTTAATTTGTGAACTCATATTTATAATTTAAGAATCTTTGAATCTAGGCATCATCCTAAAAAACCTACCAATTATCAGGAACTAAAGGTCTCACTAAAAATTCTACTTATTATTTGTAGTAAGGGAACACTATCTCATTATCATACTAAGAGGCTAAGATAGCCAATTTTCAACTTCTGCATTATGATTTCTCTCATGATAAAGGTTAAATTAAAATAATCAAACAATTATGTGAGATCCCAAACTACATGCTTATATTGTCTTAGCCTCTAGTTCTTAGTTGCATATAATTTCTTGACTTACTTTACAACTAACTCAGAATATCCTTTGAAAATAATGTTCTTAATCCCATGCCTCCATGAAAATCTCAAACCAAGGAGAAATTCTGGATATTCAGTAATGTGATTAGTACATTCAAATTTCAATTTGAAAGAGAAATTAAATGACCTTGATTTGGAGAAGTTAGAACCAGTCCAACTCCATTTCCAACATTAGAACATGATCCATCAAAATTCATGGTCAATGAGACATTGACATAGTCAAGGTGTGCATTAATATCCATGTAATGATCTTCAGAATCTACATAACCTATGAATTTACCCAAATATGTATCAATAGACAATACCTCATAAGAAACATTCATAGGATGCTCAATAAGATGGATCATTTTCTTTTCTCCATGAAATTTGACTTTTTTTTCCTTCCAATTCAATAGAGAAAAATGACACATCCATCTTAACACTACCTCCCACACTAGCAACCCATTTTCTTGATAGCAACATACCCCCTTTAGCAGGGTAATTAACTATAGCCATATTCATAGTTATGTTAGAGATTTAAGGCACTGAGAGGGGGCGAATCACTGTTGATAAAACTTACAATCAATTTCTTTTTTTCTATATCTGTTGTTAACTATTATAGATTATCACAAGAATGCCACATTAACCATGAGATTATAGAAATAAGAATCATACTCACACATTCACATCAGGAGACCGGATATAATGTGGGAAACCCTTTCATGACAAAAACTCACTGAAACCATTGCTTATATTACTCAAAGCAAGGACTTGTAAGATTATTACACATCCTACAAGATTTGTTTAGTGAGTCTCCAACCCCATAAGGAGCACCAACCCATTAAATATTTTCTGATATTACACACAATAAATAACTCAAGTGAATATAATGCATCACAAGAGATTTGTTTAGTGATGATCCAACCCCATAAGGAGTACCAACCCCTAATTTAATCATCTACAACTGATCTTCTGCATGTAATGACCCAAAAGGAGGCTACAACCCCTTGGAAATGCTAAGATATAACTTAGACTTGTTGTTTACACAAATTTTGATAATCTAGTTTCCATGTTGCACATACAATAGATTATGATCACCTTGATTTTTCATTCATTTACAATCACTCTTAACAATTAGATATGTAATGTTTTCTTTACCTATTTTTGGTCTCTCTTCTCATTTGAATTATCAGACTTTATGATTTTCTCTTCACATCAGTCCTTCATCTGATAATGCTGTCTCCTTCTCTACATAACTATTCTCTTTCTTTCTGCACTAGATCTTTATTGTTCTTCCCTGTCTCCTTTCTTCCCCTCTGTAATGACTTTGTTCTTCGCTTCTCCTTTCTATTCTCTTTAGCATATCCTTATCATGCAAATAACTCTTCTTTCCTTACACAAATCGCTGGTCATCTCTTCTTCATTATAATTGGATATTCAATAATGGTTCTGAGTCATTTCTTTCTCTGAAAATATCCTTGACTCGACTGCACTTTGTCTCTCTTTTCTCTACTCTTCATATCTTAAACTCTTCATCTCATGAGAGTTATCCTACTAATTGCATCAATCTATAATGCATCTGATCAGATCTTAAAATTCATCCCTCATTCCTGCATTATTCCTTCACCCTCTCTCTTCTTCTATTGCTCCTTTAGCTCTAATGCATCATTTTCTCACTCGAGAAACTCTCTCAAATGTGTATAATTTTCTCTATATAAAAAATCGACCCAATCCACCACTTCATCTTTCATGTCATGAAATCTGTCCTATTATGTCACCTAAAAATTTAGACTATTAAATACATGCCGTTAAATCTAGAATTTTCTCCTTCTATATTTGGCTTGATTACACCTTCTTCGATGCATCTTCCATAAATTATTTATGATCCAAATCCTAAAAATAGATTGTATTTTTTAGGATTTCCTCATGATTAGGAATAAATGAGCCCCTTTCTTCTCTAATATTTAATTTACACATTGGAATCAGGAATCTTCATGGAGAGTGTAACTAAATTACTATGAATTCAAAAGGCATTAAATTCTGGTAGTTGGAATAGTGGAATTCATCATTATTTGTGGAGTTTTAGTTGTACACGCAACCACTATTATCTGCCAATTAAATCACCAATGATTTTGAAGAACAAAATCTCACTACTTCTAATTTGAATTCATTTGATTGTCTTTGAGCCATCTCCAGTTCATATTTTCTTGATCCATAACTTCCATTTAATTCTTTGACATGTTACTTTGTATCGCAACATCTCCCTTTAGTTTGTGACATTTATCCTTATTTGGAATCTTTTTAGCTATCCACAATATTTCTATGCTTTGTGCAGCTTCTACAATGTCTCACGGCTATACTCCTTGTCCTTCACCTTTCTGAGGCTTGTTCCTTATATGTGGATCTCGTTTCCTTCTAGAATTTTTTTTTCCACGTCCATGAATCCATCCTTTTATCTACGGTTTTTTTATTTCCATGAATTTCTTCCTTAGTAAATTTTCTTGTTCTCCATGGCTTTTCCAATTCTTGGTAGATTTTCTACTTATCCATGGAATTAATCTTGATTTCCTTTACTCAGCTACTTCTCCTTAAAACTTTCTAGTTCCCTTGGATTTTCCTTCAAGATATTCTTACTTATGTAGCTCTTCCTTCACATTCACGGCCTTACCTTTCTCTCATGCAACTAGTCATTTGGATCCTTTTGCTTCAGTGGCTTCATTCCTTTTAACACAACACTTTTTAAGCTTCCGCAACTTCACTTTGTATGTCTAGAGCTTATTTCTTGAATCATTGCATATTGGTGACATCATTCCTTTATCCACGGCACTCAATTACCTTCCATGGTTTCTTTTAGAGCTCTAAAGGTTTTTGCAAACTTTGGAGGCTACTCCAAGTATTTGGTGGCTATCTCTAGACTTTGGCAGATATCTTCTTTTCTCTGTAGTTTTCCCAAAAACTGACTAAGTCCCATAGAACTTATCCTTGATCATCTCGAACCTATATGAGTTGACACTACCAATCAACCTTCATCATTTTAATTTGCTCACTTTACCAATTCACTTCTTTTTCCATAAATGCCACTTATTTCATCTTCTTTAGTTTTGACATCAATGACATCACATATCATAATGAAAAATGTTCAACAAGTTAAATATTTTCCAGGATAGGAATAAAGTTGTACTACTAAACCTCAAACATACCAAAGAAGAGGTACTTCTCTTAAGTCCATGACATAAAATTTCCCAAAAGCTGATGTTATTTTGATGTCCATTTCATTCATGACTTCTTAAAGCATGATATTACATGAAGCTCCTGAATAAAACATACAATTGTGAAGAAGTATTTCATTGACAATCAGAGTGGTAAAGAAAGGATCCATATCCGATTGTGATTCAATCAAGGAAGTACTTCAATATACTTCTGGGGGTTATTACATTTTCTCCGGGTCTTCCTTTATCTCAAATTCATTAACACTCTAAAGATTTACTACATTATTTGTACCCCTTTATTTGATAACCATATCATCATTCAGACCAAAGTATTCAAATGCTCTTTTTATGTGTTATGGAATTCTAAGTAATTCCTCGATTACACAACGGTCTTTATCTAACTTATAAGTTGAGCCAAATCACATGTACCATACTTTGGTAGGGCTGTATTAGAGGCAAGGGTGACAATATTTTCTAATGGGATGTTATCCCTTGTTACTTGGGCAGAAGAATAAGTGCTTGGCTTTGAAGAGATAAAGGGACACTTTTCAGACATATTTTATTGGGAGCATCCTTAGGGATATTTGTCAAGAGAGTCATTTTTGTTTTAGGATCAGGGACAGATCATTTGACTTGTCTATTGTAAAGGTTATAGCCTCTTTCTTGAGAAACAAAAACATTCATTAATAACTGACTATCCTCTTTAGAAGGGATTCCATCATTATACTTTTTAATCATTAAATCTCTTAAATAATCAAAGTAATGATTTTGAATCTCAAATTATTGAGCCATATCTATATCAACATTAACTATAGAGGGGAGAGAGAATACCTAATTTGTGCAAGATCAAAAGTACTCCACAATTTTAGCATACAATAGATTAGTTGAAGTGGCTCCTTACATTGAATATTTTGGACACTCCATCATACATATATCATGAAAACCATATTCACCAGTAACACCATCATATATGATAATATGGTCACAAAAGGGACATGTTAACAAACATTTATCACACCATTCAATGATGTGGTATTCCTCTACCAATGATACCCTTATTTTCAATGGATCTGGGACTATTTTATTATCTCTGAAAGCTTGTTGCTTATTTCCTGAACCCATAGGTCCTTTTCCTCTATCATCAACCCAGTGATATCCTTTGGGATGATTCCCAAATCTATTTTGTCCTTGGGAATGGTGCTGAGTTTGAGGATTTGAAACCAATCCTTTCCTTGCTCTAAAAAGCTTATATGAAATCTCTTTGATTGCTCCGTCCAAAGTTTTAACCACCTCTTCCAAGTCTATAGCCTTGATTTCTTGATTATTTTTTGGATTAATTAAATTGAAACCTTCCCTCTTTAGAGGTTTTCTGGATGCTTTAATATTGTTCTCAATCTGGATAACCATAGAGAAACCCTGCCTTAAAGTTCTAGGATTTTTTTCCCCCAGATAATAAGTTACTTTCTTATCAAAGGCATTTGAGTATTTAATTAGGCAAGAATAATCATCAAGACTTATATTAGTATGCAATCTAGTCAAATTTTTATTGAACCTAGTGTTAAAATCTTGCATGCACTCATTAGGATTTTTATCAATATTTTAAAACTATGATAAAAGAAACCTAGGGTCAGTCTTATCACCATATTGGAGTCTAAATGCATTATTCATTTCTACCCAAGAATCAATTGAATTTGTATGCAAAAAAAATTACCATTCCATGACATCTTCTTCTAATGTATGTATGAATAATTTAACATAAACATCTTCGTGCTCTACTTCATAGTCATCTATAACACTCCAAAAAAATATAAGATGCTGATCCCCAATTATGGCATTATTCCCTTGAAATCTAGTTAACCTTCTTCTAATTTCATTTGGTACTTCATCAAGATAGCCAACCATTCCAATGAACCTTATTGGTCTATAGGTGGTGACTATAAAAGGATCCCTAAGTGGAGGTTATTCCATATTATTTTATGGAGGAGTTTTGAAAGGAGGGCTAAAATGGTGGGAAATTAGAGCTCTCTGGGGTAGATGAGTATGATCCAAAAAATGGGAATCCTTCAGGGACTCAGTCTCACAAAATACTTTATTTTCAAGAGTAAAAAAATAAGGAAGATGAGGAGTACCTTTATTATTTGTAGATGTTGAACCTTATTGAAACAAATAATGTAGATATGATTGAGGACTACCTAGATATGAGCTATCAGATCTACTAGATTAATTTGCTACCAAAGGTGGATCAAATTCAATAGGTTGAACAATATTTTCTTCTGTCTTTTGACAACCCACTAATTTCCAGTTCTGCTTCCTTTTTGACTGTGTACTCCAACTCTGGGAGTAACATTCTACTGGGATCAAAATTGAAAAATGATCTTCATCCTTCTAGATTTGCAAAGGGGAGAGTTAATCAGAAAGGTGTATAAAAAATTTGCACTAGTATAACCCAAATTTTGTTTGAAAGATGGATTCATCACTAAGGCCTTGTACCTTAGATATATATATTAACTCAAAAATTCCTTTGAAAGGATAGCTTCACAAACTGGGAAGTTACACTTTGTAGATCTTTATGAATTTTCCCATGTTTCTGGTCACCAATCCCTTAGTATACTCACATAAGCTCAAGCTTTATGGAAAGCTTGTTTGTATCTAGAAATTTAAGGATAATAATTTTTAGACTAGTATTCTTGTGGGATTATAATTGAACTCACCCTAATGATGGTTTTAGTACGGGAACCAAAATTTTGGTGATAATCCTCCCTACATAGCGTATCCAAAAGTTTTCATTCTTCATTTAACCCACGATATGAGCCTTAAATCATTAGTCTATATTTTCCTAATTTTGGCAAAGCTCTATAAAGGAGTGTCTTTTGGTGCCCAACAACGGTGCCAAAAGCTTATTGATATGAATTTGCACTCTAAAATTCAAAATACCTATCTACATATATCAATAAATCCCTGGAAAATGTCATAAAACTGAACAACAAATATCTTCATCCCCAACAACGAAACCAAAAGCATGTTGATGTGCCTACCCAATATGTAGGAATACTATAAATTCATAAAGACTAAGAAAATTTACCTCAAAATATGATCCAATGAGATAAATATTATATATAGTCCCTAGTAACGGTGCCAAAAGCATGTTGGTCCTCAATGATACACCCCCTGGTGGCCTGACAATGTTCTCTTAGGAAGGGAGAATGTTTGGATAGTGGTAGACTGGGTAGTATGTCATTTTATAGATGGGGAGGGGTTTAACACTTCTTTGGGATCAAAAATTGAGGTGATTAAGGGAAACATACAGAGGGGATGGCCTAATCCTTCTACTTTTGGCCCTACCTTGAACTAGGACGAGAGAACTCATCGTGTAACCTGAAATCTAGAAGGGGAGATGATTTTTTTTCCTTTTGATACGTTTCAATGATGGATAAATTTGGATAAGCATTACCATGATTACAATACTCACTCTCATGATTTGTCACAAATAATGTTGCATATACTCAATGCACCAGACATAGGTTACTATAAATAGAAAAGTTCAGTTACTCTTGCATTATCTTAATAGAAGAATTAAGGCTAGAAGGAACCTTCAATGATATTTAGAGAAAAAAAGTAGTAAATGGACAAATGGAAGTTAATATGAGGTGGGATCAATTATGGTAGTTATAACTTCATAAATGTGGGATTTATATGATGAGATATTCCTTGTATCAAAACATTTAACAATTAGAGCAACTTGTAATTATAGAAAGTAAATAAAACTAGATTAAGTAATGACAATTTCTACAAAGAAATATTTGCATTCATTGATAACCAACATATGAAAAATTTCAAGACAATCTCTAAAATACTCAACCCAACATCTCATACAAGCATTCTAATAAAGTATTTACTGCTTCTACTATAGTATTCCCAAGATACACTCAAAGGCTAATAAAAATCACTTCGAAAAAATGTTTAGAGTAAGGATTTTTCAATTAAGTCCAATATTGCAGAGTAAATGCTCTTAACACAATATTGAACTAATAACCAAATAAAAACCATTGAGGAGTGATCTAGTGTACTACATAGAGAAACAATGAACAAATAACTATAGCATAAAGTATAACTCATCAATCAATGATTAGACATATTAAACTTATAAGCAAACATATTTCATTATGATCTTGAATTTCTTAATATGGGAACATAAAGAAAATTATCTTAATGTTTTTCAATGGATGTACATTGTAACAACCTTGAAACAAATGTTTGTGAAACTTAAATCCATATGAATTTCATAAAGGAAACATGTAGTATTCACAATTCTATCTCTCAACCTTTTCAAAAATAGAAATATTTAACCCCCTTTGATCAAAATACCAAAATTAATTCCCTTTAATATGAGGACATGCCCCCATATTTATAAAATTTTGATGAATTATTATAATTTGATTCCCCTCATAAAATAGCAAGTGAATCACTGCCTTGTTCATAAATAAATGTATTTAATCAAAGTGGGAATGTGCATTTGTCTAATTGAAAATATCTGATTTTATGTTAGTATTTTGGGATTGATTCCATGCTTTCACTACCACATGCAAAAAACAATTAGTTGACACTGCCAGGTGCACTTGTGTTACTTTTTTAAAAAATATTTTTCTCTCAAAAACACCATCAATTTTTGAATCAAATAATTCCAAATTGAAGATCTCAAGTATACCTTTCCAATGAGACCAATTTTGCATGATTTGGAGCGCTGGAGTGAAAGTTATGGCCATTTGAATTTTTACATGTCAGGATGAACATGAGAGTGACACATGATAAATTTTGATTGGATTCATGAATTAGCTTTGCCTACGTGTCTGATTTCTTGATTTTTTGTGTGTTTAAGTGGCTTTGTGCACAAGTATGTTCCATTATGAAATACGAACCATTAAGAAAATTCCACACACATTCGCCTTCTTAGACTATTCTTTTACTTGTATTAGCCCCTGTAAAATATGAGCCAATAAGAAATCTTCACGCTCCTTGCAATGTTAGTTTAATAAAATTTACTGACCATCATGAAATGTGAGCTGATGAAGAATCTCCATGCTTACTTTTAAATTCACTTTCATTTACAAAAACCTTATTAGAGTGAAAAGCATAAATGAATAAGAAAGCTCCACACTACTGGTAATGTCAGTATTATCAGAGTGTGAAGCATAAACCATTGAGAAAGATCCATGAACCTTTGTGGTTTTATTGTATCAAGTTCTCTTGCTTTCATGTTCGCCTTTGATTGGTTGTGGGGTCGGGCCTTTGCATAACGACTTCTATTGTTGGCTTCATAGAAATGTTTCCACATATCCACTTTGAATTTCTAGACCACCCAGACTCAAAGCCTTATGAAACTCAGTTCATTTTGTGGACTTGAGGTCCATTGGATCCCATCTACTTTCCTTAAATTAGAAGGGTGATGCATGTACACTATTGGCCATTGATCTTGTGTAATCTTGATATCCCTTAACTTCGCCACTTTTCTTTTTGATTGCGCTGACTTTGTCTTCCCCACTGCAAACCCGAAGCCGTATGAATTTGGTTTATTCTACAAACTTTAAGTTTGCAAAACTTGAATGGCTTAAAGTGGTTTGAAATATTGCCACATGTCCTCTCCTTTGTTGGATTTTTATTTTCTTGGTGATGCAGATCATTAACATCCATTTGAAAGTCTTAGGATTTTTGTAAACAGGTAAGTCCATTTTAAATTTTCCATTCAATGCTGATTACATGTTTTTTACCTTTTCAAAAGTTGTAAACATATCCTGATCACCTACAAGTCTGAAGATTTTATAATTTGATCAAACAATCCATTAACCAGTCTCCAAGGAATTCTTACAGTGTCAGTCAAATAAACAAGGTTTAAAAATCTCACGGGTTTCATGCTCAAGATTCATAGTAGAATATCTGATATTGAAAAGAGTCTAAATTCATCTTAAAGTCTCAAAGTTAATTCCCATATACTCTTCAGTCTTGTGGACATCATTAAAATATTTAATTTCATTTCCTTTAAGTCCTCCAACATTTCCACTGAATTCTTTCTTTCTATTTTGACAAGGGAAAAAATTTCATTCAAATTGATAAGTATCCTTTGCTTAGATTGAAATTTGAAGCAAGGGGAACAATATAACAATTAACAATTACATTACATAACAATTACATTTATGGAGAGTCTAGGAAAATACCAGATTAATCTAGGGGCCTAGATTGAGCACCAATAACAAGTATAAGCAAGCAAGAGTATGTGCAACCAAGATATGCAGTATGTCATGAATTTGAGTGGAATTAAATGCAAAGTGAATGTGATATGAGCAATGTGCTCTCCGAGCATATATGTATGAATATGTATGAGATGAGGCTCATTTAAAAAATGCCCCCTCAATAGTCAAGAATGAACCATAACCCAAGAGTGCGTTATTGGGAAATGATTTGATAGTGTATGCTATATATGTATGATTGATGAAACATAAAGCATAAAGAGTGAGTGATTGTGGTGAGGTTCATTTCAGATTTATAACCTGAACAATCGATTATGAAGCATGGAACTAGAGTGCATTATCAGGTAGTGTAATGTGTGAGAATGTGATTTTAGAGAGATGTGTCATGAATGTGCTGAGTGTGAAATGTGTCATGTGTATGATGTGAGGTTCATAAATGTAGTATTCCCTCAACAGTCAAGTGTGATAGAGTGTGTCATAGGGTAATGGTAATATAAGTGTATCAAGATGTGTAAGAAAGACTAGATGTGAAGCGTATAGTGGAAAAGTATAAATGTGAGACACCTAATGATCAAAAGGGGGGAAGTAAGCATGATTCACCCCAAAGTGTATGATGTGAAGAAGAATCAAATAACATCATCTAAAAGATCATCATTTTCATGGTTGAACTCAAATGGAGATGCATCAAAGACCTGGTTAGCTATAGTATGAGGTCGATCATATAAAGAGCCATTACAACACAGATTGCAGATGCCCATTGAATATTCTTCATCAATGAAAGGTGGTAGTGGACATCCATGTGCATACAAATGAGTAATATTTTGTGAATATCCAAGAAATGAATCATTACAAATAAAAACAAATCCAAAGGGCATGGGGAATGAAATGTCAACATGATCAGGATCCAAAGTGCCACAAATTTCGTCAAGCCAAGACTTACCTAGTATAAGTATGGATGTGTGTGCAACAAATACTGATAAATGGAAGATGCAAAGGCCATAAGAAGTAGTGATATAGATATATCCATGATAGAGATGAGGAGAAAGAGGTGGAGGGAGGATATCATTGAGTGTGAATATGAGATGAGCTAATCCATCATATGTGTAAACAATATCAGAAATAGTAGTATCAAATGGAATATGTGGCCATTAAAAATTATTCATGAAAAGAGTGCATGTGAAAGGTGGAAGTGTAGATGCAAGTTTCTCATGAGAATATGAAGAAGGTGGTATACAGTCCAATGCATGGATAGACCCCTAATAAATTATCATAACATTAGTGGAAGGAGGGGGGGGGTTGAAGTGGAAGGAATGAAATCTAAGGAAAAAATAGTTCCTTCGAGTAGAGGAAAGTTGTCATAATAGTCTGCGGGGTGTTGATCATCAACGAGATGCACAATAATAGAAGAAGTTGGACTAGGTAACGCAATGGTTGGATCTAGGTGAAAATATTTGAATGGGTCATAATTAGTGGCTATGGTATATTCAAATCCCTCATGTATGAATTTAACACATCAGTGAACTATAGAAGGCACTGCCTGCATAGCGTGAAGACATGTCCTACCAAGTAAGAAATTATATCGAACTGGGAAATAAATACCAAAAAATACCACATGAATAGTTTTTAGCCCAAATGTGAATGGTAGGGAGATAGTGCCTATGCATGACCACACAAAATAATCATACACATAGAGAGAAATAGATGTTGGGTTAACCACAACAAATGGAAGAATGAGATCATGAAGGAGTGATAGAGTGAAAATATTGAGCTTAGATCCATTATTAGGGATAGTTTTCTTGATACCCCAGTTATGAATGTGAACTGGTATATATAAGGGAGGATCATTGTCATAAACATAAAGATCAAAAGATATATATGGCGGAAAAGTAATTTGTTGAGAAAATCCATCTATGTATATATACTTTGTCTAGATGAGTATCAAAAGGAATGCGAGTATTATCTAAGAGATAGCAAGAAATCATGAATGGAGATATCCATGATGAGATGAGGAAGAAGAGAGTATTTGAAGGATGGGTTCACCAAATGATTTAACAAATATTGAAAATTTGTAAAACACTAATTGTAGAGTCACATGTGATAAATAAAACATTGAAGTATAGATCCGACCTAAGCAATAAGCTAGATAAATATGAAACCCTAGGTGCAAGAGAGGGAATATAATACTTATCTTATTTCACAATAAATACTAAAGTGTTTTGAACTGAAAAATACATGAACAAGAGGAGGAAAAGTTTGCAACCACACTCATAAAATTGTAGAACTATCAGAATAATTTGTACTAGGGTGCCTGGACTAGGTTAGGGGTGCCTAGGCATTAGAGAATGATTCTAGGCACCTATGTTTGTAAAAATGGTAAAAAATAATTCTTCTTGCATCATTCCAATGTTTCTAACCTTTTCTGTTGTTTGATTATATGTCGAACTATGTCCACATAATTTTTATGTAAGCTAAAAAATAAATGATCTCTTGCAAAACCCCAAAACACATAAAATCCTATAAAGAAGAAGATGCAAATGGGGAGTTGGACTAACCCCGAAGGTCACCTGACAGAGTGAACTTATAACCAAGTGATACACTAAATATCAGACTCCATTTAGTTCTACGTGTGTGTGTGTGTAGAATCATGGCCTAGGTGGATCTTGTGTAAGATACACTTGATAATGAGTAATAGATAGATGTAGTAATGCATATAGATGTGTGGATGTCAAAGTGAACTTACCCTCCTATGCATGTATGAAAAAACTACAATTCCTTGTCCCTTGAATGATATCTAGATGGATGCTTTGATGCTCTTAAAATGCCTTTGGATGAAACCTTAGGTAATGATAGTAGATGCTTAGAGATTGGTCAATTATTATGGTTACATATATTTGTATTTATATGATTCCCTTGTTTAAATTTTGTAATTGACAACTAAAAGGAAAACCGATGAGAAAATAAGATGCCTAAAAGATAAAAGAGGCCCAAAATAGGAGAGTAAGATACAAAGAGGTCAGGGGCACTAGAGGGGACAAGGGTGCCTGGGTGCTAGTGTCCTAGCTGGGCACTGGTATCCAGAGTCAAGAAAGATAAAGAAATGAATATCAGATTGGGATGTGGGGTGAGTAATACCAAAGAGAAAACCAAAAAGATAGAAACAAGGCCAAAGATAAATGTCAAATACTATTTTTCTCTCTTAGGAATCATATGAATAATGGTATATGATTAAGACCTAAAAATGTACCCAAGTGCATGATTTAGTGTCTACAATGAGAGGATAAGGGTCCATAATGCATTGGAAATGTAAATGGGTAGGTGGCATGAATAGAATTAAATGTGTATGGGAGAGGGTTAGTAAATGAGAGGTGAGGTGTTTTTTATCCCCATTTTGTGGGGTTTAATATTTTTTATTTTCTTTTGTGGTGTTATTTGATTTTTTAGGATTTTGATGCTTTATAACATTTTTGGTATTTTTGAATAAGAGACCTTATTTGCAAGGTGCATTTTCTAGTGTCTAACGGGTGTAAAAATTTGGTGAACCTGATGTGCAGTTGAATTTTTCAACTTTTTACAAACCCTAGTTGCCCTAGGGTTTCATCACTACATTGTATATACATATCCAATCCTGATTTTCATCTACCACCTTCCCTAAATATGGTTTTCACCATTTCCCCTAGGGTCTTATAGGGGTCCTTCCCTTTGGGTCTCTTTTTTAGTGATTCCTATTTGCCAAATAACCTTTTACCACATATATCAAGAATAATGAATCTATTTTAAACATCTTCTATGGTTTTTGTTAATTTTTATATTTAATGAAAACCTCCTTTTGTTTTCCTCAATTCTTAGCACAATTCTCAAGAATGAAAAAATAATAATTTTAGTAATTAGGGCATAATTATAAAAACATACACTTTTTAAAATTCCCTAAAGGTTATTATTTCTAATGTTAATATCCCTAAATATCTCTCTTTGTTTCATTAGAGGAATTGTCTATTTTTATAAATAACCATTTTATTAATTTAACAATATGCACTTTTTGCTGCACATCACTTATGGGTATCCTTTTATTTTGAGACGTATCTAGACACAATGACTCTGTTCAAAAATTACTTTGAGGTTTTTCTTTATGTTTATATATTTAATGAAAACTATTTTTGTTTTAACATAATTTATGGCACACTTTCCAAAAATTTAAAATTACAATTATTAGTAATTAGGGCATAATTAGAAAAATATACACTCTTTTGTAAATTTTTGAGAGATTTTTATTCCAAAAAAGAAACTTAAAAATAAATCTTTTCATTTTTCTCAATTAAATATTTAGTTTCATAAATGGTTGTTTTAATAATTCGACAATGAACTTTTTTTTGGCTACACATCACTTTTGGGTTCTATTATGTTGACCTTCAATTTGCTAATTAAGTACATCATTTAATATTTAATTTGAAGATTTTATTTTATTTTATTTTGTGCTATCATGGTTCCATCCCAAGGCCCTATTGTATATGTTAGAGAGTATATTCACATTCACCCTATCCATTAATACATTATTTCATAAGTCATACAATCCGAGTAAGTTAATCTTAATGCTCCTTAGGAATACGTGCTCTTTATGTTCACTGTTGTAGATATTGTTATGGAAACCACATCTTTCTACCTTACAGATCTCCCCTCGCATGACCTTCATAAGGTGGTAAATGCAAGTATATATTTTGAGCCTCTTACAATGTCAGAAAATGTCATTATCCCTCATGTTGAAATCAATGATGTTGAATGGGATATTGACATGCCCAATGTTGCTACCACTTTCAAACCACCGTATACTAATGATCATAACAATGATATTCTTCATAAGGCTGACCTACAATTAATTCAAGCATTACACCATGATTTTTAGGTCCAAATTTAAGCTAACATTACTAAAATCAAATCTCTCAAGGATGAGATAGTACATATAAAGGATCCCTAAAATACCCATGTCAATAATATCTCTACACACAATGATAAATCCATTTCTAAGGATACTAATAACAAATGTGATACAAAAATTATGCATGATATATGTGCTCATATAAGTGAAGTGAAATTCCTACATAGAGAAAAAAATGTGTACGTTCCATAAGATCAATATCAATAACTATTGAAGTAATTTTTACACCCACCAAAGAATAAGGGAATCCCATACATGCCGACCTATCACCCAGCAGGTACCAGGCACTCACCTAAGGCAAGTGCGGGTGCCGAGTCTCTCTTTTATGTGAGTTAAGTGGGAAAACATCATCTATGATCTAAAATTTAAAGAAAGTGAGTGGGAATGAGACATGCAAACATCATAGATCCCAGAACTGCTCTAGTTCATTACAGTCATTACAGACATAGATACTTTAATAGACTTAAAGAACTGAATCAAGACAGAAAGGAAAATGCATAGGGACTCATATTCATCTATTAAACATACATGAAAAATAACTATGAAGAATCATGTATGAATCCAAACCAAGAAAGATCAAATTCAAGTAAGTTGGTAACCCCATTGCATTCATTATATTCACTACAGAACATTGTAGTATGGCAGAACGAAGTCATGCATCATAACTGGATCCATATCCTTTAGCTCTCAAAAAGAAATTTCATAACCCCAAACCCTTGATACATCCTTCTCCTATATTTCATCTACCCAACCCAATATGACTCCTCGTGGAATTTCTACAGAGCTCTGCCCTCTATCGATCTCTCTCTATATCTTTTCTTCTATGGGCACGTGTATTTATAGGCCACTTGAATTGCCAACTCACCTTTCTGAGGCTTCATATCCATCACCAAGTGTCCAAATGTGGTCCTCCATGGGAGCATGCTCCTCCAGGATTGAGCTATCCACTCCTTGCCATGATGGTCTTCTAGAAGCTTCCATCATAGGGCATATTCCTTCCTAGGACAACCTGTCGCTAGGCTGACACCTTATCCATTCATAATGTGCAGTCGGGTCATGATTTTCTCATGTTCAACCCGAGAGGCCAAATACAGATAAGTCCCAAGACCTTGTTTGCCGGGGTGCATAACACGACCCTTCTAAAACCCTCCTAGAACCTTACCTTGCGCACCTTCTTCTTGTGCGCCCATCCTTCAAGCTAGGCCTTGCGTGCCCATGCACATTTGTGTACTTAGCAAATATTTTAGGGTCCCAACATCACCCCACACTTTACCTGTTCTCTACTTGTGGGAACACTTATTTAAAGAAAGAATTACAATAGGCTTAACGCCTTGGAAAAAGAATAAGGGAATGAAAAATTGGGAAAACTATGAAATAATGGAGGAGTGTTTCATTATTGCAACAAGATAGGAAAATTTATTTGTAAGTAGGCCTCCAACTTGTTCTAGGCATTGACTTCATTTTGCGCTCTTTGGTAGAGGTCATTGACTAGGGTGCTTACTTCCCTAAAACCCAATCCATTTCCATGAGTGTTCAATGTATCAACCATTCCTTCCAATTCCTTGCCCACATCCCAAGGTTCATTTTAAGAGACCTCTTAGAAATTGGAGGTGGAAACTACCTGGAGAATATCCTTGGAACTGGTTTCGTAGGAAGGTGAATTTTTTGGGGGTCTGACAAAAAAATTTTCACCTTATTTTTAAGTGGTGTGACAGAAGGCTGCAGACACATGACAGAGATTTGATGTCACATGTCAACAAGGTGGTTGTTGCATGACAACAAATATTCTATCATGCATCTATAGCCTTCACCATCTGGTCGTGTGACAAAAAAATCTCTATGTCACGCGTCAACAAACTCTTTGCCATGTATTTAATTCCTCAGCACTCCTATCGCGTGTTAACAAAATCTCCCTATTGTGCATCAATAAACTCTTTGTCACACATCTACAGCTTTCGCCCTCCTGTCGCGTGTTTACTGTACTTGATAATACATATGACCCTAGGTGGTATGAGTGATCTAGTAGTGTTCTACCTGGTGAATAATATAGGATTATATAGGGAATAGTTTCAAGGGTAGGAGAAGTCGACCCCTAAAAAAAATTAAAGTGTATTTTTTAGGTTAACAGGTCACTGAATTGTGCAAGAAAATTCACCTTTTCAAATTTCTCAAAAATGGAATATTCACCATATTATGAATATTTGCCACTAAAATTATCCTTGCCACATCCTCAAGTGCATCCATCCTTCTTATAATATATGGGTACAACTCCTTCAGCCGGTTTTTAATTGAACCTTTTAAGGTTTCAATAGCTTCTAACTTCTTTTCAACCTCTGCCAGGATCCTTTCCCTCTTTTCTTTGTTTCCTTTTTTCTTTTCTTGGATTACCTTGAGCTCTACCTCGTGAGTGGTGACCAGAATGCTTACAAATTTATCTCTGTCTGTGCAATTGTCATACACGACCTCAACAATATGAATAGTGATTTTCACATCAGCAAGAACATTGCTGTACTTGACAATGATTTCTACAACCTTTAATTTTTCCTCCTTTTCCAGGCACACCACTACTTCTTCCATGGATTCTAAGGCTAGATGTTTCCTTTCCATGGTGAGGATGTGTGTTAAGTCTTTAAGGAACTCAAGGGAAGATCCATACTTCTGCGTAGGCAGTGCTAGGTCCAGATGCTTCAGAACAATGACATCTGTGATGGATTCTACCTTCTTATATGCCTCGTGCACCCTTTCCTTTTCTTCCCTAAGTTCACTCTTTAGCTATGTGCTAATTACTTCCTCTTGCTTTAAGTTCTTGGTTCTCTCTTCTATCTCTTCTTCCTTCTTTTCTAGCTCTACCTATAGAAATTTTGCCCTGTCATTCCTTCTGAATAAATTGGCTTCCATATCAACCGAGACCTTATTTAAAGCATTGCAGAATTGTTCATCTGAAAGCCACTAAGAACTTACCAAGGGGTTATCTCCTTTTGACTCAGGAATCTTCATTAGTTCTCCTTGGCTTACCTTGAACTTTGGCTCATTGATGTGGGACTCAATTTCCCATGAAAGCATTTTCCTTGTCTGAGGGTATGTACCTTCTTCATCAAACAACTTCATTACCAAGAGTTGATTTGTTGGGAATGTGCTTTGGAAGTGCTTACACAACACCTTGCTATGACCATCAATGTAGTCCATTCTTGGTCTTTTCTTCTCCATGTGCTTTCCACCTATGCACGTGCCTTTAGGAATAGTTACTGCTAGGCTAGGGCCTCTTGCGCTGCCTTGATCTCTCCCTATGCTTTCTTCCTTATCTTCCTTCATCACTATATCAACGTTGCACTCCAATTCTTGTTCTACCAAGGATTAAATGATTTTCTCCATTTCTCTTTCTGCCACATTATTTATTTCATCTTGTGTGAGGTTTGGATTCCTATGACTCTTTATGCTAACCTCTTCACCTTCTTCCATGTCCTGGGAGCCCTCCTCCTCCTGGCTGCCCTTCCTCCACACAAAGAGATAGTCATTCTTCTCTTCTTTGCCTTCTTCTTCCGAATCGTGCACGCTGAAAAAAAGTGGTCCTTGGTACCCTTTAGGATCATCATCTTCATCATCATCCCTCTCACCTATGTATTTCTCTAAGCTCTCTATTTCCTCCGAGTCAGCTTCCTCCATCACCTTCTATTTCTTCCTAACTAGGGATTCCAGTATAGGAGATTATAATTTCTTTTCCTCCTCCTTTGGTGATTTATCCTCTGAGATAATCTTTCCTTACTCTGGCACCTCCTCTCTGACTAGAGACCTCTTCCTACGTGTATAAGTACTGGTTCTAGTGCTTGTTCCTGGGGCACCCACCACTTAAGAATCACGGACAATAGGTTCCTTCTTCTTTATTTATTCTATCTCCTTTTTCTTAGACGCGGTCTTCTTCCTACCTATTAGGTCCTCAGGTATAGTTATCTCATTTTCAAGATAAGTTCCCTTCTCAAACTTGGGCCTTATGTGAAGTTATACCTGCATCGTGGAACCCCCTGCAATAGGCAGAGTCATGGATTTAATCGTCTGAATTTCATGTGATACATACTTTTCCACATACACACTCTTGTTGAGGTAGACCAATGTCCTGCGCATCTCCCTGTGGTCCCGATCCAAACTTCCAAGGTCAAACTTCAGTTTCTTGGATTACTTGAATCTATTTACCCCCACCTAGAAGTACTGAGTAGTGAAATAAAATGGAAGTCTACACCAAGGGCTCATGTTTTCATGCACCAACTGAAATCTACCAATGCAGAAGTGTTGGTATATTAAAAATTCAGCTTCTCCTTTTGTGAGCTTTGGTAGTTGTTCTGGGATCCTCCACACTACCATGAACGCATTCCCCAAGCACGTATACCATTTCTCAAGACGTGCCTTATGAATGGCCATCATGCTATCGAAAGTATATTTCTCAAATCTCTTTGCGGGTGAGGGGTCTTCCTCTGGGTATTCCCACATGAATTTATTTTCCCCATCTGGAACTATGATATTTGAAAATACAATAGTCAAGAGGACATTACTGAAAAGTATCCTATCACCCTCCCACATGCTGCTGATGATCTCATCCACAATGTACGTAGACAAGTTATAGATGGCGTCCTCCAATATCCTTCTGCAGATATTGAGCCATGACTTGTTTACTTTCGTCCACCTCTCTTGGTTGTTAAGTTTGGTTACCAAGCACATGACCATTCTCATCACTGGGTCTTGGATATCTGCAATATCAAAGTACCTTGACTCTTTCTTGTATGCATAAGTGGCGATGGTTTCTATGATGGATTCTTTATCACATAAGTCATCCTATATACTATCTCCTTCACAGATGAGACCTTTGAATATTGAAATCAGCTGGGGGGTTATGCGCATCTTTCATCCTACGAATTGAAAGTGATCTTCGTGTATGCGTGACATCATCCAATGATAGAGGTGCTTAGGCTTCCCAAAGTAGGGAAACTCATAGAGTTGTGATAATCCTACCTTCTCCAACTTCACTTTTACTTCGTTGTTATAAATGTGCAATCCTTTTGGTGTCCTTTTATTTTTTGGGTGCACTAACTCCAGTGCCATTTCCTTTTTAGTCGTGTTTGTGCGATGGTTTTAATCACTTGCTGTCATGTTTCTTAAATGGGACTCACACTCATTTCCTAGTAAAACCCCATCTGGGTACTACATTTCTACATACCATTCTTCATTGGTACTTGTGGTGGTTTCTTGTTATTTGTCCTTTCCCTTGCCTTTTTAGGTGTTACAACTGATTTCTTAGGTGCCATTGTATAGGCTATCTTTGCACTTCAACTTATCTTGCTATGATTTTCTATACTTTCCAAGTTCAGATCTCAAACTTGTGAAGAAAATCCTTTCCAACCTGTGCCCTAGCTACCAAACCCTTGCTAGAATATCCCCTTCACAAGATGACGCTTCTCCACAACTTTCTCCACACCCATGAACTATTCCCCTCCTAGTTCATAGATGCAAACTAGTCACTCACGGTTAAATTCCTCCAATTTTTCTTCACATGAATCAACTATGGGAACCCTAGTTCGTAAAATATCTTCCTTCTTCATATTCAAAATGTAAATAATGAAGTATCCAACCTTCTATTTATAGTTTTTCCCACTTTTTAACATTAAATGCCACCTTACCTACCACTATAATTCAACACTTAATGTGGATTTTTCAACAAAGTCTGACTTTAGTGCTTTCACTCATGCGTCCAATCCTACGCAGACAATTCCCCAACCTTCTGGTGTGTAACCAATCCATCTTGGTAGGAGACTCTTGTGTGTGCATCACCAGTACTGAAGGTACTTCTGTCATGATTTTTTCTCTCGCCTACCTCGTGCTTATTTTGCACTTCTTCCAATCTTGTACGTGGATCCATAATGTAGCCTTATCCTAACACCAACCATCCTTTTTCACCTTCCCTCTCATGTATTTCCTTTCCTAGGGCCATCCAAGTGGGCTTTCCAACATAATCCTTCTTAGTGCTTCACACTTTACAATTTCTTCCACCTTACTCCACCCCACACTAAAATGATGTGCGGTCCTCTGTGTAGTTACAACCTTAAAAAATTAATGAGATTACTGGCACCCAAGGCGCACCACAACGAGAAAGGGAAACAAAAGAAAAGAGAAATCATTGAGGGAAATCCTAAACTAACTGACAATGCTACCTTATTTACAAACACCAAGAAGACTTATTTATAGTAGGGCTTCAACCTACTCCCATTGAAGTTTCCTGGTAATCTCATCCCATCCAGTGCTTGCGACTAGCACGTGCCTGAATCAAAGGATGTTTGAGATGATGTAGGGACCTAACCAATGGACTTTTAACTTCCCAGGATGGCACATAAACTTGGAATCATATAACAACACCATTTCCCCAACCTCAAACTTCTTATTCTTAATGTGACAATCATGTCATGCCTTTTGTTTTGCTTTTTCAGTTGTCTGGATGCACCTAGTGAGTGATCATCTTTCATCCAATTGCATTGACTTGTCAATTCTTTCCTCCAGTGCTTGTTAATTTGTCAATCCTCCTGCGCGCGCTATACATAGAGAAGGTAACATTAATTCAACTGGTAGGATAACCTCCACACCAAAAAATAATTTAAATGGCGTGGCCTTATTCAACCTCTTATAGGTTGTCCTATATGCCCAAATAATGACTGATACTTTGTCATCTCAATCCTGTCTACCAACATCACAAATATTAGTCAATGTGTGACTAAGTATTTTGTTAAATGCCTCAATAGTTCCATTTGATTGAGGGTGATAGGGGTTAGTTATGTGATGGGCCACCATGAATTCTGATAACAGAATCCTAACCGTCTCATTGAGGAAGTGCTTACCCTTATCACTTGTCAAACTAAATGGGCATCCATACCTGCAGATTATGTTTTCCCATAAAAATATAGCAATGGTAGCTACTGTATAATCCTTTATAGGCACTGCCTCTACCTACCTTGTCAAATAATCAGTGTAAGTGACAATGTACCGTGAACTAGTGCTTCATGCCATTGGTGAGATTGGTTCGACAAATTCGATAGCCCACTTCTCAAATGGTTCCGCGTTGGCTATTAGTTGCAAGGGAATTTCATCCCTTTTTCTAGGTTTTTCAAGGCGCTGGAAATGGTCACAGGCCTTGAAAAACTCAATGTAATATTGATAAATGGTCTCCCACCATATCCCTGTGAGTAGTATCTTCTGTGTGGTTGCATTTCCCACATAGTGTCCTCCTGCAATCCCACCATGTGCTTCTTCAATAATTGCAATGCGCTCATGTTCTAGCACACAACAATGTAGAAACTCATCACGACCCATTTTGTACAGATCTCCACTAATTATTATGTAGGGTGCGACATGTATGGCCAACTTCTTCCTCTCTAAGGCCTTCATTCCAAATGGCTGCACACCTGTTTTAAGGAATACCACAACATTTATAATTCTAATGGCATGCACCAAAACCTAAATGGTTGCACATTCTCCCCTGAATCGATTCTAGAAAAATGATCAGGTCTGGAATTACTTTTTCCTAGTTTGACAACCACCGTGAACTTGAATTCTTGGAACAATAGTACCCACTAACATATGCACCTTTGTAGAATGGGCTTGTTCACCAAGTATTTCAATGCCATATGGTCAGTGTAAAATATAAAAGGGGTTGCCAACAGATATTATTTGAACTTGTGAAGTGCGTAGATCATTGAAAATGCCTCATGCTCAGTCGTAGTGTAATTCCACTATGCTGGTGTCAATTTCCTGCTTGTAAAGCACAAAGGATGATCAACATCCCTTCACTAGGCTATGCAAGTATTGCTCCAATGGCGGTACCTGAGGAATCCACATGAACATGGAAAGGCTTATCCCAAGAAGGGAAATGTAGGATGGGCGCGGTGACAAGCCTATCCTTCAAAGTGTCAAATGCCTTTTGCTGTGCCTCTCCCCAATGAAAGGCACTCTTATGTCTAAGAAAATATTCTAAAGGCATGGTGATCTTGGCATATCCCTTGATGAACTTTCTGTAGTACCCCGTATGTCCAAGAAATCCACGTGCTACGCTTTGACTTGTAGGCTCCCTCAATCCCACAATTACTGGATATTTTGTGGGATCTAATAGTAGGCAATCCTTACATATGATGTGCCCCAATAATGTTCCAAACGGGGTAGCAAAGACACATTTCTTAATGTTAAGGGATATCCTCAACTGTCGAAATGTTTCAAACATCAGCCTTAAGTTGTCACAATGGTCCTTTACTAACCCATATACTGTCCAATCATCTAGGTAGACTTGAAGAAATTTATGGATGAGGTCCTGGAAAGCTTGTACCACAATGCATGAGAACACAATAGGTGCTTTCTTCAACCCAAATGACATGATTTTATAGGTATAACTTCCCCACTCAGTGGCGAAGGTCATCTTACTTTGGTCTTCCTTTGCGATCCTTACCTGATGATAGCCCAAGAATCCATCTGTGAAAGAATAGACCTTGCACCCTGCCACTCCCTCTAAGATTTCTTTAGTGAATGGGGTTGGGAAAGGATAAATGATACACACTACATTCAGGTCCCTGTAATCAACACATATCCTTATCCTTCCATCCTTCTTGATGCTAATTACCATTGGACTTATCCATTCTGACTCTTCAATAGCTTCAATAATGCCCGATGCTATCATCTTATCTATTTCGTCCTTAACCTTCACGTGCAAGTTAGGTTTCATTCGGCATGGTCTCTTTCAGACTAGGTGCACACCCTCCTTCAAATTAATTCTCATTTCCCCCAAGGAATGGTGAATGCCTTTTAGTTCATGACAACCCCATGGGAATAGAACCTTAAACTCACGTAAAAGAGCAATGATCTTAGAGACTTCTTTCTCTGACCAATAGTCTCTGATGATAGCCTCTTTAGTATCCTCTTCTGAGCTAACGTTAACCTTCTTTGTCCTTAAAGGTTCATGATAGCTACACGCCTATTCATCAAAAATTTCTAACACCTCGCACATCCCTATAAAATGTTCAACATCTAAGTTTTCCATTTCTTGGCCATCAATCAAATACACCATATTTCCTTTTTCTTTTTCCAAACACGCGCGCTCATGTTGTATCTCTTATGTTTCTTCTTTCTCAAAGTGCACCTCCAGGCCAGGTTCACCTAGTAACTCCAGTAGCCTATCTTTTGCCATGACACTATCCCCAATGGTAAGGCACTTGAAAACCTATAATGCCTTATCTAGCAAGGGTTTTTTACTCCGATACTTGCATGTTTGAATGAGGTCAATCACTAACTCTTTCCAATTCCTTGTTTGGCAGCGTGTCTCAAAATGAATGTACCATGCACGCTCACAACCTTATAGGGTGGAATACAACTTATGAACCCATAATGAAGGTGGCAATGCTTCTACGCTTCCCATCTAGGTTATCTCACATTCTTGGATATGGAAGGAAGCAGTCTATTTACCATGGTAGTATTTTATAGTAGTGGGTGCATTGCTCCTAAAAAACCTTACAGAGAAGGAAATTCTCACCTTGCACCATTCCAAGAGATTATCTTGATGCATTTCCCACCAACGCACAACAATTCCAAGTAGGATGTAACTTAACATTCCCATTTGTTCATTTTCCTCCTTCCACTGAGCTTCCATCTCCTATAAAAATACCTCATGGAAGGATCCTCTTGAGTTCTTAGGTAGCTCCTTTCCTCCTAGGATTTGGACCGTATGCACCTTTGTCACCTTTTTCACTAATCCCCTCAAATGCTGTCTGATTAACTCATAGGTCCCATGCACCCAATTATCACATGCTATATTGGTGGTGTCACTTAGGGGCTAAGCATCGTCAAACTAGATAACTCCATCCATGGGATGAATTATCTCTAGATCCCTAATTGAGCACAAACATATTCTATCTAGGACCTCTTCTCCCAAAGGTTCGGTATAGGGTGTTGATTTTCCATCAGCCAAGGGTATGATGACCCTTTTCTCCTCATTTTCAAATCTTATGTATCCCTTGTTGAACCAAAGATCCACATTTTTCTTATAGCACCATGGGCACCCAAGTAGTTATCCAAAATTATCTGCCTTAGCCAGCGCCAAGACTTCGAAGTCCCCAGCAAACTTAGCCCCTTAAATGGTGATCGCTGCATCCTTCAAGACACTGATGGGCATTGCCTTCATTTTATTTGCCATATACAACACATTCAAAGATGGTTGTAATGCAAGTCTTCCCATCTGATGCCATGCATGCAAGGTGAGAACATTAACCTCCATGCCTATGTCAATGAGGATATTACTAAGGAGCCATCCATCCAAAACCACATTTAACGTGATCTCCCTATCATAGTCAAGGATGTGATGGGGAAGGTTTGTATGTAAGACCTACCTCTCACGCTATTCTTCGGTGCATAGTACCTTCTCTCTCAACCATGCTCCTAGTAAGGGAATAATATTATCTTTCCTTATCATTTTACATACTTCCTTAACCTCATCCACGTCATCTTTTAGTGCCTCGAACTTCCTTCATTTCTCCTCCCTCCTGGACTACTCCTTTAGACATTGGATTTCTCCTTGTAAACTTCGAATGACATCCATGGTTTCTTGATATACCTCCTTTTGATGCACAGGGTCTGGGTACTTCCCATGTACCACCTCTTCCCTTGAAACTAGGTTCTTCTTCCGTGGCATTTATTTTGTGTGTGCAACCTTTGTCTTGTTGTTACCATAACAGGTTCCAAACCTACATCACATGTTACCCATGACATCCATTGTGTGTCAGCCTTATTAATGCTTACCATTAAAGCGCCATTTTATTTTCGGTGCTGCTGATTTATATGCTCAAATAACTTAGGGAACTCCTCATGCTTATGCTTCTTCCCGCACCATGAACACTGCAACAAATCTAGGCACTCGCACTTGTAGTGGTTTATAGACCCAAAATTAAATGAGGTTCCACATGGGAACTAACTTCTTCCTCCTCCGTGGTTACCAAAACCATGAAATCCTCCATGAAATCCCCTTTTGCATGTGCCTTCATCTACACACTCCTCATAATGGTGTTCATCACCTTTAGAACTATTGGTAATGATGGTCTAGTGCACACCATGATCAATGGCCTCATGGATTTGGTCAATAAGCCTACAATCATTATTATCATGGGTTATAGAGGTGCAAATATTACAATAACAAGATACATTCTTCTGAATTGTGTGTTGTAACAAGGGACATCTACTCACATCATGGTCCTCATGAAAAATCTCATAGTCTACTACTACGATGCGTACTATATTCTGAGGGAAACTATCCTTGACATGCCCCTCTACTTCACAATCTGTACACCATATACCACTATGAGTCTCGTGGTCTGAGTTCATAGACAACTTCTCTAGTTACTTAGCCATAACAGTAATTTGGGCCTCCAGGAATGGGTTAACACTAGTATCAACACTTCCAATAGCTTCGGCATGCAGAGCAACTTCTAACTCCTCACACAGGTCTATGAAAGTCTTATGATATAAAGCTCTTCTAAATGGTGTTATCAGCCTCCTAAAAAACCATTAAGCATGCTGTGAAGGGTGAATGCCATATGAAATTTTTGACAGGAGAGTCTTAAACCACACATCATACTCCCGCACACTCTCCGCCATTCCCTATTGAATCTCCTTAAGGGAACTGATTCTCTTCTATTTAAACTCAGGGATATGGAATTCTACTAGGTTGGCATTTTTTAAAGTAGTACAATCCACCACCATTTGACGAGAGTCATATTTCCTATACCAGCTATACGTGTGCCCTTATAACATCATTGTAAATTGGTTTGCCTTTCATTCTGGGGTTGTGATCCCCTTTACATGCCATAGCAGCTCACACTTGTGGACATGCTCCAAAACATCTTCAACACCTCTATAATCTGGAAAATGTAGAGACATCTCAAAGAAGACTTGAGGAGGTGGCTGGGGCCCTTGTCCTCCTGATCTAGTTCCTTGAATCCCTCTGGTGTTTCCCCCCACCAGATCCATTAGATCCACTAGTTCCTATGCCTATAGATCCACTAGCTCCACCTCCAGATCCACCAGTAGCTAGTAATGGGCCTAAAGTGGTCATGCCTAGGGTCCCCAATGTCCCACTAAATTACACGCCAACCATTTGTGAGATTGTTCCGCTACTAGATGTGTGTCCTGCACCACTCCTTGATGCGTTACCCAAGCCTTGTATATTTTCTCCTTGTCCAAAAATTTCTCTTAATACTGGAATAGTATGCGTAGCCATAGAAGTGGGAAATGAGAAATTGTATCTCCTGGGCACAAATCTGTCACTTCCACTGATACCAACTAGGTCAGCGATACTCCTTACTTGATCTGGAAAACCAAGCACCAGGGTTTGGTCACTAGGTGGGTTCAGATGCATTCCAATGACTCTTCTCTCTCAATGTGACAAAATCTCATCAGAAGCAAAAGGGATATCTCTTACATGCTTGCCAAGATGGGGTAACGTAGACTACTCAGGTTCCATGTCCTTTGTGTGAACCTCAAATCCTTCCTACAACGTCTGCCTCCATATATCCATCACATTTGCAACCTCACATTGTCTAGCAATCTCCTTTTCATGTGATTCACTATACTTGAGTTGTCTCGCCTACCTTTCTTTCTTTGTCACAATGTCTGCCATCTTCCTCCACCTTAGACTCCTTGCCTAACACTCAGAACAGTTTATCTAGCCATCGGAAATACCTCTAAACTAAAGGTAACAACCAAGATCTTCATTTCTAGAGGAATAGAATGTAGAAATGATCCTCTGAGCTCTCGCAAAAACTCAAACTTAGCAACTTCCAGACAAGAATATGTAGAAATAGCATACTCTAGAGTATAGCTAGCCAGTACTCCTTTCCACCAATGCTCCACAACATGAGTCCAAATCAGATCTGTATCTTCCAGCCTCTGGTATTATTCTTAGGTCCACACATGTGATCTATAATACCAACTTGATCTAGTTGCATAGGCCGAGAGACATTCATATAGCTCTACTAGGAAGAAAAAGAAAAAAGTCTCATACAAATCATGGTAGAGGTTCTCTTCTACCCATATACATGTATCAAACTCAGGTCCAGTACTGAATCTCTGAGAAAACTCATTCTCCGTGCTCTTCAACCATGATTAAACATTTCCCAAGGTTAAAAACTATGTCATCACTCACTACATAGATCATGATGTATGCTATTTCCCACTACAACTTTAAAAATAGGTCCTAGAAACAGAACCAAGATGCACTCATTTTTACACCCACCAAAGAACAAGGGAATCCCATGTGCATTGGCCTATCACCTAGCGGGCGCTAGGAGCTCACCCAAGGTACGCGTAGGTGCCGAGTCTCTCTTTTATGTGAGTTGAGTGGGAAAACATCTTCTATGATCCAAACTTTAAATAAAGTGAGTGGGAATGAGACATGCAAACATCATAGATCCCAGAACTGCTCTAGTTCATTGTAGTCATTACAGACATAGATACTTTAATAGACTTAAAGAATTGAATCAAGACAGAAAGGAAAATGCATAGGGACTCATATTCATCTATTAAACATACATGAAAAATAACTATGAAGAATCATGTATGAATCCAAACCAAGAAAGATCAAATTCAAGTAAGTTGGTAAGCTCATTACATTCATTAGATTCATTATAGAACATTGCAGTATGGCAAACCAAATCCATGCATCAAAACTGGATCCATATCCTTTAGCTCTCAAAAATAAATTTCATAATCCCAAACCCTTGATACATCCTTCTCCTATATTTCATCTACCCAACTGAATATGACTCCTTGCGGTATTTATGTAGAGCTCCTCCATCTATCGATCTCTCTATATATCTTTTCTTCTGTGGGTGAGTGTATTTATAGACCGCTTGAACTACCAACTCACCTTTCTGAGGCTTCAGACTTGTCACCAAGTATCCATATGTGGTCCTCCATGGGATAATGCTCCTCCAGGCCTAAGCTCTCCACTCCTTGTCATGATGGTATTCTAGAAGCTTCCATTGTAGGGCATATTCCTTCCTAGGCCAGCATATCGCCAGGATGGCA
This sequence comes from Taxus chinensis, assembly GCA_019776745.2. NCBI lineage: Eukaryota > Viridiplantae > Streptophyta > Pinopsida > Cupressales > Taxaceae > Taxus > Taxus chinensis. The sequence continues at coordinate 305,252,570 of CM034154.1, forward strand.
CCTTATCCATTCATCATGTGCAATCGGGTCATACTTTTCTTGTGTTCTACCTGAGACACCAAATATAGCTAAGTACCAAGACCTTGTCTGCTGGCACGTAACATGGCCCTTTTAAAACCCTCCCAAAACCCTACCTTGCGCATCCATCCTTCAACCTAGGCCTTGCGTGTCCATGCGCCTTTGTGTACTTAGCCAATATTTTAGGGGCCTAAAAACTATGACAAAAAAAACCTATTTGGTTTCTGAAACATGATAGACAACATGATATTCTCTATGAGCTACTATATAATCACTCAATCACTTTGTTACCTTCTCATCACTAGCCCCACCATCAAATGTAAAAAATCAAAGGTCAATAATTTTTTAATTAGCATGGAATTAACAGACATAAGATAACTATGCTACTTCATCAAGGTGTCATTATGGTGTTACATCTCTAGTGTCATGAAATGGTGGCCAAAAAACGTTCCACTTCTACCCCACCCCCCTCCAACTCAAATAAATCCAAAAGGCTTAGGAAGCCCTCTCCGCATGATAGGAGGGTCATTAGAAGCTTTGATAAAAATAAAGAACATGATGTTGCCAAGAGCTTGATGAATATCAGTCAGACCCTATATTTTCCTCTTCCTCAGTTCAATCCCAAGGGGAAACAACCTGATATGGAGGGTTTTGAGACCAAATTGGAAGAATTATTAAGAAGTAGCAAACATGGGAAGCCACTGTTGACAATTTTTTTTCCAAGCAATTGAATCCTCTCACTATGCAGAAAGCCTTCCTCAAATTTTTGCATACTCAGTTTAAACAACTTTGTGATGTGAGTGGCATTCCAGAGGAACTATGGAAAGGGGGCAAGGCAACAAATAAGGTGATCTCGTCCAACAATAAAGACAACCCTGCACATGTGTAAGGCATTGGAGGAAATGAATTTTTTTTTTCAACAAGGTATTAGTTAGGAGGATTCTATCCTCCTTGTTCTTTCTATTTTATACTACTTTTGTGCTAGTTGTGTAGCTACTGTTTCACCATGTTTTTTATTCTTCCTGGAAATTTTTCTCTGCCTTGATTTTTTTAGTGCTATATCTGAAAGTTTAGGTCTTTTTACTGGGGTGTGGTCCCCATGGATCAAAAAACCACTTTTGACTCCTACGTTTTATCTAGCTTATAGGCTTGTAGTTGGGGTGTGGTCCCCACTTATCAAAAAACCACTGTGTTCTTCATGCTATTTATATCCTTTGGGATTTTTGTACTCTGGGGTATGGTCCATCCCAAAAAACCATTTACCAATAATAAAAAAATAGACATCATGACAATAATTGCCATGCTTTAGAATGAAAAATATAACTTGAGTGTAAAGGTTTTATTTTCTTTGATACATGACATTGTGACAAATATCCAATGCAATCACATCAAGTTTCTACATTTACATGGGTGCCTAAAGCTACAAATCCTAATACGATATTGAATGATACAAATCTAGTCATACTACAAGAGCCACCTACTTATAATGATTATGATAATGAAACACCTCATACTATTGTGAAAGAAATAACAGAAACAATACCAATTGATCATGATGATGATGCCTTTTCAAGTAAATGGGCATGTCCTAAGCAACTACCCACAACTAATATTTCTTATTTACTTATTTATAGTACCATAGATGATGATTGTAATCATGGACATAATGAGATATATTATGATTCATATGATGCTATCGATCAGAATGCTAAGTACATAATACATATAAATGATCTTAATTATTATGAAAAATTTGATATGTCATATGAAAATTTGTGCATATTAGAATTCAATTCCATTAAGGGAGTTGAATATATTATTGACTCTAGTTAGAATGAATAAATTAATACACCAAGTGAGCCTTTGTGAAAAGAAAATATTGTTTTTTATAGTGATGTTTCTTTTGTTATCCCTGATGGCCACATGGCTCTCCAAATTGATTGATCTAAATTTCTTTCTCATATCAACCATATTTTTCCTGAAATCAATGAATACATAACTTGAATCTAGTTTTTCTCATAACTAGTTCTACGAATACAATTCTATGACATGTGCTTATACTTAGTGGCCATAATTTTTACTCTATATATGGTTGCCAAATATTCACCAATATATAATACCTTCTCCAATTCCAATGGTATATGGGTATCTCCCTTCCTTATATTCTAATAATAGGTTTCCTTGCACTATATATGCCCTTGTGCACTTTGGTAAGGGCAAGGATTCTAATTTGTTCACTAATTTTGCTAATAATATCCCTAATTATCAAAATGGATATAAAAAAATAAAAAATCAATATCAATCAAATTAAATCTCTTAAAACAGAATGCTCTACTCAGTAATCTCAATTCAAATCCTACTCATACTACAACTCTTATAATTTATACACGATTATCCTTACTCAACTATGACATATTTGAGTCCTATGACTCCTTCACCATTTTGGGTTCATCTTACCCCCTTATGAGACTCTTATTGGGGTATCTCTCATGCTATCCCATTTATTTTACATAGCTATATTCAAAATACTTAAAAAATTCAAATATGACCAAAAAATACAAAATCAAGACATGTTCTAGTTTGTTTGGCTAACTTGTTACTTTATACATGATATTTGTCATATTTATTTTATACATATCATATCTTTTATTTACACTCATGCATTCACGAGGTATCTTGAGCTTGATGCATGACACACACAAATTGATTACATGATGATAGGAGTTACCTTGGTTTCTTACAATATTCTGTGGGGGCATGCCTGCACACTGTACAAGTGATTTTGTTTCATTATATGTTACTTTAAATCTTCCTCATCATGATTCATTACATAAATAGTGTTTATCACTATCTATTGGATCAACAAGACTAACACATGTGTTTTGTGCAGTGTTAACCTATCTTGTTATCATTGTTGTAACTATTACTAGCTACAATTGACTTCTATGTTATGATCACTAGTTGTTTATGTGAAATTCATTTCTTGATTACTTATTATGTGGAATCATTTTATTGGTTTATTTGATTATGATACCATGAATATTTACTTTATATGGCATAAGGGCCTTATTTATCTTGTGATGTAGTGGGTGTCCCATGTTTGTGGCTTCATGCATATTTTGTGTGTATGTATTTGTTTGTCTAATTGTGGCACATTATGAATTCTTTTTTGATTACCTTGTGACAACATGGGTGTCCCATGTATGTGTATCTATTCCTATATATGAATATGCTTCTACATGTTACTGCTTACTTGATTGTACAATGTTGTTTCTATCACTCTACTATTTCTAGCTTACACTGATTATTATGTTATTATTTTTTCTACAAATTTTGACATGATTTATATTATTCTCTAATTTTACCCATTGAATTACATGTTGTTTTTATTCATGTCATGGTTGTCACCATACACAACCCCTTTCCTGGTACCAATTCTCAAAAGTGACCACTGTATCAAGCTTCTATGTGATCCTACGTAAATTATCAGGCATATTATACAGGGCTACACATCTATTATTTTGATCAACACAATAAAATTTGTTATCACATACTCCTCAAAAAGAGGGGGACATTCAACAAGGTATTTATATATCTACATATAAATTATATTAGATGAAAACATATTTTCATAGGTACAAATACTTAGAAAAGGTCATAGATACGAAAATGTGAAAAAATTCAAACAAGGTCAAAATTATAGAGTACATTCAATATCTTGGTATGGTCTTGACTATTTAATACATTTTTAGACAAAGGTTAATTTCATTCCAATTTTCAATTTCTATATATTATATCAATTACCTATAGGATTTCTACACAGTTATAGATACATATGAAAAAATTCAAAGTAAGTTACATGGGGCATGAGTACATCGTTCCTTCTTCACAATACTATTAAGATGTAGTTGCAAAACTAGATTTAGGGGCATGAGAATCCTTATCCCCTTTAATATTTTAAAATTATAAATAATCAATTCACTCACACTAGTACCTTGTAAGGTCATGACAATGTCCACTCCTTCCAAGGTATTTTTTCAAGTTGGAGAAAATTTGGCCTAGATCTATCTATAGTGGTGTGGTTTATGGGTTTTTGAAAAAATCAAAGCAAAAATGCAAGCTTTATATACTGATCTTTCATATTATCTCACCAAATTTTAAAATAAGGAAAGCGTCAAATTAAAACTACGAGATTTTTAGATTACTCTTTCCTTCTCTCTCATCAAATCTCAAATGTGGATGATGTCCAAGTACATGGGTTCTTCATAGTCTAAATCCTTCCTCTTCTCTACTATGGTACAACCTTGGGATTGATCACTCACAATCCTCCAACATCTGTAAAGAAAATTCTAACTCTTAAAGCCATGGAAACAACAAGATATCCTCCCTCTGTAAAAAGAACATGTGTATTCCTTCCATGTTTGGCATATCCTTTGCATATTTTTTTTGTAATATTCAAGGTTACAAGTACTATCTAAATATTTTTGTTAACATATAATTTTCATCATAGACATTGATTACACTTTGTTGCAGGGTTTATTATGGATCATGCTAACACCAAGACATCATGAAGTTCCTTTGAGTAAAGAAAAAGTGTGTGTGCAAACTCAGATATGTTTTTACCATAAGAATAAAAAATGTAAAAATTTTGTATAGTCTTGCACATTCTTAATTTACAATTCCAAAACTTCTAGTGTAGAATCCATAGTTCAATATCTTCCTTTTCCACTACCCTCCACATTTAGATAATTCTTGAGTCATAATGAACAAAAAATTTGATCTCTCCTCTTGTGTATTTAAACTAGCCATGTATTATTGGTAAATAAGAGAAAATTAGTAGGGGCCCAACCCTATTACAACAAAAGACCCATAAGCCTAGATAAAGCTATAAAACACAAAAAAATTCAAAAACACAAAAGGTGCTACCAAGTAGCAAAAAAAGTGAAACAACCACCATATAAAAACAACACAACATAAAAATAACAACCTAAATGGAATTACTTGATTCCTTTTATTTTAAACAAATATGAATCATAATCCTTAATAAGTAATTGAAACGTGTCACTCTTCCCCCGAGAAATGACATTCTTATTCTTATTATTTGGATGCTTAAGTGATTTAAAGAATTTTAAATATTTATCAAAGGATTGATATCAAATGAATATATCTATAACAAGTAAGATCTATCCTACAAGAAATAACCAAGTGTGCACAATAGTGAGATAACAATGACTTCACTTGTATTTAGAGACATGGATTAACTCTGGACTGGGAAGCATACTAAGAAGGCTAGATATAAAATATGCATGATCTGTTTGAGAAACTAGGATCTAGAACCTATTCATACATGAATGCATAGATGAGGACATGACCGCACAGGTGCTAGTGTCTGAAATGGGTGCTATTGTCCTGGAAACAACTCTTCTTTTGATATTTTCAAGGTTTGAACTTGTAATATTCCTTTCGATATTTGTCACATCCACTTCAGTGTAGGGTTTCTTGTCACATAGGAACCTATAAAATAAAACCCTAGATACCTACATAAATCTCATGAAAACATTAGATGAAATAAAATAATGCATATGATTGAGTTAGACTGAACTTAGAGGACACCCCAATGTGATTATTATTGAGCACTATACTATATTTTAGACTCTATGTAGTTTTAGTGTATGTGTGATTACATTGTGTCCCTTAAAGATAGGTTTCCCTTGTGTCATTTGCACCAAGATAATGGGATATAACCAATTTTCCACCAAGATAAATGTGTGAGATGGAATTCAAAAATATCCCATCCTATGCAGTGAATAATGCATCCCAAATGTAGTCCTTAAATGTTTCTCTTTTCCCAATCAATAGATAGTAAGTATTAGCCCAAAGTTATCCAAACCCTAATAATAATGAGTAATTAATGTATATATATGATTCCCTTGTTTGAATTTTTTCATTAACAACCAAAAAGGTAGACCCAAATTGATGGGTAATATTTTGGAAAAATGAGGTGCAATTTCAAACTTAAGAAAATATGAGAAAAGGACAAAAGTGCCCAAAGGAGACAATAACACCTGAGAACCCTTGTTGCTAATAAGTGGTAGTGTATGAGATGCTCAAAGGATAAAAAAAAATATAGATCTGGGTCACATGCCATCCAATGTCCAAAATTAAAGTAGCCATTTTAGAAAAGTAAATGATAAGAGTATAAAAGGGATAAAAAAATGTAAAAGAAAGATAAGTGTTTATAATGCCTAGTTTTATTTCTTAAGAATAATGCATATAATAACATACTTATAGGCATGATGTAAGTAGTAAGTGAGTGATTTTGTGACTATATTTTCACCCACTTTATATTGGTGAATGAATATTTAGTAACATAAAGTAGATAAGAAGAGCGTACCTTGTGGAAAGTGGAAGGTAGTTATAACTGATAGCGTGTCAAATGAGGGTTGTATTTGATATCATGATGAATGGAGATAGTAGAATGCGTATTGTGTAATCTAGAAGAGAATAAGGATCCTAGGTGTGACCTCGTGTGTGCAGTAAAAAATATGCATGTATTTTTTCCTTGGATATTTCCTTTGCTGGAGCGTCTTGTGTTTGAGATTGTTCCTTGTTCCATTTATGTGTTTCCTTTTGTTGGAGTAAGGTTAGAACTGAAAAATAAGATAAGTGTAGTCATTAATCATGATAAATGAAATTGAACTTTAACTTAGTAAATGTGAAAATAAAAATTCTTATTGAAAAAGTAGTGAATCAAGGATATTGTACAACTGTGTGCTGTGAGAGAAGAGATATAATTATTCTTATATGTTTGTTATCTTGGAGATGGTTGGAATAGTGCTGAGGATTTAGGAATCATGTTTCAAAACTTAGGATTTAAGTGTCCTATTCCTAACCGAGGATTTAAGAATCATGTCACTAAACTGAGGATTTAAGCATTATGTAACCAAGGGAAGATTATTGGGAGAGATGTAGGATTTTCCCTTCGACTGTTAAGGCTCCCCAAAGATAAGTGCCACTACACATGACCAAAAACCCAATAGAAAGTTATCACAGATGATCCCAAGAAAGAAGAGTAATTAGGTCCCTTACCCAAAGTATGAAACTTTCCACTGATTTTGTTCTTTTTGTTCCTAATAGTAACTTGTAACTGAGTATATGCTATTGAAAATTGGAAAATATTTTCATTGGAAACCTGTTGATCTTATAATACACCCATTTTTTCCTCCAAGATGGAACCACCAAGGTGGGACACTAGTACCCACCGCTCCTGTCTAATTTGGGCACTTATGTCATTGCACTGATTTTGGCCCAAGTGTGATTCTAGGCCTATTTCTTATCTATTGTTTATTATGATTTTTTATGTACCAATATGTGTCTAATATCTGAACTACTGAGAGGGTGAAATAGTCACTTGATGATTTCACCCACTCGTTTGGGGTACGTGGGATGAACCAATCGAACATGACACAAATGAGGAAAGATGAAAATGATGTGTACATATGAAATAGAGCTCCTAAAGAGGAATAGGGAATGCACTTGGTGACAACCATGTTACATGAAAAATAATGGAAAATGCTATCCAAAAAGTTTTAGTAAAAAATAAGCATGTAAAGATATAATATAAACTAGTCAAAACACGTAGTAACATGGAAAAAGACACAACAAATAGCTGTTTGAAAACATGGGACACCATTCAGGATGTCATAAGACACTCGAAGCCCTCAAGGATATGAAAAAAATACACACAATAAAGCATAGTGAATAGCCCATACACAATGGAAATAAAGACACAAACATAGATAATATTCAAGCAAATCAAATAACCATGGTTGCTAGTAGGCCTACAAGTCAAATGCTACACACGAATAACTGTTTAGCATATTATGAAAATTAAGAGTATGACACAATGTATAACTGTAAGTAGGAATAAAAGTAGTAGATAATGTAATGATAAAACATGTATAGAGAGAAATAGGAAAGGTAAATTCCCCCAAGAGGCCCAATGAGACTAGTAGGGAAAAATTCCAAGCATCATACATCATGTAAGAACATGTATGTAATATGCATTCACCTCAAGAATACCATGTGAATTTGCATGTGTGTATGGAAAAAATATAGAGCATATTATGAATCAAATTGACATAGTAGACAAGGCACAACATAAAATAGTATACGCAAGCAAGAGTAAATCTAATCAAGATTTAAGCTAGTATTTTTGATTTTTTACAAATAATATAATAAATACGTGACAAATAGGAGAGAAGAGCAAGGTTTCCACCTAATATATGTGCATGAAGTGAGGTAAATGTAGGTAATCACATCCTCAATAGTCATGTATGAATCTAAAACAAGAGTGTGTTATCAAGTAGCAGGGGGAATATGCCCCCAAGTGTGAATGCCATGGTAATATAAGTGATATCATCAAGAGAATCATCTAAATATGAAATATATCCAACATGATTCAGATTAGATGCATAATATGAAAATTATTATGGCCTATCTTTGAATAAACCTATGAGTCATAAGTCATACATGCTTATGACATAATATTTATCAATAAAAGGTGCATTAGAGCACTTATGTGCATTCTAATACGATCATTTAGGAGTGTAATAAATAAATTAATCATTATGAATAACAATGGTATTGGAGGCCATAAGATAAGTAGAATAATATAATGTATATCAATAGTTCCGCCAATACAATCAAACCAAGATTGCTCAAGTGCAAGTAAAAAAGGTCGGGGATCAAGTGTAACAAAAAACTGCATGTAAATGGCCCTTGCACCATAATCCACCAAGATAAATATATATATATAGCCTTGATATTCATAATGTAGTTTGAGAAAAGGTATGATATAATTAGGAATGAGGCCTAAGCGGGTTAGAGCCTCACAGGTACACATAGTTTTAAAGAAATGAGGATTGTAAGGTACATGCTATCAATACTACTAATTAATGTATAATGTGTAAGGAAATTGATCAAAAGAGGAGGGTATCCTAGAGGAAGAACCAAGAATGGAAAGAGGACCTTGGTTGGTAAGAATATGAGCTAGAATTGGTTCAAGGGTGTGCACAATATTATGATAAGGAACCATAACAGTAGTAATATCTTGTTGAGTTTGATATTTAACCTGTTATTCACCAGGACCTATAGCAACATACTAGTTATGAAACAAGGATTAATCAAAGTCCATGGGGGTAAATTCTAAAGAACAAAGAGTGTCAACAATAAACTCAATAATATCAAAAACATCATCATCAAAATAATTAGCATCAACATGGAAGTATTGTTCATAATTCTCTAGGACTTTGGAATATATGTGGAAGGTGTATGGGAGGATATGAAACAAGAGATGAGATCAATAGTGTGAGTCTAAATGGAAGAAGCAATGAGAGGTGGTGATATAAGATTTAAATAATTGGGTTTCCCAATATCATATGTATTAAGATAATGTGAGGTGATTGGTTGAAATATGGGAATAACCATGGAGGTGGTAGAGTCCATGCAATAATATTTGAATGGTTCAGGATTAGCAGTAATAGTATGTTCATAGCCATCAAAGATAAACTTGGCACAACGATGGACTGTAGAAGGGATAACTTGAATGTCATGGATCCTAGGTTGACCAAGGAGGAGATTAAAATAAAATGGGACATCCATGACATAGAAAGGAGTAATGATCTCGTAGGGTCATACTTGTATTTATAGTTTGATCATACCTATGCATTTACGAGTGGTAGTGTCATAGCCATAAAAAACAAGAGTAGATTGTTCAATTGCACTATGAGGAATATTGAGTTGGGATGGTAAGGAAAAATGATTAATATTCAATGCAAAATCATTATCAATGAGTACATGATTAATTTTGAAACCTTATATGCAATCCATGATAAGGAGATGAGGAGAAATATTATATGAATCATGTGGTATATCCTCATCATTACATGTAATAGAATTGCTAATATGTTTACAAGATTCCATAAGATTAGCAAAGGAAAAAAGAGGGTCATCACTTTGTATTTGAATAATTTACAATGTAATTTTGATAGTGTGATGAAAATAAGGGGCCTTATGTAAGAGATAAAATAGATACATCTTAGTGGGTGTATTATTTTATTACTCAATGATATCATACTCTTTGTATGAAGCGTTGGGCCAAGGAAGTGATGCACTAAGAGAAGGAGGAAGAGAAGTAGGAAGCTGCAAAGGTTACTTCTTATGACGAGTGTTGAGGACATTGAAAGTGGGGTTTGTAGAGGTATTTGTGAAGTGAGGTAGATGTTGAGTAACGGTAAGGATATACTTAGCTTGGATGACCTCTTGGGAATAGACATGCGCATGGATGAAAGATGGAGAATTAACCATAACCTCCAAAGAGGAAGAATAAAGGAAAGGGATCCAATGCATGATCACAGTTTGGGTTACCCAAATTATTTACAGAAATTTAAATCTTTATTAAAGGATTGAGATAAAATTAATATAGTAGTAATAAGTAAGATCTATCATGCAATAAATAAACATAAGTGTAAAATAGTGAGATAAGAATGAATTAACTTGTATTTAATTTTTTTGACTAATTATGGGCTGGGAAACAGGATAAGAAGGATGGATCTGAACTATGCATGATTTGTCTAAGAAATTAGGATCTGGAACCTCTTTAGATAAGACCCCCTAGATGAGGACATGACCACTTAGGCACTGGTGTTTGAATTAGGTACTAGTGTCCTAACAACAACTTTGCTTCTAATATTTTTAGGGTTTGAACTTTTCTTCTTCCTTTCACCCTCTATCTCATCCACTCCACTGTATGATTTTACTATCACACATCAAATTGTAAAACAAAACCCTGGATACCTTCAAAAATATCAAACAAACATTAGATAAAAAAATAATGCATATTCTTAAGTCAGACTAGCCTCGATGGTCACCCCAGTGTGACTATCACTAAGCACTATACTACCTTTCATATTCTATATAGTTATTGTGTGTGTGTGTGTGTGTGTGTGTGTGTGTGTGTGTGTGTGTGTGTGTGTGTGTGTGTGTGTGTGTGTGTGTGTGTGTGTGTGTGTGTGTGTGTGTGTGTGTGTGTGTGTGTGTGTGTGTGTGTGTGTGTGTGATTGAATTATGTCCCTTGAATCTATGTTTCCCTTGTTTTAGTTTCATAGAACTTGACCTTTCTATACATGTCTTATTTAACCTCATTATGGGGGAAAACATCCAAGAGACACATAAATCTATAAGGAGCTAATATTTTCTATCTACTACATGAAGGATTACATTTTGGAATACATAATCAATTGCATCAGAGGGTTTATTCTAAATCCCATACCACACATTTTAATTTAGGAAAAATTAGTTATAGCCCACTATATTTTTTTTATGACTAGAACTAGGGAATCCTAGTGGGGACAATATTCCAATCACACACACAATACCTACATATAGTCTAAAATGTAGTGAAACTCTTGGTGAAAATCACATTAGGGTGACCGCTAAGGTCAATATGACTCAAGAAATTTCATTATTTTATTCATCTAATGCAATCTTGAGTACTATGAAGGTATCTAAGGTTTATTTTACAGGTTACAAGTGCAACACATCAAATCTAATGTAACACACAACAAACAAGGAACATCACTAAGTGACACTAAAGGAAGTAAATCCTAAGAATTATCATATATGATAGAACCTATAATAGATACAAGAACCCATGAGGCCCTGTCTCATTCTAAGAACCATTTTCCCTAAGATCATCACTTTCTAGAATCAGACACATAGGTAATATAATCCAAAATCTACCTTTCTAGCCTATTCTTGAGTATAGAGTTAGTCCATACCTACAGTGGCAAGTGGAGTAATTATATAATCCCTATCTATCACTCTTGCTTGCATTCCCTTTGTTTGATCTTGTTTGAATACTGTTATATCTATTTAATCAACATTGTCCTTATCTCATGTTTAAATCTTATTAAATCATTTGGTGAACCTGATCCCTTACATACTATTTATAGATACAATTTTCTCCAACATCAAATCCTAGTTTCATTAAGTTTCATATCTGCCTCTTATATTTAGATCTAAACCTAATTATCACCTATCATAAATCAGATTTGTAAAATTTTTCCTAGGGTTTCATTTTTTTTATTAGTGGTAAAAACAGGGTTAAGGGGACCCTACCCCGTACAACCAGAAAGCTCCATGAGAGCAGATAAAGAAAAATTATAATAATATCAAAATACCATAGCATAAAAGTTCATAGTAATAAGGGCACTTAGGAGCCCAATAAGAGAAACTAACAGTAGCCAAAAAACCATAGTGCAACTAACAACATCGAAAGAACTAACAACCAAAGATAAAGAAAGTGAAAAAATAGAACACCTTGCATAAAATTCATTTGTAGGATTATTCAAGCCCCTCCAGCACCTTAGCCCATTCTTTAGCAATAACATCAATATTAACAGCCAAAGAGCCCAGGTCTAAACCATCCGGGGTCACCTTCCATTTCCTTCCTTAACTATCTACAACACAATAAGAATTGGCAAGCTACCCAAGAGTTTGAAGGTGTAGCAGGGTTGACTTAATAGTCACGATGATCCATTGCATATAACTATGGAGGATATATTTAACCTAATCCATATCCCTAGTAATGGCCCCTAAGTTGTCCTTTAGGATCTCGATCTCGCCACCCTGCCCATTGCTAACAACTTCCTACACCTGTTCCCTCATCTTGTGCCAATCAATAAAAATAAACGAGACCGAGCTCTTAGTGAGACACATTTCCCCCTTGAGTTCTTCAATATCACAAATCATCATGGCTAATGGATTGTCCCCTTTGATCAAGCTGACCTGACCCATAGCTTCATAGTTTTGTTCCAATCGAGTGTTTATAGGAGTTGGGGTACCCTGTTTTCTAGACTTACCCTTAGTGTTTGGCTCAGTGTTCGAGGTTTGCTTCGATTTTAGGTCTTGTAAGTTTTGGGCCGTAACCACCTCCACCTCATCCTCTTCCGCGTTTCCATCCATAGAATCCTCATCATCACTCGAATCCTCCTCCTCCTCCGAAACATACTCTGAACTGTCTACATAATCTTCTAAAGCCAACTTGAGAGCACCAATTTCATTAATGTCCAAGGCCATCCTTTTGACAAGGGAAAGGATAAATCCCTAGTGGAGAGGGACAAGGATCCTACATGATTTAAACTGCGAGACAAAGGCACACAAAAAACGATACAAGAAACAGGGGAAAATAAAACCCTGCTCTTGTCTAAAATGGTTTAGCATTGGGAGGTGGTAAACATAGATATATTTATGATGACCTTCTAGGGTTAATAATTGAATTAAGGTGAGATCCAACTCATAAAAAGGTTTAGGTAAAGACATTCTAAGATAGACAACAAAATGGGAGGTGAGATTCTCATTACCTTTAAGAAACAGATTCAGTTCTTCAGAGGCTTCCTTATTTGGTTTGTAGACCTCTCTATCAACTGCCGGGATGCCCATAACTCTAGCCACAAAATCCAAAGTGATCTCCAGATTGACCCCTTTCATCTCCACAAAAACACCTTTTTTGGTCACCTTCCAAGCGCTAGTAAAGTCTTTGCTGAGATTCTCGTAGTGACCTTCAAAGATTTTTTAGAAAAGGGGTAAACCCCTTACTATCAAATAGGTACATAGCATCAGGAGTGAGCCCAATAAGGTCAATAGGTTTATTCCTAATGAGATCCCCACCCATACCTCTAAACAACAAAGGCCTCTTCATAAAACAACTCAGAAACAAGAGACTCGAGAGCTTACTCGCACACCATAAAATGATTCTACCGTAGTGGTTTCCACATAAAGTTTTCCAAAAATATGTGCAAATCACCACCCCGATCTTCTCATAATTGAGAAATAAATGCTAATTCATCATACAACAAAAAATTATGACAGGATAGTCCTCCCAAAAATAAACCTTATACGTGTGCATTAGTGTCTTTTAAGAAGTGTGCCTGCATCTTGTGATCAAGAATTTCAATCTCCCTAAAAAGTGTCAAATCATGCCCATTAACTCCCATGTTAGCAAAGAAATCCACCACAGAATTAGCTTCCCTATACACATGTTTGAAGGAGATGAAATTAAAAGAATGGGCCATTTGCTTAATACTTTTAATAGAGTTAAAATTGACAATAGAGATGGGACCTTCCTTATTTATTTTGTTAATTATGTTCAGGGAATCACCTTCCACCTCTAGATTAACAAAGTTGTGTTGGAGAGATATAGATAGACCCCAAAAGTTCCTAGCAACCTCAACAACATTATTTGTTTGAGTGCCCAAATGTTAGAAGTAACCAAGAGTAAAAATTCCTTTAGAATTACGAAAGACCCCACATAGCCCACTCGCCCAAGATTACCTTTAGAGGATCCATCAAAGTTTAGTATTAAGTGGTCCTTACTAGGTTTGACCCATCCATTAAGTCTAGGGTTTAGACTCGGGGGCCTAAGGGTAGAAGGTCCCAGACCCCATTTCATGGAGAAACAAAGTTCCTGTTGAGAGAAAGACTTCTTTTGGGAGTTCAATATAGAAAAGTTAGCTAGGATAGATCTCACACAATAGGCTCCAATTTTAACATGGGACTCTTTTTCCTCTTTAAATATTCTTCTATTTATTTCCTTTCATATTTCCCAAGCTAAATGAATTATAGATAAAATCCATAAGAACTTCAAACCTTGGATCTTAAAAGGACTAGTCCATTGGATCCACAACAATTTTATGGAATCCGGGAAGACCCAATAGACACCAAAGATGTTAAGGATGGTTTCCCTAACCGAAACAAGGAAAGGGGAGGTCAGGAACAAGTGTGAGGAATCTTCACAATCTAATTCACACAAAACACATCTATTAACCATGTGGAAATTTCTCTTGTTCACATTACCAATAGTAAGAATCTTATCATGGATAACTAACCACCAAAACATATTAATCGTGGGGATTAATTCTTTGATCCATATCCTCCCCCAATTAAAATTATCACCTATATTCTCCTTGTGAAAGAAGGAGTGGTAGACACTTTTGAACGAGAAAATACCATTTTCTTCCTTAGACCAATATAAGCTATCTTCAATAGGAATATCTCTATTAATAATAACTCCTCTTAATTTTCTGTTAATAGAAGAGATCTCTAAGTTGCTAGAATAATCCAAAGACATGGTTTTCCATTAACCCAAAGGATCATCCATATTGAAATAATATCTCACCTTAGTCCCATATTTGGACACAGAGTCTCTGTAGATAGAAGGGAAGATATTCTTAAGAGGAACATTCTCCAGCCAGTTCTCCTCCCAGAAGTTAATGGTGCGACCATTTCCAACAAGCCATTTGCATCATTCTGTTAACACATGTTTAGCCCAATTTAAGGACTTCCAGAAGCAACAAGAAGCATTAGAGTTCTGGGTACAAAAGCACCATTCATTAGCAGTCAGGCTGGGCTAGTATTTACATCTTATGATACTAGTCCAGACACTATCTTCCTTTAACAGTCTCCAGCTCATTTTGGCTAGCATAGCTTTGTTCATTTTAGTCCAATATCTAATACCCATGCCACCATTTTTTTTGGGGAAATAAACCTTATCCCAGGTAATTAGAGGAATTTTGTCTTTTGATTCAGTTCCACTCCATAGAAATATTTTTTGTATGCTCTCTAGCTTGCATGCAATCTCAGAGGGTAATCTATAGATAGACATCGTATAAACCGGTAAATTTTGTATAGAGCATTTAAGAAGGACAACTTTGCCCGCTTGAGATAGAAGCAAGCCTTTCCACCCTTCAAGTTGCTTCACAAATCTATCAATTAATAAATTTCATTCAATATTCATTGGTTTTTCCGTCCCAATAAGCATACCAAGGTATCTGGTTGGGAGGGTTTTTGAAGAGAAACCAAGAATACCATAAATTTTGATGCTTCTTCTTTCAGGGGTATTGATAAAGAAGACAAAGCTTTTCCCATAGTTTATCAATTGATCCGAAGCTTCCTCATAATCCATCATTAACTGTTTGAATTCTTTGGCCTTGGGGATAGAAGCCACTCCTATTAACATGATATCATCCACAAAATGTTGATGAGAAACCCTCTAGAAGTTTATAGCAGGGGAGATACCTCTGATTCTACCATCCATGGTAGCCTTATTAAGAGTTATACTTAGGGTTTCAATCAAAATAATGAAAAGCAAGGGTGATATAGGATCACCTTGTCTTAAACCATGTGAGCTATTAAAATAACCAAAAGGATTCCCATTAACCAGGACCAAGAACTTGGTAGTGGAGATGCAAGATAAAATCATCTCCTTAAAATCCTCACCAAAGCCAAATCTTGAGAGAATCTTAAGAAGGAAAGACCAAGAGACTCTGTCATAGGCTATTTACATATCAAACTTAATGAACATAGCTTCTTTCTTGCTCTATTTCATAGAGTGGAGGGTATCTTGTATGGTGATGATGCCATCTTAGATCTGTCTACCCATAACAAAACCTCCCTATTGATAAGAGATAATTGAAGGTAGCACAACATGGATTCTTAAGGCCAAAATTTTAGAGCACATTTTATAAACACAGGTGCATAGACTTATGGGCCTAAAATCTTTAAACTTCTTAGGATCATGATTCTTAGGAACCAAAGTCAAAAAAGTGCTATTAAGCTCATGTAGAATCTTTTTGTTCTTGAAGAATTCCTGGATAACACTGCAAATATAATCTCTCACAATATCCCAAAAATTTTGAAAGAAGAAAACCGAGAAACCATCAAGTCCCAGGGATTTATCAAGGTTTAGAGATTTGATCATAAATTCAATTTCTTCCATCGAAGGGATTTCAGTAAGCATGATATTGCCTTCATCATTTATCATATGAGGAATCACGTCAAGAAACTACTCTTCCTTAGTGCTGTTAGGAACCCGAGAAGAGGTCAAAATCCTGCTGAAGAAAGAACACACCTCTTATTGAATTTTCACAGAGTCATTGATCATAACTCCTCAATTTTTTATACTTAGAATTCTATTAGAGCTCCTATTTTTGAGAGTAGAGATATGAAAGAACCTTGTGTTCTTATCACCCTCTTTAAGCCAAAGGGCTCTAGATTTCTATTTCTAAAAAATTTCCTCCTTCCGAAGGATGTTATAATACTCAGCTAGTAAATCCTTCTCATTATTTTGGGTAAATATAGAATTACATCCCTCCTGTAACTCCAAATCTTTCTGGAGTGAAGAAATATCCTTGGCCAGGGATTTCTTCTTTTCGAAAATGTTGCCAATTTTTTTTATTCCATTCTTTCAATTTTTTTTAACATGAGCAAGTTTTTTAACAATTCTGAATAAAGCCATACCTTTGATTTTTATATTCCACCACTCCTTCACCAACTCAGTAATATCCTCATCAAGCAGCCAAATCTTTTCAAATTTGAATGGGACTCTCTTCCTCTCCTTTTCCTTGATTAGGAAAAGGATAGGATTGTGATCATATCCTATGCAAGGAAGGGAAAAAACCCCAGCTTCTTTGTTCAACCAACCCCAAGAGATAAGCTCTAAGGGTTTCATGTTTCATCCTACCACTTGGGCCACTTTCTAGGGCTTTGAATTTGTAAATCACCTTTTATTTCATACCTCAATTATACCAACTCTATTTTCAAATTCTTTTGAGGTTATTTTTCCTTTTTACATATTCAAATAAAAAATTTATTTTTTTCACCTAATTTTGAACCCAATTTTTGGAAATTCAAAATTACACTTTTCCTAATTAAGGCCTAATTAAAAAACTACACTTTTGGAAAAATCCGTCGAAGATTTTTCTTTCGATTTGTAACATTAAAAAAATCTTCTTTTTGTTTTAAAAAATTCAAATTCTATTTCAAGATATGGTCATTTCATTCAATTGACGATAGTCATTTTTTGATCAACATCACTTTCAATGCAAATCTATTGGTCTAGTTGACTTACTTGTGTCAAATTTCTTCATGGCTTCCCATACCTTTGATTCCAATGCCTCCCCATTCTATATCTAGGTTCAACTTCGTAATATCCTTGTTAAGCGTGTCTTAGTTGATCCCAGATCTGGTCTTAAGATATGCACTATGTCCTTTCTCCATCAAATAGGACTTTCTTCTACTCATCTCAATCCATCTACTCTTTGTATATATGGCTTTGATGATACACCTAAACAAGTATTATGTATAATCTCTCTTCCCCTTACTATGAGATCTTGCAATCTTAATGTTGTATGTCACTTTATGCCTTGTGATATTTCTTATATTATCCTTTTAGGCCATCCTTGGTTACATACTATGCATTAACTTCTTTCTACCATTTCCGTAACACATAATGCCCTTGTTAACCTTATTCCATGGATACTGCTACAATAGATTTCACACCTAATATTGTTACTCCTGATGATATTCCCTATCATACATTATGAACATGAAATATACTGTATATATACACATCCTTCTGTAAAACCCTAATTGCATACACCTCAGTGTTATTGATAAATAAACACATAAAGTATTCATATCTAACACAAGCATGATACTCCTCCCATAAAATATGAAACTCCTAAGTACTTCAAGAGATCAGATTCTTAGGACTTAGCTAATGTTACATCGTTTTTCCTGCAACTGACTCATGGACAAGTTAGAAAACTGAATATACTAGGATAGGGCAGATTGATCGCAGCTGTAGACACTTTAAAATATGGAACTATGTCAGTATGACTACTAAACCAAGGTGCCTGGACTAGGTCAAGGGTGTTTGGGCACTAGAGTCTCCTGTTAGGTACATGTGACTGTGAAAGTGGACAAAATCTAATTTTTCTGGTGTCACACAAATGTTGTTGATAGTTGTTGTTAGTCATTTGTATATTGCAATATGATTTCAAAGTGCACTTATGGACCTACAATTAAGAAGACTTCACCTAGTTATAAACCTCACAATGGGCCACATCAAATCCAAAAGATTAGAAATATGTACATATGGGAAGACGGATGCATACCCCGACGGTGCACCCGACTGAGTTGAACTTATGAATGAGTGCGTGCACTAGGATCTCAGACTCGCAGGGTTTGTTCTTATGCATGTGATTGAAATAATCATGCCCTATGATGCACGCTAGTGTAAGTGCACTTGATAGCAAAGGTCCATAGTTAGATGTAGCCATAGGTAGATAGTATGTGTGGATGGAACAAATGAAAATCTTCCCCTTCCTATGAAGTGCAGAGTGCAAAAAATACAATCCTGACGATCCCTTGAATAAATACCAAATGGATGCTTTAAAGTGTTTTATGTGCCTTTTGAGTGGAAGCTTAGGTGATAGTAATAATGCTTAGAGCTTGCTCCCTTATCTTGGTCACATAGTTTGTATTTATATGATTCCCTTGGTTGAATTTCATAATTTACAACTGGAAGGCTGACCTATAAGAAAATAAGATACCCAAAAGATAAAAGAGACCTGTAAAAGTAGAAGATGAAGTAGAAATAGATAAATGGTCAGGATCTGCTGTAGAGAGGACGCAGGGCACCTGGGCGTTTGGTGTCCAATTATGCATAGGAGAAGATGTAACAAGGGTATGGGTATCGACTAGGTTGTAGGGTGTAAGAGCCTAATCATATGAGTCCAGTTATAAATCATGACTGCGGTCTGCTTCTTTGTGACATTCTGTAATGAATCCATGAATGTAATGAGGTTACCAGTTTACATGGATATGAACATTGATGATTCTAATGCATACATCTTTCTCATAGTTATTTTTCATTTATGTTTATGATTAAGTATGGATGTCTGTACAACTTCTTTCTATTTTGGTATAAGTTATAAAATATGTTAAGCATTCTCTATTTGGAATGACTGGAAGGACCTAGAAGCCGTTCTGAGCTCTATGGTGCTTATATGTTTTACATCCTTTCAAATCTCTTAAAAATGAATCATAGATGATGTTTCCCACTAAAATCACATAAAAGAGAGATTCGGTACCCGTGCGTGCCTCGGGTGAGTGCCTAGCGCCTGCTGGGTGATGGGCCGGTGCACATGGGGTTCCTTTCTTTTGTGATAGGGTTAAAATGGCTACATCTTCTAATTAACTATTTATTAGTTAAATAAGCCTTTTAATCTCGTATTTAATCAATAAACCTTCTTATTGGTTAAATCTCCCTTTAAAACCCTTCAAATTCTACTAATTTTCTTCTAAATCATCTCCAAATGGCTTCTTAAGCGTATCTTGGTCTATAAATTAATCTTGGTTAATTAATTAATTCATCTCCAACTCGCATGAGTTGCTAATTCCTAATTAATCTCTTCTAATCATGTTTATCCCTTTATAATTCTACTTTATCTTTATCCCACATTATCTGGGTTTATAGATTCTCCCAAATTGGAAAGATATATAAAGAACCTACTACCTCCCTTCCAATCTTACACCACACATACCAATGTTACTATATGTATATGATAAGAGAAATTAAACTTTGAAAAGCTTATTGGTCAAACATCCCCTTCTATCCTCTACTTGCAAAGAGTAGTAAGAGAAGAACCATACATGAAAATAAGGCCATATTGGTGAGATCTCTTCCTATTCATGGAGATAACATCCTTTGATCACACATAGTCACATTTGGCTCAATAAAATCATCAAAATCATCAAAAACATCAAGGGATGAATTAGTATTTCATGTTTAATTAGATTCATTAGTTATATTTTCCTTTCCATGAAGTTATCATGATGCTTTGTTATATTAGCTTAATTATTGAGACTACTTGGTGTTAGTTTCTATTAAGTAACTTAGCTTGGTTTAGTCACATGAATACATATGGCACACCCAGTGGGAAACTCCTTTGTCTCATGCACATTTCTTAATTTTTTTTGTAGTTAAGTTTCATTTTTTCATACTAACCTCTTTTGAAAACATGTTAATATAAATTATATTTCTTAACATGTTTTGTTGAGTTTGCATGTGTTGAATGTTCCTTATAGGTGTGAAGGAGGTAAAGCTCTACCAAATTTGAAGCTTATCAGAATTTTTTTGAGATTTTTGACATTTTTGGGTCGTTTCCACACATTTTTAAGGAGACAAGATTTCTGTGGTACCATTGATGTTGACTACATTTGCGTTACTCTTCATGTGCTAGTGTTGCTCTTTTGTGAGCTCATGTTGATCCTACTTGCATTTGTGTGGATGTTTGTGTGCTAGTGTTGCTCTTTTGTACACTAGTGTTTCCCGTCTACACACTACCATTCTCTAGAATTGCGCTACTGGTGTCTTTGTTTTCACCTTTTTTTACAAAGAGGGTCCTCATGGAACATTGTTGATGTTATGTAAGTCTAAATTTCACTCTGTGCACTAGCATAAATGTTATTTTTTCTACTGTTCTCTAGACGTGTGCTACCATTGTATTTGTTTTTCATCTCTATGAAAGTGCGTTTGCGTTGTCATGAGTGCATCTGTGTTGTCCTATGTGCGTCTACGTTGATCATACTTATGTTTGTATTTGTCTTAAGTGTGCTACCATCTACCTTCATGCACTAGTGTTAACCTTTCGTGTGCTATAATTTTCCCTGTGCGCTAGTATTTTGTGTTGGTTTTTGGGCTCGAATTTCAAAATTTTCAGAATATGATTTTTTGTGTTTTCTAATATTTTATAGGTTTTCTAACTTCTGTTTTGTAGGTTTTACTTTAAAAGTAATTTTTCTAACACATTAAATGCTTCATAATTTTTACATTTTTTTAAATTTTGATCAAAAGTTGTGTATTCTCTTCTCTTGTGCATTCGAGCGATCTTGAGAATCAAAAGAAACTTTTATCCTCATATCTAAACAATTTGGTTTAAAAATTTGGAAAAATTCATCTTTCAAAAGGACTTATTATTCATTTGATTAAAGTTTTTCCCATTTCTAATTAGTTGGACCAAACTTTGTGTATGCTCTTCTCTTGCACTTTTGAGCGATCTTGAGAATAAAAAACAATCTTGATCCTCTGTGCTTTGCATAGAAAACTACTAATCTTGAGTATATGACCTTTTTGCTTGTAAAATACTAAAATCAAGACAAATACTAATGACACTGTATACAGGTTTCCAAAGTGTGAAAAACCACATTAAGATAAAAATATAAAAAATACACCACCTTATTCAAAACACTGTATTTGTAGGTTCGGATAAGGGTTAAAACCCACCTACTTTAAACTATGGGAAATATTTTGGATTAAGCCATAAAAATCATTATGAGGACTACCATAGGAACCCCAAAGTAGTCAACATATTGAGGGAATTGGTTGACAAAACAAGAATTTACCCACTACCTTTTTAACTAGAAATTCCCACGAGGAGTGCTAAAAGTTGTCCATATGAGGCCTCTTTCATTAAATTGATTGTGGGGTAATGGTACTTTTTATAAGAGTTATTTAGTGAA
This sequence comes from Taxus chinensis, assembly GCA_019776745.2. Lineage (NCBI taxonomy): Eukaryota > Viridiplantae > Streptophyta > Pinopsida > Cupressales > Taxaceae > Taxus > Taxus chinensis. The sequence goes on from CM034154.1 coordinate 305,275,013, forward strand.
GCATACATCTCTTAGACAAGTATTGAAGAGTGTCTAGAAAATAATTCTAGCCAGCCATTTGGCATTGGGGCCATATAGTAAGTACATGATTTAATGCCAACAATTGTACATATGTTATTTTTCACATGGTTTGATAGAAATCATATTCTATATGCTCTTTACACACATGCATTCAAAAGGTATTTGAATATGATGTATGATACATAGGTCTCTACATAATGATAACTATTTTTTAATTCCCTTTCCTAGTATCCATACTAATGTGGGGGGATTTTCTTCACTCTTATGTGTGTTCTCATGCAAATGTGCAATAGGAAAATTAGAAGTTTCCAAGCACAACAACTATACCCCTGTGCCGAAATTTTCATGCTTTATCATTCCTAGGCACCTCAGGACAAGTCCATCGGTCTGGTCACCCCTTTCTTTGATGTCAAATTTTTCCCCTCGGTGATTTAGGAAATTCTATTCATTCCCCCTAGGTGATTTTAGGGAGTGCTGAAAAGATACTATCTTTTGGCGGTATTAGGTACGACTATCAATGGCCTTCCCAGGATTGGACCAACCACCCTAGAGTAGAATGGAAGGGTAAAATTCAATGTGGAGGTGAATTTAATACCTTATAACATCATGGAAATTATTTTGGAAGGCTTTGAGAAGTTTTGAAATACTTGGAGCAGTCTGAGTGAAAACAAGGTTCACAAGCCTAGGCAGTTCACAGGCCTAAAACAATTGTTCGGCTTCAGAAGAAGATTATGGGAGCTCCGGATGGAGTTAGAAGTAAAAAAAATCTTGATAGAGGATTCCAATACCTACATTATGGTGAAATAATTTTTTTCACAACACCTTGGTGAAAAGGATTTGCAAGCAGGTTTTATAATGCATAAGTGGAGCCTCAAATACAAAATCTTATTTTTCATGGATCATATAGTTGAATTAATACATGATACCCCCACCATTGGATTCAAAATGCTATTTCCAGTTAGGGTAATATACAATTTCACTAATAAATTCCACCGGGAGCTCATGTTATCATCATCTCAAATTGCCCTCTTCGGGACTTAGTCATTTTTTCAAGAGGACACATGTTAGCACCAGGATCCTGAAGGGATTTCATGTCCCCAACATCCTTGAGGTTAGGCACACCAACCATTTAAAAATGTTCCCAACCCCTATGTGACCTCTTGGACCCTCATATGACCTCCAGACTCGACAGTTCAACCCCCAAATGCATTTTTGGAGCATTCATTCCCTTTCGTTGGATCGGGCGCCACGTGTCAGCTCCAGGACCACCCTAGAAACTGATGTCCCTTATGTACCTGAGGTGGGGACATCAGACATGGAAAAATGCACCCAGTCCCTATGGGGAGTATTCTGGACACCCAGGTGACCAGCTTTCACCCCCAGGTGCATTTTTAGAGCATTCATTCCATACTGTTGGATCAGGCGCCATGTGTCAACTCCAGGACCACTGTGGAAACTAATGTCCCTTATGTTCCCAAGGTGACAGAAATCAGACCCTGAAAAATTCTCCCATCCCCTATGTGGAGTCTTTTGGACACCCACGTGACTGACTTTCAGCCCCTATGTGCATTTTTGGAGTATCAATCCCCTGTTGTCGGATCGAGGACAAATGACATCACCTTGACCACCATGGAAATTGATGTCCCTCACATCCCTGAGGTTAAGGACATCAGGGACACAAACTTAAACCCATCCCCTCCATGTTCATTTTTTTAAAATTTTAAATCTGACACTTAGTTGTTTCTTCCCCCTCATTTCTCCTTCACAGCTTCATACATTTCCATGGCTCCGTGCATGATTGTCCAGACACCCGGTCCACCAATATTGCTCCCAACCAGCTCCACCATGGCCACATAAACTCCCCAAACACTGAATCACCTTTCACATAGTGATGTGTAGGTCTCATAAGGAATTCCCATCAAGCTAAGAAGGAGAAACAAAGAACACATAAGGAGAAAAAGGAGAAAACTCCATAACCATGAAATGAGAAGTTGAAGAAATCTCCCAAATGGATGCATGAAACAACAATATTTTTTTTTCTGTTCATTCCTCTACCCAATTCCATCAATAAGACACCTTCAAACCCTCCTCTCATGCAACAGAGCATCCACAGTGAAGAAATCCCACTTCTAGCTCAACGAAGAAAAAATCCAATTTCCCGTCAAACCGTTCAGCGAAACGAAGTAGAATTACACATGAAGCATCAAAAAAACCCATATCAAATATATAATTTTATTTTCAAATGGAGGAGAAAACCAGACCTACAATTTTGAGGTCCATTAATGGCTACCGCATCCAGAAGCACTACCGAGTCTGAAATTTAAGACTTTAAAATCTCCCAGACTATTAAGCGTGTGGGCCTAAAATTTCAGAGGGGTGATATTGGGAAAAAACCCATATCAAAAAATTTTGTTCCATGTCAATTTGACTCCCAGAAGCCAACTTTCTAAAAATAGCAGGTCTACTACATATGAATTGCTATTTCAGGAAATTCATCAACAGAAGAACTTGCAAAGGAGATGAAGACATTGGAGGTGCACTACAGCTGAGAATTCACCAGAACGGACAATTTTTACACTTACTAAAAATAGTAAGTGGGACCTCGAGCACTTGCTAAAAATAGTATGTTGATTTTACCTAAGGGAGATATGAAGTCAATGTGAATGGGTTAGAATCCTTCTCAGGATCATGAAGTAGAGAACAGTCAGAGAATGGAGCCAAGTCCACTTCAACAACTCATCATTCGGCATAATTCTTCTTCTTTCTCTCTCTCTTCACTCCTCATATGACACACTCTCTCTTCAATGTTATATTTTTACGTTGAGGGTTGTACTTATTAATATGACTTAAGTGAATTTAGAAATATAATGTAAATTACATCACCTTACTATTATAAAAGGGACTTAAATATTTAAAGTGGAATATGAACAGTCTTATGTTATATTAAGGTATTCGAAAGGTAATGAGGAAGATGAGGAGTCAACTCTACTCTATAAATTGTAAATCCATTCCCATTTCAAAGGGTTGGTGATTGATATTGTAAACTAAATAGTATATTTTACTTTGAGAGAACAAAGGACATAGCCATTTTCTTCCATTTCTCCCCCCCCCCCCTTTTCAATTTCCTCCATTTCTCCACTATGTACAACTTCTGTTTAAGCATCAATACAAGTAGAAGGAGTTTCTATCTTTATTTTACTGAGCAATTTCATGATACTTTTTGTTCATCAAATTCTATTTGGTCTTGTTGCCATTTGCAAGGTTTTTTCCTCTAAATTTAGTGCATGTGATGAAGTTTCTAACTAGTGTGTGTGTAGGAATCTGATTTTCTACATGTAACATTAGTTCTCCTACCTCAATTCTCACTCCCTTTCCAACTTTCAAACAAAGTCTTCCCTAGCAAGAGATTGCTAGCTTTTCTGCAGGGTTAGTGGAGTTCCCCTGTTGGATCCTCGGTCGAAAGGCGACCACATAAATCCATATTTTTTTGCACATGCATATATGGCAATTGCACCCGTTAAGTAGAGGGACTTAGATTCCCAGAGATTTGGCAAGAAATCCACAAGTTTTTCCTGCTAAAAAAATTTCTAACCGATAAGGTGTTATAATTTCATTACATATTACTGTTGATGTTGAATCACAGCACCCTTGAATGTCTGCAACACGATGGGTTGAGACTCTCAGTACGATTGCATAACATGGAGCTTTTCCCAAGTGTGGGACCTTGCAAAATTGGAAAAGCTCTTCGGATGAAGGCCGGTTCCTATTCCTCTGTTCAGATGCATAAATAAAATGTAGAGGGTTTACTAAAACCAAATCTAACTTGCCAAGGAGACAGGGTAAGAAAATGCATAGAATAAAACCTAAACTACAAAGGTGATGCACCAAGGAATGTTAGACACTTGTTTTGCAAATTTAACACAGACCACATAGATGTAATACAAACACCATGCATAGGTAACCAAACTGCAATAAGAGATCAAAATGACAACAATGAATACATGAGAGGGTTGAGAATCAATCACAAACATATATATTATTGCTCAAGAGTCGATATAGTACATTGCAGTGGCCAAGAGGCAAAAAGACTGGCATTACAACCCACATGGGAGGTTTGAAAGCTCCACAAATTCTCTTGCAAGAAAGGGAAGAAGGGGGGATGAAAAACAAAAATTTTCCAACCCTTACAAAAAAAACCCCTCGTTACCATCTATATGAGGAAAAAATGAGGGAGAAGAGAATGATTCGAATTCTGCCCCAACCACCTCCAAGACTGCACCTAACTCATCATATTATGGTAGTAGGTGAGAATCTCAACAACCCAACAGTGGCGAAGTGTATTTTAAATTTTTGAAGAACTTTTTCCCACCCAATTAAAGATATATAGTCGTAGTTGGGTGGAGGATGTTGAGAGCTTTCTGAAAAGTCCAACCTTGTGTGAATCCGAGCTCCCTGTGAAAAGTTATGGCAATCTGAATATTTCTCGCGTCAGGGTCTTCTACCTGTCAGGTTCGGGGTTCTCCTCTACATTTTCATCGGGTTTGGAGGATGCCTCGACATGTGTTTGATGTTTGTGTTTTCCCAAAACCTGCTTCCGCTGGTATTTCCAAGTTTTCCTTTGTTTCGGGGTCGGAAAATGGACTTGCATGCGCATCGGGTTTGGAAAGTGGCTCGACATGTTTCTGCCCCATGCTTTCCCGACATGTTTTCCCGACTCCAAGACCCGATTTTCCTAGGAAGTGTTTCGGGTTTGCGGAAATCTCAAGCATCGGGTCATCTCGTGTGATCTGCATGTTTCCTGAAACCCGAAACCTGATTTTCCTTTGTGTCGGGTTTTCTAACCCCTGCGACATGCTTTCTTTTGTGTCTGTATATTTACCTGGGGGTAAATATATACAACAATTTGGCGACTCAATGGGATCACTTGCCTGCTAGGTAGAAGATCAGAGGCCTTTTAGCAATCCATTGGGCATGGAGTCATAGGCAATAACCTGAAACCAACCTGATATTTGATCCCAAGCCTAATACTGCAACTCCTTCTCCGAGAGCACGCTGAACTGTAGTAATCCAACCCAGGAGCAACAAAACCTGTTCCAAAGCACTTAGGGAAACTGAAACCTAACTACAACAAGAAAATGTGCATACACACTTAGAGGAATTGAAATCTAGGCTAATATTTACAAGGGTAAAACTTTTTCTTTTCAGTAGCAATGTTTAAGATAGATTCCGTTGACCAGAATCGGGAGTTCTTCTCCGTCCAATGTAGACAATTGGAAGGAATTGCTATTCTTACATTCCATGACCATGTAGGGGCCACTCCAAATGGCATCAAACTTGGAATGCCTTCCTGGTTTTGCCCGATCTGCATCCCATTTCAGAACTAGTTCCCCTTCCTAGAAGGTCCTTGCTCTTACTTTCTTATCAAACCATCTTTTCACTAAGGCCTGATCTTTCTCAATTGTTTGAACTGCATGTTCTATAATTTCTTCCAATTCCATCAACTCTACATACCTAGCCTCCATTGGTTCGAACTCAGCCAACTCCAACTACTTCATGAACTCCAATGCAGGCAGTTCCAATGATATAGGCAATACTGCCTCTTTTCCATAGACCAACTTGTAAGGGGAATTACCTGTAGACCTCTTTGGTGTTATTCAGTCAGCCCATAATGCTGATTTTATCTTGGTATGCCATGTTCTTTGGTTTTCATCTAGAGTCCTCCTAACGATTCTTAGCAAATTTTTGTTCGTGGACTCTGCTTGTCCATTACCCTGTGGGTAATAATTGGAAGAGGTGCTCAAGTAGATTACGTTCTTGACAGCCCATTATGTAATCTTGGAACCTATGAATGCCAATGCATTGTCTGATATGATAGTGGCTAGAACACCAAACCTGGTCACTATTCCTTCATAAAATTCTAGTATATTAGACTCGTTTGCCTCTTTGAGCGCTACTACTTCAGTCCACTTGGTGAAATAATCCGTTGCTGTGAGAATCCACTTGTGGCCTTGGCTCGAGTTTGGGTTGATGACCCCGATGAAGTCAAATCCCCATTGCAGAAATGGTTGGTCAACCAAAATTGGGTGCAATGGAAGTGCTGCTAGTCTTTCTTTACCTGTGAAGAGTGCACATTTCTTGCACTTTCTTATCCATGTGTAACAGTCACTGAACACTGTGGGCCAATAATACCCTGCCTTCATTATCTTGAGAGCTGTTACTCATGGGGAAAAATGTCCTCCAGAATCTCCATCGTGAAAATCTCGTAACACCCTCTCAATTTGACCTGTCCCGATGCACCTCAATAGAACTCCATTGATGTCTTTCTTGAACAAAACACCATCAACAAGCACATATGGAATAGCTTGTAATCTAAAGTATCTCCTTTTTGCTTTGCTCATTTCTGGAGGGCATAGTCTTGTCTGTAGGAAGTGTATCATATTATGAGTCCAACAAGGAGTAGGCTCATCATCATTTTCATGTTCTTGACCATCCTGTAGTACCAAGACAGTCTCTTTTTCATCACCTGCTTCAACCTGTTGACTCAAGGCTAGCTGTTCACATAGTCCCTTTCCACATACTAGTTTAGTGACCTTGATCTCGATGTCATATTCCATGACACGAGTGATCCATCCTGCACGTTTCTCATTTAGATCCTTGTTTAGAAGGAAGTCCTTGACTCCTGCATGAGAGACTAACAATTGGATTTTGTTGTTTGAGACTAGGTGCTTGAATTTCTTTAAGCTCCTGATCATTGCAAGGACATGCTTTTCAATGAAAGAGTACCTAGTTTCGTATTCCTCCAAGCCTTGACTGAAGAAAGAAATTGGTTGTTCTAATCCTTCTTTGTTTTGTTGTACTAGGATTGCAGAAATTGTGTCTCCACCACCGAAGGCATATAACACGAAGTCCTTGGAGAAGTCTAGATTGACGAGAGTTGGAGCTTGAGATATAGCCTCTTTTACTGCCTCAAAACTTGCCTTGCCTTCAGATGTCCACTTAAATGCCATGCTCTTCTTCAACATCAATGTTATTGGCTTTACGAGAGCTGTAAAGTTTGGAACAAACCTGCGGACAAAATTGATCCTTCCTAAGAAGCTTTGAAGAGCCTTCTTGTGACTTGGTAATGGCAATGCTTGAATTGCTTCAACCCTTTCTGGGTCAATCATCAATCCTTCCTTTGAAACAATATGGCCTAGAAGTTTTCCCTCGTGAGCCAAGAATATGCACTTTTTGGGATTCAAAGATACCCCAAATCTTCTACACCTCTGAAATACCTTCCTCAAATGTAAAAGGTGATCCGCTGCATTTTTTTTGAATACAATGATGTCATCAAGATATATCAGAACTATTTTGTTGATCAACCCCTTAAACACCATATCCATTGCCCTTTGGAAAGTGGCCCCAGCATTTGATAGCCCAAATGACATCTTCTTGTAGGCATAGGTTCCCCATTTGGTGGTGAAAGCCATCTTGAATTGGTCATCTTCTTTCACCATCACCTGATTATACCCTGAGTAGCCATCTAGGAGAGAGAATCTCTCTGAACCGGATACTACTTGCAATATTTGTTCCATTGAAGGAAATGGGTAATGATCTTTGAGAGATGCCCTATTGAGCTCTCGAAAGTCCACACATAACCTGATTTCTCCGCTCTTCTTCCTGACCGGAACCAAGTTTGCAACCCAGCTTGAGTGCTTGATTGGGAATATAATGCTTGCCTCTATTAGCTTGTTAAGCTCTTTCTTCATTAGAGGCTCAATGTGAGGGTTGACTGGTCTCTGCTTCTACCTGATGGGCTTAGCATCTGGATCCAATTCTATGGTATGTTGTGCCAAATTCGGATCGAATCCCCTCAAGTCTTCATAGCTCCAAGTGAAGACATCTGGAAATTCTTGGCAAAGTTGTATGAAATCTGATTTCTCCTGCTCAGTGGCCACTTTGCCAATTTGAAGTGTTTTGCTTTCCCCAACTGGAATTGGCTCTGAATCTTCTCTTTTGACCTGTATGTTAGCCTTTTCCTTACGAAACTGGTCGTTAGGGTTGAAGATAGACTCCAACGTTACTAAACCCTTAGGAAGCTTGTTTGTCCGCAGCTGCACTACTTGATCCCCATACTGCTGCTCTAATCTGTCCTGATTCCTAGCTGAGAATTCAGCCTCTTCTTGTAAGAAATTGACGATCTGTTGATCGTTCTCAAACACCTGCCAGCTTGTGTTATTATCTGGAACTGCTGGCCTCACAATCACATGGATATGTGGTTGTGTTTTTTCCCTTCTGATGTTTTCAACCACATCAAACATTGCTCCAACTGCTGCGAGCCTATCTGCGGCTTCATTTTTCTTCCTGGGTATGGACACAATGTTGAAAGCTTCGAAATCCTCAATGAGGTCCCATACCCTGTTCTTATAGCTCTTTAGCAGTTCATTCTTTGTAGCATGTTGTCCCCTAACTTGGTTGACGATTAGCTCACTATCTCCAAACACCTGCAAGTTCTTTATGCCCTTTTTCCTGGCCCAATGAAGTCCATGAATCAAGGCCTCATATTCAGCCGTGTTGTTTGAACAGGAAAACTAGAAACGAAAAGCTGAAAAATATTTGATGTCTTGTGGTGAAATCAACACTGCACCACCTCCAGCACCTTGTCTGCTTCTCAAACCATCGAAGAATAATTTCCAAACTTTGTTTTCATCCTTTTGTTCAGGCTGAATGATGTCAAGAATGGGTGAATTTTCTTCGTGCACACAATACACACCCAATTCAGATTCTTCAATTTCCTTGTATGGGTCAAATTCATGACTTTTGCTTGCCCATTCATCCAAAGTTAAATCAGGAATTCCCTCAACCTTAGTACCTACTTCTAGATCACTTGAACACTCCTGATAAAAAGCTGAGCAATTTGCATTGATAGGACCTGGTACATGAGGCTCAATATGGAAATTGGCAATTGGCTCTAACCTGATTATTGCTTTGGCCCCATACCTTGTCCTAAAAATCATGTGTGACCAATCTGCAGATAAATATCCACCGATCTTTGTAGTGAAGTCCCTTGATAGACACAATGCAAAGAGTGGCGGAAGGTCAATCACAGACACATCTTGCAGAACTGTAACATTAGGACATGAATGTAGTGTTAGGCTTAACCCCTTGATGACCCCAACTGTTCCCACTACCGTTCCATCTAGCTGCACTACTCCTTTTAACACTGGTTCATACTTCAAACCTAGTTGATCCACTATTTGCTTCGGCATCACTGAACTACTTGCCCCTGAGTCTATCATGCAGTTGTGTACCAAGTGGTTTCCAACAATCAATGAAACATAGAATGGTGGAGGCTTCAAATTTTTTCTTGTCTGGCCCCCATCATGTTGCACTGCATTAGTGAGAAATTTTCTCATGTCCCTGGTTTGATACATTTGTGGCAGACCAATTAGCCATTGCAGCTTGCAATAAATCTCGTTGCCCTGGGATCGCCAGTGATTCCCACATGGAAATGTTCACATGTGTCTTCTTCATTTGATCAATGATGTTGAAGGGGGATGAATTGTCCTTTTGCTGTCCCTTACTTGGTGCAAACTTTTCTGGAGCTTGAACATGCGCGTGTGTTGCTACAACAGGTACCTTAGGCTGATTTTTCACATTTGGAGTTATGTTTGGTCTACTGACCCCTTGTTGTGTAAGGGTGGGTTGAGAAACAACTGGATTAGATGGTTGTCCCTCTTCTATGCTTCTCTTCTTTGACCGTGTGTTGGCAGCCACACCTTGAAAAGGCTGTTGGTTAACTCCACAGAAGTCTTCCGTTTGCCAATTGGCCAATGTGGTTTCTATTGGAGGTCCTTCTTGTTGCATTTCTTGCTGTTGATTCTCCTTCTTGGCTTGGTTCTTGAGACACACCAATGGTTTGCACCATCAAGGCCTGATTCAGTGCACCATTGAAATATGCCGACTGATTGTGGGGTAGATTGCAAGGGTACCACCAGTTGTATTCCTGTGCCATGTTATTTTGTGTTGAAACCAAGGCTCTTGAGGATGTCGTTGCATTTGGATCATACGGTCGAAATGGCCTGGCAGCTTAAGGTTGTCCTTGGTTTTAGTTTTGATTTGTAGCCTAAGGTGGTGGTCTATTTTGTTGGTATGAGGGCCTAGCCTGGTACTATGCTTGAGGCTGATATGGTCTAGCACTTTGAGCTTGCTGTATTTTGATAGTCACTAGCTCATTTCCAAGGTTCTGCAGCTGTTTCATAACCTCCTACAATTCCTTTGAAGTATCTGAAGAAGTCGATGCTCCATTATTGCTTTGATTTCTAGGAGTTGGAATGGGATTCAACTCTGGTGCTTGACTGGTTGTAGGAATTCCCATATCTGGATAGAGAGGCATTGGCGGCCTTGGTGCAAGCTTGCCAGCTTGGATCAAACAGTTCTCTGCTCTGATAGCTGTGTCATAGGCCCCTGGCAGCGTTGTCCCTCCCATTGATTGGATCATCATGGCTATGTCTGAATTTATAGCCTTTAAGAAATAAAGGAATGCTCCTTCGGCGGTTGGTCTAATGGCTATTGGAATCCTGTCCCATGTCCGTTGGAATCTGAAGTTGAAATCTGTCATTTGTTCGTTAGGAGCCCTTTTGATTGTTGTCAATTGTTCCAATAAGGACAAATTGTCTGCCCTCTCCCCGAACTGGTTGCAAAGAGCTGAACAAAGTTGGTTCCAATTCGTAATAGACCCTGCTGCTAGGCTCCTAAACCATTGTAAGGCCTTACCTTTGAAAGATGAAGCCAATAACTTGACTGCAACATCCATTTCATTTATTTCGTGGATTGCACATGCATTGGCAATATCCTGGATGTGATCAATAGGAGTAGTATGATTTTCTCCTGTGAAATAGGGTATATTCTTTAGCGCTGCAACTGGAATTTGATTCTGAGCATTTAGGGCAAGTGGAATACTGCCCGTGAAATTGACAAAGGGATTCAGTGGTAGATGTGCCATTATGATTGGCCTAAGAACCCTGGTTGATGCGAGAAAAGGCCTACCAGGTGGAGGTGTAGACAAAGTCCTGTTAGGTGGAGATGGTGATCTTTGTGGTCTTCTTCCTCTCCTTCCTCTGCCTGGTGAAAGTTGCAAGTGGAAAAATAGCCCCTCTTCTCGAGTATTAGACCTGGTTCGAATTCTTCTCATGTGCCTGGGCAACTTGTGCTGCTACACCGCTGAATTCTATCCCTTTGGAGTCGCCAGATGTGTTAGATAACAAGCCTCTAAAAGGCTGGATTTTGCCAAGTTACACACCAAACTTGACAATATTGAAAATATGATTTAAACTTTGAAGGACCCAGAGGAGACAATCTTCAATCCATAATTCGGGCCTTGTTGTGCAGCTCACGAATCCCCGAAAGGTACAGGCGGAACTTAGGTCATGCAATGCAACTTACAAAACCTGAATTGCCATGTGTTAGAACTTGGAACATGCCTCGACATCCCTGGAAAAATTGAAATGACTGTTGTCGGGAATAAGACCATGTAATGCATCCCCCAAAACCCGAAATGACTGTTGGGTCTGCTTTGATGTTCTCAGATCTCGAAAACCCGAAACCCAAAAAACATGAAATTTTGAAAGTCAAAATCTCAAAAAAATAAAGATACCCTTTTGAAGATTACCCTCAGATCTACCAACTGGTGAAATTTTTACTTGTTTTGAGCAAGTTAAGCCCTTGAAAATTGATTTTCGAGTTCAGCCTAGACGGTGTAAAATCCTAAATTGTAAAAACTACAATTTTTTAGTCTGAATTTCATGAAAACTCCTTCAAATCTTGTGGAATGACCTCTTGGTCCCACTGGGCGTGCCAAAACTGTTGATGTCGAATCGCAGCACCCCTGAATGTCTACAACACGATGGGTTGAGACTCTTAGTACGATTGCATAACATGGAGCTTTTCCCAAGTGTGGGACCTTGCGAAATCGAAAAAGCTCTCCGGATGAAGGCCGGTTCCTATTCCTTTGTTCAGATGCACAAATAAAATGCAGAGTGTTTACTAAAACCTAATCTAACTTGCCAAGGAGACAGGGTAAGAAAATACATAGAATAAAACTTAAACTAAAAAGGTGATGCATCGAGGAATGTTAGACACTTGTTTTGCAAATTTAACACAGACCACATAGATGTAATACAAACACCATGCATAGGTAACCAAACTACAATAAGAGATCAAAATGACAGCAATGAATACATGAGAGGGTTGAGAATCAATCACAAACATATATATTATTGCTCAAGAGTCGATACAATATATTGCAGTGGCTAAGAGGCAAAAAGACTGGCATTACAACCCATATGGGAGGTTTGAAAGCTCCACAAATTCTCTTGCAAGCAAGGGAAGAAGGGGGGATGCAAAACAAAAATTTTCCAACCCTTACAAAAAAAACCCCTCCTTACCATCTATATGAGGAAAAAATGAGGGAGAAGAGAATGATTCGAATTATGCCCAAACCACCTCCAAGACTACACCTAACTCATCATATTATGGTGGTAGGTGAGAATCTCAACAACCCAACAGTGGCGAAGTGTATTTTACATTTTTAAAGAACTTGTTCCCACCCAATTAAAGATATCCAGTCGTAGTTGGGTGGAGGACATTGAGAGCTTTCTGAAAAGTCCAACCTTGTGTGAATCCAAGCTCCCTGTGAAAAGTTATGGCAATCTGAATATTTCCCGCGTCAGGGTCTTCTGCCTATTGGGTTTGTGGTTCTCCTCTGCATTTGCATCGGGTTTGGAGGATGCCTCGACATGTGTTTGATGTTTGTGTTTTCCCGAAACCCACTTCCGCTGGTATTTCCAAGTTTTCCTTTGTTTTGGGGTCGGAAAATGGACTTGCATGCGCATCGGGTTTGGAAAGTGGCTCGACATGTTTCCACCCCATGCTTTCCCGACTCCAAGACCCGATTTGCCTAGGAAGTGTTTCAGGTTTGTGGAACTCTCAAGCATTGGGTCATCCCTTGCAATCTGCATGTTTCATGTCTCATGTTTCCCGAAATCTGAAACCCAATTTTCCTTTGTGTCGGGTTTTCTAACCCCTCTGACATGCTTTCTTTTGTGTCTCTATATTTACTCAGGGGTAAATATATACAACAATTACTTTTTCACATTATCATTTTACTAATATTATATATTGTGACACATGTTATTTATCCCTACTAATATGATTATCACATGTGGCTTGTCTAGTCCTAGTGTATCTTGCTTTTTGTATGCATTATTTTTCCTTCTCTATTTTTGTGTGATACTTAGGTGTCCCTTATTTGTTGCCTTTGTTTCCTTCACTTATGCAGCCACATGACCCTTATGTATGTGTGTGACATTATCATGTTCCTTATATGCAACATTTAGCATTTTCTATGACTATTTATGTGAAAATAATTTTGGTATTTGTATACTTATGTGATTTTATGCTTGTATGTTTTGTTTTTATCTCTTTGTTTCATGGTTTCCAATATATACCTTTTATAGAAACAAGATCTCTATAATGGCCGCCTATAGTTACCTTATATGTGATATTATGCTAACTATATGCTACATTTGACATTTACACACTTCATTTCTTTTTATTTGAGTGATCTCCATCATATATCACTCGCCTCAAAGGTATTAAATATATTTATCACACAAAAATCAACGTCATTCAGTTGTATAGACATGTTATAGGATCTTGGATATAGAATATAGAATATAGAGGAATAAAATACAAGATCATTAATGGATATAAAATTGGCGGTAGAATCTTAATATGGAAAAAACCATCCAACCATTAAGGAATTTTCATCTGTTACTTTCCTAAATAGATGGTTTTTTTTTAACATTTAGAACCTAATTTAAGATTTTTTTAGGATATACAAGTTTTTGATACGAATTGAGGGATAGATACACATGTTTAGTACAAAATTCCTTGTATTTCAGTAAAAAATGTGGAGGGCATGATTAAAATTTCAAATCCAATATCAATTTACATATATTCCATACACATTGTCACCTTATATAATACATATTTGGGGCATGAAAATATGCATTCCCCTTCAAATTTTCATAGGGTATTGTATTTTAGAAATTATATCTAGTTTTGATGATGGTATTCCTTGAGTTTAGGACCTAACTCCTCTTTGGTGATTGAGACACATAATTTGATCTTTAGTTTAGAGACACCCAATTACCTCTTAGATATAATTTCTTCTTTAGTAAATTGGACACTAATCACCCCCAATTCTCTAGCTTCTCAATTTTAATCCTTCTCTCTAATTTCTTCATGAAGGAGCTCTTCCTTTGACAAAATGAACTAGTGTACTCCTTCCATGATTTTTTTACTTTCATTTTGTAAGATTTCAATCTCAAAAGTTCAATTATTTTTTTTGACATTAACTCCACTATGTGTTTCAAGTTTCACTTTGGATAGCATGTCAACACTCAAGAAAATCAAACACCTCAAGTAAATACAAAGTGTGTCTACACACTTAGGTATCTTTTCCTAAAATAAAAAAAGTTTAATTTACTATCTTAAATGGGTGAAAATATAGATGCTTAAAATTGGAAATTAATTAGTTGATAATGTTAATATTGGTTTAATCCCTAAATCATTACTTGTGTGAACATTTCAAGCTAAATTGGTATACCCTAAATTATCCTTAGTCATGTTACAAGACTTGTTATCCTCATTGCATTACTCATTCACTCATAAAAAATCTTGCATCATTTTACAGTAGTCTATTAATTCCAATTGGCATGCCTAAAAATTTACATTACGTCACTCTTTTCCTAGATGAAAATAGTTCCTACATTATGTCACTCCTTTCCAATTGGCATGCTTAAAAAAACTTAAATCTTACCTATTCATCTAGCTTAAATAGATTATGGCCCAAAAGGTTAATAGAATGGTGGTGACTGTGACTGCAACTGTGGACGGGAACCCTGGAGAAGGCGGCGACGGATCTGGTTTTGGTCAGGGAAGGGGGAGATTGAACAAGGGAGGTAGGGGTGTACTTGGTATAAATATCCCTACTAATGTGAGTGAAGCTTATTGGGGAACCTCTGTTAAGAAATTTGAGGTTTGCCTCTTTGATGACCGCAAATGTGGGTCAATTTTGGAGCTGCCTAAAGGTGAAAAGCTGGATTTTTTTGCAGATGTAGAGGGCACGATCTAGGACCCTGAGGATTTGGGGGCTATACCGAGTTCTTTGTTACAAGTTAATGGCACCCCAATGTATGGTTCTTCTACAGTCTATGAACTACTGCAGGTGACCGATCCGGCTATCCCTGGTGCGGGTGAAAATGGTGAGAAGGTTTTGATGCATGGGGATCCATTGGTGGGAGATGTTGCCCCTGCTGTTGGTAAATATATATTGAATCATTCACCCATTAAGGTATCTTTCAAGGATACATTTCAACGATCTCGTAATGGAGATAGGGTTCATAATAGGCCAATGGCCTATGCAAAATCAACTCCATCAGTTTGTTTTGGTAACGAGGTGGTTCAATCTAAAGCATCCTTCAAAAGGAATGGACTGATTTATAGATTCCTCAACTTCTGCCCTGGTCTTCAAGCACTTCATGCATGGATTTCGAGACAATGGGCCCCTTTGTTGGAAGGTAGGCTGGATATTTTTCTTAGTGCTCAGGGTTTTTTATTTTTTCTTTTGCTTTGGTTACAGATCGATATCTTATTTTTGGGAAAGTCTGGGATTTTGATTCCCACTTGCTTATGATGAAACCATGGTTTCCTTTATTTAACCCAGTCTCAGATTCCTTCCATGTTAGACCTATGTGGATTTTTCTTCTGTATCTACCTCTCCAATTTTGGATGGAAAGTTTTTTAACTACTATTGACAATACTTTAGGGAAATGTTTATCAATTAATCAGAAAACTGATGATTTTGAGCACACAATGTATGCTAGAATCTTGGTTGATGTGGATACTTTTGTTGACTTCCCTACTGCTATTGAACTCAAAGTGGAGGATCAAACCTTGTTACAAAATCTTGAGTATGAGGGGTTTCCCTTCAAGTGTAGAAATTGCTTTCTCTTGGCCATCTAGCCTCAAATTTTCATGTGATAAGGAAACAGGCTAACAGGAATAGCTCATGGTGGAAGAATTTTAATCTTAGACTTTTAGTGGTGAATGATCCTTCAAAAAGTGAATCGGAGTCTGAACCTAAGATGACTGAACTAGAAAAGGAGGATGCTTTCACTGTGCTTCAGACTCCAAAGAAACAGATAGATGTGTTAAACCCAACCCATAATTAAAATGTAAACCCAAATACATCTAAGGTTTGGTCTATTGTGAGTAGGAAGAAGAAAGGGAATATTTCACCCCTCAAGATGCAGTTAAGATCAAAAGGGAAGGGGTTAAAAGTGTGAGACTGTTGCTAGTTTTTTAACTTTTGGCTATTAGTTTTTTCTTGGTTTAGATGTTAGTTTTATCTTTGTGCCGCTGGTAGAGGCTGCTCCGCATGGTCTTCATTATTTTATCATTCTCTCAAACTATTGTACGGGGTAGGGTCCCCTTAACCCTCTTTTTACCATTTATAAAAAAAAATAGTGAGAAGAGACCAAACTATTAAACGAATTGGCCTAAAACTAGTAATTTTGTCCCAAACCACCAAATGGTAAGTCTCTCGATTTAGTATCTTTTATGGGTTTGTTATTTCCCCATGGTTTGTCCTTAACATAGAGTTATAAGTATAAAATCATATATAAGAAATTCAAATACGCTCATTTACTTACATGGAACTCATTTATACCCTAATTAATTTCTAGGTGTTATTAATGTAAAATAATAATAAGGATGTATTGCTAGCAATAGGTAGACTATTCTGAGATAATTAAATTCTAACATCAATTATATATGACTAAAATAAATAATTCAAATTTGAAATGATATAAATGATTGATAAATGTTACTTACTAACCATGAGTTCCTTGATGTAGTCACAAAATCATGCACCTACTACTTACATCACTCCTCTAAGCATGTTATTATATGCATGATTCCTAAGCAATAAAACTAGGCATTAACAACAATTGTCTTGCTTTTACATTGGTTTATCCTTTTGATAATCTTATCATTTACTTTATTGGAATGGTTAATTTAATTTCAGACATTGGATGACATGTGACCCAGCTACATATTTTCTATTTTTATTTGTGTGCATACTAGACACTACCACCCATTAGGGATAGGAGTGCCTAGGCACTACTATCCCCTTTGGGAACTTCTATCCTTTTCACACCTTTTCTCAAGTTTGAAATGACACATAATTTGTTATCTTTTTCTATAATACTATCCATCACTTTGGGTGTTCCTTTTGGTTTTTAATGACAAAATTCAAATAATGGAATCATATATATATATATATATATATATATATATATATATATATATATGGCTTATTATTATTAGGGGTTAGACAATTTTGGGTTGATACTTACTATTTACTAGTTGGGAAAAGAGAAACACTCAAAAACTACATTTAGGCAACATTATCCACTACATAGGAGGGTATATTTCTTAATTCCATCTCACACATTCAGCTTGGGGGAAAATTAGTTTTAGAAAATAATTCTAGCCAGCCATTTGGCATTGGGGCCAACTTGACCTTATCTAATCACGTTTCAAAGAGCCTTCACGAAGAAAAAAATTCCTTGGAGTAAAAACCTTATTTATCAACAAAGGGGAGAGTCCATTGGAGTTTATGTAGCATGTTATTCATCATAAAACTTACAACGTAAAACTTTTCCCTAATTTATACCTTGTTATCAAACAAGGTGAAACTATGCCAAATTTGTGCCGTGTAATTTTTATCAGCACTTGTACTATCTCCCTTGTTATCTTATTGATTTTTTTTCGTCAAAAGAAAGCAACTCGAAGTGCTGCTAAAATTGTGTCCACAAAATTTTCACCCACTTACATCACTCCTTTTTGTGACATTAATGTAAGTTTTGAAAGTGTGTTGGTACGTCATCATATTTTGAAAGTCTTGTCTTAAAATCCATATTGAGACGTCTCATTGTAGAATGTATCTTTCATTTTTTAACTTTGCGTCATTACGCTACTCATATTTTATCAATCCAATTTTGATACTTACATATTATTTTTCTAAAAAATTGATATAAGTGACCAAATTGTATTTTTACGCTGCTTGCATTGTGTCGACTCATTGCTATACTTATACCTTGTTTTTGTTCAAACATTGACTTAAGTTTTAGAAGGTCCTATAGTTAGGCTGTTTGCATTGTGTCAATCCCTTTTCGATGCTTACATCTTGTTTTTCTTAAAACATGATTTAAGTGTCCAAATTGTATTGTTACGCCACTCACATTTGTAGCCTCCATTTTCAAAACTTGGACCTTGTTTGTATTAAAATTGTATTAAGTGTATACCTTGTATTATTATGTTATTAAAATCAATTCAACCCCATTTTAATACTTAAATATTGTTTTTCTAAAAAATTGGATTTAAATATTAAACTTGTGTTGTCATCATATCAATAATAATCTGTGAGACAAAATCTAGACATAGGGAATAAGTTCTTTAATTGTTGATCCTTTGTTCGAACTTGCTAGATTTTCCTTGGTGATGTTTCGTCGTGTGTTTTTTATTCTTGAAAAATTATTTGTGACACTTGCAACTATTTTTCTACTTGATTTTTCCTAGGATAATTGTTACACTTGTGTACATTTTCTAAATCTTAGAAAAAAATTTCTTATCATGCCTCCTATCATAAGATTGACACATAGAAGAATGGGATCAAATCCTTTCCTTCATACTAATTTAGACCCATTACTTAAGGAATTAACATTGACTGACCATAGTTGAGACGAGGAGACATCTCCTCAGGATAACATCTTTTACAAATCCATCTCAGTTTCCTTCACACATGGATACTACTCATAGGCCTTGTCACACCTATAGATCCCATAACCCACATCATGGGAGAAGCTCTTCATATAGGTCACATGATTCACATGCTCCATCTAGAAATATTTCACACTCTATTCCTCCACATGCTTGATCTAGAACTATCCCATATATTTGGCCTTGTGCATTCTCTTGTGACCATCATCTCCTATGCCATTTTTACATGTTGTTGTCGTGCAAATGTGTAATAGAGAAATTGGAAGTTTCCAAGCACGAAAACTATACCCATGTGTCAAATTTTTCATGTTTTATCATTCCCAGTCACCCCAAGCCAAATCCGCTAGTCTTGTCACCCACTATTTGATGTCAAATGGGCCCCCTAGGTGATTGAGAAAAATATATTCATTCTCCCTAGGTGATTTTAGGGATTTTTTGAAAATATGCTATCTTCTGGCAATATTGGGAAGGGCTATCATTGGCCTTCTTAGGACTGGATCAAACCCCCTGGAGTGGAATGGAAGGGCCAAATTAAACATAGAGGTGAATGGAAGACCTTAGAACATCATGGAAATGATTTTTGAAGCCTTGGTGAAGGTCTGAAAGAATTGGAGCAGTCTGATTAAAAAATAGGGTTCATAAGCCTAGGAAGTTAACAGGCCTAAAATAGTTGCTAGGAGATGAAGATTTTGGGAGCTCCAGATGGAGTTAGAAGTAAAACAAAACATTGATGGAAAGATAATTCCAATCCCTACGTGATAGTGAAATAATATTTCTGATGTCCCTGACATCCCTGAGATCAGGTGCACCAACCATTGAAAAATGTGCCCAGACCCCATGTGACCTCTTGGACTGTCATGTTACCTCCAGAATTGACAGTTTAGCTCCTAGGTGCATTTTATGAGCATCCATTCCCTGCCATTAGATCAAGTGACATGTGTCAGACCTCCAAGACCACCATGGAAACTAATGTCCCTTATGTTCCCGAGGTGAGGGACATCAAACATTCAAAAATTCTCCCATCCCCCTATGGGGAGCCTTTTGGACATGCATGTGACTAACTTTCAACCCCTAGTTTTATTTTTGGAACATTCATTCCCTGTCGTCGGATCAAGTGCCACATGTCATCCCTAAGACCACCATGGAAAATGATTTCTTATGTCCCTGAGGTGAGGGAAATTAGACATGGAAAATTCTTCCCAACCCCATATGGAGAGCCTTTTGGACATCCATGTGACCTGCAGACCTGACAGTTCAGCCCCTAGGTGCATTTTTGGAGCATCCATTCCCTGTTGTTGGATCAAGCACCACGTGGAAGCTCTAAGACCACCATGGAAATTAATTTCCCTTATGTACCTGAGGTGAGGGACATCAAACATGGAAAAATGCACCCATACCCTATGGGGAGCATTTTAGACATCCATGTGACCTACTTTAACCTCTCAGTGCTTTAAAGCAACTTTTCTCACCTTCATTCCCTGTTGTCAGATCGCCAGCACATGTAGTTCCTCTTGAACACCATGGAATTTGATGTCCCTTAATTTCTTGAGGTCAGAGTCATCAAGCATAGAAAAATTCACCCAAGATTATCCTCTCATAATTTCAAAAATTCAAAAAATCTAACTATCGCTTCAGTGCTTCCAGCTGCTTCCACTCTCATGCACAATTTTCCTCCATTATTCCTCTATAACTTCTCACCTCCATTACTCCATTGCTGAAGCTCATACCAAAAATTTCATAGAGGTACTCCTCTTCCACCCCAAAAATGCATCCAATTCCTAAAGAACAATTGGAGCAAA
The DNA here is from genome assembly GCA_019776745.2 of Taxus chinensis. Lineage (NCBI taxonomy): Eukaryota > Viridiplantae > Streptophyta > Pinopsida > Cupressales > Taxaceae > Taxus > Taxus chinensis. Next base: position 305,295,721 of record CM034154.1, read on the forward strand.
CACATAAGGATAATCATAGAACAAAGAAGGAGAAGCGCAAATAAAACTCCATGGCCATGAAACGAAAAATTTGAAGAAATATCCCAAATGGATGCATGAAACAACAATATATAATTTTATTTTCATTCATCTACCCAATGCCATCAATAAAACACCTTCAAATTGTCCCCTCATGCTATAGAGCATCCACAATGAAGAAATCCCACTTCTAGCTCAACAAAAAACAAATCAATTTCCCATCAAACCGATGGTGAAAAATGAAGTAGAATTACACATGAAGCATCAGAAGAAGAAGACTATCAAAATGAAATTTATTTCATTGCAAATAGAGGAGAAAAATAAACCTGCAATTTTGAGGTCCATTAATGGCTACCGCATCCAGAAGCACTGCCAGGTCCAAAAATTAAAACTTTAAAATCTCTTGGACTATTAAGCGAGAAGGCCCAAAATTTTAGAGGGTTCATATTGGGAATAAAACCATTTCAAAAAACTTAATTTCACATCAATCCGACTCCCATAAGCCAACTTTCTAAAAATTGTAGGTCTACTACATAGGAACTGCTATTTCAGGAAAGTCATCAACAAAAGAACCTGCGAAGGAGACAAAGTCATTGGAGGTGCACTACAAATGAGAATTCACTAAAATGGAAATTTTTGGCACTTACTAAAAATAGTAAGTGGGCCCTCGAGCACTTGCTAAAAATATAAATTTGATCCAGAAGGAATGAGGAATGCAGGGAGAAAGAGGAAAACTAAGCTTCAATATCCAGTTGAAGAGAGGGGACTTGATTTTTAACACTTACTAAAAATAGTAAGTTGATTTTTCTAAGGGGGACATGAAGCCAAAATGGACGGGTCAAAATCCGACACAACCCTTTGCCTATGAGTATGATGTGGAAAACAATGATGTCTCGTACATGGACCTGAATGACCTTAAGACTCACATGGCCTCAAAGGACTGGAGGAGGATTGAAGACCAAATATTCACAAGTGGCTTGGTCACCACTGCAAGACAGCCAGTGTTTGTGCAAAGTCTCGAGCTAGTCATATCCTATTTTTTCCACTACGAGCCCGAGACACAAACCATCCAATCTAACAATGGTACCATAATTGTGATCATCAACAGAATAGTTCACTCAACTTGAAGAGTGATTCATGAGCCAATTTGAAAGAGTTTCACAGTGTACAAAGAGTTCAAAGATTCAGAGTGTCACTGCATTTAGAGCTTTCCATCAGCAAGGATCAACGAACTTCATCGGGAATGACATCTCCTCCTCTTCTTCTCTCTCTCTGTTCTCTCTCCTCTTCTCCCCCAACTTTCTCTCACTTTCCAATATTTTAATGTTGCATTGGGGTAGCACTTTTTCACATGTCCTAATGTTCCAAATGTAATAATTCACCTTTATGTTATAAAAAGGGACTTAATATTCTCCTAGGAATTCAAAAAGTTTTAAGTTGCACAAAGACATATGAGAAGCCATTGGGGGGTAGACGATAAGTCACCTCTCACTCTATAAATTGTAACACCATTCCCATTTCAAAGGGTTGGTGATTGATCTTGTAAACTCAAGAGTATATTGTACTTTGAGAGAACAAAGGAGATAGCCATTTTATTCCATTCCCCCCCCCCCTTCTCAATTTCCTCCATTTCTCCATTATGAACAACTTTGTTTGAGAAATTCATACAATAATGAGTTTTATATCTTTCTTCATACAAAGATATTTCTTGATACTCTTGTGTTCATCAAATTTCATTTGGTTTTAATGATGCTTACAATGTTTGTTTCTTCTCATAAATGCATGTGATGACACTTCTAACTAGTGTGTGTGCAAAAATCTGATTTTCTACGTACAACATTAGTTCTCCTACATATTTTCTCACTCCCCTTTCCCACTATTCAGACAAAGTATTCCCTAGAAATAGATTGCTAGCTTTGCTGTAGGGTCACTGGAGTGCCCCTATTGGAATCCCCAGTCTGAAAATACACCACGGAAATCCACATTTTCTTACACATGCATTTATGGCAGCTACACCAGTTAAGTAGAGGGAATCAAATTCCCAGAGCATTAGCAAGAAATCTACAAGTTTTTCCACCTGAAATTTTTTCTTGCCAACATATGTGTACTTATTTTACATTAGCTGATCATGAGCCCTTTCCTAGTACTCTCACAGTTGGGGGAATCCTAATTCCACCACATCACCCAAAGAAACTTTCTTGTTCCTAGTTTATACTTAACTATTGAGGGATTCTTCACATGGACCTCACATTGCACACAAAACACTAGGGGAATCCTTATTCCTCTTTCTTCACTAGATTTATTTCATATATACATTCAAAATCCAAAAACATTACCTTAGATATTGATTGTATGCATTCCTCCTTACTTATTCTACTCTATGTTGTACCTTTACTTAACATGTTACTACAGTTCATATTATGATTTATATTTTTTCATACACACTTGCATGTTCACATGGTATCTTGAGGTGAATGTAGGTCACTTATAGGTTGTTACATAATGTTTGATGCTTGGACCTATCCATTACCGATCCCACCAAGGCTCTTGGGGGAATCTACATACCCTCCCTTACTATCATGTTCTATCATTCCTATAATCAGATATCACATTGTCACATACTATTTATCTTCCCTAACATGCTAATGGGTGCTTTATGTGTAGCATTTTCCTTATAGGACTCCTTCCAATCACGGTTATTTGATTTTCTTGTACTTTATTTTTCATTGTTGCAGAGTATGCCCTATGTTTTCTTGATTTCCTTATTTGCACAGGCCTTGATGGCTCCATTTTTATTGTGACATCCTAAGTGGTGTCCCATGTATGTAACTAACTACTCACAAAGTCCATGTTTGTTGTTTTCATATATTCCATTACTAGTTAATATTTGAGTGTACATTTCTTGTTTGTCACTTACACTTGTATGTTATCATTTTCCCCTTATTTTTCTTATGCCACGTGTAATATTTTACTTTCACACTCACTCACTATGCATGCTGGAACCTCACCCAAACAATTCTAGATACTCACCCAAAGCACACCCAACCACCAAGTCCATCCTTTGTTATGCCGATCAGAAGGTTAGAATGCATAGTTACCTTATTCAAAACCAAGATATCCAATTATGCATAGTGAATTGACATAACCATGGTGATTCAGAAACACATATAATAAGAAAACAAATCATTCAAGAATAATAATAAAACTGTCATCCAAAAAAATGATCATGAATATAATTGTATTACAAAACATAATCTAATTATAAAGACCTTAGTAAAGTCATGCACAATACCTGTGTGCTCTTTTGCAAGTTCCAAGATCCATGACTACATAACATTGTAACCCTCAAGAAGCTCTATCTTTCTTTTACACATACAGACTCTCATCTATGATATCCCTTTCCTTTTTCTAAAAAAAACAAACATTAAATGTATATAGGGGTAGGGAGTTTCCGTTCACCACCCATGCACTCTCCTAATAATATACATGCGTACAAAATTATCTTGCATGATTTCTTTCCTAAAATTTCCATGAGTATAAAGCTGGCACGCCTTTAAAAAGGTAGCTAATAATTGACTATCCTAAATATACACCATGCTTTAATCCTATTATTAACTCATCCTGCGCATGTTATTCTTCTGTCTTTGGAGTGTTTTTTACAAAAATATTTACTTTGTGTGCATCCCAAGCCATCTCATTTCTCTCTATTAATAAACCTTTGTTGGATGCCACTCCTTCCCTGCATTTCTATTTTTGGCCATGTCTCGGGAAAATCAGCTGAGTCTAGGAATCTGTCTACACATGCACAAACCTTCATGCACTGATCCTTCCCATGTGTGTGTGACCCCTTTACGTGTGGATACAAACATCCAGATGTGGCTAGTATTTATCCATTTTTCCCACTCAACACCATGGTAACTACCATTTGTAATCCCTATTCTCCATGTAGGATTCCTATATGATATGTACATATTATTTTTAGTCTTCCTTGTTTGGGATTCATTCACAATTGTTCATCTCACACACCCAAAATGAGTGGGGGAAAGCATTTGGTTAACCTTTTCACCATCCTAAAAGTCACATGAAACATTTACAAAGACATAAAAACTAGGAATAAAACAAAAATTAGGTACAAAATAGGTCCAGAAATAGACATGGCCAAAAAATTTACCTTAGACACAAGCACCTAGCTCAGATAGGAACTCTTGGGTACTAGTGTCCTACCTGAGCACTCATTTCCTAGGGAAAATTAGTTACAGAAAAGTCTTAGTTATTGCACTATCATAATTTTCTCTAGTTTTAAAAGTTACACAACTAGTCTCATATTGCAATTAGTCACTAACAAGAACTAACTACTAATCCAAGAACTAAATCAAGAACCAAAGTAAGAACTAAATAAGGGAATGATACCTAGGGAATATTTAGGAAATTAATATGCCTAGTACCTTTTTCTCACTCGAGGTAAGTTAAAAATTGGGTTTGCGATCATCTATTGTGTAACTTATCCATAGGGAAGTGTTAACCGTTAGAGAAAAAAATAAACCGCTCTCCCAATACACTTTCCCTTAGTAGTGACATGACACATAAATATGAAGTTTAGTGCTAGGATGATCAAATCCCTAGTTTTGAAACATGACGCCCAAATCCTTCATGTTATTCCAACTAGCTCATAAGCATCATGTCTATAAGTAGGTTAAAATTTCTACCCCTTTCTCTTTCAAAACCCCATATATACTCTAACCCCTTAGTTTACCTTTTCCAACACACATTTCCATTTTTACATATTTTCCAAGTTAAATTTTAATTTCCTTTACCTAGAGCATTGAATACAATTGTTTTATTTTTCACGTCCTATCCTATCCAAACGAAGACAAAACACAAAAACAACTATGGAGCAACTCTTGTCTACACTCTGATAAAGATGAAATTCTAAGGAGCTACATACATGCATCATCATCATTCCACACACGTAAAGGTCACCCATATAATCCTCATCCTCCCCTCTCCTTAAGAATTTCATGGTACACATCTTGCATTATTCCATTTGACACACTACAACACTAATTCAACATGCTATTGGGTACAATCTTCATTAGACTCTCAAAGGTACACTTTTTTGTTCTACTCCTTATTCACCAACATAAAGTGGGGGAAAAATATAGTAATTAAATCAAAAACTTAATATGTATATCTAGCCTCTAAATAATTTATTTATATGTATGATTCTTGATCAAGAGAACTATTCATTAACACCTCTTTACTTTTCTTTGGCATTTTTTAATCCCATAGCTTATGTAGGGATTAACATGTATCAATTTTTGCAATATTAAATTTTCTACCATTTTAGAAGACACCAAATTATCCATGCTTCCATTATCAATAATGAATTTGTAACACTTACCTTTGGAATTGCACATTGCCTTGAATAAGGTTCTTCTTTGGACTGGTTCTTCAAATTCCTTGATTGGTTCCAATAATACTTCTCATCATCAATGCCTCTTCTATTTCAAGTTCTTCAACATGTGATGGTGATTCCAAGCTCTCTTCATCACCATAATGTATAATCTAATTTCTTTCTTCACTTACCCTAATAACACTTTCCCGAGGGTTCTCTGGACACTCATATGATCTATGACCATAAATATTATTGCATTTAAAACACTTACCTTGAAAATATCCTCTTTATCTTCCAAATTTACTTCTTCCTCTGTAGGGATAACTTCCTCTTGAGTAGCCAACTCTTGTAGCACCTTATACTTGTGAACTGCTTGCTTCTTCTTCTTAGCTTTTTTGTTGCTGTTCTCTGCTTGTTTTTTATCCTCTACTTCTGAAACCTCTACCTCTATACTCTCTAGTGTGCTACATTTTTCTTCCTATTCAACTTGTCTTCTACCTCTAGAACTAACTGATAACATTCTTATATGGTTATAGGATTTACAAAGTTGAGTTCATCCTAAATGTTGTATATTATCCCATTGAGATGTTTATATATCTTTTCCATGTCTTCTTCCACTCGACCTAACTTGATTGTCAATCCATAAAAATATTTTATGTAATCTTTAACACTCATCTCTATATGTTTCAAATTTTGTAACTTCCTGTAAAAATTAGTTTGATAGTCACTAAGTAAAAACTTGGCCTTAATCTTTTCCGCCATCATGTCCCATGCTTTAATCATCTTTTCCCCTTATTTGATCCTTTCATCTTGTATAAATTCCCACCGAAGTGTTGCATTCCATTTTAGTCTTGTACAAAAAATTTTACTTTAGGCTCCTTAGGAACACTTTCACATTCAAAATACTTATCCAAAGAAGTTATCCAATCAATAAGATCTTCTCCATTGAAGCTACTTGCATATGCAGGAATCACCAAATTTGGTTTGGATACTTGTCCCATTATCACTATAGACACCAAAATTTAGTTCAATATCCCCCCATTTTGCGTTCTCTCACCCTTTTTTCATCATTGTGCACACTCGCACCCATGTACCTATTCGAAATCCTATTTTCCTCCTAAATCAAATTTATTTCTCCTAGTTCCTATTTTCCTATCTTAATTCTATCTCATTACTTTGATCTCATCCCATCATTAATAGTTTCCATTATCAAATTATTTCATCTCCCCTTATGCACCCTAATTACAATTATCACCCATAATCATATTTGTCAGCCCTAAAAATATTTATTACTTTAATTACATCCATAAATATCCCATTTATCCTTTCTAGACTCACCACCTACCCACATTTAATATTTATAACCACCCTTTCCTTTATTAAATGCACTTTAACCCCATCCAACCACTATTTCTCATCCCTATGCAACCTAATATCTCTTCTAACTCACAAAATTAACTTTTAGCCCTAATCACCATCTAATTGGGCCTCATCTCTCAACTTTTACACCATCCAAATAAGCTAAATAAATGACTCCTAGTAATTGAAGATGAACCTATTAGGTTTTGATGACCCTATATAAACACCATCACCCCCTTCTTAGGAGGATGAAACTATTGAGATATGCCCTTTAACAAATTTTTTCTAGTTTCTTTCCTTCTTATGAGCTTCCACCAACCTCTTGAAGCCACTTTGGAGCCATTTTCTACCATTTTGGAAGATTTGGAGCTTGGAGGTTGTTAGAAGACCTCTCTTGTTTACATCACCTCTTCATCAACCATTTACAAGTCTATTCATCATTTTGGATATCCATAACCACATTAGCTGGAGTTTTTTTCTTCAGATAGCTCATTTGACACTCATTAGCCCTCACCAAGCCTTAAGTCAGCCTTAGTCACTGTCAATTATTCCTGGTCGCCATCGACCCAATTTGTCTAAACTATTTTCCTACATTCTTTCCCTAATTCTATTAGTCTCTTTGTCCCTGTAACACCCAAATAATTCAATATATGTGTTCTTCCTAAAAAACATTCCATGACCTCAATTTTCTATCATAGTTGCCATCGATTACCTCTAGTAAACATTGACCTCCTCTGCCCTAATTACATTTTCATCACATCTACTTGTAATAAGTGTTTTCTCTTCTTCTTGTGTCCCTGTGCCTGAGCCAGGACATCTTCAAAAGCCTGTTCCAAATATGTTACTTTCATCCTTTCAATGTATTTTTTCTTTGATCACCATCGAATGCCTCTGGTCACCATTTACCTATGTCTAGTTTACATTATTTTTCTTACTTCATCATTATATGCATTATCTAATCTTTGTTTTAGCATATCTATGAAGATTTATGTTCTAGTTATCTTCTGTATGTTACCTATTTCTTATTTTCATATCAAGTTTTATAAATAAGTGGGCTGACATCCTTCTTAGGAAGTTCATCAATTCTTGGGACTAGATTTGGTCAGGTAGCCAACCATCCAAATATACTAATATTATCTTGTGTAGATATCCTTTGTGTTTTGTAGGCTATCAAGCTCATCAATGAAAGGATTTGTGTTCCCATCTTCCATCACCATCACTATCAAAAATTGGACATATCCTTCAACCCTCCCATATTTGGAGTTTCTAATTTTCTAGAATTTTATTTCATTTTATTAGAACAAGAGAAAAAAACTTGTCAAAAATTCTAGCACACCCAGTGGGACCCACCTACTCATTTGGTAAGTTCCTTTTTCATTTTCAATTCTATATTTTATTTTCCCATTTCCACTAACTCTGCAAGTCAGAGTTCTTCTCTTGTGTGTTTGGGAGTTTTCTTTCTTGCTTAACAATGCGTATGTAATTTGGGAAAAAGAAAAGTGTATCCAAGTATTCCTCTTTTGGTTTTTATTTTTCTATTTCTTGCATCATTCTTCCCTTCCTTTGATTTCTTATCTGCATCAAACATCATATTTGGGTTTGGATCTAAAAATAATTTTTTTTCATATCTACTTGATCACATAGCTTAATTAGGTGGTAACACTTTGAATTCACATTTTATTCACACACAACCAAACCACATGCACAATCTACAAATATAAACAATTCATACCTAGGTGGAGCTATTGGGATTTCATCACCCAATAAGGAATCTACCATAGTGTTCTCATCATGTAATAAATTTATTGACTATTGGTATATAGGCTAAGCACTAGCCACCCTTATCACTGCGACACATAAAGTGCGGAGGTAGGCCCTTCTATCAAGATATGTACCAATAGTCATCATAGATTCACACCTCATGTAACTTCAGGTATATCGAGGACACCATCCTTAAACATGCCTAAAACCATCCATAGAGCGTCCATTTCTCTAGGTTCCCTTTGAGCCTCTTCACTATTTGCATTCTATAAATAAGCAAGATAAAAAAAAATTTGTTGCTTGAATTGCATGTTACATTAATAGTTTGTACAAAATTTTTCTTTTTTATTTCATGACCATTGTTACTCTCTCCCAAGCTAAGAGAATCAAGAAATAACTTACTTATAATGACATTCCCATCTCAACCAACCCTTCAAAACAAACATTTGCACTCACTCTTGTTTCTTATACACCTTCGATGACCTCATCCTTGGCCTCCCTATCCATTATTCCTATGGTTCCTCCTCATGGCCCCTATGTGGTTCAAGAAAATACCCACATTGATACAAATCCCTTTGTCTCCCATCAATTTATCCCTTATAGACTACCCACACCTCATTCTAGTACTTCCTTAGGAGTACTTAGACCCTCCACTATCCCTCACGGGTGCTTGGAATTTCAATAATTCCTTGATGCTAACCCCATCATCCTCCATGACTATATAGTTCTTAAATCCACCAACATCCCTATTAATGGACCCCCTCTTCAACAACTGTACGGTTACCCCCCATAATCCAAATCTACTGAAGTACTCACCTCCCAACTCACCAAAATTTTCCCTAGGGCCATGAATGCGCTAGTGTTATCCCAAAACAAACATGTCTGTCATGAATCCTCTATCATGCTTCCCCAGACCTAATAGTCCACACAATTAGTGGTGCCTATCCCACCAAGTATACCACATATCAATATAACTACAACCATGCCTACATCCTCCATTATTATTCCCTCCTCATCTACCGTTATCATAAATGATCCCTCTAAAACTCTTCAAGACTCTAACATACATCCTTAACCGCCCAAGAAACACTTGCAAAGCTTGGTACCTCTTTTAACATCCCAATGTTTCTATCTCACAACCTCCCCCTTAAGATTTGACTCAAAATAACCAATCTCTACTCCTAAGCATATTTTTGCATATGTTTTCTAATCAACCCCTTCAAATATCCCAACCACCTCATGCACTTACCCAAACTCATCCAACAAAAATCCAATCTAATCACCTATCATTCAACAACAACCTTCACAATCTTACCCATACAACTACATCCCTTTACCACATCCTACTTTACAACCCACTCAATCACAAACCTTTAATTATGTTCCTTCCTATTAACCACCCCACAAACTCCAATTTATTCCCAATATTATCAATCTTACTCATAACCTTGTCCATATACTTCCTATAATCCAAAACAACATCAATTAGGTCCCCACCCTCATACATGATATACAAGCGTCATTGATTAGAATGGCTAACTTAGAGGCCACTACCTTGGGCCTCAAAAGTACATTTAGTTATGGGAAATTTATAACGAACCCATCAATCATTTCGTGCATGGTAAGCCATATCCTCCACATTGTGAGATTTCATTTAGGAAACTGTTAGCTATGTAGCTTAAGAAGGCCAAAAATAGAGGTTGCACATTATATGCAGTAAAAATTTCTAAGATAGTAGAAGAAGGTGATAATTCCTTGGAAAAATATCCATTGTTAATAGATTTCAGTGATGTGTTTCTAGAAGAATTACCTATTCTTCCACAAAAATGAGAATTTGACCTCATAATAGAAATCAAACCTAGAATTGAACCTATTTCCAAGGCAACTTACCACATGACTACAATTGAATTAGTTGAAATTAAGGCATAGTTGTAAGAAATTTTGTCTAAGGGTTTTATAAGACCTAGTGTCTCGCCTTGGGGAGCATAGGTAATTTTTTTCAAAAAGAAAGATGGAAAAATTAGATTCTACATTGATTATCAAATGTTAAACAAAGAAACAATAAAAAATAGATATCCTCTTCCTAGGATTGGCGATTTGTTTGATTAGATATATGGTGCATCATTTTATTCAAAGATAGATCTTTGATTTGGATACCATAAATTAAGAATAAGGATTAGGATATCCATAAAAAAACTTTTAGAACAAGGTATGGACATTATGAATTCACTATTTTACCTTTTGGTTTGACAAATGCACTTGTAAATTTTATGAATTTGATGAACAATATATTTCAGGAATACTTGGACAAATTTGTGCTTGTATTCCTAAATGATATTATTATCTATTCTAAAAGCATAGAATAACAAAATGGGCATTTGAGGATTGTACTTGAAATTTTGTGGAATAAAAAATTGTATGGTGAATTGTCAAAATGTTCCTTTTATGAAATATAAGTGCATTATTTAGGACATGTTATAAGAAAATATGGAATAAAAATTGACCTATCAAAGTTTCTGCCATAATTGAATTGCCAATACCTAAGAATGTTCATGAAGTTAGAAACTTCATGGGGCTTGCTGGATATTAGAGAAAATTTGTTAAGGAATTTTCAAAGGTTGTTGCCCCGATTACTTCATTACAAGATAAAGATAAAATTTTTGTGTGGAGTGATAAATGTGAAGTAACATTTAGAAATATAAAGGATTAGCTAACTAAAACACCTATTATGAATGTTCTGGATCTAAATAGAAGCTTTACATTAGTTACATATGCTTCTGGAGAAGGTTTGACAGGTATATTACTTCAGAATGATCACGTCATAGCTTATGAATGTAGAAAAATAAAGTTACACGAGTTAAATTATGCTCACCATGATTTAGATCTTGTTGCCATAGTTCATGCACTTCAAGTATGGATACATTATCTCTTAGGTAGACCTTTTGAGTTTAAAACTTACCATCTAGGGCTGAAGTATATTTTCACTCAGCAAAATTTGAATGCAAGACAACGAAGATGGTTAGAGTTTCTATCACAATATGATTTTGACATAAGTTACATTAAAGGTATAGAAAATAGAGTGGCAAGTGCACTACATCGTAGGAAACAAATTTACACACTTGTAACTTTGAGTACTCAGTTTAAGGATGAAGTTAAGAATGCCATGAATTATGATTTGTATTTTCAGTAAGTAAAAATAACACTTACTACATATCCTAATTATGCTAGATACAAAGGTTTTAGTTTTGATAATGAAGGAATCTTAAGGTATAAACATCAAGTGTATGTACCCTCAAAAAATGAGTTAAGGAAGAAATTGATGATTGAATTTCATAAATCTCCTTACTTAGGACATCCCAGAGTTACAAAAAGGCTTGCTGATGTAAAATAACAATATTTTTAGAAAGGGATGAAGAAAGACATAACTGAATTTGTCTCACATCATCTCAAATGTCAGCATGTTAAAGCTGAACATATGCATCTGGCTGGTTTACTGTATCCGCATATCATACCGCAGTATAAGTGGAGAGTAGTTAGTATGGATTTTTTTCAAGGAATGCTTATGTCTAAGAATAAACATGATGTTATTTTAGTTGTGGTTGACAAGTCAACAAAGGTAGCTCATTTCATTGTTGGAAATTTAAAATATGATTCACCTATACTTGCAAAAATATTTGTTCATGAAATTTTTAGATTACATGGTGTACTTGGATTGATTATTTCTGATAGAGTTCCAAGAATGAATTTATGTTTTTGGAAAACACTAAATGTAGCCTTGAGAATGAAACTGAATTTTAGTTTCGCATATCATCCAGAAACAGATGGGAAAATAGAAAGAGTAAATCAAGTAATTGAAGATATGTTGAGAATGTACTCTATGGACCAACAATATAAATGGGACGAATACCTTCCTTTAGTGAAATTTACATACAATAATACTTATCATTCTTCTCTTAAGATGACATCATTCGAAGCATTGTATGGATGGAAGCATAGAACCCCTATTAGTTTGGATAACATTGAAGATAGAGAGGTAATTGGACCTGAAATGATTACTGAAATGGAACAACAAGTAAAATTAATCCGTGAATGATTAAAGGAAGCTATTGATAGGTAGAAAAGTAATGCAGACTTGAAAAGGGTCGATAATAAATTTAAACTTGGTGAAAAGGTGTTTTTATGTGTTAAGCCTAGAAAGAGTTTGATTACTTTTGGAAAAGTAGCCAAGTTATCACCTCATTTTTTAGAACCTTTTGATATTATAGAAGTGATTAGCCTTGTAGCTTATCACTTAGAATTACCACCCACATTATCATGAATGCATGATGTTTTTCATATTTCTTTTCTTAAGAAATACGTTTCAGAATTGTCACATGTATTAAATTGGAATTCCTTGCAGGTATAAGACCCAAGAATAATCATGGTTGAACCTATTAGGGTGATGGAAAAATGTAAGTTGCACTTGTAAAATCATGAAATAATTCAATGTAAGGTTCAATGGAACCAATTTAGCGAAGAAAGTGCAACCTGGGAAAATATTGAGGACATAAAAGCTACTTTTCCTCATCTTTTTGGATAGAATTAATACTGATTTTATTTGATATCTTACTTTTAAGTTTAAAAAATATCATTAATACTTTCCAGTTTTGGGAAAATACTTATTTATGTATGAACTGGGACAACAAATTGATCTGCAATAAGTTTAAGGAAACTTGAAATTTCTACAAACTAATATCTATTTAAGAACTTTGATGAATAATAAGTTATATTTATTCCTATGATTTTAAAATATGCATGGAATAAGTTAATCATTGGGACTATGATGCTTTTTAGGGTGGAGGTATGTAATGCCTCTACCATGAATGATATATTAACTAAATTATTTAATTTTCAAATGTTGATATAGGAATCTAGTTCTAAGATGGGTTACTCTCTTGACATATTGGTCATATTTTTCGTTGATTAAAAATTTTTCTTCTAACTCTATTGAAATCTTACTGTTGTATATATCTCCCCCCGAGTAAATATAGACAAGTAGAAGATGTCAACATGAAAATGGATGCGGCTATGGTGTAGGTAAGAAGATGTTAACACAAAAATGGATGCGCCTATGGTGCAAGTAGAAGATGTCAACATGAAAATGGATGCGCCTATGGCGTAGGTAAGAAGATGTCAACACGAAAATGGATGTGCCTGTGGTGCAAGTGAAGATGTCGACATGAAAATGGATGCACTTATGGCATAGGTAAGAATATTTCAACACAAAAATGGATTCACCTATGGCGTAGGTAAGAAGAGGTCGACACGAAAATGGATGTGCCTATGGCGTAGGTAAGAAGATGTTGACATGAAAATGGATGCGCCTATGGCGCAGGTAAGAAGACGTCGACACGAAAATGGATGCGCCTATGGTGCAGGTAAGAAGATGTCAACATGAAAATGGATGTGCCTATGGCACAGGTAAGAAAATGTCGACATGAAAATGGATGCACCTATGGCGCATGTTCAGGAGGCACAACATTTTAAGCGTTGACACCCCGATAGGAAGTAAACCCTGATGCATATATTCAAATGGCCATAAATTTTCACAGGGAGCTCGGATTCACACAAGGTTGGAATTTTCGGAAATCTTACAAGGTCCTCTGTCCAACTATGAATGTATATCTTTAATTGGGTGAGAAAAATTTCTTCAAAAATGAAAAATACAATTTGCCACTTTTTGGGTTTGCTAGGGTTCTCACCTACCACCATAATGAGATGAATTAAATGCAGTCTAGAGGTGGTTGGGGTAGATTTGGATTTCCTCTCTCTTCCCTCTCTCATTCTTCCTATAAATTATAAGGAGGGGTTTCTTTCAAAATTTTGGACATTCTTGTTTTGCCCCTCCCTTCTTCTCTTTGGCAGGTGAATTTGTAGAGTTCAAACCTCCCATTTAAAACTGTAGTGCAACTTTGCCTCTTGGCATTTTATAGTGTATTGTGTCAATCTTTGGAGAAAATATTGTATGTCTGTGGATGATTCTCAACCCTCTCTATGTTCATTTGCATCCTCTTGATCTTTCACTGTGAATCTGATTATCTGTGCATGATCTTGTATTGCATTTTAATGGTTTGTGTTTATTGGCAAGACATGTTTTTCTTCATTCCTCGGTGCCTCACCTTTGTTAGTTTAGGTTTATTTTTATGCATATTATTACCCTGTCTCCTTGGCAAGTTAGATTAGGTTTTTGAGTAAACCATCTACATTTTTATGTGTGCATCTGAACAGAGGAATAGGAACCGGCCTTCATCTAGAGATCTTTCCTAATTTACAAGGTCCCACACTTGGGAAAAACTCCATGTTATGCAATCGCACTGAGAGTCTCAACCCATCGAGTTGTAGACATTCAGGGGTGCTATGATTTGCCATCAACACTTACTATAACAAAATTATACTAATGTTGGATTTTAACCATATGTTCATTAAGATATGTTGGACATATAATCTATATAAATAAGATAATTTAAGTTAAATGTTGTCTAATGAACTGTATTGGTAAGGTACTTAAGTTGCATTAATTAATGTGAACCTTAGTTTATTCATTACCAATGAAGGGATAGTCATAATTTGGATCAATTTTAGTGATCTAAGGCATGCCTATGATCGATAAGTGATAAAATAATTTTACTAAGTCTAATTGAATTTATCATAATTGTAAACATGCCACATTAGCTAGCTCGAAGGAAATGATGCCATGGGAGCACCTAACAAGATATTGTGCTTATATATTTTTAGGAAGATCTGATTACCTTGTGATGTTGCATATGATGGTAAATATCTTGGTTAATGCTTTAATTTTTACACACACACACACACACACACACACACACACACACACACACACACACACACACACACACACACACACACACACACACACACACACACACACACACACACACACACGTTGGTTGTTACCTAATAGAGACCACATTATTGTGATAATTCTTTGGCGTACACCTAAGTATCCTAAATACATATTATTTTAGGATAAGATTTAAGGTATTCATGTTAATGGGATTTTAATTCTTAAGCTAACTTGGGGGATCCATTAAACATCCTTATCTAGAATAAGGTTGGTACTATTTTAAAATCAAGTGAACCTAAACCTATGGGGGACGTAAAATTAACCTATGCATTGAATCTAATGACTTAAAACCTAAGGGTTTAGGTGTGGTTTTTGGGTGCCAACCCACATTGTACTAAGGAAATTAATAACATTGAATGGGGGCCTACGCCACCCTTAGAGGAAGCCAAAACGGATTTGGCAGGCAGCATATTCTAGATAGCTAAATATAGGTTTTTACATGTAATGTGAATATTTAGTTGTTGCTAAATTAATTGATGATTTGGAGAAGATTAATAGATGGCTTACAATTTTTCCTAACATTTATTGATCTTGGTAAAGGTATAAACCACCTTGGGAAACTTTGATATAGAATGGAAGAAAAGTGGGAAGTTTTGGTTAACCATTCATTTTGTTTATTCAATCTCATTTGCTCTACATGTTGTTTTTCCACATTTCAAACTGAAAGTTTGATTCAGTTGCATTTTTAATGTTGTCATTACATGGCTGTGATAGTGGAAGGAATTTATTATAGTTCTATAAATGAAATGGGTAGAAGGAATGATGGGTTTCTATGGATTCAAGTGCAATATGTTTTGTGGGTTTTATAATAAATGCCTTAAGGGAAACTCAAGGAAATAATAAGAGTTTCGTAAGAGCACTACCAGGAATGATAGGATCCAACCCAATATGATACTTGTTGTGTTTATCAATCTTATTAAAATAACTTTTCCATTTATCTATTATTACTTTTGAGTTGGTTTTGTGATTGGAAAATATATGGTTGTTGTATCTATTGTTTTTATTTTAAAAATTTTATGGGAAACAAGTCCGGTTATGTGGAACTATTCTGTTCTCATTGTAACTATGATCTATGAGAACATAGGATAAATGGTTGTGGATGATTCTGTTTGCATGAGTTGGTCTGTGATTATGTTTGATAGAGGAAATTATTTTTAACATGCTTCTACTGCGACTATTGAGGGTCCTTATCATTTCCTTAACATAAATGGTTGTCGTCATTTCAATGACTCTATGAAATTAAGGCTTTAAGGTGGTTACATATAGTTTTATCTGGGTCTATTGAAATCCTTTCATATTTTGGAAAGGCGCCAATTCTAGGTCAATAACATTTTGGTTATAAAAATCAATAAATGTGGTGACTTGAAATCTTTCTCGGATATTCTCTTATTGTAAGTCTCTTGTTCATTCTTATTGATCATATTATTGTAGTCACGTTTCAAGATTAAGGAGGAAAAATTATTTATAAACCCTTTGTGGGTATACTAGGTCAGTTTTTGCTTCTTGCTTTAGGAAATATTACTTTGGGGATGGTGTTAAGGTGGGTGGTTATAAGAACTATAACCCTCTTTTTATTCTACGGTTTCCTTTTTGAAACTTTAAGTCTCACCAGCTTGGTTGAGATGGATGGCATTTAGTCAGAAAAATCAGTTTGATTATCTATAGCTTGGGTTGTTTAAGTTTTATCGACCTCTGTGTCATTATTTTTATATGATTGATTTTTCATATCTAAACCTTGAAAGGTTCGAATTAGTCGGTAACTCGAGGACTGTAGGGTTAACACTTACCTCTTGAAGAGGTTGATTGTGCTAGGTTAAATCATCTTCTCCAACTTAATTACCTTTTTTTACTCTCTTGACTTTGTGACCAACGTGGTCAAGGAATTGTTAAAAATTACTAGGATGAAGTCCAATATAATTCTGTCGAATACTAGTTCTGACTTGGTCGTAGTTTGAGTTCAGTTGACAAACAATAACTTGTTAGTGACTTGATTTCTTATTGAAAATTATTGGTTTGTATTAATTTTGTTTAATTACCCTGTGTGACTAAATAACAATCACTATTCTTTGATAAAATAACTTGTTTGATAGGAAGGAAACAAAAATACCTTGACTATTTTAGAAAAATACACAAAATGGTAAACCAACATTTAACCGTGTGATAGTTAATGATTGGATAATTATGGTGTTTATTTCATTATTTGTTTTAGATGGAATTGTTTTATGGTTATATCAAGTGGTTCAACCATTAGACAATGCTTTTTTTGCTACTTGAAATGTCTTCTATATCATTATCTTAAAGTATGAAGTTAAGTGATGGTAGAATTGATTATTGTAGGGTAGATAGAGTTTTGAATTTCAATCACTTAATATTTATGATTAACTAATTGAAATCCCAAAATAATTTGTCATTCTGTTTGACTATGGAACCAATGTTTTAAACTTGAATGAAACCTAATTTTTTTCATATTTGGGATAAAGGTTCATAAAAAGGGTACATTGACTTATTTTCCTAAATTAGCATTGTGGAATTTTTGCCTGCTTTCTTTATGTTAACAAAAATAGGGAACTTTGAACAATTTTATTAAATAAAAGGATTATTTTCATGAAATTGATAGATAGTAGCATGTTGTTCTAATGTGTTAGATCTTATCATGCTCAGTTATTGTGAACTGACACATGCTAACAATGTGCATATGGATTTTGTGAAAAGTGAAAGGAGAAAGATTTAGAGGAATTTGTATTTATTTTACTAATGATGTTTGATTATTGGATATCTGAAATTGATAAAATTATGAAAGGATTTATGTTATGAGTCATGAAGGCCTAGTGCCATGGTAACTGTAATGGTGGGAAGATGTTATTATTATTTTATTCAAATGTTTATGAAATACTTAAAGCTATTTGAGTAATCAAATTATACCTTGTCAAATTGACTTGTTATTTGGTTAAGAGCTGTATAATAATGTCTTAGTTTTTATTCTTTGATGATTGATACATAAATCTATGTCAAAGTGCACATGACATAGTAGATAATTGGGAATAAATGGGGGACTATCTAATGGAGTCCTTATTATTAAATATCATAGTAAACTACTTAACTTATAAATTATGATATAGTTACTAATATCGAGTGGATAATATGCTATAGGATTTTTGTAATTAGTGTATTCCTTATCAACATTGAACCAAATAAAAGTGTTTGGAACTTGTAAATGAGTCTATAGGATCCTAAGTGAATAAAGAAGGAATTTATTTATCTCATTTATAATGGACAAGGATATGGCCTTTATCATGTGTGAATATATTAAATCAACACCTTAATGGGTATTAAATCTATTTACTTGTGAATAAAATTTTCCATTAGGAAAGATTAATAAGGATATTGTTATGATTTTAAATTAAATTGATAAGTTAAATGTATAATTTTGAAAAAGAAAGTGATTTATTTTATACATGAACCAATAAATAGAAAAGAGAGGAGACATTTTGTAGTCATTTATTTACCCTTAATACAAGTTTCTAACCCCAAACACACCAGTCTATCACCCAATGGGTGCTGAGAGCTCACCCGAGGTATGCGCGGGTGCTGAGCCCCTCCTTTATGTGAGCTTTATGAGAAGGTTCCACCATTAATGGAGGATGATTTACAGAAGTAGAAGTACATTCACTTATTTGAAAAGGTAGAAGGTGTAATTAACAGATCCACACATTAATGCATTACAAAATCTAAATAACATTTGTAAGAAGTATAATAAACTAGATCTGGGCCATGATAAGTCATACCTATGACTTGACTCAATCCATGCCTAAACCAACCTGAATCCATCATGCCTAACTCACCTAATTTCCGTACATATCAAAACAACACATCAAAATCTCCTTAATACACCAATAAATTGAAAATCTCATCACCACATGAATAAATCAAAAAAAAAAAATCATGTATCTCATCATATAAATAAATGTGTATCTCAATACATTATACATGGCTATCTCCTCATGTCCATCATCTCAAAATCATTGGCATGCAGGCCGATACACAATACAAAATGTTATCAGCACGCAAGACAGTCTCATATATACAATAAAATAATGAATCAATCCAAAATCTCTTCAGCACGCAGGCTGGTATATGCTTGAAATATACAAAACCTCTCATACATACTCACTGTCTTCAGCATGCAGGGTGGTATGTGATAAAAAAAACAACTATCTATCGGCACACAGGTCGATATATATACCCAAAAGACTATCATACATAAAAACTTAGGCACCACATATAAGGCATCTTGGTGGATCTCCTCCATCTATGTATCACTTGTACCCTCGGCCCCTTGGGTCCCTACTGGTGCCTCAACTAGAGCTTGTCTGTGTGCATTGATAGCCTCTGCCTGATCTAGCCTCAGAGCTTGTTGACCCCCTATGCTCTCCACATTATGAGTGTAAGATCTCATCCTCTCACTAGACACCTGTTATGCCCTATACTCGGCATAGGATATGAAGTCTATCCTGACTGCCATCAGTTGGTCCTAATAGTATCTAGTCTCACCTAGGGCATTCTATAACCTAGATATAGGCACGGTATGTTGTGGTCCCATAGGTCTTAGCCCCTATACCTGTCATGTGGGACCTTGTCCCGCTCCTGCCTGTAAACTAGGATCTGGTCCCGGTGCCTATGATGGTGGTGCTTGTGGTGGTGCCCCTATCCCTGTTCCTATATCTAGGCTTGTAAGACCCCAATATGTGCTTGGAATATGGCCAACTGGCCCTATAAACTTGCCACCTGAGCCTGTAAGGATGTCACCTGATCATCACCCTCCTATCCATCTCCATCTCCTCCACCGACCATCTGGGCCTGCAGACTAGCCACCTGTACATGTAGCTATGCTACCCTTGCCTCAGATCTCTCTAGCTGTGTTTGCAGTATACCCAACTGGGTAATGAGAGTAGCCACCTACCCCTGTAGGGCATCTCTTTTCATCGTGATGGTGGCTAAATCCAGTTTCCCCAGTCTAGGTGGTATGGCTCGTAAGTGAGCTAACCACCACTGTCTGTACCTGTCTGTGACTCCGACATCATCTATCTTCCGGTCCAGTACCTGTTCCACCTACCCTATGGGTACTATAGACTATGGTAGAGGTAAGGGCCTCTCCATGTCATCTCTCTGGTACTGTGGGAAGGGTGGAGGTACATCCTGTAAAAGCCTAAAATGTCATAGAACTATGTCCACTGGGATCATCTTGTGCTCCCTAGCACGATGACCTTGTGTCCATCTCACTAGATGGAGCTCAACTAGCTCCTTGTGTATATGCCTATATGAGGGGAATCCTACATACGGCCTCTAGATAATGTCCACTCTGGATAACCCCTCTAATAACCACCGAAAATAGGCCACATCATGTGTGGGCCTCTCAGATCTTCGCTCTCCAATAGCTGGAACCCATATCCTATACCCCACCCACACAAATATTAGTGGGAATGCATCTACTCAAGGAATTCCTATAGGCCGCACACAAACTATGTGCTCATATGCCCAACAGTGCAGTAAAAATGTACAACACATGCTGAACCTTCACAGCTGCCCATATGCCCACAACTCCTTGTACAACTACACCAAGAATGCTGGTGCCCAGGAAAAGTGGGTACCATCTACCATCATGTCATGGAGTACCCCCATCAGTGATTGGGGAAACCATCCACCTTCTGCATCTGGCAGTGTAAATTAGCACAATGCCTCCATCAACAGAACCACTAGCCTCGTCTCCTCCAGATGGGCTCGGTACATCTCTCCATAGCTCAAGATGGCATTGTGGAATGTCAGCTTGACCATCCCCTTTCCAAAACCAGTCACAATCAGCTCCTATAAGGCCTCAGAGGAGACAAAGTAGACCTGTGTATCCAATATGGGTAACTGAAAAATCCTAAACACGTCCTCCAGGGTGACAATAATCTCACTCGTCAGCAGGTGGAACATGTTGGTCATGGAATCCCATCTATCAATGAGCATGACCATCAAAATGGGCTGCTGGACTACATTTTGATATCACCGGACTCCACTCAAGCCAATAGCCTCCACATGCCGCAGCTCCTCCGGGGTCGCTATGCTGTGCACTGTCACAAGTAGAGGTGGAACCCTGTCCCGCATATGCACCTGATCTCTCCCCTGCATCCAATAAAAAAATATTAATCTACATTTACCATATCCATACTCACCTACTATCGTTTTCCCATTACCTATTTTCACCCTACCCATCTCAACCACCTAACCCACATAACTTTTTGACCCATGTCCACCAAAACCCGATCAATGCTGGTTCCCCTTAACCGACCCCGGTCACCCTTCAATTGGCATTTGTCACCTATTTGGTGACTGATACCGGTTCAACCTTACCAACACTGGCCACAACTGACCGATGCTGGTCATTGTCACAGTAACAATTTGCGATTCCCCAAACCCCCCTTTTCTAACAAATCTCCCCCCTTGCCCGTTTTACCCACCTACAATGACCTAAACTACCCTTACACCTCCACCCACCCCCCTATCCATTTATTACCCTCCCCATTCCTCTTTTTACCAACTTTTCCCCCCATTCCCAAATTTAATCTTTTCCCACCCACAAAAAAAACAATTTACTAATCCCCTAATCTATCTAATCAAATAAACCTAGAGTTGATCACTTACCTTATCACATTGCCATCATCTCAGTGGCATGTCTAGCCACTACACCAGTGGCCTACCTAATCCCTCTCCGGCCTCCGCCATCACCAAATCTCTACCTGTAACCTCTACCTAATCAAATCCCTCGCACTCATCTTGTGGACCCACTTCTCACCAACCAATCACCCGTCATTCACACGACCAACTCAATGCTCCATTCCATGTGGACACTTTTCTCTCTTTTCTATCTTTTTTTGTCATTTTCTCACTTAGCTAAATGACAAATGAATAATAAACAAAATGGATTTTTTTATTTTTATAACAAACCTGACGTAACCGATGTCGGTTACCCTTGATTGGCATTAGTTGCATGCCCTACCTAACCATCGTCGTTTGACCTATACTGACGTCAGTTATCCTTGATTGACATCGGTCACCCTCACCTACACATTGCCCTAAATTTTACCCTTTTACCCTATCCCTACCTCATTTTTTTAACCTCACCCACCCTTTACCCTGATCATTTACCCACCCCACCTTTACCTAAACCATTTACCTCACCTTCCTGACCTCATCATTTACTACCTCCCTTTGTCCTCCTTTCGAGACTTATTATTTTACCCCTACCTTGGCCTTACTCGTGTCATGACCTACATATTTAGACCTGGACCATTGCTAGTGGCCTTTGACCTCATGTGTTCACTATACCTTGCGGCACTGTTACCTATGTTGTTGACCTAATGACCTTACCTAGCCTATTTCTGTGACTATTTACCCTGACCCTACCTTTGGTGTACTGGGACATACCTAAATGTTCCTGCACTAACCTATGTCATGTTTCCTAACCATATCCTATACCTTGGATACCGGAATCACTTCAACCTCGTTTGGATAAACCTATCAACCTTAGATAATATAGAGTTTTCCTGCTCTTCAACCTGGCAGCATGTTGTAATTTATACGTGTGCGTACGTTTGACTATTACTACCTTTGAATCTGACCCATTACCTATATTTCCCGAGTAGACCATTAACCCTTTTTCCCCTGTGCCCACCTGCCTTTCCCTCACATTTACCTTTTATCACACCACTCACCGCTTCTGCCTTCACCCTCATCAGTTCTTGGTTTGAGGGGGATCACCTTCACCCACACATGGGGCAACCACATCTTATTTTTTTTAGCGTTGCTTACCAATACAGGCTACACAACAAAAAGGGGAAAAATGTAGACACTAAAATTAGGTCACACTCCCCTTTGGTCCCTCGACAAATAAGCACCCTTCATCACATTCACCTAGCCATGACCCCCCTTCACTCCACTAATATTAATTTAATTTAATTAATTATTTATCCTCACCATATTTATTATTTAAATATATTAATTTAGATAATATCCACACATACACCTCACCTAGACACCTCATCAAGCTAACTCACCCTAAGACCTAATCTTAGTAAGTTGTCATAACTAATTAAGACTTACCTAAACCCTAAAAATCAATGCCTACATTCTCTCTAACAACATTCCCACATGCTTACAAGAAGCTTCCAGTTTAATCCGTTGGTTAACGATACCAGATTAGAGAAAATCAAGAGGATCTCCCTAGTTTAGTAAACCTAAGAAATCCCACCTTGATTGATGCCAGTTACCCCTAACCATCGCCGGTTAAGATGGAACCACTGTTGGTTACCATTTTAGCCCCCAAAACAACCTTATTTTCAAGGTTGGTAAAGATTGGAAAAGGTTGGTGAACATTAGCACATCCTTGAGAGATATCACATCTTCTGAGATCAAATTACAATGAGAACACGCATGCAAGGAGGAGATCAAGCATTTTTATCTTACACAACCATCCAACACTCACTCTAACACTGATTTGATCCAACGAAGCAAAAAGTAATACACATACAACCCATGTAGAATATTTCCAACATTTGGTGATCCTCATCAGTCTTCAAATTCTCACCAACACCTCCATTCATCACTCACAGGCGTCCATGACCAGAATCCAAGTAAGTAAAACATTACACTTATCTGGTTCATTTCATTTCATCATTATATTATCACCTATTATTTACCTAGCCACCCATTGACCTCCTTCAACACTCCCCCTCCATATACCCATTAAAACCTCACTAAATTCCACCCAAGCTACCAAATACCTGATTTCAACCAGCCAAAGTCCTTTGTGTAATCACAAAGGAGACCTAAAACTCATTCTGTGGCACTCCTAGTTTTCCACAGTAATAAATGCCAGTTACACCCAACCATCGTTGGTCACCCTTAACTGGCATCGGTCTTTATATTTTCCCATACAACCCAGAATAGTGACCTATCCACCTAATTCTACATCACCCTCATTCACTTGTGATCTTCCTGAGACCTCTGTCAGACCTGCAGAGATCTAGAACTAGTTACCTAACCTTCGGATCTTATTTTAACTTATCTTGTTAGATTAGATCTTTCTTATTGTATTTTGGATGAGATACCCAGATCATTTCAACTACGACAGGATTTACTTTATTATTCACATTAAATTGTCTTAAACAGTGGACTGACAACCATCTAGCAAGTATCACACTTCCTAGATCTAGCACACGCTAGCTAGTTCATTGCACATATTGTTTAACTTTTTCTGGTGGTCTTGCTTTTCATTACAGGTAGTTCCTCCTAGCCAAAAGGAAGATCTCACAATCAGTTGTGGATTGAGAAGTCATACGCGCACAACAACCCATCAACCAAAATTTCAACAAGTATTCCTCCTACGCCCATTACCCTATCTGTTTCGTCAATACTTCAAAGAAATTTCTAAGAATTAGGTGAAACACTGGTAGCCACATTATAGTCAAAAGGGTCATCTCAGACCATATATATTAAATGACAGAGACTTGTCTCCCACAAATCTTCCTGATATGAGAACTTAACTATACTTTTTCTTGATCTAACCCTTGTTATAGATCCCAGTACCCATACATATGTTTTTGGAATCCCTTACAACCCTTGACACTAATTTCTCTAAACCCTAGCATTATTACAACACTTCATTACTCTCCTCTTTCTCTACATTCTCTATGCAATCTCTTTGTGTGTCTATCTCTATCTTCTCTCTATCTCCCATATCTTTGTCTCTGGCGTGAGCATTATGTTATATAAGACCAACACCCATTGCCATGCTTTCTCTAAGAACAAATCTCATGCCAAGTGTCGATGTGGTCCTACATTGGTGAATGATTATCCCTTTCAAAACCCTCCACTCTCTATAACGATGTCTTATAGGAATATTCCCTACCGGGAATATCCTTTTATTGACCTCCAAGGTTATAGGTTGGCACCTTATCCACTCATCACACCTAGACAGGTCCTCACATGTTTCCTCAAATGCTTCTAGAATACCAAATATGGATAAGTCCTTTAAACCTGTGTTCTACCTCCCTCGCGTGCCATGGTTTCACTTAAACCCTTATTAAACCCCTTTTTCCTACGTGATTTCCCTTGAGCACCCTTCTTATCACTGGTCCTGTGTACAAACACCCTTTGGTACTTAGCCAATATTTCAAGGAAAAACATCACCCCACACTACGCATGTTATCTATCCTCAGAAACATCCTTCTTCTTCAAAGAATAAATAATATTGGAACAAGGACCTGAATAAAGAATGAAAGAATAGAAGAATATTCTACTACTGTAGGAGGAGTGGGAATTCCTTCTTCACTATTACCTAATTTTTTTCCTAGGCATCTACCTAGCCTTGTACCTGCTGAAGTAGGTCACTTATTAGAGTGCCCAACTCATCAAAACTGAATTCATTACTCTTAGCATTTAGTTTATCTACAATACCTTCTAGCTGCTTGCTAAGATCATCCAGTGCGTCCATTCTGCGAGTGACCTAGGGATATAGCTCCTTAAGACGATTATTAATCAAAACCTATAATGTTTTGATTGCTTCCAACTTATTCTCAACCTCAGCTAGGATCTTATCACGATCCGCCCTATTTCTATTGTTATTATCTTGAAATTCCTTAAGATCCTCCTCATGTGTAGCAATCAATATGTTTACTACCTTTTCTCTGTTAGCATAATTGTCATACACAACCTTATCCATTCACGTAATGATATTTATAGTGAAAAGGAGCTTGGAATACTGAGTAACTATATCCCCAATATTTAGTTTTTCTTCCTCCTTCTGGTATGCCATTGTGTCTTCTACTGATTCCAATGCGAGTGACCAAATTTTCATGGTAACGATGCGGGTCAATTCTTCCAAGAATTACATGGATGACTTGTTTTTATTCTCAGGTAGGGCCAGGTATGGGTGCTTCAAGATTATGGTGTTTTAAATATTCTCTATTTTCTAATGGATCTCACGCACCTTTTCCTTTTCCTCCCTTAACTCGCGTCTTAATTGTGTGCTTATCAACTCCTCCTACTTTAACTCCTTATATTTTTCAATGATCTATTCATTTTTATTTTCAAGGTATTCCTCCAAGACCCTTGTACTATCATTTATCCTGAAGATTCTCACCTCAACTTATACTGATAATTTGTTGAGTGCATTGCAAACTTGCTCATTGTACAGTTGTTGGGCATTCTGATCAAGGGATATTTTTCAGTGTCAAAAGTTCCCTAAAATTTTGTAAACCATGTCAGTGATGTATATCCTTCAAAGAGATTTCTGATGACTATAATAATGTGAAGAATGGACACTCTGAGCTTAAATTATGTCCAGTCAAAGTTTAGTCAACAAGGAAGTCAACTTTTGTCAATAGGTCAACACGTGGACCAATGGCAAGGTGACATGTGGAAATTGGTGACAAGGAAAAATTGATGGTCTTGTAATTTTTAAAAATCAGTTCCATGGTATAGAGCTCGTCACAAGCTTTCTGATGCATTTTGAATGGACCAAATTTGAGTTCGTATGCGAAAGATATGCATAGTGAAAGTTGTGGTCAAATGATGACGTGGCACACTTTGACGTGGAAAAATGGCATATTATGGGCATGAAACGTGGCAGGTTTTTAGTGGTTTTAGATTTAAAATAATAATAATAATATTTTATTTAATCCATTCCACGGGAATAAGCCTAATCCCATGGGATAAGGAGGATTTTGTGGACAAAAAGTTATTTAAAGGCTTATCCGATCCCTTTCCCACCAAATGTGGGGTCAATGGCTAAATTGGGTGCCTAAACCTATGGAAGGGGGATTTGAACCCAAAACTCCATCTAAAAATATAAGAGGTCTTGCTAACCGCCATCCTCTTGTAAGTGGTATAAGTAAAGCTCACTTGTATTTGTAATAAGGTGCTAGGTCTGCGTATAGACAGAATAGGGGTACTTGGAGGAAAATGCAATTCCAGATCTCAAGTTATATATAAAAGTTGTTCAAAATTTCAAGAATATCATGAAGGTGTGATAATTTATCTAATTGGAGCTTTTGTGATAGATTTATTTTATTTTAAAGTCTCACAAAGGTGTAGAACCAAAGGGAGACACTGCTGTGAGTGGATCAGGAAGGTGAAGGATAGAGGATGAGCTCCATTAATGTCCTTGGAAGGTTTGAAACACAATTTTATAGGTTTTTTGATTCACTATTAGTTAATGTAAAGGTTATTGTATTTATATTTTTAAACATTATTAATGGATCGGTTCACCACGAACCCGGGGACGTAAGAATTCTGAACCCCGTAAATAATTTGGTGTTGTGTTCTAATTTTTATTTTCAATTTTTGATATTTGCAAGTAATTTAAATTCAAAATATGAATATGGATGCAACTATAATTAGAAATTGATAAAATTTGGAAATCAATTAAATCTGAAACAATGATTTTTGGGGCTTCGAACTAACAGTGAAATTTTGACTAAATTGTGAAGTTAATTTCAGTTTCAATTCAGTCCTAAATCAGCTTCTAATAAATTTTTTAAAGGCTAAAATCCTTTTAAGTTGATTAAAATTGAAGATCCTTTAAAATGATTAAAATTGTTAATTTCAAGCACCCGTTTTCAGATCAAGTTTTGGTATCAGAGAAGTTAGATTACCATATTAGCTTCTAATTGTGTGTGAAAATTTGGCTTCAGTTTTAGTATTAATTTCAGTTTTTCAGTGTGCAGACATTTTGGGGAGTGTTAATCTTCTTTTGTAGTGTGCAGTTTTTGAAGTACAAGTTGTGTTTGCAGGAATCATGGGAAAGTCATCCAAACAGGAGTAACTGGATGAGCTTAAAGCCATAAACCGCCAACTGTAGGAAGAAAAATATTTCCTAAGAGCTAATTTTTATTCCTCTGAAGAGGAAATAGTGCAGTTAAAATATAAGCCATAATCCTCTATAACCAAGAAAGAGGAACATGTCAATGAGATGCTTGCACAGAGCAAGAAGTTGATGGGCTTTGTTAAAGAGTTACAGGAAGAAATATGGACCAAGGATGCCCTCTTGGCAAAGTTGCAACAAGGTGAACACAAGAAGGAAATGCCTTCCAAATCAGATGTAGGTACTATGACAGAATGCACTGTAAGTTGTTCACATGTTAATTCTTCCTCTCATTCAGTTTCAAATATTTCTTTAGGTCAGTTTGAAAAACACACTAAGGGAATTGGGTCTAAACTAATGGCTAATATGGGATTTAATGGAAAGGGCCTTCATAAAAATGGACAAGGTGATGCTAACCCAATACAGGTAGAGGATCAACCTTTATTTGTAGGTTTGGGATATTCTAGAGGGCAAATGGAAATCGGAGAAAGTTCCAAAGTAGCTAAAGGAAGAAAAACTTCCAACAACCAAGAATCTATGCCTCTAGAAGTATAAGATCCCACCATCAAGAGGAACAATGAAAGGTGTAATACAATAGGTAAATGAGGTAATGAAATTCCACCTCCTCCTACTTACACTAAAAACAACAATAACGGGAAATTAAATCCTAAAACTTCTAAAACTCTCTCTCAGTATGAACAATATAGCTTCGGTAGAAAAAAGTATGGTTTTCCTTGTACATTTTGTGAATGTACTAATCATTCTACAACATATTGTTGGAAGAGGAAAAATATGATAAAGAAGTTAATGCCTTTTGTGAATGATAAGGTAGGTGCTAAAGACCAATATCTTTTTGGTAAGGCGAGAAATGGAAAAAGGTTACCTCTCCTAAACAGAGGAATCATTCTCCTAGAAAGAGTTCATGGAATTAAAAAATGGGTAAGAATCCTAAAAATAGGGAAGTTAAATTTTGTTCTCGTTGTAAAAGGAATGGTCAAGATGTTAAGAGGTGTTGGTATGTTACTTCAGTGCAACATTGGAAAGTTCTTAAAAAGGAAAATAATGTCAAACCAAAATTTGTTGATCTAACTCATGTAAATGCTCATTCTGGTATTGGGGAAGTAAAACCACCTAAACGGAGAAATCCAAGTAATTGGATAAATAAAACATTCATCAACTTTATGTTTGCATTATAGTAATTGGTGATAGTATGCAAACATTTTCAAATCTATTAGGGGTTTGATCCTATGTTTATATTTAGCTTTGAAATAATTTGGAAGCAGTCGTATAGAAGATTTGAGTGATAGGTTCATCATACTCATATTCATATTCTTACATTTTGGTTGGTTATTCCATTTCTGATAATAGCATGTAGGGATATGGGCATCATCAAAATTTCTATTTTGAAACTTGCAGTTTTATAGTGTTTTCATTTGTGTAAATATTATGGATGCTTATAAGACCCATTCAGGCACCTGTTTGATATTGTAATAAATAGACAAACTTGTTGTATCCACATGTGTTATTTACACTAATTTATAAGAACCTTATTTTGGGAAAATTTGATTTTTGTAACTATCAGATGTGGTTGCAATTAGGGTGTAAATTTATTACACTAACAAACTAGTTTGCAAAGGTACCAGATGATCATTTTTTAGATTATGACAGTTCACCAATTTGGGTAAGCTATAATTTATGATCTATTCCTTTACATTTCAGTGTATGGATAGAATATTTGCATATTCACATTGATTCCAATTTTGAATATAACCATTTTGGGTGTTGATGGTTTAATTATTCTGGATAGTGAATATTTGCAGTTGTAATCAACATACTCATAGAGTGTCAGTTGGACACTAGCTTCCGTTATAAATGGGTGTTATTATCTGACTTATTATTTGTGATGGTGATATAATGTTTTTGAAAGATTCACGTGGATTCAGTTGTTGACTATAGCTATTTTTAGGTGTTGATAGTCTATTTATTCTAGATAGTGAACACTTGTAGTTGTTACAATTTCATATGGACAGTGGGCACTAGCCTAATTGTGGGCAATTTAGATGTCTGGTATACTGATCTATGTTATGAAATTGTAATTTAAGTAATCAGACGTATCACAAAGTGATAGTTGAACACTAAATTTCCATAATAAAATGGGTGTTATTATCTGGTCAGTTGTTTGTGATGGCATTATAGTGGGGTATGATAGTTCACAGTTGTGTGCAGGTTTGACAGGGTTATAATGTTTTAGTTGAACACTAGCTTAATTGGGTGTTATTATCTGATCAGTTATGTAATTAGCTAATCAACTATTTGCATTTTATTAACCTATAATGTTAGTTCTAGTTCTTGCATGTGTTTTTGCAATGTAGGAAGAGATAACATGTTTAGTGGGTTGATACACAACTTTTTGTGGACAAAAAAGCCTTCTCAGTAGGGAGGAGTGATCAGGGGATATTTTTCAGTGTCAAAAGTTCCCTAAAATTTCGTAAACCATACTAGTGTTTTAGATATTTCAAGGATATTTCCAATGACTATAAGAACATGAAAAACATACACTATGAGCTCAAGTTATGTCCAGTCAAAGTGTAGTCAACATGGAAGTCAATTTTGGTCAACATGTCGACAAGTGGACTAATGACAAGGTGACATGTGGAAATTGACAACAAGGAAAAATTGATGGTCTTGTAATTTTTTAAAAATTAGTTCCATGGTATATATCTCGTCACAAGCTTTCTGACATATTTTGAATGGACCAAATCTGAGTTCGTATGTGAAAGATATGCATAGTCAAAGTTGTGGTCAAATGATGACGTGACACACTCTGACGTGGACAAATGACATATTATGGGTGTGACACTTGGCAGGTTTTTAGTGGTTTTGGATTTAAAATAATAGTAATAATATTTTATTTAATCCATTCCATGGGATAAGGAGGATTTTGTGGACAAAAAGCTATTTAAAGGCTTATCCTATCCCTTTCCCACCAAATGTGGGGTCAATGGATAAATTGGGCACCTAAACCTATGGAAGGGGGATTTGAATCCAACACCTCATCTAAAAATATAAGAGGCCTTACCAACCCTCCACCCTCTTGTAAGTGGTATAAATAAAGTTCACTTGTATTTGTAATAGGGTGCTAGGTCTGTGTATAGACATAA
The DNA here is from genome assembly GCA_019776745.2 of Taxus chinensis. Lineage (NCBI taxonomy): Eukaryota > Viridiplantae > Streptophyta > Pinopsida > Cupressales > Taxaceae > Taxus > Taxus chinensis. Next base: position 305,327,226 of record CM034154.1, read on the forward strand.
TAGGGGTACTTGGAGGAAAATATAATTTTGAGGCACTTCTGCTCACTTTTAGATCTCGAGTTATATATAAAAGTTATTTATAATTTTGAGAAGATCGTGATGGTGTGATAAATTATCCAATTTGGAGCTTTTGTGATAGATTTATTTTATGTTAAAGTCACATGAAGGTGTAGAACCAAAGGGAGACACTACTACAAGTGGATCAGGAAGGTTAAAGACAGAGGCTGAGCTCCATTAACATCCTTCAAAGGTTTGAAACATAGTTTTTCAATTTTTTGGATTCATTATTGGTTAATGTAAAGATTATTGTATTTATATTTTTAAACATTATTAATGGATTGGTTCACCACGAACCCGGGGATGTAGGAATTCTGAACCTCGTAAACAATCTGGTGTTGTGTTCTAATTTTTATTTTCAGTTTTTGATATTTGTAAGTAATTTAAATTTAGAATATGAATATGGATGCAACTATAATCAGTAATTGATAAAATTTGGAAATCAATTAAATCTGAAGCAATTATTTTTGGGGTTTCGAATGAACAGTGAAATTTTGACTAAATTGTGAACTTAATTTCAGTTTCAATTCAGTCCTAAATCAGATTCTAATCAATTTTTGGAAAGCTAAAATCCTTTTAATTTGATTAAAATTGAAGATCCTTTGAAATGATTAAAAGTGTTAATTTCAAGCACTTGTTTTTGAATCACATTTACTAGAGGGTTTAATCCCTTGGCATCCGGTATCTTCATCAATGCCTCATGGTTGAACTCAAATTTGGTCTCATATACATGGGACTCAAAATCATAAGAAAACATATTCCTTGTGCATAGGTACGCTCCCTCTTTATCGAAAGAAGACCATCCAAGGACTTGGTTTGAAGGAATGGTAATTTGGAAATGCACAAGAAGTACTTTTTTGGATCATTAATGTAAGTTATTTATTTTTCATGCGCCGCTACCATACCCTTTCCACCTTTGCGTGATACCTTTGGGAAGCTTACTACTCGGCTAGGATCTCTGCCCATGCTTCTATAATACTTTCCCACACCTTCACTTTCCTCTGTCTCCTTTTGTAATTTTTTGGTGCTGTGCTCCACCTCTTGATCCACCAAGTCCTTTATAATTCCAACTACCTCCCTCTCTTCAGTATCCTCTATCTTCTCCTTATTCAGGTTTGGAGTCTTTTCATCCTTCATGTTGACTTCTTCACTTCCCCGCTTCCCATGAGGGCCTCCTTTGGCCTCATCCTTATCTTCATTTCCCTCTTCCTTTGACTCATTTAACTCAAACATAGGATGGTTCTGAGCCTCACCATGTTATTCATCATCCTCATCACCCTTGTTAGCCTCCATGCTATTTTTTTCTTTTGAGTCTACCTTTTCTGTTACTATTTTCTTATTCCTAACTGGTGATTCCAATATAGGAGACTCTTATTTTTCATCTTCGCTAGGTGAATCCTTTATTTCCACTAATTCTTATTTCATAAGGGGCTTCACTTGCTTTGGCACCTCTTCCTCATGTGTATTCTCTTTCTCTTATGCATGGGATATCTTCTTCCTTGCATAGGTGCTTAGTTTTATGCTTGACTCCTGCGTGTCTATAGAATACGCTGTATGTGTACATGGTGTCTTTTTCTTAGGGGCCTCCTATCTCTCCCTTTTCCTTGGCGCGAACTTCTTCCTTATAGTGGGGTCTTCTAGGAGAAAGACATCATTTTCAACATAAGTACCATTTTCATACTTAGGCCTTATATGTAGGTGTACCCTTGTTACGGTCCTCCTAACAACAGGAAATGTCACTAGCTTTAACATATGTACATCATGTGAGACATACTTATCCACATAGGCACACTTCTTTGGATATATCAATGTTCTGCGCAACTCATGGTAATCCTGGTATACCGTGCTTCCAGGTTAAACTTTTTCTCCTGAAAACTCCTTGATATCGATTAACCTCATGGGTAGCAACTAGTAATGTGTTGTTACTTTATCTCTGTCAACACAATTGTCACTAAGCATCCTTCATGCTATCCGTGCGACGAGTAAACTTTACAGTGACAAGAAGCTTAGTGTATCGAGCAACTATCTCCACAGCCTTTTCCTTGAAGCTAAAATAGCCTTAACTGTGCTGGTAATCATCTCACTCATCGCCGAATGTGTCACGCATCTGCTTATACCATTTTTCTAGGCGCACCTTTTTGGTGGCTGTCATGGTGTCACAAGTGTATTTCTCAAATCTTTTGGTAGGGGAAGGGTTATCATCTATGTCATTCCTCTCAAATATTTCTCTGCCTCCACCTCAACTGACACCTTATTGAGTGCATTGCAAACCTGCTCATTGGACAATTGTTGAGGTCATTCACCAAACGAGTTTATTCCTTTGGTCTCCAACATCATCATCAATGCCCTTTGGCTTACTTCAAACTCAAGTTCCTCGACGTGGGACTTAAATGCCCAGAGATATCATTTTCCTAGTTTGGGGGTACGCACCCTCCAAGATCCTTGAATGACAAACGTTCATGCAAACCGAGTTGGTCTACATGTCACGATACTCTCCTGAAGCACTGCATGTAATACCTTATTCAGCTCAATTGATGTAGCTCATCCTCATTACTCTTGTCACTGTTACCACACCTAAATGTTGAAGTCCCATGAACGCGCTGCTTGTTGTCATAAGCTTCAACTGCTAGCTTGGGATGGCCCCCCCATGCTTCCATACTCCTTCATCTACAGATTATCCTCTTCTAGAAAAGATTGAGTAATCTCATCAATCAGTTGGGGAGTTGCTCACATCCTCCATCTTGCTCCACTAGAACTGGTCTCTCATGTATTCCCGCTACTTCTCTTTATATGTCCTCTAGTACTATCTGCTCCTAGGTGAGGTTGGGGGTTCCTTGATCTTTAGTGTTCGACCTCCTAGAGTTCTCCCCCTTGCCTTAAGCGCCTTCTCCATCTTAACCTTTACTTCATCACTGTAGATTGGCATCCCCTCTAGTGTCCTTTTATCAGTCAGGTGGACCGATTCTAGAGCCATCTTCTTTTCTATGGGCCTTGTGCGATGATTGTAATCACTCACAGTCATCTTCCTCACATGGGATACCCATTATTTTCCCAGTAATACCCCATATGGGTACTGCATCTTCGCATACCACTCCTCATTAAAACTGGTGGTGGTAGTCTGTTTTCCCTTGCCCTTACCCTTCTTTGGTGAGATGGTTGCCTTCTTTGGTGCCATCTTCTTATCGGGTTAAAAAATACTCTTCCTTGCTCCTCTTCCTCACTCTGCTCAAATATGTGGCTCAACTTTGTGAAAGAATACTTCTACTCCCGTGCCCTAGTTGCAAAACCCTAACTTGGAAAACTCTTCCATAAGACGACGTACTCCATTGAAACCTCCCTATGCTCGTGTACTCCCTCCACTCTGGTTCGCAGATCACCCTAGTTACGCACTCAGATTATTATGATTCTTCCTTCACACAAATATTTCTTCACGGATGCCCTAGTTCGCAAGAGCTTCTTCAATATTGTGATAACAAGGTGAATAATAGTGTTCCTAATCCTTTACTTATAAATTTTTGCCTATCTCCTATAATAAATGTTGTGCCACCTACCAATGTACTTAGCATTAAATGTGGCTTTCTTCACCAAAGCCGATCTTAAGCGCTCTTGCCCACGTGTCCAATCCTGCATGAAAAGTCCTTACAACCTTCTAGCATGGCAAAAATCCTTATTGACTGAAGACTCTTACACTCGCACTTGCAGTGCCGAAGGTAGTTCTTCTGCCATTGACCTGATTTTTTCCCTTACCTACCTCATGTTGTTCCTGCACTTCTCATCCCTTGTACACGGTCTTTATAAAGCCTTCTTGACACCAAAATTTATTTTCCACCTTTTCCGCGCACTTTCTCCTACTTTACGCGCTTTATATCCTTCAATTTGGGCCATAAGAACACAACTTTCACTACCAGCTTCTATTTTACTTCCCACCATTCCACCCTACACTAAAATAAATTCGCGGTCCTATGTGCATACACATCCTTTAGAAAGTAATAAGTGGTTACCAATGCACAAGGTGTGCAAAACAACACAAATAAGAGAACAAGTAACGAGAAAGGGAAACACAAGGAAAAGAAATGCATAAAAAGAAATCCTAGGCTAACTGGCAATACTGCCTTATTTACAAACACAAGGAAGACTTATGTATAATAGGGCTTCAGCCTACTCCCATTGAAATGGCCTGGTAACTGCGTTCCATCAAGCGCTTGTAACTGGAAAGCACTTCAAGCAAGGATGTACAAGATGATATACGACCCTAACTAATGGACTTTCAGTTTCCCAGGATGGCACAAAAACTTGGAATCATATAGCAAAACCATCTACCAAACCTCGAATTATTTGTTTTTAATATGGCGATCATGCTATGCTTTTTTTCATGCCTTTTTAGTCTTCTGACTCCATCTAACAAGTGATCACCTTTCGTCTAGCTACATTAACTTCTCCATGCACTCTTGAATTGCTTATTCATCAACTAATCCTCTTACACACATAATACACAACGATGGTAGCATGAATTCAACTGGTAAAACAACCTCCACGCCAAACACCAACTGAAACAGTGTGGCTTTGTTCAACCTTTTGTAGGTTGTCTTGTATGCCCATAGGATGCTTGACACCTTGTCATCCCAATCTTGTCTTCCCACATCACAAATTTTTGTTAGCGTGTGAATCAAGATTTTGTTAAACGCCTCAGCAGTTCCATTAGCTTGTGGGTGGTATGGGGTAGTTTTATGATGGGCCACCATGAACTCTGCCAACAGAATTCTGATTGTTTCATTCAAAAAATGTGTACCCCTGTCACTAGTTAAGCTTAAAGGACACCCATACCTACACATTACGTTCTCCCATAAGAATCTAGCAACTATCGCTATCGTGCAATCCATTGTAGGCACTGCCTCCACCCACCTTGTTAAGTAATCAGTGTAAGTGATGACATAACATGAACCAATCCTTCATGCAATAAGTGAAATTGGTCCTACAAAGTCAATTACCCATTTTTCAAATGGTTCTACGTTAGCTATCGGCCTCAAGGAAATTTCATCCCTTCTTCCCGACTTGTCAAGGCGCTCGCAATGGTTGCAGGCCTTGTAAAACTCAATACAATCCTGGTAGATTCTTTCCCACCAAAGCCCTACCAGTAGGATTTTCCGCATTATGGCATTCCCTGTATAGTGCCCCCTTGCAATCCCACCATGTGCTTCTTCCATGATTGCAATGCCCTCTTGTTCTAACACACACCGGTGTAGAACCTCATCATGGCCTAATTTATACAAGTCTCCATTGATCAACATGTAGGGCGCGACGCATATAGCTTATTGTTTCTTTTCCACAGTTTTCATTCCTTTCGGCGCCACACCTGTTTTGAGAAACACAACAATATCCTCTAATTCAGAGGGTGTGCGCCACAACCTAAATAGTTGCACATCTAACAAAGCATCCTCAATGCTCTGCACATCCTCTCCTGAATCTATTCTTAACAAATGGTTAGGTCCTGAGTTACTCTTTCCTGGTTTGACAACAACTGTAAACTCAACTCCTGAAACAACAAGACCCACTGACATATGCGCCCTTGTAAAACAGGTTTGTTCACCAAGTACTTCAATGCCGTGTGGTCTGTGTAGAATATAAATGGTGTTGCCAGCAGATACTATCTAAACTTATGCAACGCATAGATCATTGATAGTGCTTCGAGCTCAGTAGTGGTGTGATTATGTTCTGTTGGTGTCAACTTCCTACTTATAAAGTAAAGGGGGTGATCAAAAATCCCCTCACTAGGTTGTGCTAGCACTGCTCCAATGGTTGTTCCTAAGGCATCAACATGCACATGGAAAGGTTTATCCCAGGAAGGAAACCGTAGTATGGGTGCAGTGACCAGTCTATCCTTCAAATTATCGAACGTCGTCTGCTGCGCCTCTCCACAATGAAATGCACTCTTGTGCTTTAGTAACTTCTCCAAGGGTGTGCCGCTGCGCCTCTCCACATTGAAATGCACTCTTGTGCTTTAGTAACTTCTCCAAGGGTGCGCCGATTTTTGCATACCCTTTGATGAACTTCCAGTAGTACCCTATATGCCCAAGGAATCCATGCAACGTCTCTAACTAGTAGGCTTCCCCAATCCCACAATAACAGTTACTTTGGTGGGATCCACTAACAAACCTTCCTTACATATAATACACCCCGATAGGGTTCCAAATGGAGTAGCAAAAACACATATCTTAATGTTGAGGGATATCCTCAACTGCTGAAATCTCTCAAACATCAGTCTCAAATTGTCACAATGGTCTCTCATTAGTCCATATATTGTCCAATCATCAAGGTAGACTTGCAAAAACTTATGGATAAAATCGTGAAATGCCTAGACCACTATGTGTGAAAACACAGCATGTGCGTTCCTTAGTCCAAAAGGCATGACTGTATAGGCAAAAATTCCTCATTCGGTGGTGAAAGTTGTCTTTTCCTAGTATTCCTTTACAATCCTAACTTGATGATATCTTGAGAATCCATTCGTGAAGGAATAGACCTCACGCCCAGCTACTCCTTCTAGGATCTCCTCGGTGAAGGTGGTTGGAAAGGGATCAATGACACATACCACATCTAAATCCATATAATCAAAATATATCCTTATCCTGCCATCCTTTTTAATTCTTATGACCATTGGAATTATCCATTCTGACTCCTTGATGGCATCAATTATACTTGATGTGATCATTTTTTCCAATCTCCTCCTTGAATTTGATGTGAATATTTAGATTCATTCAATAAGGTATCTTCCGAATTAGGCATGCACCTTCCTTTAAATTAATTTTAATTTCCCCCAAGGAGTGGTGAACTCCTTTAAGCTTGTGGTAACCACGTGTAAACAAATATTAAAATTCATGTAACAATCAATAATCTTTGAAACCTCCTTTTCTGTCTAGTAATCCCCAACAATAGCTTCCTTAGGTTTGGCCTCCAAACCAATGTTAACCTTATTGTTTTTTTAGGGGTTCATGGTAGGAACGTGATTTCTCATGATCACTATCCATAACTTTGTGCATACCCATAGTATGGTTAACATCCATTTTTTTGCCTCTTCACCATCAATCACATAGACCAATTTTCCTTTCTCTTTTTCCATGCATGCACACTTGAGATGTATCTCTTTTGATTATTTCTCATCAAAGCACACTTCTAATCTAGGTTCACCTAATGATTCTAGTATTATATCGTCCACCATGACACTATCTCCCATAGTTAGGTGCTTAAAAACCTACAACACCTCATCTACTGAAGGTTTGGTACTATGATATTTGAAGTATTGAAGGAGGTCAACCGTCAACTCTTGCCAATTTCCTTTCTGACGGCACATCTCTAAGTGAATGTACCAAGTAAGCTCACAACCTTGTAAGGTGGAGTATAGATTATGCACCCATAAAGAAGGTGGTAAGGCTTCTGTGCCTTCCATCCATGCCTTCTCACACACTTGGATGTGAAATGAGGTGGGTCCCTTCCCACGATAATATTTTATGATAGTAGGTGCATTGCTCCAAGTAAACCTAACAGAGAATGTGATTCTCACTTCAAACCACTCTAGAAGGTTATCACAATGGGTCACCCATCAATGTGCTGTGGTCCTAAGAAAAGTATAGCTAAGCATCCTTCTCTTTTCAATCTCACATCTCTACTGGGTCTCCATTTCTTATAGGAAAACATCAAGGTTGGCTCCCTTAGAATAACTAGGAAACTTATTTCCTCCTAGGTGATTGACTTAGCACACCTTTTTTACTGTCATCATAGAGCCTCTTAAATGCCTTCTGACCAACTCATATGTCCCATGCACCCAATTGTGACATGCCACACTAGCTGTATCACTTAATAGATCAAGCATCTTCCTAATGAACAACTCCCTCCTTTGTCAGTTGCATAGCTTTAGGGTCTCGAATAGTGCGCATGTAAATTCTCTCTAGGTCTTCTTCTCCTAAAGGTTCAATATAGGGAACTCACTTCCAATCCATTAAAGGAATGGTAAAACATTCTGATTTGTTCTCAAAACTTATATACCCCTTATTGAAATGTAAGTCAACATTGTTCTCATAGCACCAGAGGCACCCAAGTAACGCTGGAAATTTTTCCGCCTCAGCAAATGTTAATACTTCAAAGTCTCTAGTGAAATTTTCCCCTTAGATAGTGATAACAACATATTTTAAAACAGCAATGGGAATTAAATTTTTCTTAATGGCCATATACAACACATTTGAAGATGGCTGTAGTGGGGGCCTTCCCATTTGATTCCAGGAATCCAAGGTGAGAACATTGAATTCTGGACCCATGTCAATCAAAATATTTCTTAGGAGCCATCCATCAATAGTTGCATTCAAGGTAATTTCCTAATCATATTTGAGGCTATGGAGAGGAAGGTTAGCATGTAAAACCTGCCTCTCACACTCTACTCCACCACTTGGTATCTTGTCCCTCAACCATTCTCCTAATAGAGGAATGATATCATCTTGGTGCAACATTTTACATACCTCTCTGACATCATCTATATTTGACTAAGGGACCTCAACAATTTTCTTCTACCCCAACTTCCTAGATTTCTCCTTTAGACATTGAATATCCCCTTGAAGACTCCTAATTACATCCATGGTCTCTTGATAGACTCCCTTTTTATGGGTAGGGTCTGGATACTTCCCATACACCACCTCTTCTCTTGTAATCAATGGTATCTACTTTGCTATCTCCTTAGTGCGTGTGACCTCATCTCACGTCGTCACTAGTAAATGTTCTAATTATGACTCATGTGTCACCCTTAGCATCCAATATGATTCTGATTTATTAATGCTTACCATCCTAGTGCCCTTATCCTTCCATTGTTACTGGCTCATGTGTTCAAATAATTCTGGAAACTCCTCATTCTTCTGCTTCTTTCCACACCAAGAGCATCTTAATAGATCAAGGAATTCATGCTTATAGTGCTCCGTAGACCCACAATTGTAACGAGTTCCACATGGGAACTCACTGCTTATGCCTCTGTGATTTCCTCGACCTCGAATTCCTCTAAAAAATCTTATTTCATGGGATACTCCATCCACATGCCCTTCATAGTGATGACCATAATCCTTGGAATTATTTATAATGTTGGTTTGGTGTACACCAATATCAATGGCATCATGTATCTGGTCAATCAATATACAATCCTTAGTGTCATGAGTAGTAGAGGTGCAAATCTTACAATAGAAATACACATTCTTATGGATCATGTGCTTCAGTAGTGGACACCTACTTGCATCATGATCTCCATGGAAAATATCACAGTCGACTGTCATGGCATATACTAATCTCTAAGGACAACTATCCTTCGTATTCCCCTCTACCTCACAATCAATACACCATAGGCCACTACGAGTCTCATGGGGCAAATTTGTAGATAACTTCTCCAACTAATTTTCCATGGCAAAAATCTGAGCTTCAAGTAAATGAATAATGCTGATATCTATGCTCCCATAGCCTTAGTGTGTAGGGTAGCCTCCAAGACCTCGCACGGGTCTATGAAAGTCTTGTGTGACAAAAATCTTCTGAAATGTGTTATTAATCCTTCAAAAAACCATTGAGTATGTTGAGAATGATGAATATCGTAAGATAATTTTGATAAGAGAGTTTAAAAATGTGCATTATACTCTTTGGCACTCTCTTTTATACCTTGTTATATCTCCTTCAACATGCTAATGATCTTCTGTTTAAACTTAGTAATATGGAATTAAACTAAAAAGGCATTATGTAGCACGATATAATATACTAATGTTTGATAGGGGTCATACTTTTGGTATAACCTATGTGTGCGTCCTTGCAACATTGTTACAAATTGAATTTCCTTCCATTTTGGGGTAGTGACCCCCTTTGTGTGCCATAGAATCTCACATTTGTGTACATGCTTTGCAGCATCCTCAACACCTTTGTAATCTGGTAGATGTAAATACAATTAAAAAATACTTGCTAGGGTGGTTGAGGCCCTTATCTGCCCGATCTTGAACCTTGATTCCCTCTAGTGTTGCCTCCACCACCAGATCCATTAGATCCACCATCGCCTATTCCTCCTTACCCACCAGATCCTCAAGATCCACTAGGTCCACCATTTCTGCTAGTTCCTATTCCACCTCATGTAACTGGTAAGGGTCCTAAAGTCATCATGCCTTGTGTTCCTGATGTCATGCTAAACTGCGTGCCAAAATTTTGTGATATTACACCTCTACTAGATGTGTGATATGTCACACTTCTAGACACAATACCCAAGCTTTGTGTACCCAATTTTTTGTCAAACATCATTCCAGAAAAAATACCTCCAAAAAAGGAAATGATTGTGCAACCATAGATGTGCCAAATGAAAAGTTATACCTCCTAGGTGTCGATCGGTCACTTCCACCAATACCAACTGGGTTAGTAATACTTATCTTTGGATTTGGAAAAATAAGTGCCAGGGGTTGGTCACCAGGTGGATTCAGATGTGTGCCAATGACTCTTCTCCTTTATTCATATGAAAATCCTTCTCTAAAAGCCAAGGGGGTTTATCTTCCGTGATTGCCAATATGGGGTAACACAGACTACTTAAGCTTCGTGTCCTTTGCATGTACCTCAATTTCTTCCTATAATGTCTACCTCCATAAATCCATCACTCCTGCAACTTTTCATTTTCTATCCAACTCCCTCTCATGAGCTTCATTATACATGAGTCACCTCTCTTCCCTCTCCTTTTCAACCACAAGGTACACCATCTTCCTCCACCCTAGCTTCCTTGCCCAATGCTCAGAAGAAGCTTAGTCAACCATAGGAAATGATTCCAAACTCAACATAATGATCATGATATTTATAGCTAAAGGGATATCCTGCAAGAATGATCCTCTTGGCTCCCTCAAGAACTCAAGCTTAGCAATATCTAGACATGAATACATACAAATTTTGTATTCTAAGGTGTAACTCGTCAACAATTTACTCCACTAATGATCAATGTTTTACTTGATTCTAGATGCGTTTATTTGAATGTTGAAAAAACAGATAAGGGTAATGGGCTAGGAGGAATACTTTTTGAGATGATAGTTGTAGGTTTTTACACGTGTATGACTTCTGAATCCACATATGATCATGAGAGATTCCTTTTTGTTTGGAGGAACTACATGAAATGGAACACAAGACCACCAAATAAAAGTTAAATAATATATGCAGTGGATTGCCTAGCATGTGTTGGATCTGGGAAGTGTGATACTTCCTAGATGACTGTCAATCCACTATTTAAAACAACTTAATTCTGATAATAAAGTAAATCCTAATGTATTTAAAATGACTTAGGTATCTCATTCATCTACAATAAAAAATTTATTCACAACAGGCTAAGCTATGATTGAATCTGAAGGTCAAGGTCATTGTCAAGGTGTTGGTATTGTTCACGGTGAGGTTCTAGGTGGTTTTGGGTATTTTGTGGAGGTTTAGAAACTCTATTCTTGATTCCTGGTAAAAGACACCGAGATCAAAGTTAGTCGAGTGTGACCGGTGTCGATTTAGGTTAACTGGTGGTGGTTGTGGTTAACCGACATCAGTATATTCAAGGTACAGGAAACTCAATAAAAACTTGGTTGGGTGATAGATTTGAGGCTAGATGAAAAGGAAGGGAAAAGGCAAGGTTTATGTGGATCTTAGATATGCACAGGAATGATTAAGATCTAGGTATGGGCAGTGCAAGGGTATGGATAAAAGATGGTCAAGTTTACATGGAGGTAGATGATGGGGGAATGGAAATGAGAGAAAAAGCTAATAACATATGTAAAAGGATCTACCAAATGATGAATAGATGAGTGCTGGTTAACAAAACTTAATGTTTGTACGGGCTTGACGCCTGGTTGGTAATGGTGGGTGATCAAATGGAATGAACTTTATGTAGTGTTGGTGCTTCCCCAGATGCTCCTGTGAAGGTAAATGGTTGTGTGATTGCTTTAGGTACTAGCTATGGATGCTCTGATGCGTGTACGGATGCTGGTTCTACTTGCATGCAGCTTTGGTTTTGTCACTTGTTCTCAGATGATGTGATTATCTCTCAAAACTTTTCCAACCTCAAAATAAGGTTGTTTTTGGGGTTAAATGGTAATCAACAGATGTTCTTGCTTAACTGGTGATAGTTTAGGGTAACTGGCGTTGGTTAGGGTGGGATTTCTTGGGTTTACTAAACTAGGCAGATCCCCTTCATTTTTTGGGATCTCATTTCATTTACTCCGTGGATTAGCATGGAAGATTCCTTCTAACGGGTGGGAATGTGGTTAGAGGGAATGTAGGCATTGATTTTTAGGGTTTGGGTAGGTCTTAGTTAGTTATGACAAATTACTAAGAATAGGTTTTAGGGTGAGGTGGCTGGATGAGGTGTCTAGGTGAGGTGGATATGTGGGCATTATCCCAATTAGGATATTTAAATAATAAATATTATGAGGATAATGAATTAAGTTAATAAAATTAATTAAATTAATATTAGTGTGGGATGAAAGGGGCCATGGTTAAGTGAGTATGTTTAATGTGTTTATTTGACGAAGGACCAAAGGGGAGTGTGGACTAATTTTAGTGTCTACATTTTCCCCCTTTTTGTTACGTAGCTTGTATCTGTAAGCAATGTTGACAAAAAAAAAATGTGGTTGCCCCATGTGTGGGTAAAGGTGATCCCCCTCAAACCAGGAACTAATGAGGTAGAAGGAAGAATCGGTGAGTGGTTTGATAAAAGGTGAATGTGATGAAGAGGAAGGTGGGCAACGCGGGAAAAAGGGAAAAAGGTCCACTTAGGTAACCTAGGTAATGGGTCAGGGTCAAAGGTACTAATAATCAAACGTACACAAATGTATAAACTGTAGCACAGTACCAGGCTGAAGAGCATGCAAACTCTACATTGTCAAAGGTCTCAATAGGTTTATCCAAACAAGGTTGAGGTGATTTTGGTATCCAAGGTATAGGATATGGTCAGGAAACATGACATAGGTCAGGTGTAGGAACATTTAGGTATGTTCCGGTACACCAAGGGTTGGGTCAGGATAAACGGTCTCGAAAAGAGGCAAGGTAAGGTCAGGATGTCAATCAACATAGTTACCAGTGCCACAAGGTATAACGAACACATGAGGTCAAAGGTCACTAGCGATGGTCCAAGTCCAAATATATAGGTCACGACACAGGTAGGGCTGAGGTATGGGTAAAATAACAAGTCCCCGAATGAGGACGAGGTGAGGTGATAAAGGATAAGGTCAAGAAGGTCAAGTGGTGTGGCCAAGTGAGGTGAGTGCAGGATAAAAAGGGATTTAGAGCAAAAATTGGGGGTAGGGGGTAGGATAAAAGGTTAAGTAGGGCAGAAAGAGTGACGGGAAGGGTAATAGGGTGAAATTATGGGTAATGTGGAAGAAATGGTGATCGATGCCGGTCAAGGGTAATCGATGCCGGTATAAGGTGTTGGTATCCAAATTTGTTCTCCTTTTCAGTATGAGCACCACCATAGTTATGTCATGGATCTTAAAGACAACTTATACCATGTTGTATGTCATTGATAGCTGGGGATATGGTCTAGCTAGCACTTAGGTTTTTGGAGAAATGGATAGCACTCCAATAGGACTTGATCTTGTCCTAGCTATTTTAGGTTGTGCCTTGCAACCAAGGTAAGAGGACCTATTTTGTAACCTTGTAATGGTGAAGGAGATGAGGATGTCCTTCTCTTTGCTTGAAATTGTATGATGGAGACCTTGATGAAAACATGATCAACACCCCAGATCTGAACTCTCACAAGTTGTCACTCCTCAAAACATGGGTATGTTCTCAAAACATGGGCAAAGGTTACTAGAGACATTAGAAATCATGATCAGTTGTGCATAATTTTGTAAATAGATATTGATCTTCTATGAGTATACACATACAAATAAGGGGTAGTACATGATATGATCTTTGTTTTTGGATGATTGTTGGTGGGAGATTGAGAAGACAAACTGGAATAGATCAGATATTTGACAACCTATACAATGCTTGAACAACTATCAGATGAGATGCCTAAAATAATCGGGATGTTCTTTTCAACCAGAAGAGGAACAGATGGAAACCCAGGTTACATTCTTCATACAATCTTTGAGAAATCACTACAAAAGATTGAATTAAATAACTCAATTAAACACAAAAACCCATGATTAAACCATGCCTAAGGTGCCCCCAAAGGCTTACAAGAAATCTCTGCAGTCAAGGAAGGTAAAGTGATTTTAAATTTGTTTACCTCCTTATCAGATGAAGGCTCTTCTGAGAATGACATTGAAAATGCCACTAAACCATCAACAAGAAATGGAGATCCTGTGTGATTCGTAAAGAATTTCAATGCAAGATTGCAACAAGAACAATATAATTTATTTGCAGGCATTTAAAATTGATAACAAACATCATCTTGCCAAAAGAAAAACACACATTTAATTCAAATCTTGTTAGATTCAATAGCAGGGGAGAGTTACATGAACAATCTCAGATATGTGTGGTGGATATACACTTGTAACCAACCCACATACATGAATTTTCCAACACATGAGACATTAACCTGGTTCTTTGGCGGATTTTCTTAGAAAATGAGTTTTTTTCTTAATATTTTCACGTGATTTTTTCATCTCCCGACCTCTTCACAATTTCTCCAAAAATGCATAATACACCTCATGCCATCTTGGAGTCTTCCATCCCAAGAAAATAATATGCTTATGAGATAAAATTTGTTACAAAAACCTCATGATTTAAAGACAGTGACGTCAAATGGAAAAAACAACTCACAGGTTGCCAGGTATGCAAAAAAAATCAAATTATTACACAAATTCAAATCATTATCCACCCCAGGGACAAGTTTTTATCATTTAGGCATGAGAGCATCTTTCATTCATCATTTTTTACCTTTTTCTCTTTTCAATTTTACCTCTGTAATTTCCAGATCTGAATTTTATGTTTTTTGATGGGCCTAAGCCAAAATTACATCAAAACACCATAGATTGACGAATTAGGTCATAAAAATGTTTCCAATGTTCTCAGAAGGCCAAGACGACCCAAAATCATATAAGGTTTGATGAAATTTGATGTAAAAACTTGATTTCCAAGCTTCTTGGAGCTCCCATGGTGACCAAAATAGATGAATGCACAGTAGCCATTGATCTTGTATCAACTTTAAATGTCCACCCTCCACGTGGAAGATGAGATCTAAAAATAAGCTCAGAATTACCTTTTTAACCTTTAGATAAGGTGGGACACGTGTCAAAACATGACTAGATCAGGGCCATGCCCTTTAAAAAATGCATTCACGACCTTTGAAATTTTGGAAATTTTCACCACTTTTTCTCCGCTTCTGCCCCTAGGCCTACCACGTGTACATAGGTGGGTCCCATTGAAAAGGTGGACCAATTCTATCAATTTTGCTATTTTTTGGATTTTGGGAAAAATTTCATATTTTTCCCCGTGGGCCTGCACCCCAGTTCTTCTTTTGCCACGTGTCCATCTTCTATTCGCTGCAGGTCCAACCTTTCCCTTTCTTCCTTTAAACCTTCTTTTCAAAATTTTGAAAATTCACAAATTTCAATGTTGACCCTGCGCTACCCTTTGACACTTTAAAATGTGCCACGTGTCCCCCGTGGATTGGCTGCGGAGGCATGGCTCTCATTTACACTTCAGCTCCCTTTGCCAAAAAAGGAAAAAAAAATTACTTTTACCTCCGAAGGCCTGCAATCCCGCACAAGCCTCAAATTTATACCTGATCAGGGCCACGCACAAAATTTAACTTTTGAATTTTTGCACACGTGTCCCCATCTAATTGGAGCGGTGCAACAATCCGATTTTCACCTTTAGAAAACAAAGCAAAAAATCATCAAGTCTTCCCTCGGCCGCCCTCCTCCATTTTGTAAATTTTTTTGGACACATGTCCTCTACCCATTGGTTGTAGGATTCAGGCCAAAATTTGATTTTTTACCACTTGAAGTTAAAAAACTTCAAATTCATAGAAAACCCACTGCCCCATCCTATCCTTTCCTAGACACGTGTCCACCAATGATTGGCCGAGGGCCCGCAGGGCTAAAATTTCACTTTATCATTTTGAGCCATAAAACATCAAAATTCTCTAAGTCCCCTCGCCATCCACATGACCCCCATGCCACGTGTCCTCTCCCTATTCACTGCGGGCCTTGAGGCCAAAATTTGAATTTGAAAATTTTGCACAATGAAAGCAACATTTCCTGAAGGAAATCCCCCACCAATCCTCTAGCCAATCAAAATGTGCCACATAGGCACCTCAATGCAGAAGGCGGAGCCGCGGATCAAAATTTTCCCTTTTGCCAAAATTTCAAAAATGATAAGTTAGAGAGTATTTTTTGACTGCTCCTCAGCCAATAGGAACCTACCACGTTGTTGCCCTTGTGATGCAGAGGATGAGGTTGATGGGAAAAAGACACCCGTCTAACTGTCAAAATGTGGAAAATTTAAAGGATGCCCTAGAATTCAAAATTTTCAACAAGGATTGCAAATTTCTTGATTTTAAACCAACTGAAGCATGATTTGTCATTATTTTCAACCTTGGGATTAGGAAATTAATTGCATACAAATTAGTTTGGATCAATTTCTTTTTTTTACACGATTTGGCAAAGGGAAAAGGACACAACCCAAAGATTGGAAAAACCTAGGGAAAAAATAAGAGCATACATGTATTTCTCTTTTAAACCAGGGAAAAATAATAGTTTATGGGTATTTTTGAAGCATTCAATTGGGGGGGCCAAATTGCAAATCACCAATTTGAGAAATAAAATGTTTCTGAGAAAAAATCAGACATGAAAAATTAGGGCATATAATGCAAGCTCAAAAATGGCACTAACATTGGCTCTTACTTGGGGATGGGCACTCCCAGAGAGTGCCACAAGGAAAAAATGTAGACCAAGTGCCAAAAAACCATTGGGAAAAGGAGTCAAAACACAAGGCAGCCCCAAAAACCAGAACCACCCAAAAAAAATGATCTAAGAAACCAACCAGAATGGCTGCCAAGAACAAAGGGCAAACCACAAACCACCAAACAAGCAAAAAACAGAGCAAAAAAAAGGACTATACAATTTGTGCATACCTCACATTGGGGATTAATCCAAAAAATACTTTAAATGTCTGCCATTAACAGGTAGCTCCATTAATTCCCCATCTAGATCTTTAAGAAAAAAGGTATGCTCACCAATTCTTGATATCAATGGCATAAGGGACCATCCATAATGCATCAAATTTTCCATGCTTTCCCTTCTCTTCATGCCTACTATCCTACAAAAATACCATATCTCCAACACTGAAGGCTCTAGGAGTAACCTTCTTGTCAAACAAATTCTTCAATTTCTCTCTAAATCTGATATGCCTTTGATGGGATGCTCTTCTCTCCTCATCAAGCTCAATAATCTGATTGATCCTTGATTCATATGGGCCAAGTTCTTGATCTTCCAACTGTTGGGAAAAATGAAATGAAGATAATTGTAGGTGTAAGGGAAGCAAATCCTGAGTTCCATACACCAATTCAAATGGGCTTTTACCAGTTGCTCTTTTAGGAGTTATTCTATCAGCCCAAACTACAAACTTCAATTGTTCTCCCCACTTTTTCTTGTTCATTTCCAAGGTTCTTCTAATGATCTTCAGCAAGTTCTTATTACTGGACTCATCTTGTCCCATTCCCTTGGGGGTTATAGTTTGAAGAATAAGTCATATTGATTCCATAATCATTACACATTACCATTAAAGGTTTAGCTCTAAAGCACATGGCATTACCAGATACAATCTTAATTGGAACTCCAAATCTACATATAATATGATTCAGTAAGAAGTCCACTACCACTTGGTGTGTTGCCTTTTTAGATGGGATTGCTTCAACCCATTTTGTAAAATAATTAGTGGCTACAAGAATCCACTTATGACCAGCACTAGAAGGATCTGAAATCTCACCAGTGAATTCCATTCCCCATTGTTTGAAAGGAGCTTCAATTGATACAGGCTGCAAAGGAAGGGAGCCTGAAGCTTTTAGTCTTCCAAAGAATCGTTGGAAACTATCACATTTTCTAACCAGTTGGGTTACATCTTTGAAGAGAGAAGGCCACCAATAACTAGCTCTCAAAATCTTATGTGTTGTTACTCTCCCAGCAAAGTGTCCTCCACAAACTCCCCCATGGAAATCAACAACTATCTTGGGAGCTTCATCTTCAGCTATGCATTTCAAGAGGACACCTTCAGGGTTCTTCCAAGCCAGCCCAAGGTCTGTAATGATATATTTTTGAGAAGTAAGCTTGAGGGCTCTTTTCTGATTTTTATTTAAATGATCAAGACAACAAAGGTGTCTAAGGTAAAATATTACATCCTTGTACCATTCAGAATTTACCAACTTTGCAAGCACATCTACCCTTTCTTCCTCTAGCTGATTCACTTCCACATTCTGTAAGTTACTCTCAGCCATGAGCTTAGCAAGACCCAAACCTCTTACCAACTTTGTGGTTTGGATGTCCATATCATACTCCTATAGTTTTTTCACCCATCTACATCTTTTACTTGAGATCTCCATCTCTGATAAGATGTATTTCACCATGGTGTGGGGAACATAGGCAACAATTTTTGAACTCAATATATAAGGCCTGAAAACTTTTTTGTTGCTTTCACCAAGGAAAATGCTTGTTTCTCCATGATTGTATACTTTAACTCAGCAGCTTGTAAAGCCTTGCTAAAGAAGGAAATAGGCCTCTCAGATCCATTCTCATCCTTTTGTAACAAAACAAAAGCAATGGTATATTTAGAGGCAAAAGAAAAGATTTGGAAAGGCCTCTCATAGTTTGGTGCTGCTAGAACAGGTGCATGCTTAAGTGCATCCTTTATTCCTTCAAAAGCTTGAATGACAACCTCCTCCCACCTGATAACTTGGTCCTTTTTCAACATGCTTGTGATTGGAAGAGTCAGCTCAACAAAGTTGGAAAAAAACCTTCTAATGAAATTAATTTGGCCAAAGAAAGATTGGATGCCTTTCTTGGTTCTTGGGATAGGTACTTTGCTGATTGCTTCCACTCTCTCAGGGTCTATCATTACACCATCTTTTGACACAATGTGACCAAGCAACTTGGCCTTTTACACACCAAAATGACACTTCTTCAGATTAAGAGAAATGCCATACTCCCTACATCGGATCAGCATCTTCTCTAAGTGCTACAAATGATCACCTCTCTGCCTTGAAAATATAGTCACGTCATCTTGGTAAATTGCAATGAACTCATTGATGTAAATAGAAAAAGCAACATCCATTTATCTTTGAAAAGTGGCACCAAAATTCATCAAACCAAAGGGCATCCTAACAAAAACATATGTCCCCCAAGGCGTAGTGAAAGGTGTCTTAAGTCTTTCTGATTCTTTAACTACCACTTGATTATATCCAGAGAAACCATCCAATGTAGAAAGTAATTCAGACCCTGTCACAAGCTGCAACATATTTTCCATATTTGGCAAGGGATAGTTGTCCTTCATGGATGCTTTATTTAGATTTCTAAAATCCACACAAAGTCTGATGTCTCCATTCTTCTTTCTAACCGGCACAAGGTTTGAAGCCCAAGATGAATATCTAGTGGGCTAAATAATACCTCCCTCTCTCAACTTCCTTAACTCCTCTTGTATTTTCATGGAGAGAAGTGGATTAATTGGCCTTTTCCTCTATTTGAATGGTTTGGAATTTATTTCAAGAGGGATCTCATGCTGAAATAAATCTTCCCTGTATGCTTTCAGCTCTGAATAGGACCAAACAAGGCAGTCTTGATATTTTTTCAAGAGTTGGGCATAGGACTATTTTTCTTCTTTACTTAAATTTCTGCCCAACCAAACCTTCCTTGGTTTTTCCTTTTTTCCCAAGTCATGCTCTTCCACATCCCTTGAGGCATACATGTTTCTATTTATGATGCAATCAACATTGTTAAAATTTGACTCAAGTGCAATAAGGCCTCTAGGAATGGTGTTTGTTTTCAATTGGATGATATCTTTTCCAAACAAAGTTTCTCTTCCTTCAGTCATGCATACCATTGGCTCCCAATAAATATTATGATTTGTAAACTCACCCTAGTTTTGTAAGAACCTTAGCACTTGAGCATCATTGTTAAATACTTGCCAATGTTTCACATTATCAGGGACAACTGGCCTAGTCAACACTTCAATGTTGTATTCACAATAAGGTGAAATGGTGCAATTTTCAAATCTAGAACCCAACACTACCTAGCTTATTCAGTAGTAGCATTAAGACCTTTGTCATGGTAAACAATGTTAAAGGAATCAAACATCTCAATTAGATCCCAAACTGCATGCTTATACTGTTTCATACGCTGATTTTTTGTAGCATACAATTTTCTTATTTGTTTGAACAACCAGCTTTGAGTATCCTTTTGCAACAATATATCTTTCACTCCATACTTCCATGCAATCCTTAACCCCAACAAAAATGCCTCATACTCAGCAACGTTGTTAGTGCATTCAAAATTAAGTTTGAAGGAAAAAGCAAACTCTTCCAAACTAGGAGAAAGCAAAACTATACCAGCACCATTTCCAAATTTGGAGCAAGCTCCATCAAATAACAAGGTCCAAGGAGAACCTACCATATCAAGGCACTTTGATATTTCCATCTTGTGTTCTTTTCCATTAGCAAAACCAATGAAATTCTCAGCATCTACATCAACAAACAACACTTCATAGGAAGCATTGTTGGGATCTTTAATTAGGTGCAACATCTTCTTTTCACCATAAAGTTTGACCAAGCTTCCTTCAATGGGAATGGTGGAAAAAGACATATCCATCTGAATGCTGCCACCAACACTTGTAGC
This sequence comes from Taxus chinensis, assembly GCA_019776745.2. Classification (NCBI taxonomy): domain Eukaryota; kingdom Viridiplantae; phylum Streptophyta; class Pinopsida; order Cupressales; family Taxaceae; genus Taxus; species Taxus chinensis. Next base: position 305,348,132 of record CM034154.1, read on the forward strand.
CCATTTTCTTGACAAAAGTCATACCCCATTTGGTAGGGTAGTCAATAATTACAACATCTAGTTTCAAATTCTTACCCGGATAGGCTACAAGTTGCACTACCAAACCCTTCACACAACCAACCACTAGCACTTCCCTTGAATCCATGATAGTACACTTCTCATAGACATCTGTCACATTGATATCCAACTCATTCATGACTTTTGGAGGCATGACATTACACAATGCACCAGAATCAAACATACAATTGTGAGGTAGCCTATCTTTTATGAGTAAAGTTATAAAGAATGGATCAACATTCAATTGGGAATCAACCAAGGATGTCCCCAAATATACCTCAGGTGTCTCTCCAAGATATTCCACTACTGGTGGTGTTTCAAGGCCAGCAATGATTTGAAGAGGAGTCTCAACAACATTTACATTTCTTCTTGGGGTGATCTTCTCTTCTTTCAATCCCAAGTACTCAAATGCTCTCTTCTTATGCTCAGGAATTCTAAGCAACTCAATGATTGGAACACTCAAATTAATTTGGCTCAATACCTGGGCTATGTCATAGGGGAAAATCCTTGGCAAAACAACATTGGAAGGGATACAAGAAGATTCATCAGATGGGAAAGGATTCTTGGCAACTTGGGCCTGATGAGGACTGTAATTTTTACTTGGGACAACAGAGCTTTTAGCAAGTGTTTCTTTCCTAGGAGCTTCCTTTGGAATGCTTGTGAGCAAGGGTGTTTTAGGTTTGGCTTGAGGCCCAACTCCCTTAACTAATTTTCTTCTAGTGTTATAGTCCTTCTCTTGAGCTACAACAACATTCATCAACAATTGTCTATCTTCCTCCGAAGGGATACCACCATCATACTTCTTAATCATCAAAGCTCTCAAGTATTCAAAGTCATTGTTAGGAATTTCAAAATCTTGCACTACATCAACTTCAAGAGCATGAGGGGGGAGAAAGACTTGTACCCACTTGATGCAATCCTAAAAGGTAGCAGCAGTCCTAGCACTTATTACTTCAGTAGATGTTGCTCCTCCTTGTGAGCTTGAAGAACAACCCACCATGCAAATATCATCATCAGTTCCATCCTCATTATCAGCTTCATCAACTTGTTAGTCCACTTCACATGGATGGTGAGGAAGAAAACATCTATCACACCAATCCATATTAGTAACTTCATCAACAACAACAACTCTAATAGTTAGAGGGTCAGGAACCAATCTATTTTCATGTGTTTGGGGTTATCTATTTGCAAATCCAACAGGCCCTTTACCCTTGTCATAAAGCCTCTACTCATTCCTATGGTGATTTCCAAATCTATCTTGTGCCTGCTGCCTAGGCTAACCTTGTGAAGTCTTCCCAATTCCCTTCTCAGCTCTTGCCAACTTGTATGAGATTTCTTTGACAGCCCCTGCCAAAGTCTTAACAACCTCTTCTAAATCAGCACCCTTGCTAGCTTGGGGTTTTTCAGGGTTTATCAATTTTACACCATCTCTCTTAAGAGGTTTCCCAACAACCTCGATATTATTCTCACTTTGAAGTGCCATGGTGAAATCTTGTCTTATATTGGTTGGGTTTTTGTCTCTTAGGTAATAGGCTACCTTTTTATCAAATGCATCTGCATCTTGATAAACAAGATTCATCACAAGGCCTCAAACCAACAGGAAACCTTCTCAAAGTCTTGTTGAACCTTGTGTTGAATTCATGGACTGATTCATTAGGGTTTTTATTGATATTCTCAAACTTAGATAAAAGAAATCTAGGATCAGTCTTGTCACCATATTGCAACCTAAATGCATTTTTCATTTCAGTCCATGAATCAATAGAATTATCAGGTAGAGCCTTGTACCAATCCCTAGCATCTTCTTCTAGTGTATGAATAAACAAATTAATATACACATCTTCAAACTCTATCTCAAAATCTTCCATCATATTATCAAAAAGTTTGAGATGTTGATCACCAGTAATAACATTGTTACCCTGGAATTTTGGCAACCTATTTCTAACATCTTGTGGGACAACATTTGGGTAACCATCCATTCCTCTAAAATTTATAGGACCAAAGGTGTTAACAACAAATGGAGGTCTAGGCTGAGCCATATTGTTTGGTGGGGGTGATCTTGGAGGTGAGACAAGTTGATGAGGAGTGCTAGGTCTTTGGGGCTGGGAAAGAATGTGATTCACAAGACTGATATCCTCTAAGTGCTGATTTTCTTGGAAATTTTTACTCAAACTTAAAACATAGAGGTACAGATTGGAGAAGGAACCTTACAAAGGTACAGTCAGAAGGACCTTCACCTAACTGAGGGAATTCAAATTATGAGAGGATTGTCTGAATCAGAATCACTTGAAGAAGAGTGATAGTCCTCAATACCAAAGGTTGATCTCAAACTCACCAATAGGCTATATCATTGCTTGCAATGTCTAACCTTTAACCACTTTCCAAACTCTTCTCCCCTCTTTACTCTGAAGTTTCTTTAATTTGTAAACAATTTTCTTAGCAGAGTCTTTAAGGAAGAGAGATCTTCTTCCCTCCAGTTTTTAGAGATCAACAACACAAAAATAAATGATAGAATCTTAAGACACTGGTATTTTCAAATTCAAATCAGCATGGAGTCGCCACTAAGGAATTTCACCTTAGTTGTGCAAGAATGCACTAAAATACTTCTGTCAAATGTTTACTAGCACTAAAATTTGCAAGGCTTTATAAACCATACCTTCTTCTTCTTAAATCAACCAAACATAATGCAACAAAAGTGTATAAACTGCTAGGAATGGAAAAAGGGTAGGTATGAGCTTGAAACCTCTGATTTAAAACTTACAGATCTGAAACATAGGATGATATTTTGACAATGCATCAGCTCAAATACTTGAATACACAAATGCTCAAACCCCTCAAACACTTAGAAAAACACCAAGAAATTCCAAGAAGTCCCTGGAAACGGTGCCACTCATGTTGGTATCCAAATTTGTTCTCCTTTTCAGTCTGAGAAGCATCACAGTTATGTCATGGAGCTTAAAGACAGATTAGACCATGTTGTATGTCATTGGTAGCCTGGGGATATGATCTAGCTAGCACTCAAGTTTTTGGAGAAATGGATAGCACTCCAATAGGACTTGATCTTGTCCTAGCTATTTTAGGTTGTGCCTTGTAACCAAGGTAAGAGGACCTATTTTGTAACCTTGTAATGGTGAAGGAGATGAAGATGTCCTTCTCTTTTCTTGAAATTCTATGATGGAGACCTTGATGAAAACATGATCAACACCCCAGATCTGAAACTCTCACAAGTTGTCACTTCTCAAAACATGGGTATGTTCTCAAAACAAGGCAAAGGTTACTAGAGACATTAGAAATCCTGATCAGTTGTGCATACTTTTGAAAATAGATTTTGATCTTCTGTGGGTATACACATGCAAATCAGGGATAGTATATGATATGATCTTTGTTGTTGGATGATTTTTGGTGGGAGATTGATAGTAAAAACTGGAATAGATCAGATATTTGACAATCTGTACAATGCTTGAACAACTATCAGATGAAATGCCTAAAATAATCAGGATGTTCTTTCAACCAGAAGAGGCATATATGGAAACCCAGGTTGCACTCTTCATACAATCTTTGAGAACTCACCAAAAAATATTGAAGTAAAGAACTCAATTAAACACAAAAACCCATGATCAAACCACGCCTAAGGTGCCCCCAAAGGCTTACAAGAAATCTCTGCAGTCAAGGAAGGTAAAGTGATTTTAAATTTGTTTATCTCCTTATCAGATGAAGGCTCTTCTGAGTATGAGATTGCAAATGCCACTAAACTATCAAATAGAAATGGAAATCCTGTGTGATTCCTAAATAATTTCAATGCAAGATTGCAACAAGAACAATAAAATTTATTTGCAGGCATTTAAAATTGATAACAGACATCATATTACCCAAATAAAAACATAGATTTAATTCAAAGCTTGTTAGATTCAACAACAGGGGAGAGTTACATGAACAATCTCAGAGCTGTGTGGTGGCTATACACTTGTAACCAACCCACATGCATGAATTTTCCAATACATGAGACATTAACCTAGTTCTTTGGTGGATTTTCTCATAAAATGATCTTTTTCTTAGAATTTACTCGTGATTTTCAACTCCCAACCCTTCACAACTTCTCCAAAAAATGCATAATATACTTCATGCCATCTTGGAGTCTTCCATCCCAAGCAAAGAATATGCTTATGGGATCAAATTTGTTATAAAAACCTCATGATTTAAAGACAATGACATCAAACGGAAAAATAACTCATAGGTTGCCAGGTATGCACAAAAAATCAAATTATTACACAAATTCGAATCATTATCCACCCCAGGGACACATTTTTATCATTTAGGCATGTGAGCATATTTCATTCATCATTTTTTACCTTTTCCCCTTTTCAATTTTACCTCTGCAACTTTTGATCTTGATCATTTCACATGTTTTTTCTTGGGCCTGGAGCAAAATTACATAAAAAACACCATAGATCGAAGAATTAGGTCATGAAAATGATGTCAATTGTTCTTAGAAGGCCAAGGACGACACAAAATCATATAAGATTTGATGAAATTTTGATGAAAAACGTGATTCCAAGCTTCTTGGAGCTCCCATGATGGCCCAAACAATGAAATGTACACAGTAACCGTTGATCTTATCCATCTTTTTTGTTTAATATGGGGCCCTCCACGTGGAAAATGAGATCTAGAAATAAGCTCAAAATTACCTTTTTAACATTTGGATAAGGTGGGACATGTGTCAAAATGTGACTGGATTGGGCCCACGCCTTTAAAAAATGCATTCGCAACCTTTTGAAATTTTGGAAAATTTCACAAAATTTCCCCGCTTCTCCCGTGGACCCGCCACGTGTCCATAGGTGGGTCCCATTGAAAACACGAACCAAATTTATCAATTTTGCCTCTTTTTGGATTTTGGGAAAAATTTCATATTTTTGCCCCATGGGCCCATAAACCCAATTTTCTCCTTGCCACTAGTCTCCTCTGCATTTTTCATTACAGGTCCAGCGCTTTAAAATTTCTTCCTTTAAACCTTCTTTGCAATTTTTTGAAAATTCACAAATTTTCATTGACCTGCCTGTGCACCTGCTGACCTACCTTTAAAATTTGCCATGCATGTCCATCTTGGATTGGCTGCGGACCCCGCATGCCTAATCATTTATTTTTAGCTCCCTTTGTCGAATTTTTGCAAAATGTCACATTTTCCTTCCTAACATTGACCCGAACCTCCACCTCTTTAATTTGATCAAAAAATTTTACATGTGAATCTGACCCCTGAGTTTTGGTCAGATGTCCCCATCAGATTCGAGTGGGCCAAAAATCCAATTTTCACCTTTTGATGAATAAAGCAAAAAATCCCCTTTTCTTTTCGCCCCATCCTCCATTTTTGCAAATTTTGGACACGTGTCCGCTCTTGATTGATTCCGGAACTTCGGTTCTATTTTTCACTTTTACCACTTGAAGTTATAGACTTCAAAGTCATCATAAAACCCACTACCCCATCTTGGCCCTTCCTGGACACGTATTTACCAATAATTTGCTAAGTGCCCTCAGGTAAAAAATTTACTTCATCATTTTGAGCCAAAAACATCAAAATTCTACCAAGTCCCTTCACCATCGATACACCCCCCATGCCACGTGTCCTCTCCCTATTTACTACAAGCCTTCGGGCCAAAATTTGATTTTGAAGCCTTTGAGCCAAAAATGGGAGCAAAATTTCCTAAGGAAATCCCGCCACCCACCAATCCCCTAGCCAATAAAAATGTGACACACGGTAGGCATTTCATTACAGAAGGTGGAGCCACGGGATAGAAAATTTCCCTTTGCTGTCAAATCTCAAAAAATGAAAAGTTAGAAGTGCCTTCCTGACATCTCCTCAACCAATAGGAAACCCGCCACATTGGCCATGACCTTGTGATGAAAAATTTGACGGGAAAATGACACTCGGATGACCATCAAATGCGTGAAAAATTTAAAGGATGCCCTAGAATTTGAAATTTTCACCAAGGATGGCCGATTTCTCGATTTTAAATCAACTGAAGCATGATTTTCATTATTTTCAACCTTGGGATTGGAAATTAATTACATACAATTTAGATTGGATCAATTTTATTTTTTACATGATTTAGCAAAGGGAAAATGACACAACCCATGAAATTGGAAAAACCTAGGGCACAAATAAGAGCATACATGGATTTTTCTTTTAAACCAGGGAATAACAACAAGTTATGGGAAATTTTGAAACATTCAACCAGGGGGAAGAAAATGTAGATCACCAATTTGAGAAATAAAATGTTTCTAAGAAAAATCAGACATGAAAAAGTAGGGCACACAATGCAAATTCAGAAATGGCACTAACATAGGGTAACTGACCATGGTAAGGTAGGGCATGTGACCGATGCCGATGAAGGTAAAACCGGTGTCGGTTAGGTTGGGGATGTTATAAAAAAGAAAAGTTGTATATTTTATAGAATGAAGGTTGTATGTTATGTGAGTATAGCCTAAAGTGACATGAGTCTTGTAAATTTATAAGTTTGAAATGATGAGATTGCGAGACTGTGATGTATTTTCAGTTGGTTGTGTAAATGTATCTTGTGACTTGGTAGTAAAGAAGATAAAAGTTCTATCTTGTTTATATTCCTTCATATTATACTATGCTTGGAGGTCTGGTTATCAGATTGGTAGGATGGCAGAGGCTAAAGAGGGATCAGATTGTTCACCGGAGTAGTGGCCAGACTTATGCCATTATGGCAACTGGTAGTGTGATGAGGTTAGCATTATACCCATGATGAAGTTTTGTGAGATAGAGTAGGTGAGAGGTAAAATTATGTGAATTTGGGTATCTGGGGGGAACAATTTAACATTAGTAATGTGTTACGTAGGGTGAACATGGGTAGTAAGGAGCGAGGATATGAGGTAAGTGGGTGAATGAGGGTATACCCTAACAGGGTTAAGGGGAAGTGTAGAGGAAGACTGGGTTGGTCTAAGGGTCAGGATTGAGGGAGTTTTTGTGAAACCAAAAAGGTTTGGGAGATATGGATTATTACCGTGACAGTTACCGACTTCAGTCAAGGTTAGCCGAAGTCCACTTTAGTTGGAAAAATGGTTTCGGTCATGAAACAGGTGACCGATGCTGGTTTAGGGGTGACCGAGGTCAGTTAGAGATAACTAGAACCAGTCAGGTTTTGGAGAAAAAGGGTCCCTAGGTCGAATGGGTGAGATATGGAAGGGTAGAATATGGTGCGTTGGTGCAAAATATGGCATAGGCGAGGGGTGAAATGGGCATGGGTAGATGATAGTGGGTGAGAGTGGAAGTTCTTCATGGACTAGAAATGTGAAACAAAGGTAGGTTAGGAAAGAAATTATGAGATGGGGTAGTAGGTATAGGTGAGGTGATGAGGGTGAGTGTGGGTATGATGAAGGTAGATTAATTTGATGTTTGTACTAAATACAGGGGAGATCTCCAGTGTAGATGAGAGACATGGTGCCACACCAGCTATTGAGAGTGTGAGGTGCAATGATAATTGAGGAGTGGTGGCACATGGAGGAGGTGGGATTGATTAGGGTCTGATACTTTCAAGCATGCACTATGGCAGTCTGAGTCTCGATGGTTTACCTCGTTGATAGTTGACATTCAGTGACCAACACATTCCACCTACCAACGAGTGAGATGACAGTCACCCTGGAGGATGTGTTTAGGATCTTACGGTTACTGATTCTAGGGACACAGGTGTACTCGATCTCCTGTAAGGCCTCAAAGAATTTGATGTTGACAATGTTTGGGGAGGGACTGGTAGACATGACATTCCATAGTTCCATCTTGAGTTACAGGGGGATGTACCTAGCCCATTTAGAGGAGACGAGGCTAGTTGTTTTATTAATGGAGGTAATGTGCTGTTTCACACTGGTGGATGTAGAGGGTGGGAGATTTCCCTACTCCCTGATGGGGGTTTTACATGACATGGTGATGGATCTACTTTTCCTAGGTGCTAGCATTCTTGGTGTAGTTATACAGAGAGTTGTGGGTGTATGGATGGCTCCATAGGTTCTGCTTATGTTGCACATTTATTCTACACTACTGGGGCTATGAGCACATAGTTTATGTGTGGCCAGTGGGTATGCCCTGAGTAGATGCATTACCACTGAGATTGATTCGAGTGGGGTATAGGAGATGGGTATCCATGATTGGAGAGCGTTGATCAGACAGGGCTACACATGATGTAGCATATTACATACATCTATTGGAGGGATTGTCTAGGGTGGACATCATATGGAGACCGTATGTGGGTTATCCCTCATACAGGTGGATGCATGATGAGCTAGATGGCCTTCAATTTCTGAGATGGATAGAGGGGCATTGTGCTGGGGAGCACGAGATGATCCCAGTTGACAGGGTTAGATGGTAGTATTGGCTGCTACAGGACATACCTCCACCCTTCCCACAGTATAGGAGAGATGATGTAGAGAGGCCATTACCTCTACCATAACTGATAGTGCCCACAGGGTAGGAGGAGTAGGTGGTAGAACGAAAAATTGATGATGCCAGAGTGAAAAATAGATATAGAAAGAGGTGGGTGGCTCATTTACGAGTAGTACCACCCAAACCTGGGTAGTCATATTTAGCCACTATCACGGTGTAGAGAGATTCCCTAAAGGAGTAGGTGGCAACCTTGATTACCCAGTTGGGGATGGTGAACGGATAGTTAGCCAGTTTAGAGGCAGAGGTGGCTGAGTTGCATGCACAAGTGGCTAGTCTTCAGGCCTAGATGGCACAGGGTGGAGATGGGGATGGTGACGATGGTCAGGTGGCCACCGTATAGGCATAGGTTATAGGGTTATAGGGCATGTTAGCCATGACATAGGAAATGATTTGGGTCTTATAGGCCCAAATACAAGCATAGGGGAAGGGTCCAATGGGGCCACCATAGATAGTACCCGTATTTAGGTTGTGGGAGGCGAGAGATGAGGCCCAGTATTATAAAGACCAGATGACAGTAGCAAGGATAGATTATCTATCATATGCCGAGTATAGGGAACATTAGGCCTTTAGTGAGAGGACCTGGTCACACACACATAACGCAGATAGAAAAGGGGGCCATTGATCCCCAAGACATGGTTAGGTTGAGGCCACTAGTTCATGGAGGCTAGCTCTAGTTGATGTACCAGTAGGGACCTAGCCACCACCTATGATGGGCGGGGAGATGTTAGCAGGTCGTCAGAAAGGAACTGAAGAGGTAGAGGGGACATGCAAGATAGATATGGAGGATTTCTGTCGAGATGATTCCTAATATATGGCTCTTGATTTTTATGTAGTTTTGATTTTTGATATATACCAGCCTACGTGCTGAGATTTTTTATACTTTTGATCATATACAAGCCTGCGTGTCGAAGAGAGTGAGGATGTATGAGAGTTTTGTATTTTTGATCGTATACTAGCCTACGTGCTGAAGAGAGTGAGACTGTATATGAGAGTTTTGGATAGATACATTTTATTTGATATTCGTGTATATTGTATGGACATCCATATTTATATGATGAGATGGATGATTTGATGATGATGTTTTGATGTTGATAGACTGTGATTGTTTATGCATAGATGGATGAGTGATAGGTGTGTTAGGCATGGTTGAGTTAGGTCATAGGCATGGTTGAGTTAGGTTGGTGTTAGTTATGATGGAGTAAGGTTGGTGTTAGGCATGATGGAGTCAGGTCATAGGCATGGTTGAGTCAGGTTGGTTTTAGGCATGATGGAGTTAGGTCATAGGCATGGTTGGGTCAGGTTGGTGTGATACATGATGGAGTTAGGTCATAGGCATGGTTGAGTTAGGTTTGTGTTAGGCATGATGGAGTCAGGTCATAGGCATGGTGGAGTCAGGTTTGTGTTAGGCATGATGGAGTCAGGTCATAGGCATGGTGGGTTTAGGTTGGTGTTAGGCATGATGGAGTCAAATCATAGGTGTGGTTGAGTTAATTTCTCAGGTTTTTGATATGATGGGAAAGAAATGATGATGAATGTATATGTTTGAGTTTAATTTGTGCTATGTATGGTAACATGGATCATGTTTGTATGATCACATGTAATGTAGGATTGTGGTAAATGTGATGTATTAGTTTCCACTTATTTGATGATAAATTGGAAACTAACTAGTGTAGAATGTGACTTGAAAAGGTAGCCAATGGAGAGAGGTGGTTGATTGTAAATGAGAAGAGGTAAAGGAGGAAATGGTGATGGTCAAGCTAACCTCAAAGGGCTCCATGCCCTTGGAGTGCTTCCTACATAGCCCTAGCAAAAAGGGGCCTCAGACCAATGTAGTTCTCCCATAAGCTAGGGAAGAATATGAGGAGGTATGAGAATGAGTTAGTAGGTTTTAGGAATGATTTGGGTTTAGGTCTGTTACGTGTGGGTCAGTTGTGGGCAACTTGGTATAGGTGATTTTGATTGTGGTAGAAAAAGAAGATTACCCAAAGGTAAACTTCGAGGACCAATTCCTGTAGAAGGTAATCAAGATGTAATAAAGAAGGTTAAAAGATAAGAGGAGGCAAGAAAGCTTCCTGATTGGTGAGGATCATAACTGGTGGACCATACTGTAGGTAGACTAGTGAACATGAGACCTTATAGACTTTGCATGAGTGATTATCCTAAAGGTGAATAATAGTCACATGATCACCAAATGCCATAGTTCCAAGAGGTCCCTTGAGGTGGTAGGAAATGGGAGTGTGAATGGTGAGAGGGATGAAAGGTGGTTAATTTTTATATGGTATGAGGTACCATGCTCTTTGGGCAAGAGATATAAGGTCACAATGGGCAAGTCCATGACTAAAAGGCTTTCTATTTTGACTGATATTTGAGATAGAATGATCGATGTAGGAAGTCTATATGGGATGAGGAAATTAACTCCTTGAGGTCTTCGTGAAGATGATTGATGCGGGAAGCTTCATATTCTCTCTCTTTTTTTAAGAGCTTTATATAGCTATCCTTCGAGGGAGAAGTCTATTTATAGTAGTGATTGTAGAGGGAAAGATGTCCTTTTGAGGGAGTCATCTTTTTATTAGAAGTTTGACTCAAGGAGTTCGATCCCATGTGAGGGATTTTAAATCATGGACAAGAATGAGGTGAAGAATAGGATTATTGTTCAGAAAGAAGGGTGAAAATGATAATGGGATCTCATCTAAAAATAGATGAAAAGTATCCATGAGAATCATGCTATGTGCAGTGCCGTGGTACACATATTTAAGAGAAGATAAAAAATTAACAGGTACACACATGATTCTTATTTAATCATTGATGATGACGTAGGAAGTGGATAGAACTCAAGGGATGAGCATGGAAAGAGGAAAAAAGTGAGGAAGGACTAAAAATCAATAGTAGAACAGTCGAAGATGCAAGGCATTAAGGGGGTTAGGTTTGGGTTTACCATCGAGTGAAGATAAATGATAAGCACATGATCCATAAGTATGGGTCACAATGTATGGTCCAAGCTAATTATGAGAAAATTTTCCCTGTTTACTTTTTTCTATTTTAGTTATGGGTTGATTTTCTTTCAGGACAAGGTCACCAACTTGGAAGGCTCATTCATGGACACATTTATCATAGACACGTTTGATATGTTTTTGGTAAACTTGAAGGTGGTCAAGAGCATTAAGACGAAGTTCATTTAATAACTCAAGTTTTGATAAATGGTCCTGATGAAATTCATCATCATTGAGGATGTAATGGAGAGAAATGCGGAGTGAGGAAATCTGGACTTGGAGAGGTAGAACAACCTCTATACCATAGACTAGAGAAAAGGTTGTGGCAGTAGTGGAAGTACAGATACTAGTGCCGTATGCCCACAGGGTGAAAGGAATGTGTGTATGCCAGTCCTTCCCAGTATCGTTAATCAATTTCATGAGAATTATTTTTAGGGTATTGTTAGTAGATTCGGCTTGGCCATTTGTCTGTGGGTAATAAGATGACAAGAAACTTAGCTAAATGCTAAAGGCATCACAAATTTTTCGCAATGTTTTATTTTTGAATTGTTTTCCATTATCAGTGATGAGGCGATGAGAAAAACCAAAGTGACAAATGATGTGATGATAGATGAACTCATATATTTTCTTAGCTTTCCTGGAGATGAGTAGTATGGCTTCAACCCATTTTGTGTAGTATTTGGTAACAGTGATGATCCATTGGTGGCATCGGGAAGAATGGAGATAGATCTCTTTGAAAAGATCCAAATTCCATTGAGAGAAGGGTCAAAGGTCACGAGTGACCTGTAAGGCATGACGGGGTGTATAATGAAGGTTGACATGTTGTTGGAATTTGAAACAACACTTGACGTAGTTGCAAAAATCATGGTTAAGGGTAGGCTAGTAATATCCTAGGTGAATAATACGCTTAACAACAACGATGCCACTGAAGTGACCTCCACATATGCCATCATGAACTTCCTTGATGGTATAAGTGATTTTAGAACTCATAAGGCATAGCAAGAGAATACCATCAAAGCTGCACTTATAAAGGAGGCCACCCATGATGATGTAACATGAGACATTTTTGAGGAAGGCACGTTGTCCATTACGAGTGAGATCAGGAGGTAAGACATAGAGAGAAAGATAGTTTGAGTATTGTTTATACAAAAGGTCACTCAGGTCGGGGGCAACGGTTTTGTCAGAGTAAACGTCACGAGGTAAATAAGAGGGTGATTGGAGTCATTGTACAGTGAAAAAGATTTTATAATTGGCGGGTGAAGTGGGGATTTGAGAGGCCAAGTAGGCCATGGTATCTATAAATTTTTTGGTTAAATGTGGGATGGTTTTAAGGTTATAGAGGTGGAAGGTGTTCAAAATTATGTCTACGTGATGTTTGTACTTTTCAAGTGTCTCATTACAACATTGGTATACACCATTAACTTGGTTTACGACCAATTGAGAATCAACAATGATGTCGATGGATTTGACATCCAAGGCATAAGCAGCTTGGAGACCTAATACAAGCATTTCGTATTCGGAAATATTGTTTGTACAATCAAAATCTAGTTTGAAAGACAAAGGCTTAGGTTCACCATCAAGTGGAATGAGCATAACACCAACTCCACCCCATGCTAACACTTGGAACCATCAAAGAAGAGTGTCATTTGGTAAGCGAGTTCATCCAAGGAAAGTGTAGCGATTGACTCATCGGGAAAGTCAAAGTTAGAGGGCTAGGCCCTGAAAATAGGTTTGTTAGCCAATTGGTCGGTGATATCCTAGCCCTTGATGGAATTTTGATGAATGAATTCGAGTTCAAAGTTGTCCAGAAGCATAAGCCAGTGTGTGGCATGTTGATTTTGGTAAGCTTTGGTATACATGAAGTGTAAGGGGTCAGTGTTGGTCACAACATAGGTTTTGTGGTTGAGTAGGTAATGGAGGAGTTTTGTGGCAATAAAAACTAAGGCTAAGTAATGTTTTTCAGGATGTGTGTATTGGGTTTCATAGTCCAAAAGAGTATAGCTTATGTAATAAACCACCTGCTCCCCATGTTGTTCATCATGATGAGTGATTGGTAGCTGATATGTACATGTAGAAAGGTTGATTTTCTTTAGGTGGAATGAGGATGATTGGTTAGAGAAGGTATTGTTTTAAGGCCTCAAAAGCTTTGTGGCAATCATCATCCCATTTATAGGATACATCCTTCTCGAGTAGATGATGAAATGATTGACACCAATCAGACAATTGTGAAATGAAATGTTGAATAGACTACAACTTACCTTGTAGGCTATAGAGTTGCCTAAGGTTAGTGGGTGGAGGTATTTCTAGAATGGACTTGAATTTAGTAGGTTCAACTTCTATACCACGTAGGGAAATGATAAATCCTAAGAGTTTTCTTGAGAGAACCACGAAGACACACTTCTTGGGCTGAAGGTGAATGTAATATTTAATGAGGTGGTCAAAGATGGTTTTTAGGACAGTGAGGTGCTCAGAGCAGTGTTTAGATTTGGCGAGGAGATCATCCATGTAATCTTCCAATATACGATGCATGATGTCATGGAAGATATAAGTCATAGCTTACTGATATGTGGCACCAATTTTTTTTAGGCCAAAATCAATAGCATAAGGTCCCCCAAGGGGTGATGAATGTGGTTTTGTGTTGATCTACTGGGGCAAGAAATATTTGGTTATAACCTGAGATGCCATCCATGAGTGATAGCATCTCATGACCAGCGGTAAGGTCAACTATCTGGTCAATACCAGGTAGGGGAAAGTCATCTTTTAGTTAAGCTAGATTGAGGAAATAGAAATCTGTGTAAATGTGGAGTCCCCCTGTCACCTTAGTGACATGGAAAATGTTAGAAATCAAATGAGGATAATCAATGGGAAAGATGAAGGAAACAAAAAGAAGGTGCTGAGGGTCTTCTTTGACAAGAAGGGAAATGTGAGGGTGAGTTTTCCTCAACTTTTGTTTGATAGGATTGACATCGGGAAAGGTTACGATATTGTGGAGCACTATGGTGGGGTCAATACTGAGCATCTCTATATAAGACCAATCAAAATCATGGTCATGATATTTGAGAAAAGAAGTGATGGCTTCCTATTTAGTAACATCTAAAGATTTTCTGATCTTTAAGATGTGCGGGTCATCCTAAGTATGAATGCTAATTTTGATAGTCGATTCATTCAACATGGTTTCCATCTCAGATGGTAACGATTGATGAATATATGAGTCTTCTGCACCAAGGTAGGTGAGTATAGATTCATCATCTTGACATTGAAAAACATTAATCGAAAGTGTATCGTCATCGATCATTTCAAGGTACAGGAAGGGAAGAGAGAAGGGAGCCTCACCCTCACATTGATAACTCAGAGGCCCCAATGAGATGGTGTTTATGAATTTTTTTTTAGGAGGGATGGATTTGGGATCCATCGATTCCATTGGTGAAGATGGTGATGGGGGTGATGAAGGTGAAAAAGGGCTGATGTCCTCAATGAGCTCAATGTGGCCCTTCTTGGTAGGTGGTTCAACAAAGCTGATACCACTATGGTCATTATGCTTGTGAGTAGTATATGGAATAATAGTATGGCGACCTTACTCATAAAAGACAAAACCAAAACCCTTCCATGCACATCGGTGTAAGAAGGTGTGGGTGAAACAAAGACTGGTGAGTGACTGGAGGTCGGTGGAAAATGGGTGGGTTTGTGATGGTGGTTCAGGTGTGTAAGTTGTAGTATAAAGTCCCCCATAGGTGAGACTAGTACAAAGGTGGGGAGGATCATAAAGGAGGCATTCTTTTATATGGTGATCATAATGAGGGTGTTGGTGACGACTTCTGTATTCTTGTGGAGTAAGGAATATGTTGACACTATATAAGCGATACTCCCCCAGAGTGAGGTGTTGAAAAATTCCCTCCAAGGGATCAGTGGTTAGTATGTGGGTAGCTGGAATAGATGAAATTTTAGAGGTCATATTAGGGGTGGAGCTAATGTATTAGGTGGCTGATGGTTCAGCTATGGAGGTTGTGGCAGCGGTAGGAATGGAGGATGTAGGTGAGGTTAAGGTAACGGCTACACTAGTGAGGGGAAGTGTAGGTGACATGGCAGTGGTTGTGGAGGTAGATGCTTTGATGGGTATGAGCATGTCATTGGGTCAGTAAAGCATGTTGCAAGTTTCAAAAGGTGATGGGTTAGCTGGAATGGTATAGGTGTGTCCTTCATGCTAGAACTTCACACAATGATGCAAAGTGGAAGGGACACAACCCATGAAATGAATCCAGGGTCTACCAAGCAACAGGTTATATTGAAATTCCCCCTCTAAGATGTAAAATAACTTTGGAACAATATGGGGGCCCACACAAACATGGAGAATGACAGTGCCTAGTGTAGAGGTGATAACTTCATTGAATGAATGTAACATGACATGATGCTTATGCATGCAATTGTCAGGTATGCACATTTGAGTGAATGCATGGGATGAAATGATATTAATGTTAGTGCCCCCATTGATCATGACATGTCATACACATATATCATCAATGTGGAAAAAAAATGAAGAGAGGTGGGTCTAGGTCATCTATTTGGTGCAGTGCGATCTCTTCCTCAGAGAAGCTAAGGGAGGCTACTTGGTGAGTAGGTGGAGGTGTGGATAAAGGTGGTAATTTGGTGAGAGAGACAACGTGATGGGGCGTGATAATAGAGGCTATAGAGTGTAGGGTCATTGGGTAAAACCTCAATAGATTGTAAGACCTCCATGAGAGCTTGACGATGGGATTCCAAGGTTTAGATGAGGTCATATAAGGAAATTTTGAGGGGGGATTAGTGTATTTGTTTGAGCATCGCATGGTCTGTGAAACCATTAGAAATAGGATACGTGGGGCCACAAATAGTGATTTTAGGTGTGGGTGTATATGATATGTTGGGTATAGGATTGGTTGGTGAGTCATTTGCCTTTTCCTTTCCTTTTTCCTTTTGAGCATGGGTAGCAACGTGGATTATGTTGATTTGAGGTGGGGAGGTAGGTGAGACATGAAAGGTATAGTGACATGAAGGGAAAAATACTAGTGGTGGGAGAGAATTTTGTGAGATGAGATGGGCACATCGACATTTGGATGGAGGTTTGGCAAGGTTGTTGATGCAAACCATGTTAATTTCAAACCTTGGGGGTGGCTCTGGGAGTTGTGGAGGTCTCGGTTGCAGAGTGGGCAATGAGGGAAAAACTGTGGGAATAGGTGTTGGTGAAATGGAGTCTTCATCGAGAAGGACATCATCATCAAAGTTTTCTTTGGGAGGACATAATTGGAAAAGAACAGTTTTTAAAGATTTGTAGTTGTCTACATCGTGCCCTGACACACAATGGTAGGCACAAATTTTGGTGTTGTCAAACCCCTTTGGTTTTGGTTTGAGATGATCATAAGGTCTGATAGGCAGTAATGCGATGACAGAAGTTTCAAGGAGGTTGGTTAAAATTTTGCCTAGGATCTTGCTAGTGGATCAAAATGGGAAGTGAAAGCGGGTTTGGGTGTAGGCATGGATGATTATGGAGGAACGATCCTTGCACAAGGGGGAGTAGGTCAAGCTATGGTTTTAGGTGTTGGTGTGATCTTAGATGTTGGTCGTGTTTGTTTGGGTGGGGGTATGGTAGATGAACTGGTAGGAGAGTGTGTGGTTGTTTTGACTACCTTATTGGAGGGTAGCGGATTTTTGTCCTTAGGTTGTACCTTCTTGGGTAAAGGTGATATGGGCACATGAGATCTAGAGGGAAAGGCGTATGGTGGAAGAGGGTGTGTTACACGCGAGGATAACGGAGTTGCTGTGAAGGTAGATGGTATAGGTCGTTCTGGATGTGTGAGGGAAAGAGAATGAAGTGTCGTTGGTAGTGAAGGGGTGATTGATGGTATTAGAGGTATGGGTGGTAAAGATGTTGCAGATGTGGGAAGAAGTCATGGTGAGTGCTTGGGTATGTTTGAGTTTTGCAATGGTGGAATGGCCTGCTATGTTTTTATTTTATCGGCGGGTGGATATTTCTTAAGCATGTTAGAAGGGCGAGGTCTTAAGACAGACAAAGAGGATGAAGGTGTGATTAGTGAGGTTGGAGTATGAGATTTATGGGGTTGACTCTTATATTTGGGTGTTAGAGTGGGTTTGGCATTGGCCTTGGAGGATGTAACTAAATCTAATTTGATGGGTGGATGAGTAAGATTAACGGTTGGGATGACCCCTAAGGTAGTGCTAGGTTTAGGTGAAGAAGATGATGTAAGTGTAGGCTTGGGTGTAGGTGTGCATTGGGTTATGGGTAGGGGTTTGGTTTGAGCCATGAGATGTATCATGGAAGAAGTTATGGTAGAGGTGGTTGTTCTTGGTTCAATTGGATGAAATATTTTTGGGTAGATAGTGGAAGTGTCAGTAAGTGAAATTTGCATTTGCATTGAGATAGGAAGTAGAAGATGCCCCCAAAGTAAGGCTCTATCCACATAATCTAAGTGATTGGCTAAGCAAGAGAATATCATGTTTGTAGGTGAGGTTGATGAGGACCTAATGTAAATTCGTATAAAATTTGTCTTAGAGACGTGGAATTCGCTAGCTTTGTCTTTTGTGGGTAAGAGAGCCGAAAGTAAGTCTGCAGGATCTTGGGTAGCTAATGGAGAATGATCACCTAGAGGAAAAGGTATTTCTACTGGATCCTTGATAGGAGGAGGAGAAAATGGGTGATCCTCTATAGGTGGAGGAGATGATGGGTGCTCCTTTGTGGGTGGAGGAGGGTGGTTTCTCTGTAGGTGGTGGAGATAAACAAGTATCCTTTATGGCCTTAAGAAACACTATGGGTGACGTTTCCCTAAGTGGAGAAGCCAAAGGTGAAATAATTTTGATATTAATGGAAGGCCCTTCCATGGGTGAGGAAGGAGGTGAAAGGTGTTCCTCTATGGGTGGAGGAATAGGTGAGGTGGATTCAAGTGCAGGTGGAGGACTTCGGGCTAGGATTTCCTCGATGGAAGGAATATGAGGTAATTGGGAAGCAATGGGTGTATCACTAAAAATAGCATGGACCTCATGGGTATGACTATCATGAGTTGAGGTGTCTCTTGTTTGATCAGAAGAAGGGGCATGATTAGGAAAAATATTCTTGAAAATATGTAGGTTTTGATTGGCAGGTGCATTAGGATTATCCAAGGTAAGATCACCTTTCTCGAGCATTTCTTGGACAATATTTTTGAAAGTGATGCAATTTTCATCACTATGACCCTTTACTCGATGATAATTACATAAATTGTGCTCTTTATACCATGCGGGTGTGGGGCGAGCAGGGTCAAAACTAGTGTGTGGTTTCACGGGAGGAAGGGTGATGGCCTCAACTTTGACAAGCTTCTCTAAGATAGAAGAATAAGGTTCCCCAATTGGGGTATATTTCCATTATTCTCATCTGAATTGAAAATTCTGAATGGGTGAGAGATTAGATAAGGGGCTAGCTTGATTTTATGGATGAACTGGGTTAGATTTTAGTACCACTACATTAGTGGTCCCCTTGGCCTTTGAATAAATGTTCTGTGGTTTTGAAGAAGAAGAGGTATCATTTGACTTGAATGTTGATTTTTGATTGTGTAATTGGATTTTCTTCTCTTTAATGGCCCAAATCTCAAGCTTTTGTGCCATGGTGAATGCTTCATCGAAGGTTCAGAAGGTTTAGACCTGCAGAGTTAGTGAGATATGCCTAGCACAAGCCCGCATGAAGAGTTTGATGAGTTTGGTTTACGGTAGTTGGAATGTGAGTTGATTGATCAGGCTATGCCAACGAGCAACAAAATTGTGATAGATTCGTCATCATACTGATGCATAGAGTATAGGTCATTCATGGTAACCTTATTAACAATATTAATGGAGAAGTGATCCAAGAAGGCTTGGGATACCTGATTAAATGAGAATATAGAGTGTCTAGGAAACCCACTATACCAATCTAACAAGGGTCCAGTCAGAGACATGGGAAAGGTCCTCAAGAGCAAAGCATCATCATGGGTGATCAAATAACACCCATGTTTGAAATATCACAAATGCTGTTACGGGTATTATTTGCTATTGAAACAGTTAAATTTAGGCATTTCCCAATGCAAGGGATATGGATGGATAGGAATGGATGGGTGTATAGGCTCATTAAAAATTTCATCGTAGGTGAGAGTGTTGTAGGAGAAAGAATCCAATGCCTCCAATGTATGCATCTTATCCATCATTAACTTGATTAGGTCATTGGTAGGTTGTGATGGATGAGTGATTGTTGTAGTGTAAGATGGTTGGTGTTGGGCATATAACAGGGGTGGTATTCAAGTATATGGTGTTGCCATATAGGTAGATTGAGAAGAAGGCAGTGAAATAGGCGGTACATACCCAGAGTGAATAATAGATGAAATAGGAGGCTACTGATAGTACATATATGGAGGTGGAAGGGTCATGGTGACCCTAGTAGTAATGGGGGCTAAAGATTGTGAAATAGAAAGGATGAAATTTTGAAAAGGGGTAGGGGTCACTGACACCGGGGGTGGTTGAGTAGCTATGGGTATATGTGAGACAATGGGTGTGGATGATGTTGTTTTTTGGGTGGTTGGCGAAGGTATAGTAGATGTGGTGGGTGCAATGGATATGGAAGATGTGACAGTCATAGCGGGTATAGTGCCTAACTGTGACACGAATGAGGGTAAGGTAGATATAGGTAGCACAGAGCCAGATGGGGCTACCACAGGAGTGGGAATGAGAGTCGGGGGGATAGATATGGACATGCTGTATATTGACTGACCCAAGGAATCTCGAGTGGATGAGTGAGAAAGGAAAAATTGCAAGGCGATAGGATTTTGGTCAAGGAGTCATGTGAACTCCTCGTCTCTGGTAGTGATAGATTTAGGTTGGATAGGCTCCATGGCTCGTGATTAAATGGAAGGTGGTGAAGGGATAAGTGGGAGTGGTTGACGACTGACATGGAATATGAGGGCATTCACTTGGCTTCAGGTCAACACCATGTGAACAGGTATTGATTAGGTTGGATTTTTTTCTATAAATGACATAGAAATAAAGTAGAATAGAAGAGAAAGGTAGTAGTAGGTGGATTGGGGTTAAAATATCAGCTAGAAAATTACACAGGCTAACTAATGTAAGTTAGGTCAAACTGACGCCAGTCATAGGTAACCGCTACTAGTCACTGTGGAAAGTGGACAGTTGGTCAAAAAAAAGTTATAGGGAAAAATTTGCTAGGTATGCAAAATGCTGAGGGAACTTGCCAGGTCAATGGATATGATAAGAGTGATAGAGATTATGAATAGCTAAAGAATGTGAATAGGTGTCCTTTTGGGTAGGTTAACCAAAAGAACAGTGAACTGACATTGGTTGGGTGTAATCGATAATGGTTAGAGGGTAACCGACGATGGTCGTGGGAATGACACTGGTTATTGTGAAATTGAAATAGTGATGAAGAAAATGTGGTTGTGAGTTAAAATTTGATGTGGAATCAAACCCATAATTTTGAGAATGATGAGAATATGGTCTAGGCACACTCAGATGAAGCTGGAATACACCAAATGTGATGAGGAGTGTGTAAGGGGAAATAAAAAAAATGAAGAACGTGACCTCTCACCTCAAAATGTAAGCCAAGTAGAAAAACTAAGAAAAATATGATCCTAAGAGTGCTTTTTATGTTATGTTTGTTTATCTTATGCTATTTAAGGACTGACTCATGAACTATAAAATAGAATTTTTTTGGTGAGAATGGCTTCCTAGTAAGAAGGAGATCTACAAGGAGAGGTTTTAGGTATGTTATGGTGGGGGTGGGCCGTCCTCTGATGGGGTACTAGATAGAGATAACCAATGGGGTGCCCACTGTGCCATGATCGTGTGATCACCTACAACTTCTTCTAGGTGAGATGTTGTTTAATAATGTGTATATATTTTAAATTTGTGTTGTTTCGGTAAGACTCTGAGAGAGAGAAAAATAAAGGAAGTGATTTTCTACGATTCGTTTGTTAACCATCAGCTGGGAATGACTTCCATCATATAGGTTGCCCTATATTAATGTGAGCTAATGCAGAAAAGTAAAATGAAATGAAATAATTTTAAAACCCAAATCAAAATGTAGAATTCGATGCCATAAATAGATGAATAAGGAGAAGGGATGCTCTTTCACTAATGTGATACTAATGAAAGGTAAGAAATTTTCATTTTAAGCACCAAAATAAGATTGCTTTTAGACAATAGAAGAGAAGAAGGTTGCTAGGGGAGAAATTTTTAATGTAAGGACTTTTTAGAAAAGAAACAAACATACAAAGTTTTCACCTAGGATATGAAAGAATGTAAAGAACCCTGAATGGGTCCCACCGAGCGTGCCAAAATGTTTCACCTGATTCTAGATGCATTTCTTCAAATGTTGATGAAACATATAAGGGTAATGGGCCAGGAGGAATACCTATTGGGATGTTGGTTGTAGGTTATTGCATGCATATGACTTCTGAATCCACAGCTGATCGTGGGAGCTTCCTTTTTACTTGGAGGAACTACCTAAAATGGAACACAAGACAACTAAATAAAAGTTAAACAATATATGCATTGGACTGCCTAGCACGTGTACTAG
Source organism: Taxus chinensis (assembly GCA_019776745.2). Classification (NCBI taxonomy): domain Eukaryota; kingdom Viridiplantae; phylum Streptophyta; class Pinopsida; order Cupressales; family Taxaceae; genus Taxus; species Taxus chinensis. The sequence continues at coordinate 305,370,213 of CM034154.1, forward strand.
ATCCAGAGAAGTGTGATACTTCCTAGACGGCTATTAATCCACTGTTTAAAAACAACTTAATGCTGATAATAAAGGAAATCCTACTGTAGTTGAAATGATTTGGGTATCTCATTCATCTACAATAAGAAAATTCATTCACAAAAAGCTAGGCTATGACTGAATCTGAAGGTCAAGGTCACTGTCAGGGTATTGGTATTGGTCCATGATAAGGTTTTGGGCTAGTTTTAGGTATTTGGTGGAAGTTTTAACAACTCTATTCTTGGTTTTTGGTAAAAGACACAGACATCGACGTTGGTGTCTAGTTTGGTATGATTGGTGTCAGTTTAGACTAACCGGCATCAATGGTTGTGGGTAACTTTCGAAATTGGTTTGGTTAGAAGTACATGAAAACTCAATAAAAACTTGGCAAGGTGATAGATTTGGGGCTAGATGAGAAGGAAGGGCAATGACAAGGTTTATGTGGATCCTGGTTATGCACAAGAATGATTAAGATGCAGGTAATGGTTCAATGTAAGGGTATGGAAAAAAATATGGTCAAGTTTGCATGGAGGTAAGATGATGGAGGAATGGAAATGAGAGTAAAAGCTAATAACAGATGTAAAAGGATCTACCAAAAGATGAATGGATAAGTGTTGGTTAACAAAACTTACTATTTATACGAGCTTGATGTCTGGTTGGTAATGGTGGGTGATCAAATAGAATGAACTTGATGTAATGATGGTGCTTCCCCAGATTCTCCCATGAAGGTAGATGGCTATGTGATTGTTTTCAGGTGCTGGCTAGGGATGCTCTGATGTATGCACTAACACTGATTCTACTTTCATGCAACTTTGGTCTCATCACTTGTTCTCAGAAAGATGTTATTATCTCTCTGAAATGTGCCAACCTTGAAATAAATTTGTTTTGGGGATTAAATGGTAATCGAACGGTGGTTCCAACTTAACCGGTGACATGGTTTAGGGTAAACCGGCGTTGGTTAGGGTGGGATTTCCTAGGTTTACTAAACTAGGTAGATCCCCTTGATTTTTTGGGATCTCGTTTTGTTTACTCTTCCGATTAGCATGGAAGCTTCCTTCTAACAGGTGGGATTGTGGTTAGAGGGAATGTAGGAATTGATTTTTAGGGTTTGGGTAGGTCTTGGTTAGTTATGGCAACTTACTAAGAATAGGTCTTAGGGTGAGGTGGCTGGATGAGGTGTCTAAGTGAGGTGGATATGTGGGCATTATCCTAATTAGGATATTTAAATAATAAATATTATGAGGATAATGAATTAATTTAATCAAATTAATTAAATTAATATTAGTGTGGGATGAAAGGGGCCATGGTTAAGTGAGTATGTTCAAGGTGTTTATTTGATGAAGGACCAAAGGGGAGTGTGACCTAATTTTAGTGTCTACAATCAACACCATGTGTTCAAGTCAGATCAACATCATGCAACGTCTGATACTCCTTTTGGGTCCATATGCGAGGTTTATAGTACTAGTTTGATCTAGATGCATACACTGTAATCCATTCATACAACTCCACTTCTAAGAAATAAAATAAGGTCTTATACAGCTCATGATACCAATGTTCTTCTACCCATTTATGTGCATCAAACTCATATCCAACACTAAATCTCTGAGAAAAATCACCATCCGTGATTTTAAGCACTCTGTTATCACACACCATTCTCATAATGTCTTTGAAAGGAGGTCCCGACAATATAACCAAGATGTAGTCATTTATTTACCCTTAATACTATTTTCTAACCCTAAGTGCCTCAACTTATCACCTAGTGGGCAATGGGTGCTCACCCGAGGCATGCGTGGGTGTCGAGCCCATCCTTTATATGAGCTTTTTGAGAAGGTTCCCCTATTAATGGAGGATGATTTGTAGAAGTATAAGTACATTTAATACTTTAAAAAGGTTGAAGGTACAACTAATAGATCCACACATTAATGCATTACAAAAGCTAAATAACATTTGTAAGAAGCATAATAAACTAGATCTGAGCTATGATAATTCATATAACATGAGGGTTTACACCCATAAATAATTTATACAGAACAAAACCACATATATAGTGATTTAAAATAGTTATGGTAGCCACATTACAGTCAAAAGGGTCATCTCAAACCACATATATTAAATGACAGAGACTTATCTCCCGTAAATATTCCCGATATGAGACCCTAACTATACTTTTTCTTGCTCTACCCATTGTTATAGATCCCAGTACCCATACATATGCTTATGGAATCCCTTACAACCCTTGGCACTTAATTCTCTGAACCCTATCATTACTGCAACACTTCGTTACTCTCCTTCTCTTTCTCTCCATTCTCTATGCATTCTCTATGTGTTTCTATCTCTATCTTCTCTCTATCTCCCATACCTCTGTCTCTGGCTCAAACATTACTTTATATAAGATCAACACCCACCACCATGCCTTCTCTAAGCATAGACCATGTAACAAGTGTTGATGTGGTCCTCCATTGGTGAATGCTTATCCCTTTGAAAACCCTCCACTCTCTGTAACGATGTATTCTAAGAATATTCCCTTCGGAGAATATCCTTTTCTTGACCTCCAAGGTTCCAAGTTGGTACCTTATCCACTCATCATGCCTAGTCAGGTCATCATGATTTTCCTCAAGTTCCTCTAGAATGTCAAATATGGCTAAGTCCTTTAATCTCATGTTTTTCCTCCAATGCGCACCTTGGTTTCACTTAAACCATTCTTAAACCCTTTTGTCCTGTACTCTTTCCCATGAGTTCCCTTCTTCTCACTGTTCCTGCATATGTGCGCCTTTTGGTACTTAGCTAATATTTTAGGGCCCAACAATTTGTAATATGTTAAGAAAGGGAAATGAATGAAAATGAAATATTTAATTCAATATTTTGAATAATACAATATGCATACTATTAGACAACTTATAAAAGAAGACTTGATGATGATCTTCCACTTAAATCTGATTGAGTTAAGGGAATCTAATGAACGAATGGATAATTAATTATGAGTTCATAGCCTAATGCAGAATTGATCTGCATACACTCAATTTTTGAAAGGGGTACATTCCGACGCCCTTCTTAAAAGGAAACATATTATCAAACTTAGTTGATCCCTTAGGTACGTGCGTAATGTAAATTAAATTAATTAAAAAGAATAAGTTAATTAACAATTGACCATTAAGTATGAAATTCGAGTTATAATATTTAGTGGGTTGCTTTAGTATAGTTGCTACTGTGCAATACCCACTTAATGACAAAATTCATTCGGTGGATATTGTTAAGAATCCGCTATGCCTCATTTTCCCACTCAGCTCATCTAACATGATTTTCATAAGTGGAATTTAAGTTCATAGTTTTACTCTGAACTGATATAGGTATATAGTCAAATGTTGTAGTCAACTCATATTGACCTAGGGTAAATAAACACACATGAATCAATGTAATTTGATTCAAGTATGTCTACTTACCCTTAGTCACCACAAGTAGACGATAACACTAGTGTATGTGAGCTGTCCCTATTTAGTGAAAAAACTTGATTCAAATTGGTTGATGGAAGTCAAGGAAGAATAATCTATATAATAGTTAGAGTGGGTGAAAGACATATTCCTTTCGACGAGTATTCCATCTTAGGATGTAAAAATGGTAAACATGTTTGAAATTTTGGCCAAAGTATCACAAGGTTCTGGTTGCATTGTCTTATATCACCTAGTCTAATGTTGGGAGATTTTAGATGAGTATCAGTAACAAATACTCAGATAGGATTCCTGGATAATAACACTTGAATAACCAATTGCAAGTGAAGAAACCAAAGTATACATTGTATACATAAGAACAAGATAAAAATGAGAGATTGGTCTAAAATATGAATCATGAAATGAGAGATCAGTATAACAACAAGTCATTAAAAATACATATGGTTTTCTGTTATGTGATGGATTAACAAGGAATGCATGTTCTAAGTTATGTAAATTTAGATTAGAGAACATTATTTGTTTCAAAAAAAAATTCCCCTATTTTCTAAGTCATAAATGAGGATGTTACAAACCTCCTTCCGGTACTTCCTTAGGAGAACTTGGACCACCCACTATCCCTCATGAGTGCTTGGAATCTCAAGAACTCCTCGATGCTAACCCCATTGCCCTCCATGACTATCTAGTTCAAAACTACACCAACATCCCTATTGATGGACCCCCTCTTCAACAACTTTACAGTTATCTCCTGTAATCCAAATCTATTGAAGTCCTCACCTCCTAACTCACCAAATTTTTCCATAGGGACATGAATGAGCTAGTGTTAGCCCAAAAAAAACATGTCCCTCATGAATCCTCTATCATGCTTCCCAAGACCTGACAGTCCACACAATTAGTGGTGCCTATCGCACCTAATATACAATGTATCAATACAACTACAACCATCCCTACATCCTCCATTCCTATTCCCTCTTCATCTACCATTATCATAAACATTCCCTCTCAAACTCTTCAAGACTCCAATATACATCCTCGACCACCCAAGAAACACTTCCAAAGCTTAGTGCCTCTTTAAACATCCCATGTCCATCCCAATGTTTCTATCTCACAACCTCCCCCTTCAAATTTGACTTAAACTAACCAACCTCCACTCCGAAGCATCTTTTGGCATACATTTTCTAATCAACCCATTCAAAAATCCCAACCACCTCATGCACATACCCAAACTCATCCAAAAAATCTAATCTAATTCCCTATCATTCACCAAAAATCTTCACAATCTTACCCATCCAACTACATCCCTTTATGACATTTTACTTTACAACCCACCCAATAATTTTTTTTTAATTATGTTCCTTCCTATTAACCACCCTTAAAGAATCCCATTTATGCCCAACATTATCAATCTTCCTCATAACCTAGTGCATCTACTTCCTACAATCCACAACATCAATCAGGTCCCCACCTTCATACATCAAATGATCCTATGCAAGCCTTGTTGATTAGAATGGCTAAATTAGAGGCCACTACCTTTTCCCCCAAAAGTACATTTAGTTATGAGAAAATCTGTAAAGAACTCATCAATCGTTTTGTGCATGTTAAACCATATCCTCCACAGTGTGAGATTCCAAAATTATCTAAATTCCATAACAAATAAGATCCCCGACAACATCTTCATGCCTCTAGGCACTCATGCTACCTTATCATGCATGATAAAGATCTTATGCTTTGTGTCTTTCTCATGTTATTGTCCGGGAACACTCTAGACTAGTATAATGTCATCCCTCAACATTCCCTCTTTTACTTCACACAAATTTTTCAACCTTTCCTAGAACTCTTATCCATCAACATAGAACGTAAGCTAACCATTACTGACCTTTACGCCATTAAACAATTTGAGGATGATTTAATTTCTGATTACGTTGCTAGGTGGTGTGGGATTATTAACCAACTATCCTTCTCACTACCTCAAACTGATTTGATTGAGCTCTTTTCTAGATAATATGCTAAGCAAATTTCATTTACCCTTAGAATTCAACCCTTCGAAACCTTTAAGGAAGATTTTACTATGGCTCACAAGTTAGAACTACACGCCCTTGAGCAAGGCCATCTTAAACTTCACTCTAATAAACTTGAGATTGATTTCATAAGACCATTCACCCACAATGAAAATCCAAGAATGTGGAAAATTCTATTGTCATCAAAACTTTCTCCTAATCCAAATCTCATACCGAGCCTCTGCAAAGAACACCTCAACTATCCTCAAAATACACTCCTCTTGGTGAATCATACAACTCCATATTTCACAAGCTCATGGCCATACACCTTATCCAAATTCCTCCCATCCACCCTATTGATGAATCATGTCCTAAACCCACATGGTATCATGAGGATCATTACTAAAAATATCATGAATTATGAGGCCGTGACATTGAGAAATTCTGTACCTTTAAGGATTAAGTGTAATGAATGATCAATTGTGGAGACCTCCAACTAGACAATCTAAATACTCCCCCTAACCAACTGTTGAAAGTTCTCAAACAACCATTTCTGAATCATCCACCGATAAACTAAACCAACCCTCCCACATCTCAAGTGCTTGATGCCCACAAAATCAATGCCTTATGTCAAGCTTCAACATCTACACCCACATCTACATCCAAATCTACACCCATATTTATATCCACATCTATACCCACATCTGTACACCTCATCTACACCCACATCTACATCCACATCTACACCCATATTTACATCCACATATATACCCACCTAGATACCCTAATCCACACCCACCTCTATATCCACACTTGTAGCAACATCCATAGCTACATCATCTCTTGAAACCTCTATTGAACATACATCTTCCCTCAATTATGTCATAAGTAATGTCTCACTTCCATCCTTACCTCCAACAAATACAACTCCTATATTAACACTTCTAAATTTTGTAAAATCCATAATCCCTTCTTATTCTACAAATGGTGATCCTCAAGAATCCACATCTATAACAAAACCCACATACAAATCATTTGATCCAACTTCTAAAGAAAAATCCATTGTCAAAATCATTGTTATCCCTGTTAAAGGAATAACTTTACAAAATACATCTAGGAGCCTTGACACCCCATCCAAAGATCCATTTCTCATCCACACAAGAAATTAGATCTTCCCCTTCTAAAGCCCCATGAATCTAAACAAACCAATATCTAACCATCCATCTTAGGACCTCAAACATCCATTTTGGGACCATGTCCTTCATCCAAGTCTCCAATCACCACCAAATCTGAACCAAAATAATATACTCCAATTTCTAAATATTAATCCAAGTCTAAGGTCCCTAAAAAATACCATAAGAATAAGGCACCATTTTTCCTTCACCTTCCCCTCCTAAATAAAGTTAATCCAAAATACATGAGAATTCCTCTCGAAAAACCCTATTAGGTCTTACTCTGAAATCCTTGATCACCTTATCAAAGAATCCATGATTACTCTTCCCCCATCAAGTCCTTTAGATCACATGGGTGAAATCCCATGTGGTTTGATTATAACACCATATGTGCCTATCATCATGACCCTGGGAATGAAATAGAGCATTACAAGGTTCTCCAAACACTAATAAATAATCTCACACAAGAGGATTATCTTTTCATCAAAGAAGACCACCCCTAACCATCCACTAGCTCATATACACCTAGGAACAACCCTAAACCAAAGCCAAAAATTCCAATGCCTTTCAATGTGGCCCTCCATCCACACCTTTAGTCACAATCCCACTATAAAATTCTAACCCTTTTAAAGAGGGCCCCCCTCTTTACATAAATTCCATTCATGTTACCATTCACCCCTGTTCCCATGAATCTCAACCATACACCGAAAAAACTTAGAGTTATCATCATTCCTCCTCCTAACAAACCTATTTTATCTCCCCTTTCATCAATGGCTAAGGTATCTATTCTAGCTGCTCCAGAAGCCCTAAGGCATGTTGTGATAGAATAAAGTATCATGAAACAACTACATCAAGATCCTGTCAAAATGTCCCTTTATGAGCTTATCTAAAGCTCCTGTCACCATCGACAGGCTCTCATTAAAACTTTACAATCTATCCCAATCACAACTGATGATACCCAACCTTTCATGGACCTCATTGGAGCTTTTAAAACTTTTGTTTCTATTTCCTTTGATGATTTTGATATCCCTAAGATTTTTCCCAAAAATCACGACCTTCCCCTCTTTATCACTGTTTGTATTAATGACACCTTCATCAGGTGATCCATGATTGATAATGGCGGTAGAATTTACATTATTTCATTCCACATATTCAATCAACTCAAGCTTCCCAAAAATATTGTTTCCCAATCACTCGAGGTACTTTGGTCCTTTAACGACACTATTTCCCATGCATTGGGAATGATCATCCTTCCTATCCGCATTGGTGAGAAACTCCTTCATGAACTCTTATACATTGGAGAAGGGTAATTCCAATACAACATCTTTCTTGGACACCTATGGATCCACATTATATGCTATGTCCCATCCACCCTTCATTTTTTCTTAAGTGGGAAATCTAAACTCTCCCTGTCGATCTTCCTCCTTTCATAGCATGTCATATGACCTACAAGCTAAACAACGTGTTCATCCCTAAGTAAGAATCATCTTCTGAAGCTTTCACTAGTTTATCTATACTTGTATCTAAGTTTCCTAATGAATAATCCTTTGAAACCATGATGAAGTGTCTCTCATTGGGGGAGTATCAAATCCTCGCTCTTAATTCTCTCCCCACACTCAATCAATTTGGTAGACCTAAAAAATCTCCCATGTACCAATGAACGTTAGGGATATTATTTCCTTTGTCCCACCTTACTTGAAAACCAATATTTTTTATGGTGGCATTGATTTCCCTTCTTACCACACCGATAATTAACCCCATACCAAGCCAGACACCAATGAATTTGATTTAATTTACAACAAATATTTAACTTACACCTATCTCCACCATTTTGCATGGAAGGGATTTGTACTGGGACACTCCAAAAAAGGTATACATGATCTTTTCCTTGATCAATCCCACAAACCCCACAAGAAGTACATATTTGGATTCTTAGAGCACCCCATCGACTCTCTTACACACACTTCTTATGAATCCCCCATGAACACGGATCCATCATCCCCTTCCTCATCTAATGACCCCATGGAAATGGATGACACCATGTCCCTTATCCATATTTTTTAAATCTCTACAATCACTCTGGGACTGATCACCTATCAGGATGAATTTGAAACTAGGTCCCTTTTAAATTCCCCAAGATGGTATAGGAAGATTCCCCTATCATAAAAAATTATTTAATGACATGATGATGAATCCATCCTTTCCTATATGGGTGCGGAAGATTCTCATCTTCATAAGGCCTTACCTCTTGACACATCCACCCTTCTTAATGAATCCACCATTGATATTAACATAGGGAATTCACAAGAGCCCCACATCTTTAAAATTGGCTAATATCTTGATCCACGAGAGCTAGAAGCCTTAAAAATTTTCATCTCCAAGATATACAATCCTTCTCATGGTCATAGATTGATATACTAGGCATCGATCCTAGTATCATATCAATAATTTTGTCACCACTCCTAATGCCAAGCCAATTTAACAGAAGCTACATCGTATGCATCCTCATGTAGCCCTCCTTGTTAAATAAGAATTGTAATATCTTCTTTTGGCCAACAACATATAACCCATCAATTATCCTCAATGGGTTTATAGAATTGTGCCCATTGCTAAAGCCTCTGTGAAGGTTCATATTTACATGGATTTTTGAGACTTAAATCTCACTTTACCCAAGCATGACTTCCCCCTTCCAAATCGATCAACACGTCGAACTAATGGCTGGCTGCAAAATTATTTCTCTTATGGATGGTTTTTTTGGTTACACTCAAATCCTTAACACACTATAAGACCAATATAAGATATCCTTCATCACCCATTGGGGAATCTTTTGTTACCCTATTATTCCCTTTGGTTTAAAAAATGTAGGGGTCACTTATCAACATGCCATGAATTATATCTTCCATGATCTCATCCATAAAACCATATAAGATTATGTCAAATAAATCTTAGGTAAATCCAAGCATCGACAAGATCATCTTATCATCCTTGAAATCCTCTTTACGTTCCTTATCTAATACTTCCTTTGCCTCAATCCTGCCAAGTGTGTTTTTGGAGTTTTAAATGGTAAACTCTTTGGATTCATCATTTTCATCAGGAATATTAAATTTGGCCCCTCCAAGACCAAATTCATCCTTGAGATTCCTCCTCCTATAAATATAAAGAAACTTCATAGTCTTCAAGACCAAATTCAATCAATTTTTTTCTTAATCTTGCAACTTTCTAATAGTTTCCAACATTTCCATCATATCATTCAAAAAGACACCCACTTCAAGTGGGATAGCATTTGTCAAAAATATTTTTATAAACTTAAATGATATCTTCTATCGCTGCCTATGATCATGTCTCAGAGCGAGGGGAATCAATTCTATCTCTACATCTATGTAGTCTCTTATTTCCACTTAACTGTTATGCACTCTCTCTTAATACTTAGTCAATTTTTCCAGTCTAACATTACCCAACACTAATTTCATTACGATCCTCGAAAATGCAGTTTCTCAACTAATATCTCCAAGAAAATAAATGAATAAAGAATGAATTATAAAAGAATGAAATAATGAATCAATGGAAGAATACCCAGTGCACCTCACTCCTCAATTGGTTGCAGAAGCTCAATGTAATCCTTGTTTATTACACTCTCCAGTTCATTCCACTCTCCTAGCCCCTTCTTCACTGTATCTAAGACTACACCATTTATTCCTTCAATCTCATCTAGAGTCATATCTTAACCCTTGTGCTTCACCTCCATTATTATTCTATCTAGGCCTGATACCATTCCTTCCATAAAATCCATCTTTCATGCCACCAATTCCTATATCTCTTGTATTCATACTTCATGAGGTTCTCTAGCTGCCTTAAGCACACTGTGTTTCTTTGCAACCATATCCAACTTCTCTTCTCTCCCTATAGAATCACCCTTATTGGATGCTAGGATAACCTTATCCTCCTGGTTTTGTAAGCCTTAAGGATTTTATCTAGATCCTCACAATTTTCCAATGCACATCCTGGATTCTTCAGATCATATTTCAATGTCTACAACATGGAATCATACTCTACAATTTGGTGCGCTATAATATTTTTATTTCTCTCCTCTGTCATACTGTATTCCCGAGTTCCCCTTTATATGACCAAACTCTTATTAAGTAGAAGGAATATAGAATCCTGTAATAAATCCAAGGCTGATGGGTATGGATTCTAGGTTTTCTCATCAAACTCTATTCATGCCTCTAAAACCTCACTTCTAATATCTGTAGAAAAATCTAGAACATCCTTTTTCCACCTCTCAGCCTTGTTGCATGCTTCAGTGAATTATTGGATTTCCTTTTCCTTATTCTTATTATCTTCCAACAATTTCTTGAGCACGATTAGCTTATCCAAATTTCTCCTAGCCACCTTTACTATCATGTTTTTCAAGGAATTAATTTCCTTCACGCCTGTGAAATATGTGGGCTTAACCGTGATATGATTTGCATGAGGTACCTTCTTTATCCTATTCCTTATGCATGATTCCTTGTTGATTTCAAAATTTGGTTCATCCATGTGTATCTGTATTGTCCAGCTGAACATATTTCTCATACACATGTTTGCACCCTTTGGGTCTATCATCTCCCACCCATATAATTGGTCATTAGAGAGGGTACTATAAAACCTCATGTAAATAATTTTAGTTGGGTTGTTCACATATCCAAGGTTTGGAGTTTTCACAACTTCCTCTACCTTTTTCCTATAAAACCCCTTACCTTTGGGAATATGTGTCTCTGGGCTTGGAATTAGACCTTCTCCTTTCTCACCTAATGCACCCCCATGCTCACCTTATGACTCCCCTATGCTCCTCCTTTTCTTCACATAATCCTATGGGGACTTCCTCTTCATGATCAATGAGAACTTATGTTTCACACTTGGATGCTTCTTCTCTATGTTCATCTTCTCCTTTAACATCAATAGCTGGTGAAGACCCTATGTTGAACATAACTTATTCTAAAAAATACTCTTCCTCACTATCCTCCTGGGTTACGACCTTGAGCCTATTTTTAGTCTTCTTTTGTGGGCTTGAATTCACTGGAGTAGTTCTAAGTTAAATATTCATTGTCTCAGAGGGTCCCGTACTAATGCTATTTATTTTGAGGTTCCTTCCTAGACTTCTCTTGAACCCATATTCAACCACACCACCCTCTTCTTTTTCCATTTCCTCAGCCTCAGGATCAATTATCACCTCTTCTTCTTCCTTCCTTGGAGGACTATATTCACGCAGACTCTTTATACCTATAGATGGCTATCTCCTAGTGCTATGATCTAGTGCACCACTATCTTCCATATCCTCCTCATCCTCATCATTAGATTGTTCCTCCTATGTCTTTAAAGCGGTGACCTTGCACTCTTGCCTTGTTCCAACTATGTGATTTATCTTGGGCAGATCTAGGAGTTTAAATTCATCTTCAATATACTTTATATTTACCAACCTTGGCTTAAGGTAAATATATACCTTAGCTTCTTCAATATTCCCTACTACCAAAACCATATAATTTATAATGATATCATTATCTAAATATAAGAAGACATACTAGGATATATATAAGTCTTTCTCAGGGTGTGGTAGTCACAATGTACTTCATCTGGGTCGAATATAAACTTCTGCGCTTCTACAAATCTACTCATCAAGGCCTAGAAGTAGTGCGCTATAAATTCATAAGGAAACTTTCCCCATGGGCTCCACTTACTAGTATTCATATAAAACCTCACAATGTAATAGCACTGGTAGACCACAAAATATTCCTTCCCATCCACCATTGAAGGTAAGTTTCTTGGTATGTGCCATTCATGATTGAAAGTTTATAGCATTATTCTTACCAAATATCTAGCCTAATCTTGTATGCCCTTGACATACCATCACATGTGTAGTCCTCGAACCTTTCATCCAATGAATTCTTCTCTAGTAAGATTAGGGCCATTTGGTACCCCAATCTCTACAAATATAATCGAAAAGAGGATCACACCCCATGAATTCTTATCGCATGTGCACACATCCTCAATAATAAAATTTGTGATGAATGTAGAAAGATTGTAAAGAGTCCCCTGTGCCATCTTCTTTGCAATGTGGAGCCATTTCTTGTTTACTTTTCCCAATATTTGTAGGTTATTGAGCTTAGTAAAAATATGTGCAATGATTTTTACAACATGGTTAGTTACCTTCAAGATTTCCATCACACACCCTCCTTTCTGGTGGGCCGTCTCATTTATAGTGGACTCAAAACCTGTGCCATCATCTATGTCGACTGAAATTTCTGTACCCAAGCTTTGTAATCTCGTAAGTCTCACAATGAGTGGTGTGGTGATTTATACTCTCCTTCCTGTGAAGTAGAAGAAGTCCTCATGGACTCTTGACATGAGCCATTGGTAGAGTCTCTCTAGTTTTCCAAAGTATGACAACTCATAAATCTCCAAACTCCATCTTTCTCTAAATTCTTGTATCATTTGTCATCGTAGATTGGTTTATAATCCTTAATTCATAAATTGTTCTTATTTACCAAATCTTTCTCTATCTGATCCTTGTTTACACTGGTGCAATGATTGTAATCACTCACATTAATTTTTCTGACACGGGAATCCCAAAAAAGCCCCATGATAACACCCTCAAGGTATTGCATTTTAAAGACTCTTTCTTCAGGTACTTCTTTTACTTCCACATTTGGTTCATTCTTCTTTTTATCCCTTGTTGTAGTCATTTTTATGCCCTCTCAAAGAACAAGGAAATCCCATGTGTGCTGGCCTATCACCCAGTGGGCGTTGGGCACTCACCCGAGGCACGAGTAGGTGCTAAGCCCCTCCTTTATGTGAGTTATGTGAGAATGCATTAGTTATGACAAAAATGTAAGTGAAGAAATTGGAAATGAACCATACCTTTATCTTCGATCTCAGAATGACTTCTAGACCAATGTATTAATTCAGATAAGAAAAGCATTATAGAATATAGATCTAAATCATAACATAAGGGAAATACACATGGGTTTACACCCACTCATATGAAATATATATAAAACTGATCCATAGATGTAAGAAAAAATCGAACAACACACATATTCATATTAAGTACATTGATAACAACATTACATTAATTGAGGCAATCAAAAATTCATATAATAGTGCAGACCAATTTCATGCATCAAAACTAGACTTAAGCCATTTATAGTATAAAGAAAATTATTCAGACACATCCCCTTGATACAACATCCTCCTATAGTTTCTCTAAACCCAACCTATGGAACTCTGATAGTATTCCTATATAGCTTCACCTCCTTGGATTGTCAAACTCTGCATCCCTCCTACTTTCCTCTACTGGGTGCTTGTATATATAGCTTTAACAACCACCGCCATGCCTTTCTGAAGTTCTAGATCACTTTCCATGTGTCCAAGTGGTCCTCCATGGGATCATTCTCCTTCAGATGCAAGCTCTCCATCCTTCACCATGATGACCTTCTGGAATCTTCTATCGCAAGTTATATTCCTTTCATGGGCACTAAGTTTCCAAGATGGTACCTTATCTACTCCACATATGTATTCAGGTCATGCTTTCCTTGTGTTCTGACTGATATGCCAAATATGGCTAAGTCCTAAAACCCTTACACTAAATTACGTGCGCGTGCCATTGGTTCTTCTAAACCCTCCTAAAACCCTATCCTACGTGCTTTCAATTTGCACGCCCTTCTTCAAATAGGCATTACGTGCCCACGTGCCTTTTTGTACTTAGGAAATATTTTAGGGGCCCAACATCACCCCACTCTAAGCCTATTCTCCACCCCCAGGAACACCTTCTCAATGAATAAAGAATGAATGTCCTTGAATAGTTTGGAGAAAAAATAAAGGAATGAATAATTTGGGGGAGAATGAAAGAATGGGGAAATCATGATTACTTCTATAAGAGGAGAGGGAAATATTTCATCAAGTCTTCCTCTAACTTATTCCAGGTATTGACCTTGCTCTGTGTCTATTGACAAAGGTCTTCTACTAAGGTACTCACCTCTTCGAAGCTTAGCCCTTCTCCTTGGGTATTCACCATTTCCTTGATCCACTCTAATTGTTTGCCCAAATAGTCAAATGTGTCCATCCTTTGAGTGATCTAGGGATACAACTCCTTCAGCCGGTTTTTTATTGAGCCCCACAAGGTCTCAATAGCCTCTAATTTCTTCTTAACCTTGGCTAGAATTATGTCACATTCCACCCTATTTCCCTTGTTATTCTCCTAGAACTCCTTGAGCTCTACTTCATGGGTGGCACCTAGAATTCTCACCACTCTATCACTATCAGTGCAGTTGTCATAAGTGGCCTCAGTGACTTGGGTTGTGGTTTTTAGATTCACGAGGAATTTCTTGTACTAGGAAATAATTTCCATAACTGTCACCTTGTCCTTCTTATCTTTGCACACCGATGCCTCCTTTGCAGACTCCAAGGCTAGTGGTTTCCTTTCCATTGTGAGGATTCAAGTCAAGTCCTCTAGAAACTCTAGGATAGATCCATACTTTTTTGCTGATGGCATTAGATCTGGATGCTTCAATAAAATGGAATTTGTGATCATCTCTACTTTCTTATAAACCTCACGCACCATTGCCTTCTCTTATTTTAACTCACACCTTAGTTACGCGCTGAGTAGTTCCTCCTGCCTTAAGTCCTTGGTCCTTTCCTTGATCTCTTCTTCCTTTTTCTCTAGTTCTGCCTCTAGGAACTTCACCCTGTCATTCCTCTTAAAGAGTCTAGCTTCTACCTTAGCTGAAACCTTGTTCAGCGCGTTACAAATTTTTTCATCTAATATGCGCTGAGCATTTACCAAGGAGTTGTCACCTTTTGACTCTGGTACCTTCATTACTACCCATTGGCTTACTTCAAATTCTAGTTCATTGACATGGGACTCAAATTCTAAAGAAATAATTTTCCTCATTCGAGGGTATGTACCTTCCTTATTAAATGTAGTCATAGCCAAGAGTTACTGCATTGGTATGGTTCTTTGAAAGCGTGCGCACAACACCTTGTTTGGATCATCAATATAGCCCATCCTATACACTTGTGATGCTTCAACACTCTTTATCACCGTGTGCACAACCTTAGGAAAGCTTACAGCTAGAAAAGGATACCCTCCCATGCTGCCATATTCCTTTTCTACGCTTTCCTCTTCTACTTCCTTCATCACCATATCTATGTTGTGCTTCATCTCTTGCTATACTAGGTCTTTGATTATCTTTGCTAATTATTTCTCCGTAGCCTCACCTATTTTTTCCTTTGTGAGGCTTGGGGTCCTTTATTCTTTTGTAACTTCCTCACTTACCCCTTTGTCATGAGTATCCTTCTCTTCCTTTTCATTCTTCCTGTTGTCAAAGATGTACTCATTTTCTTCTTCCTCTCCTTCCTCCTCTGACTCATGTACTTCAAGTATGGGAGGGCCTTGATCTACCTCAAGTTCATCATCATCATCATCTCTTTCACCTCTATAGGCCTCCAAGATCTCTGTACCCTCTGAGTCATCTTCTTATATCACCTTCTGCTTCTTTCTCCTGCTCCTCTAGTGACCTCTCCTATGTGATGGGTTCTTTGTGCTCTGACACTTCTTCCTCTAGATTATTCACTTTCACTGGGGACTTCTTCCTCCATGCATAAGTACTAGGCTTAGCACTTGTCTCCGAAATGCTTATTGCTTATGTATTCTAAAAACTTGGTGCTTTTTGTACCCCTTCTCTTTCCCTCTTCTTTGGTGTGGGATTCTTTCTTCCTGTGGGGTCCTCAGGAATGGAAACTTCATTTTCCAAGTATGTGCCCTTTTCAAATTTTGGCCTTATACAAAGGTATATCCTTGTTGTGTCCCTTCCAACGATTGGAAATGCCACTATTTTCATCATCTATATCTCGTGCGAGACATATATCTCCACATATGTGTGTTTCTTGGAGTAAACTAACTTCCTACACAGCTCTCTGTGGTCTTGATCCACCTCACTAAGGTCAAACCTTAGTCTCTTGGCCTCTTTGAACCTATTTACCCCTTCTTGGAAGTATTATGTGGTGAAGGAGAAGGGAAGCTTGCATGAGGGGCTCATTGCTTCATTTGTTAACCTAAATCTACCAATGAAAAAGTGTTGATATACCATGAATTCTGATTCTCCTTTCACGAGCGCTGGTAAATACTCTAGAATCCTCCATTCCACCCCGAATGTGTCCCTCATGCACTTGTAGAATTTTTCTAAAGGTGCCTTGTGAGTGGCTTTCATGGTCTCACAAATATATTTTGTGAACTACTTCATGGGCAAGGGATCCTCTTCTGGGTACTCCCAAACAAACCTTTCCAATCCATTGAGCACTCCGATCTCTGAGAAAAAAATTATGACGAGGAAATTGATAAATACTATCTTCTTGCCTTCTTATGCGCTGCTAATGATTTCATCCCTGATGAAAGCAGAAAATTTGTAGATGGTCCCCTAAGATATTTTTTGGCATACGTTCAGTGATGCCTTGTTCACTTGAGTCCATATCTCTTGATCATTGAGCTTGGTTACCAATCATGCAACCATCCTCATCATGGGGTCTGGGATCTCTGTAATGTCAAAGTATCACGATCATTTCTTATAGTCATACGCAACAACTATTTCCTTGATGGACTCCTTATCACTTAGGTCATCATTAATGCTATCCACCTCACAGATAATTCCTGTGAACTTTAAAATCAACTAGGGAGTTATGTGCATCTTGCGCCCCACAAAATAAAAATGGTATTTGTGAACATGTGCCATTGGCCACTGATAGATGTGCTTAGGTTTGTTGAAGTAGGGTAATTCGTAAAGTTACAGTAACCTTGCCTTCTCCAATTTAACCTTTACTTTGTCACTATAGATGGGCATGCCCTCTAGTGTCCTCTTATTTGTTGGGTGAACCAACTCCAAATCCATTTATTTTTCTGCCGTGCTGGTGCGGTGATTATAATCACTTACAGTCATTTTCCGAACATGATATTCCCATTATTTTCCTAGTAATACCCCATTCGGGTATTGGATCTCCACGTACCACTCTTCATTTGTTCTTGCGATGGTAGCCACTTACTTCTCCTTACCCTTTCTCTTCTGATTTGTAGGTGATATGGTTACTTTCTTTGGTGTCATTATTCTGGCTAGGTTATCACTTCAAAACATCTTCTCCTTGCTCTATTCTACCACTCTATCCAAACCTAATGCTCAATCTTGTGAAGAAACCATTCTTACACCATGCCTTAGCTGCCAAACCCTAACTGGAACAATTATTCCACAAGACGGTGCTTCTCAACAACTCCCTCCATGCTTGTGTACTCATTTACTACTGGTTTGTGGATCTATTCTTTTCATGTCCTCTCATATTTCTTAAATGTTTCTTCGCACATATCACTTTTGGATGCCCTAGTTCATGAGAACTCTTTTCAATTCATAACTGCAAGGTAAATAATGAAGTTCCCGACTTCTTAGTTATAGCTTTTCCTTCTTTCTAGTATTAAATGCTATTTTACCTACCACCATACGTAACACTAAATGCAGATTTTTCCACCTAGCCAACATTACGTGCCTTCATGTATGTGCATAATATTGCATGAAACAAACAATCCATGATGACAGAACACTCTTACATGTGTGTCAACAGTGTGAAAGGCACTAATTTTGTCTACCTAATTTTTTTTCTCTAGCCTACCTCATGTTGTTCCTATGCTTCTTCCTTCTTTGTACGTGGTTTCTCTGAAGTCTTATCCTGACACCAAACTTTTTCATCCAACTCTTCTTCCATGCACTTCCTTCATTCTTGCACGCTTTCTATCCATCAAACGGGCCATTCACTGTAAATTTTGTTTCCATTTCAACTTATATTATGGGCTTATACTTCACATCACTCCAATGCACACTAAAATAGATGCACATTCCTCTATGCATGTACAAAATTACAAAAGTAATGTGGTTACCAGTGTCCAAGGTGTAAAACAAAAAATAGAAAAAATGATGAGAAAGGGAAACACAAGAAAGGAAATTACATAAAGGGAAACCTATACTAAATGTCAAAACTAACTTATTACAAACACCAAGAAGAATTATTTATAGTAGAGCTTCAGCCTACTCCCATTGAAATGTCTTGGCAATCTCATTCCATCTAATGCTCTCAACTAGCATGCGCCTGAATTCAGGATATCTGATATGATATAGGGCTCCAACCAATGGAATTTCAACTTTCCAGGATGGCGCAAAAACTTAGAATCATATAACAATACCATCTGCCCAATCTCAAATTGTTTATTTTTTATGTGACGGTCATGCCATGTTTTTTTATAACCTTTTCAGCCTTTTGAATCCATCTAGCCAATGAGCGTCTCTCTTCCAATTTCATCAATTTTTCAATTCTTTCCTCAAGCTCTTGTTCGTCGGCCAATCCTCCTAGGCACACTATACATAAAGATGATAACATAAATTCAATGGGTAAGACATCCGATACGCCAAACACACATTGGAATGGTGTGGCTTTATTTAACCTCATGTAGGCTGTCCTATACGCCCATAGAACTGTTGATACTTTGTCATCCCAATCTTTTCTACCAACGTCAAAATTTTTGGTCAGGGTATGACTGAGTATTTTATTAAATTCCTTGGCAGTTCCATTTGCTTGTGGATGGTAAGGGGTAGTCTTATGATGAGCCACCATGAAATCTACTAACAAAATCATGACGGTCTCATTTAATGTAACATTCCCATTTTAAGAATTTATAAACAAGGGATATTTTTTTTTTTACAATAATGTTCTCTATTCTAAATAAAACATCATTTAGAACACACATTCCATGCCAATCAATCTCATAACAGATAACCATATGCAACTGTAATGACTCGGTATGATACCAATTTCTCATTCCATGACTCGGTTATCAACCAATCTCTCATGTTAACTTGAAGTATAGAATACTTTATGTATACCACGTATACATGGTTCTCTTACCCTATTCTGGGTACTGAGTGATTTGTTTAAAAAAACCTATCTGAATATTTGTTACCAATACTCATCTAACATCACGTTGCTTTAAACTAGGTGACATAAGACAATACAACCAGCAGCTTCTAATACTTTGGCCAAATATTTGTAACATACTGTTCATGTTACTATTCCTAGATGACATACATGTCATTTTGGAATACGTCCTTCACCTCACTCTTTTGTTATCTAGATTGGTCTTCACTAACTACTGTCACTCCACTTACCTAAGATTTGACCTTAGACTAGGTTAGAAACATAATTTATCATAGGAAGATGCTCACAATGTCTTAGGGTAAATGGGCATACTCGGTTGACCTAAGTCAACCAGATGTGCCAAGGTACCCTGAGCCATGGAAAGCTACTTTCTATCCTAAACATGCCACTAACTTGACCTAGAGAGAAACTAAGTTCAATTTCTTATTTGTGTGTAGATCTAGATGATCAATGTAGAAGGGTGTTGCCATATGTCAACTACAACGCTGTATCCTCGAGAAGACCATTGTCTTCTTGAAGGTATAACCCTATAGTTGGTGTGTGCCAACATCCTACAAAAACTACCTCATCATGATGTACATACCCCAAGGAGGTTAATAATACATTATTAATTTGGATCATTACACAGATTACAACAACCTTACTAAACCCTAATTCAACACTCCATAAGATATTTTCTAAATTAGATTCATTTAGCCATTAAATAACTTCCTTAACTTATGATTTATTTATAGGTTCATTTTACATGGCTTAAAAAATAGGTATCCAAAGGAATAGGACAACAACATCCTAATTTCCATTATATTGTAATCTTAACCATTCAAAGAAGGTGTAACAACCAATTAGGTTCAGCTATAGTAGACTTTATAGGGAAATGGAGTCTAATGATTTACGATCATATCACCATTCTTTAGATTACTTTCCTTTGAGTGAGGAAGAGTCTTCGTCTACATGATTAAGTTTTAGGGTTTGTCATACCCTTCTTATTTTTCACATTCTCTATAGTTTTACTGCGTATTCAATACACATTCCATTACTATGTTAGAATTGTTTAGATAAAAATTGTTATCTCATGCAACTTAACAAGATGCATCTTATTAAGGTACATTAAACTAATTCCCTTTATCTAACTTATCAAGTTTATCCAAATTAAGCATATAACAGATATGAAAAATATCATCAAGATAGGATTTCGATCTTCTTCATAAATACAAGATAATTTACACAACCAATACAAGTAAATCTCCAATATTCAATTCCTCATTATAAACTTATTCATTTACAAGACTATGTATTTCAGGCGTACTGTATAACAAACAACCTCCATTCCAAAAAGAGTACAACTTTTATTTTTCAATACAACTCATGAATGAATCGAAACTCTTTACATAAGATCCAAAATTAAATAAGCCAATACAACATGAAAGTTCTTGTCTTCTTTTATCACTTATGATGTCCATCTGCAAAATTGCTAGCAAGGGTCAATTCAATGAATTGAGCATGATAAGCACTAAGAATTAAAGTAAAGTGCATTCCACTAATTGTTTCATTAAACAACACTGATTTAATGAAACAATTAATATACATCATACAAACAATCATAAGTAATAACATCTAGAAAGAAGAGCAATTAAGAGAGTTTGAATTCACTTTTAAGAAAAGAGCATAACATAATTAGTAACATCAAAATTATATCACAAGACTTAATTGATCCTATCAATTACTTTAACAACCAAAAAGTCTTGTCATTCAATTATTCCATAACTCCATAAGAATAGAAATACACATTTATCTTTACCAAGCAACAAAAGAAGTTAGTTACAACATAACTCTAACTAGTATGCTTCATCTTTCCATATAAACCAAAGAAGAGAATCAATAGATACCTATTCCCCCAGTCATAATTCATCTGTAGGAAAAAACTAGGTTTAGCACACACCACACTACCTTAGTCCAAGATATCAATATAAGGAGTCCATAAATAAAGAGGCAACATATAACCAAGAGTCCCAATTCAATCCAAGCAGATTTAAAACAATCTAATAGAAAACCTTACAAACTTCTATCTGCTAGTAGATATAATGCAAAGATCTATACCCAACTTTCTAAAAATCCAAGTGATATTCCAATAAATAGATATCTTAACCAATCCACAAGAAGTCCCCTTCTCAGAAGAGAATTAATTAAAGAGAAGTTCAGTCAATGAAATAATACAGTCAATATAAAAAGGATCTCAAATAGTAAAACCCATTCCATATTTCATTTCATCTATACTATGAAATGAAATCCCTCATCTAATTTAAACTTAGAATTTCTCATCTAGTTCCCCCAAAAGAGAACACAAAACTGAACACACAGTAAAAGAATTCACACTACATACTTTCATCACAAATCTTACAACTAGTTTCCTTTTTCCATACTCCAAGCTCAAGTTTACTGCAAACTCAGAATGAAATTTATAGTACAGTCCCCAACAATAAATGTCCCCAAGAGAACATAATTCTTTCTCTATAAAACTTGGAGGTTCAATCAAAGATACAATAGAGGAGAAGAAATCCTCCAATCGTAAAAGATTACATGGTCAAAAAAACTCACGACTCGAAGACTGAATTCCCTTTACAAATTATTAACAAAAAAATGCAAATGAGAAGGCAGTTCGTAATCCCAAATAAGAGCAACATTACCAAGCATTTAGATAAGTGATATTGTATCCTTTCCAACAAAATATAGTATAATAGGTTTATATTCAACATTCTATTAAAACCCACGAATTAGATGAAAGATCAGAAGAGAGTAAGAAAACTTAGCAATTCATTTAAGACAAGATCTGTACCAAAATTCTTCCAACTCGACTGAATAAATTCATCACCAACCTCTTTGAGTCCTAGCTAAAAGATTATGATAGGTAAGGATTTGTTTCAACATCGAAGAAAAAAAGGAAGTAAATAATATTCTTCTATAAACCCTTATCTTCTAATGACTGATCCAAACTGACTAAAGCTCAACTGATCCCATAATAAGACGTAGTTATAGTCCATTTAATTCAAAGAACAAATAGTCAAACTTATGACAAGACACGGGTTCACTCAGGATAGAGAAGAAGAAGATGTACACTTCAAATTCACATGCCTTGTCCAAGTCAAACACAGTGCAGTTGAAAAGGAAGAAGTAATACAACCATTGCTTCTTAGAATCAAAACAAAGGAAATCTCAAAAGGATTCACACGGTCTACCTCTGACCAAAAAAACTCACAAGACCCCTTCAAATAGATAATATAAAATTAGGTTAAAGCTTTACAATCCTTAATACCCACTAAAATCCATCTCAGAATACCTATATTGTGTCAAATACGAGCTTCAAACATAAGTTCAAACAACAAAAGCTCAAATACGAGCCTATAACAAAACCCATGGCCCTAATACAAGCTCAGAGTAAACACCAACACTCTATTACAAGTTCAAAAATTTCCAAATCCATAAAGATGATTAAACTCTAGTTTAGAGCAACAGTAAGTTCAGCATTCACA
The DNA here is from genome assembly GCA_019776745.2 of Taxus chinensis. NCBI lineage: Eukaryota > Viridiplantae > Streptophyta > Pinopsida > Cupressales > Taxaceae > Taxus > Taxus chinensis. Next base: position 305,393,372 of record CM034154.1, read on the forward strand.
AGAACCAAATACGAGTATAGTTGTTGAATACGAAGGTTCAACCAAAATTTTAGAGTTACACCAAGTTCTCACTCAACCCAAAACAAACAAAAAGTTCCAAACAAAATCTCATAACAAAACATGAAGCTCCCACACAAACTTGAAACAACCATGAAAATTCACTAAAATCTCAACGAATTACAAGACTAAAAACAAAGATTCAGAACCATTCAAGCCACAAGCCACTTCAATCAACCTTAGTCTCGAATGCAAGATACAAAGCTTTGAATACAAGCTACAGAGCTTCAAATACAAATTTTAGAACTTTAAGTACAAGTTACAGAGTTTCAATACAAATTTGCATGCAAACCTCTAACAACTAGTTCAGAGAAAGTTTCAAAGAACTACCATTAACCACCAAGGATTTTTATTCCAAAACCCACATAAATTTCAAGAAAACATGCAAGTGATTAACCAGATACATCATGTAAAAATGTATGTCTAGTGACCAAATTTGTTTTAATCAATCATTTAGAAGAAAGCAAGAAATCTTAATGGGTAGAGCCTCTCATGCCTGATAGTGCCTCTGCCGATTTGAAGAAGACTTCCAGCCGAGTTTCTAACACCCCTTCTTCTCCAAGCAAGATCAAACAACCATAATATTTTTCTGCAATGCCTCTTATACATTCCTTGAACCAAAAATAGCTCATAGAATTCAAAAATAGCCACTAAGTGTAGATCAAACTGGTGGTTTGAAAAACTAGATAGCTCTATGTAGAGTGAAAATTGTGAAGCATGCAAAGTAAAACAACCCCCAACAAATCCACCAACATGCCTTCCAAGACATCTTGCTTGCCAAAAATGAGGTGAATTAATGCCATTAATTTACATATTCCTGCCTATCTCTCCTTGCCACTGCCATCCAAAGTTGGTGAGACTAAATTTCAATTTCACATGCATTTCCCAAACTTAGTGATTCCTCCACATAGGTTCCTCCAAATTTCCATGTAGTTACCAAGTCTGGCAGTACTCTACCTTTTTAATTTAAAATCACATCTCATTAATAGCTTAGGAACCACCACTTAGCTCCCACTTGCCAATCGACCCATAGGTTCCCTTTCATACCCATTAGTTTAGGATAGGTATATTTTTCTTAGGTTAGATATTAGGTTAATTTAAAAATATAACCTTAGGATATAACCTTCAAACAATAGATTACCACCTAGGTTAGACCATAGCTTAACCAAATAGTATAGGCAATAGGTTAGAAATAACTTAGCATCCCTTAGGTTACTTCCCTTCATGCCAACTTAGTATTACAACTTAGGTTAGGATGTCATCCCATGTAGAGTGGTGTAGGAAGAGTTAGGAAAATTTTTCTCGAGTCTCAAATCTATTAGGATGGACCTTATAGATATAGGACACATTATAATCTCTCTTTCTCAAGAATCTGGAAGTAGGTTTCCCTTTTCCTTAACACCATTAAGTACCCTATAAAAGGTCAATCAAGAAGAGCCGAGCAGAACACATAACAAAATGTAGGCACCATATTTCAAGATAATAAATAATTTGCAACAAACACAAGTTCAATCCGTTAAGTCTCTTAATGAATGCCAAATTTTCATTTTGTTAGATAAGAAGATTTAAAAAATTCCTTGGATCACTGGAATTGATCCAAGGATGAGTTAGTCAAAAGAGATAAGTTTGTAACTCTAAAAACATGATTACAGTTTATTAGCAAAAAGTGAAAATGGATTCCTAAAAGCCATGTCATTTCAGTCCAATGAATCCAAGAGCACAAATTATTTATCCATAACAAGCATGATTTTCAACCATCAAGGAAACAAACCTAATTTAAGAAAATCACATGCCAAAACTTGTAATGCAAAGAGAAATATAACAGTTTATTCAAGGTGTTACATTTAGGAAATGCATACCCTTATCACTAGTTAAGCTCAACAGACATCCATACCTTGTAAGAATATTTTTCCATGGAAACCTAGCTGCTATAGCCACTGTAAAATCCTTAGTAGGCACTACTTCTACCCATCTTGTCAACTAATATGTGTAAGTGATTACATAGTGTGATCCTGTCCTAAGCACATCTAGTGAAATGGGGCCTACAAAATGTATGGCCCACTTCTTAAATGGCTCTATGTTTGGAATAGGGTGCAAAGGCATTTCATCCCTCCTTCCTAGTTTGCTAATACACTGAAAATGATCACATACTTTGCAATACTCTTTACAATCTTGATATAGGGTTTCCCACCATAACCCAACTTGTAATATCTTGTATGTAGTGGTGTCCCCTACATAGTGTCCACCTATGATTCCTCCATGCAACTCCTCCATAATAGCTAGGCACTCATGTTCTAATACGCACCAACACAAAACTTCATCACATCCTAGCTTGTAAAAATCACCACTAACTAACATGTAGGGTGGAGCACGTATCGATAACTACTTCCTTTCTAATGCTTTCATTCATTCTATTACCATACCTATTTTGAGAAACACCACAATATCCTCTAAGTCTGAGGTCATGCGCCGTAACCTAAAAAATTACGTGTCTGGCATGGTATCTTCAATGCTTTGTGCATCCTCTCCTGAGTCAATCCTAGACAAGTGATCAGGTCCATAATTACACTTTCCTATCTTAACAATCACCATGAACTCAAATAATTGGAATAACATGACCAATCGAAATATGCGCCCTTATAGAATGAGCTTGTTTACCAAGTATTTTAATGCCATGTGGTCTGTGTAAAATACAAATGGTGTTGCTAGTAGATATTTCCTGAATTTGTGTAATGCGTAAATCATGGATAATGCTTCGTGCTCAGTAGTGGTGTAATTTTGTTCCGCTGATATTAACTTCCTACTTACAAAACATAAGGGATGGTCAACAATACCTTCACTAGGTTGTGCCAGTAGTTCTCCAATGGCTATACCAGAGGCATCTACATGAAAATGGAAAGGATTGTCCCAAACAAGGAAACAAAGAATGGGTGTTGTGACAAACCTATCCTTCAAAGTGTCGAATGCCCTTTGTTGTGCCTCTCCCCAATGAAAGGCACTATTGTGTCTAAGTAGTTCCTTTAAGGGCACAGAAATCTGAGCATATCCCTTGATGAAATGCCTATAGTAACCCGTATGCCCAAGGAATCCACGCACGACACTTTGGCTAGTAGAATCCCCTAAACCCACAATGACTGAAACCTTGGTGGGATCTACTAGTAAGCCTTCCTTGCATATGATATGTCCCAATAAGGTTCTAAATGGGGTAACAAAGACACACTTCTTAATGTTGAGGGATATCCTCAACTATCAACATATTTCAAACATTAGTCTTAAGTTATCACAATGGTCTTTGACAAGACCATACATAGTCCAATTATCCAAATAGAACTAAAGAAATTTATGAATGAAGTATTGAAAGGCTTGCAATATAATGCACGAGAACATAGTAGGCACATTCTTCAATATAGGAAAAACTTCCCCATTCAGTGGAGAAGGTTGTCTTTCTCCAGTCTTCCCTTGCAATAATCACTTGGTGGTACCATGAGAACCCATCCATGAAGGAGTAGACTTCGTGCCCAGCCACCCCCTTTAAGATTTCTTCAGTTTACTGGGTAGGGAAGGGATCAATAACACATACTTCATTTAGGTCCCTGTAGTTAACATAGATCCTTATGCTCCCATCATTTTTGATGCTAATGACCATTGGGATTATCCATTCTGACTCTTCTACAACCTTAATGACACCTGATGCTATCCTTTTATTTATCTCCTCCTTGACTTGTACGTAAAAATTTGGATTCATCTGGTATGGCCTCTTTCAGATTCGGCACACACCTTCCTTCAATTTTATCTTCATCTCCCTTAAGGAATGGTGGATGCCTTTAAGTTCATGATACCTGCGTGGGAACAAATCTTGGAACTCGCATAATAGATCAATGATCTTTAAGACCTCCTTCTCTGACCAATAGTTTCTAATGATAGCTTCCTTGGGTTCTACTTTTGACCCAATTTTAACCTTCTTCATTTTTAGGGGATCATGGTAAGTGCACATCATTTCATCAACGCTATATATAACATCACGTGTACCTACAAAGTGATTAAAATCTAGAATCTCCATTTCCTCTCCATCTATAACATAAAACATCTTTCTTTTTTCCTTTTCTATGCACCCTCTCTCAAACTGCATCTCCTCTGACTCATCCTCATCAAAGCATGCCTCTAAAATAGGCTCCGCTAGTAAATATAGTAGCTTATATTTCACCATGGCACTATCCCCCATCGTAAGGCACTTGATTAATTGCAATGAATTATCCACTGATGGATTTGTGCTCTGATATTCAAAATCTTAGATGAAATCAGTTGTCAGATCCTACCAATTTCCTATCTAGTGGTATGTTTTTTAGTGGATATAACATGCATGCTCATAAATTTTTAGTGTGGAATACAACTTATGTACCCATAATGATGGTGGTAAGGCTTTTTCACCTCCTATCTATGCCTTCTCACATGATTGGATATGAAATAAAGTGGTCTCTTTACCATGGTAGTCTTGAATGATCGTGGGCTCATTTCTCCTAGAAAACCTTATAGAGAATGTGTTCCTTACCTCGTGCCACTCCAAAATTTTCTCTTGATGTGTATCCCACCAATGCATTGTAGTCCTGAGTAGGTTATAACTAAGCATCCCTCTTCTTTCATCCTCATTTTTCCACTGAGCTTCCATGTCTCGTAAGAAAATTTCAGGGTAAGCCCCTCTAGAGTAACTTGGAAGCATTTTCCCTCCTAGGCACTTGAGTGAGCGTGCCTTGGTTAATTTTGTTATAGACCCCCTCAAATGTCACCCAATTAACTCATAGGTACCGTGCAATGAATTGTTACATGCAATGCTTGTGGTATTACTCATAGACTGGGCATCCTCAAATTGGATAACTCCTTCTGTAGGGTGAATTATCTCTGGGTCTCTGATGGAGCACACATAAATTCTATCAAGGACCTCTTCTCTTAAAGGTTTAGTGTAAGGCATCAACTTCCCATCCATCAAAGGGATGATGGCTCGTTCTTCCTTGTTCTCAACACTGATGTATCCTTTGTTGAAACTTAGGTCAGTGTTGTTCTTATAACACCATGGGCACCCAAGCAATGCTGGAAAATTGTCTGCCTTGATGAGTGTCAAGACTTCAAAGTCTCTAGTAAACTTGGTCCTGTGAATGGTAATCACTACATCCTTTAATACTCCAATGGGAATTACCTTAGTTTTGTTTTCCATATACAACACATTCAAAGATGGTTATAATACAGTCCTTCCCATTTGATGCCAGACATATAATGTAAGAACATTGAATTTTTCTCCCATGTCAATCAATATGTTTCTTAGAAGCCAACCATCCACAAATTTGTTCAGTGTGATCTCTTTGTTATAGTCAAGGTTATGGGGAGGGAGGTTTGCATGTAATACCTACCTTTCACACTCTATCCAGGTGTGTGGAATCTTCTCCTGTAGAAATTCTCCTAGCAAGGGAATAATATTATCTTTCCTTAACATTTTTCACACTTCTTTGACCTCATTCAGGTCCTTCTATGGAGCCTCTGCATTCCTCCCTTGCTCCTACTTGCTGGACTAATCCTTTAGACACTGGATTTCTCCCTACAAACTCTGAATGACATCCATTGTCTCTTGATACAATTCCTTCTTGTGGGCAGGGTCTAGATATTTCCCATGCACCACTTCTTCTCTTGAGACTAGATTCCTTTTCCTTGGTACTTCTTTGCCGTGTGCAACTTCTTCTCATGTTTTCACCAAAATAGGTTCTAACTCTGAGTCACACACCACTCTAGGCATCTAATGTGTGTCGGACTTCTTTATACTCACCATCACAACACCCTTGTCCTTTCGGTGTTGCTGGCTCATGTGTTCAAACAACTTAGGGAACTCCTCATACTTATGCTTCTTCCCACACTATAAGCACTGAAATAAATTTAGACACTCACGCCTATAATGTTCTATAGATCCACAGTTATACCAAGTTCCTCGTGGGAACTCACTTCTTCCTCCTCCATGGTTACTGTGGCCACATAATCCTCTGTGAGAACCTCTCTCATGCACCCCTCCATCTGCGTGTCCTTTATAATGATGATCATCTTCTTTAGAACTACTGACAAGGCTGGTCTGGCACACACCATGACCAATGGCCTCATGGATCTGGTCAATAATCCTACAATCCTTGGTATCATGTGTTGTAGAGGTGTATATCTTACAGTAGCAAGACACATTCTTCCAAATTGTGCATTGTAACAAAGGACATCTACTTACATCATGGTCCACATGACAAATTTCACAATCTACTACTATAACGTGTACTGACTTCCAGGGGAAACTATCCTTGGCATGCCCTTCTAATTCATAATCCACACACCAAAGACCACTATACATATCATGTGCATATTTTTTAGATAGCTTCCCTAACTATTTGGCAATGGCAGCAATTTGAGCCTTCAGAAAAGGGCTCACACCATTATCAATGCTCTCCATTGCTTTAGTGCATAAGACAACCTCTAGAGCCTCGCACGGGTCAGTGAATGTTTTATAGGATGATTCCCTCCTAAAAGGAGTGATCAACCCTCCAAAAAACCATTAATCATGTTGTGAAGGGTGAATGTAATATGATAGTTTTGATAGGAGAGTTTTAAACCATGCATCATACTCCCGTACACTCTCTATCATTCCCTGCGAGATATATTTCAAAGTATTGATGATCTTATGCTTGAACTCAGGTATATGGAGCTTTACTAGGAATGTATTCTTTAATGTGGTGTACTCTACCACCATATGATAGGGGTCGTACTTCCTATACTAGCTATGTGCGTGCCCTTTTAACATTGTTGTGAATAGAATTGCTTTCCGCTACTGGGTAGTGATCCCGTTCATGCACCACAATAATTCACACTTGTGCACGTGTTCTGTAACATCCTCTATACCTTGGTAATCTAGAAAGTGTAAATACATTTCAAAGAACACCTAAGGAGGTGGGTGAGGCCCCTGTCCTTCTGATCTAGATCATTTGTTCCCTTTGGTATTTCCTCTAGTTTTCCCTCCACCAAATCCATTGGATCCACCAGTTCGACCTCCAGATCCTCTTGTAGCTGACAATGGGACTGAATTTGTTGCACCTAGTATTCCCAATATCCCACTAAACTATGTGCTAATATTCTTTGAGATTGTTCCACTATTAGACGTATATCCCACACCACTCCTAGATGTGTTTCTTAAAGCTTGCATACTTGCACTTTGCCCAAAAATTCCTCCAAACACAAGAATGGTATGTATAACCATGGATGTTCCAAATAAAAAATTATATCTCCTGGGTGCCAACTAGTCCTCCCACCTATACCAACTGGGTTATAAATATTACTTTGATTTGGAAAACCAAGCGCTAGGGGTTGGTTGCTAGGTGGGTTCAGATGTGCACTGAAAGCTCTCCTATCTCCATGTGATGAATTCTCATCAGAAGATGAAGGGGCATCTCTCATGTGTTTTCCAAGTGGGGTAGCATAGAATGCTTAGCTCCACATCCTTTGCATGAACTTCAACACCCTCTTTCAATGTCTGCCTCTATAGATCCATCACACTTGCAACCTCATGTTGTTTATTCATCTCCCTTTCACAAGCTTCGATATACTTGAGTTGTCTCTCCTCCCTTTCCTTTTCAGCTGTAATGTCCACCATCTTCCTCCACCCTAGTGATGGGTGTCGATTTCCTTCATTTAATCAACTTTCTATTGATGTCATATTCAAACCAAGGGTGTTTCTGAATCTATATGCAACAAGAGGAATCTTAGTGATCTAGTAATTGATTGCATGTATTTTGTATTTTTAGGGGGATCTTTTCAATGTCTTAAGGACTTCTTGGTTAAAAAACTTATTGGAATCAAACTATGAAAACATATTGGAAGTCAAAACATTTTACAAAAATGAATTGTTTGGAAGTAAACACACTTTGCCTTTGAATTAAACGCACTTTACAGAAATGAATTGCTTAGAAATAAACACACATTGCATAAATGAAATATATTGCTGAAAACAAACATTACATAAATAAACACATAATTGAGAATGCTTGGGAAATGATTGCAAATAAATAAGAACTTAATCTAGAACACCTGCAGGGACAAGTCTATAACATATTTCACATTGAAAGTGATACAAAATTGATAGATCTAAACTATTTTCTTAAAAAATATAAATACCAACAAAAATGAGGATCCTGGTTCTTGGAGGAGTGGGCCCTTTCTCTGCCTTGAAACAAGATTAACAACTTAATTTTCTCTCAAAACAAGAATGGCTATTTTATTGATCAAATCTTCTACATTACAAACACTTACTGGATCTGTGTATTAATCTATCTTTATCTCATCTTATCTATCTATATCTTCTATCTCCTTTTATATCTATATATTAATCTATCTGCAGGTCTATATGTATATAATTCTTCTAAGGGTGCATTTATGGACATAAATATTCCACTGATATGATGGAACTAAATCAAGCCTAGAATAGATGCTAAATTGAAACATGGCTGGACGTACAACTGTGTGATAATTATCCTGGATCTGCAAGTATGGAGAGTAGGAAGTCTTCTAATCTGCTCCTGATTGATAGGATCATTTTTTTGACAAATTTCTGTCTGTTTGGAATAGATTCTTATCGGTTATGAAACTCTAGAAGAGTTCCAAAACTAAAGGAAATTGTTCCAAGTTATACCAAGAGAGTTCTGGAGCTATATGTAGGAGTTCCAGAGCTAAGTCTGATAATTCTAGAACTAAGTACTAGAGTTTTGGAACTAAGTTTGGAAGTTTTGTAACTAGGTGATAAAGCATGTGACTGTGTAATGGAGTTCCAAAACTAGCTTAGAAGTTCCATAACTCCTAGTTCCGGAACTCTACTATAGTGAAACAGATGCTCTCAAAACATGCTAACAGAGTCATACTTCATGCTTCCACCTGATTGCGACCTTCTTTATTACAAAAAAGAGTTTTAAAAACACTTATTTAGGAATTACAGATATTTCAAACGTTAGAATCATAATAAAAAAAGATGGAAAATTACATCCTAACTCATATAAGATCAAACAAAAGTCACAAAATGTAGTTATACGATGGAAAAGTGACAAGCAAGCATAGGAATCTACAAGTAACTCTTCCTCACACCCAAACTCCTGAGGTCATGCCGAGAGAGCCAGTATGGATGGAATACATGTGGGATACGAACAAACTAATTGGGTAATCTTATGTGTTCTACACGCACTAATAAAATCTACGAATCTAAGGTAAAGAAAGCCCTCCTAACCTGAACTAGTGTGATAGATTGGTCGGAGAGGATGACTACTCAAAGGCTCCAATCAATATCAATCTCTGGTGTAATCTGGTCTATAAGTTGTGGGATATGGGGAAAATGACCTAGAATTGTTTCGTGTATATCTCTAGATAGGGTCATAAGGCAGATGTTGGATATAGTGGACTCTACGGGTGATTCTCTGGTCTAGTCCAGAACTCCATAGCTTCTTCAGATGCTACGTTTAGCAAAGATAACTATGCAATAATGATTGGTGGAAGTGGAGTGGATCTAAATACTAATGTGTGTAAGCCAGCGTCAATGTCAGATTGACCTGTGGACTCGTCGGGTTGTGGGATTTGTGGATCACAACCATAGATTCTTGGTTGTTGTGAACCTACTGTGGTCATACAAGGAATCAGTCTCAAATCCCTAGTATCCAGTAGTCATATGCCTTTTCGACCTCTATATTTAGAACTACAAGTTATGCAATCTTCTCAGAGTACCTTACAGGGGTTCTAGAAACATGAATTCTTAAGCTAGTGTCTATGTCAGTGAGAATGTCTCCTGCATCTAGCTTTGGTACCAAAGGGTCACAACTGAATGTTTGCTCTCTTTTAAGCCCTTCTATAGTCATGCAGACATTTATCTAGGGTAATCTGTAGTTTGGCTGATTTGACAAACATGTGTGTGCTTGGTCTTATTCAATGTTTAACCCTCTTAACTGTGAACTGATCTGTTGTAAGTCTACTGTTGTTTGGAAGACTTGGATTCTAAGATTCTGATGTATATCAGTTATTACCGTAACAAGATTGGGTTGAGGCACGATTGGCTCGAATACATATTCCTTGGGCTCTCTAGGTCCTGTGATTGTCATGCAAAAAGGAAATGATATAAGTCTAACTAATGACAAAATAAATTAACTATGCAAGATATATCTATGTATATTCCTGAATCTGATTTTATTGATAAACTACTGAACAAATTTTTTAAAAGAGCAATTATCTAATATATCTAGAAATTGATAACTAAACTAAAGACAAAATTTAAAACAAACAAAGAAGCCGAGTATGGCCACTTGCCTGTGCAGTTGTAAATATATTCTAAGTAACCAGATAACTAATCTAATCTATTTGAAAGACTCTCGATCCTACCTCAAAAGTGAGGAGTGAATCATAGTTTCTCAGAAACTATCAATCCCCACAGCTTCCCCGACAATATTGAAAGTGAAATTAACTGAAATGAAATGATTGACTACTTTATTTGATATGTTTTAACTAGAACTTTGAAAAATGAACCTAGATATTGTAGAACAGTGGTGAATCTGGTTGTGTATGGCTTTGTCCCCTTAGTGTGATATCCTCGTTCCTTCATGCTCACGTGAATCAAGAAAAGCATGTGATGTTAGCATCAATAGAAGTTGGTATCGAAATAATGGTAGCTTAGGATGTAGACTGAATACAATGTGAGTAGGAGAGGGATAGTGTAAGAGAACAAAGCTTGGATTATGCAATTCCTAGCGGGATTTATTACGAGTCATGTAACAAAAACATCTAGAACCTAGAACTATTCTTTTTGATGAATAAAACCTGCAACTTTAATGGCTTCCTACTGAAATTTAAACTATCCTACTCCAATGAATTGCATGAAACAGTAACAACACTAGCACAAGAAGATTATGTGGCTTCCTAACAGCAAGACAACACTAACTATGCATGCAACAAATGAAAACTATGAATCCTAAGAAAAATTGAAAGACTAAGCTATTGCAATGAGAAATTGAGAGGTAAATTTAAGGGGGGGGGCATTTACTTGAGCACAAGCCAGCTATTTATAGAATCCAATCTACCCTAAAGTGAAAACCAATTTGATCTCTTTAACCATAAACAATGCAAAAACACTATTCCAGGGAACCATAATCATAAATACAAGCAAAGGCGATGAAAAAAGCTAGTAAACGTTGAAATTTTACATGAGTCACATTAAAAAGAACATTCTGGAAAATGCATGAAGGACCGCCACCTTGAGCATGGCGGTGGTTATAGGACCGCTGCCCTACCTAGGTGGCGGTCACGAGACCGCTGCCTAGGCAGGGTAGCGGTTTCGTAACTGAAGACCAAAACGTAAAGAAAAAGAGGGGAGAAGAGAAAAAGAAAGAACACAAGGGCTAAGTAGGACATGCGAGATGTTAACGCATACTTGGAGAGCTTTTCTAGATCCTAAACACCTTGCGAGGAGACTTACATCATCATTGGGGCACATGTAACATTGTTCCAGTGGTGCAGTACCCTACAATTTTGGGTACGTACATATTGTGCCCTTCGAGAATCGTTTTAGCCATGAAGAGGTGTAAAATGGTAGGTCCGAGTATGGCAGTCCTGAAATGGGAAGTAAGAAATTATACCTGACATGCCTGTCTGTTGAAATGACACCATCCAATATCCCTGCTACCTACAAAATGAAAAGAGGACTCAAATGTAGATAGACAAAATAAATCGAAAAAAATACTAAAAAAATATGAAATGAGGATGTACCATTTGCATGGGGATAAGAACTTACCTCCGTTGGTGCTCCAAACCTACGAAAAGGGGCATTCAAAACAAGTCAGGATGCTATATATGTAAAAGTGGGCCCATTTTCCTATTCATTTATGTGTGTCGATTTGATTGATTTTGAGCTTTGGGACCCACGGTGATGGTTTCTGATGAGAGTATAGTCAAAACATTTGGGACAAGATCGTGATCATAACTCCATGAGTTGAACACCGACTCGTGAGATCACATGTTAGTTTTTTCTTGATTTACCATTTTTGACCCAAAAATGTTCAAATGGTGAAATCTTTGTCATGGGGGGATTATTTTTGAAAAAGTCATTTTTAATAGGGTCACTTAGGGGGGATGCCTAATGGGTAGGCATTTTTTTGGTCAAAATGGTCGTGTTTTTGCATTTTAGGTGTTTTTAGGGCATATGACCCACGTGGAATTTCAGGACACGACCGCCACCCTGAGCAGGGTGGCGGTTACACGACCGCCGCCCTGATCAGGGCGGTGGTTACAAGACCACCGTCTTTAAGGCAATGATTACGGAACTGCCACCTTGCTTAGGGCAGCGCTCCTTCACAGAATGCATTAACAATACTTATTTGAATTCATTTTTGCATTTTTAGCATTCTTATATGTTTTAGTGATGTTTCCAATGTGATTTGAATACTAACTTACTCCTTTTTATGTGTTTTTGGGTGTATACAGGCAAAGGAGGAGTATATCAGGTAGATCCGAGAGAGAGAGTGTGACTGGCTTCTAGTAGTATTGGATGCACTTTCTCAGGATGAGCAAGACACTCTTTAGAGAGCCGGTATATTGTGCATATCATGGGTCCCACATGTTGCATCTTCTAGTCACATACGTTGTGACTTGTTTTCATATTGGGATGCTGATCGGAACACTTTCCAGTTACCAAGAGTCAGGGGTGAGTGGACCATCACTTTAGAGGATTTTTATCGTATCTTGGGGGTCCCGATCATTGAGAGGTGGCTCACACTTGAGACAGCAGGGTCACAGGATCAGATAAAAAAGTGGGCCTCATATATGGGAGACGCAGTTATCTCCACTCGTTTGAAGAAGGGGGTGAGGGTCTGATCTATTCCTATCCTGTCTATCCCCTTGATTCGCCAAGCCATTATGGGGATCCATTCCTCGAGATTGATTGGGGACAAGGGAGGAGACACTTTACTATATTGCTGGTCCCCCATTATTGCACAGATTGAGGGACATGGCCAGATTTACGCCTGGGGGGTTGACATTCTTGGGACCACCTATCATGATTTGTACTGGGTGGTTCGTTTATAGGGGTAGTCATTGAGCCATCTGACCCTGGTTATGAGCTGGTTCTATGAGTGTTTCATCCCCTATGGGAGAGGTGTAAAGGTGGTAGATCCCAAAGTTGTGAGGGCAGCTAGATGGATAGACATGTTAGTGCTCAGAGCACCTCACTAGCCAGTCACCTCCTTGACCACTTATGACATGGAGGCCACACTCTATCAGGCCATGACATGGTTATGGGGCGAGGAGGATCTTACTTTGATCTCTTGCTCTACCATAGGGTAGCTTGTGGACAGGGCAGGGAGGGTGGATATACATCCTTTTGGTCGAGTGCCTCAGCAGTTTGGCCTTCCTTACGTGGGTATGCTTCCCCTAGTGGTACCAGTATACAGATCAATTCGGGAGGCTAGAGGAGGATAGTGATCATGAGTGGCATGACACTCATGATATCTTACAGGTGGAGAGGGCAGAGCAGAGTGTGGAGAGGGTGACCCTAGCTTCAGAGGATCCACTTTCTTAGGGATTGGGTGAAGAGGATGAGTCCGTAGTAGGACGTTATGTGGCCCCAGGCACCGGAGGAGCGCACTAGTAAGTGGCGCCATCTGTGGCAGGTGCTGACCCTAGGGATCCATCTTGGAGGCCTGGAGATCCGAGTGAGTTATCATCCCTCTCTTTAATGTTTGTTTTTAACTGTGATTGTCTTAGTTGTTATCTCTCCTTTTGTTTACTTTTGTTTGTATCTTTTGATTACTTCTAATTCATTTTTCTCCTTTACTGGCAGAGACTGTTGATGAGTGACGAGACTTGATTTTCTAGGTATGCATTGATACCCTAATGATCCCCATGGAGAAGGCTCGTGCAGAGCTATCCATGGACGCAGGGGAGCATTCATCAGCTGGTAGGCATACCGATGTTTTTTCCCCTTTCTGGCATGTGGCCAAGATGGTGACTACCCTCTGCACCGAGTTGGCAGGATACAGGACAATAGAGTGCCTAATGAGGAGTCACTCTCATGGCAAGGCCGTAGCTGCTCCTCGGGATCCTGAGCCTTCCATGTAGTTAGAGCTCCGGTGTAGCCAGATTCCTAGATGTGGGCATGCACCTGTAGAAGGATCTCATAGGGGTTTAGAGGCCACCTGGCTCTCGTAGATTGTTTGTATGATGTATTTTGTATTTCTCAGGCTCTTTGATCATTTTGACCATGCTTAGCGCATGATGGCATTGTAAAGGAAATGTTGATATATATATATATATTCTTTTTGTATCAGAATCTTGGTATCTATGTTTTTGTGATTCGTTTCTGCATGTAAATTATAATGTTGTTTTTATATGCTTTTCAGAATGTATGTAATGGAGAACAACTGATACAAATGCTTTCTTTCTTTTTCTATTTCTTAATACTGATACATGATAATGTAGAAACAATATGATCTTGAAATTTGGTTTCTATAAGCAATTTTTCGGTACTTCAAACTTGTTTTGAAAAAATGAGATGATAAACCAGTATGATGAGAAGATGAACTTGCCCCACTCCTAACTCTATGCAACTAGTAAGATGCAAGGGCTCATCACCGAGAGCTAGAAAGGGCACAAGCTATGAAATTTTTGAATGGTGGTGATGAGAGATAGAAAAATATTTGGTGGAACCAAATTAGGATACTACAAACCCACTCTACTCAAGTGACTCCATAGTTTAGAATGCTACTCACTTTGCGGTTTATCTAGACTTAGATCCGTAGATGGCCACATGGTAGAAAAAATATAGTTTTCGGGGTTTTGAGCTCTCTTGAAACTCTTGACATCTAATTCATTCACTTTTGACTTGAGTTTGCAAAGGTTTACTTGAACTGTTTGTTTATGACCTTCACCATTTATTGTCAAGAAGACCCCCCACACCTTGCCCCATACTACTAGTAAGAAGCATGGGCTTATCACCATGGACAAGGTACATGCGAGTAAGGGAATTCCCATCCTTTCCCAACCCTATGTCACTAATAAGAGATGAAATCTCATCATCAAAGGTTGGTAGGGCAAAGAAATGTGTAAAATAAAATTTTCTATTTGATCTACATTTGACTTATTTATTTGAGCAAAATGTCAGTATGTTCTTATTTTGAAAGAGATGTACGTATGGGATAGATGTGATACTATGAAACTTCTAGAATAGACCATAGGCAAGACACCTATCCTAGGAAGAAACCAAAAGTGAGAACAAGCATGCAGATCTTGGTATGGTTACCGTTAAGACTTTATCATATCTAGCTTTATTTGATGAAAAGATTCAGAAACAAGTGATGTGACTATGAAAGTGAAGAAGTATGATTTGAATGATTATGTCAATACCATCAAAAGTTTGTAATGAATTACTTTGAGAATAAGTTCCTTGATCATGAAATTGTATGAAACAAGTGGACAAAATGAACCTAACTAGATGAAGATGCAATGTAGATATAATTATACAAATCGTGCTAGTTGCTTATGCATAGAATCATTTAAGGTGTAGGGAATTGACAGTTTCACCAAATTCCTCACCTTCCAATGTACATAAGAGATATGCACCATTTCCATAGTCTTTTGTGACTCCGTATGGGCCCAATCATTTGGGCCGGAATTTCCTTCCTTCGCCGATATTTTTATCAATCTAGCTGTCTAGTCTTAGAACTAGATCTCCTTCATATATATCTCATTCATAGACCTTTTTGTTATACTACCAGCACATCCGATCAGCATAGACTCTATGCCGCTATTCAGCATCTAACCTGGCCTCATCTAGGCTTTCTAGTTGGGAGAGACATGCTTCTCTATAAGCGTATTCATC
This sequence comes from Taxus chinensis, assembly GCA_019776745.2. NCBI lineage: Eukaryota > Viridiplantae > Streptophyta > Pinopsida > Cupressales > Taxaceae > Taxus > Taxus chinensis. Next base: position 305,409,339 of record CM034154.1, read on the forward strand.
CAGAATCCCTTGTAATGAGATGCGGAGACTGGGTATTTCAACCTCAAGTGGGAGAACTACTTCTGCTTCAAATACCAGTGAGAAAGGAATTACTCCTATTGGTTTTCTTATTGAGGTTCGGTGGGCGCACAAGGCTGGGTATAACTTTAAATGCCAATCTCATTTGTTTTCTTTCACTGTTTTAAGGAGAATAGCTTTTAATGTTTTGTTTGTTGCTTCAGCATGTCCATTAGCTTGAGGGTAATATAGGGAGGCTGTATGATGGCTTATTTTAAATTTATTGCATAATTCACGAACCTTGTCATTCTTAAAAGAACTCCCATTTTCTGTGATAATGATTTGTGGGACACTATAACTATAAATGATCTGGTTCAAAATGAACTTGGCGATCACGGAACCTGGTATAGTGGTGAGAGGCATAGCCTCTACCCATTTGGTAAAATACTCGGTGGTCGTGATTATGAAGTTATGGCCATCTATAGATGAGGGAGAGAATTTCTGTGTCAAATCTAGGCCCCACGTAGAAAAGGGCCATGGAGTAGCGATTGGTTGTAAATCTTATGCCAACATGTGAATCTCGTGGGAAAATTCTTGGCATTTATGACATCTGTGTACAAAATCTACTACATTGTGTTGTAGAGTAGGCCAGAAATAGCCCATCCAGTGTATTTTGCAAGTGGTGGCGTGACCACCGAAGCGGCCTCCACATATTCCACTGTGAGATTCGTAGGGAATCTTCTTAGATTTTTCTATGTCAACACACCTTATGAGCATTCCATCGAAAGCCTTACGATAGAGCACTTGTTCTATAATAACGTATTTAGCTACGATAATGCGTAACCACCTTCTTTGTTGCAGTGTAGCACCTTCTGGATACATATGGTCCATGATATAATTAATAATATCCGTATACCAAGGACATTTCGAGATGGGAGGTTTGGCTTTGATGTAGTATATGAATTCATCGAGAAAGTCGAGATCTACTAGATTACCTCCGTCTAATGGGTTATCAGCTAACCAATCCGTAATGATTTGTCCCTTAACAAAATTCTGATTTACAAATGTTAATTCAAATTCACCCATTAAGGTTATAAAATGTCTAGCCTTTTTAGACAAGGAACCTTGCGTGAGGAAAGTTCATAAATGGTCTATTTTTACAATGACCCTTATTTCTTGATTTAGCATGTAATGTCTTAAGCGTTTTGTTGTGAAGACTATGGTGATGCATTCTTTTTATGCTTATGTATAACGTGTCTCATAATCGAGTAATGTTTGACTAATAAAATATATCAAATGTTCTCATTTGTCATTGTCTTCTTGAGCCAACATGCAGGTTAGTGAGACATTGGTAGCTTGTGAATATAAGATTAAAGGGCGGTCTAGCTTAGGAGGCATTAGCATAGGTGGTGACAAAAAGAAATGCATAACCTCTTCAAAAACATCATTGCAGTCTTTGGTCCAATTGATACCATAATCTTTCTTGAGTATATTTTTGATTGGGTGAATGGCAAAGCTTAAATCTGGGATGAATCTTCGGATTGCACCAAGTTTCCCAAGAAATGACTTGATTCCAGATTCATCTGACGGTGGAATCATTTCAAGGACAACCTAAATTTTGACTGGGTCTACATCGATCCCTCTCGACGATATAATGTAACCTAGGAGCTTCCCTCATGTCACACCAAAGATGCATTTTTCTAGGTTTAGTGTGACTCCGTATTCTATTAAACATGAAAGAATGATGCAGAGCACTTCTGGGTGATCACAGTGCTTCCTAGATTTGGCCAACAAGTCATCTACGTAGGATTCCATGATTTTGTGAATAAGATCATGAAATATATATGTCATTTCCCACTAGTATGTAGCACCAGCATTCTTAAGACTGAATGGCATAACAACGTAGAAATAAGTTCCCCAATGATTTATAAACATGTTTTTGGCTTGGTCTTGTTTGGATATTCTAATTTGATTATATCCTAAGAATCTATCCATGAGAGACAAAATCCCAAATCTAGCTATTGCATCAATGATGACGTTTATGGATGGTAACGGGAAGTCATCCTTAGGGCACACCTTGTTAATGTCTCAAAAATCTATGCAAATGCATATCTTCTGATTATTTTTGAGAATGGGAATGATATTAGATACTCACTGAGAGTAATCAACCAGTTTGATGAATCCCACTTGGAGGAGTTTCATTACTTCTTTCACCATGAGAGCTACCTTGGGTTTCATTAGTCTCGATTTTTTTTTAACTGGCGTTGCATCTGATTTGGTGACAAGGTTATGTACTGTGATGTGTGGTACACCCCCTATCATTTCTTTATAATTAAATGCAAAAGCCTTCTGATGTTCTTTGAGGATTCGAGTGTGTATTTCTATTTCTTCTGGAGTTAACAAAGATCCTAGTTTCAAGATCTTCGGTTCTTCTTTTGTTCCAATGTTAATAACGATCATTTCTTTGATTAAAGAAGTGTTACCTTCTTCAAACTCAGGCTGAGTTAGAGGTAGTTCCAGATCGTCTCCATTCTCTACCATGTATATGCCAAGTTCCTTTTGTGGGGGAAGCTCTATCATGGGATTCCCAAAGTAGGAAGATGAATGTGGGATTAAGGAAAAATCTACCACGTGATGGGTGAGATGTAATGTTGCATAGGCATTTAAGTAATAAAGAGTGGATCTATCACTATCAACGTGATCTAAGATAGTAGAGTTGTTCTCAGTTATGTTCATTAAGAGAGGATTTGACATTTTATTTACTAATGGCTCAGTACGAAGGGATAATGTGAAACAAGTATCCTCCAACTCACTGTTTGGAGTGAAGCGTGATGTTGAGGTTGCTATTGAATCTACAAGAATATTTTGTTCTCACGGGATTGCTTCAATGGATATGAAGTCAAATTCTTTGCTCAAATTTAATACTGCTATTTTGTAGAGTTGTAAGTGTTCTGCTCTGGTCTCATACACCTCAGAGACTTGGTTTTCTACTAATTGTGAGTTTCCTAATACTCTGATGTTGTCAACCCTGAACCTCTTAGCTATGATGAGTCCAAGGAGGATGGCTTCGTACTCAGTGCCATTGTTTGTACATTCAAAGTTTAATTTAAAGGTGAATGGTAAGATCTTTCCTTTGGGTGAAGTAAAGATCACACCTGCCCCATCCCCATAATGACATCTAGCTCCATCAATATTGGAGAGTCCAATATTTAGTTGGGAAGATGGATGTTGGGACATTTGCTACGTCAACTTTTTCAGTTTTGGTTACTTCTACCATGTAGAGATCCTCTACTAGAAGAGAGCAAACACCTAGGGTATATCCCATGCCTACAGAATCAAATGGTAGGAAAATTGGTAGATCCTGTTCTAAAAATTTGACAATCTTTGTAGTAGTTCCTAATGATACTGTTTTGACAATGTTAGCTTCCTCCTTGAGGGCTGGGATATTCTTGATTAGGCTCATAGTTTCTAGTTCTATTGTAGGTACCAACTTTTCTTCCGGCTTCACGTCAGTTGTTTTATTAAGTTGGTTTGTTGGGAGTTCAAACTCAGAGTGAACACTTGGTCTTTTCTTTAAGTCAGCTAGGTGTATATTGAATGGTTTTGGATCGCATTTGGCTACGAATATCTTTCCTAACTACAAGAACCTTACTTCTTGAAATAACGTAGAAGGGATTGCCTTCATACGGTGTATCCATGGTCGGCTAAGGATCATATTATAGTTGGTTTCCCAATCTATAATATAAAGCTCATTTAGGATTGTTTTGGGTCCTAACATGACTGGTAGTATTATAGTTCCAATCGAAGTGGCCTTAAGGCTATCATAGCCTCTTAGTAAATTATGAGTTGTGGAACAATTTGTTTCTCCATACCCTAGCTTTTGAAGGAAAGAGAAGGGGACTATGTTAAGTACTGCCCCATCATCAACCATTAGGCGTTTACTATAATTGTTATAAACCCACACTTGCAAATGTAAGGCTCGATCACCTCTGCGTGTAATCTTAGCATCTGTTGGCAATTTTTTTATTTCGAATATAAACTCGGTATCCCTATCCGGCTGCCCGGAGGGTGGATATCAAAGTCTATATGGTTTACTTGTGTTTTGGGAGGTTGAGTGATGTTGATTAAATGACCTAAACCTAATGCCTCTAAAAGAGCAGCCCTGTGGGCAGAAGAGTTCTTCAGCAAGTCCAAAAAGGAGATGTGAGATAAGGTTTTTGTTAGGTCATTAATTAAATCATAGGCACCTACGGGTTTTACTAATATTTGTTGGATTTTTTCTGCCTCTAGCGGGTAACTTGGATTTGGCTGAGAGGAATACTCTCATGTCCTTGTTACGGCTTCCATGGGTAGTTCAGTGTCTAACTCCACTAAACTGACTATCTTGGGTCATGGCTGACTTCCTAATTGTGGTGCAATTGGTGAGTTTAGTAAAGTCAAGGATTCATGATCATTTTTTCCTGTCATTATGCCCTTGTTCGTCCCATTTGGATTTAATTTGTTGTTATTATGAGTTGAGAGCAGATCATTGAAGATCTTGAGGGGAGCATTTTGAGGAGAGACTTCTCCCGTGAAAGTATTTGGCGTAGGTGATATAGGATTTGCTAAGAACATATATATGAAAAGTTGTCTTTGTTCTTCTGGTAGACGTTGCATGAACTTATTGTAATCACAGCACATTCTAGTGTCATGGCCTCGAATCTTGTGGAAAACACAATACGAGTTAGGATTGTAATTCCTAGGTTGCTGGTTTGGCACATATTGTGGTCCAAAACTCTGATCAAACCGTTGCCTATTAGGATTAAAGTTTTGCATTTGTTGTTGTTGGTTTTGGTTTTGGTTTTGATATCCAGTTGAGTTTTGGCTTGGACCCTGTGTCTAGATCCTCTGTTGTTATTGTTGTTGTGAATGATTAAAATCCATTGTATTGATTGTTGGGGTAAAATTGTTGTTTCGTTGATTGTTAATGAGTTGTAAAGTATTTACAACATTGGCCTTTTTATCTTGGTCAGTTACCCCGTTTGTTGTTGTGCCGTGATTTTTGTTAAGGATTTTAGGTCCTTGATTGACGTTTTTGGTAGTAGGATACGTCGTAGTATTCTGGCTGGAGGTGATTAGCCTCCCATTTGTTTCATACGTCTTGCAACCACTATCTATTGCTGCTTGATCTATTCGGAGGGCGCTTTCAAGTACTTCATCATAAGTCCTTAGTGGGAAATTTTAGACTTCTTCCTCACCTCTGCTGAGAGAATGAAGGAATAAGTTGCATAGTTCCATCTGATCCATGTTTGGAGAACTTTCCAAAGAATAAAGTACTTTATGTTGTCTTTGGATGAAGTGAGCAACAGATTCAATGTGTTCTTGCTTAATGTGCAAGAATTCCTTGATTCCTGTTCTCAACAGTTTGTTCATGTTGAATGCCTTAATGAACTCTAAAATGAGTTGTTTAAATGAATGGATGGAAGCTTCAGGTATTCTATAATACCAATCGAGGGTGATGCCCTCTAAGGTTTTGGGGAATATTTTGGCAACAACCCCATCCCAAGGGAGCAACTCTCAAATGGCTGTGGCATAGGCCTTGATATGTGCGTTCAGGTCTCCCTCCCCTTTGTATTTGGGAAAATTGGGAAGAGGTCTTGGAAGCATGATGCTTCATATGGTGAATTCTAAGGGCTCTTTCAAATATTCTGAATAAGTCCCTCTCGCATAGGTTTCGACCATTGATGGTGCCTGCTGAGGGGGTGGAGGTGGAATGGGTTATTGATATGGTGTAACATATGCATTTGCAGGGGTATAAGGAAATCCCTGTGGTTTAGAAAACATGCTGGGAGAGGAGAACATATCTCCTTGTGGTGATTTGGAATACATGTTTACGTATGGAGGAGTATTACCTAGGAATGGATTATTTTGTACTAGACTGGGAGGTATCATATTTTCCACCGGAACACTGTTAGAAATGGTGGTTCTAGTTGGTGTTTGTTGTGAATACTGAGGAGGCATGCCCAACATGCCTATTCCTATGAGGAGGTCCACTTGGATAGTATGATGTGGAGGATTGGAACTTTCTACCTGCATGAATTGAGAATTGTGATTTGCTTGAGTAAGTTCTAACCCTCTAACTTTTTCTACTAAATTCGAAATGACTTCATTTGGTGAAGTCTCTGTATTTTCCCTTAGTGGCATTTGTTGTATATTCTGAGGTTTTATATGCATGTGATACCCTGCTATGAACTGATTGTTGCCCTACTAATTTTCCTCAAGGGCATTTCCTATACGTAGTGGCATGGAGGTGTTTCCATGAAATGAGACCTTGGGTTGCATTTGTAAAATTCCTATAGGTAGGTACATACTCTGAGAGCATTTTTCATTCCTGGCATAACGCGCTAAATGTTCATCATCTATGAACATGTATGGATTTAATTGTTTACTGATTTGTGGTCTAAGCAATACATGAGGAGATGAACTAGAGTCTCTAGTGAGTGTCATGTTGTTTGAGCCTGAAGGTGCTAGTTGTGGCATTTGAGTGAGCTGATCCAACTCCCCCATTTGGAAAGAAGAACTATATTTAGTCCTTTGAGGTGGAGTTTGTATTGACAACTGGTTAGTTGAATAGTTTTCACCCCATTATGAGAGTGAGGGTGATGGTTGTCTATTCAGTTGATCATAGTATGCTTTAAGACCTAGGAGAGGTCTACCATATGCATCGAATCCTGACATATTTGGGGGGTATATGAATACCCACAGAATAATGGGAAAGAGCGAAGGTGGATGAAAGAAGATGAAACACTAAAAGGGAAAAGGCGAGAGTGAAGCAACTGTTCCCTTCATGTCAGGTTCAACAATTTTGTTGGTGAAGCTGATGCGAAGGCTAATGAGGTGGAAAAGATGAAAATGTTGTTTGTTTCACGTTGGGTTCACCAATTTTGTATGATGGAAAAGTGACAAGTGAGCATAGGAATCTACAAGTAACTCTTCCTTGCACCTGACCTCCTGAGGTCATGCCGAGATAGCCAGTATGGATGGAATATACGTGGGATACGAACAAAATAATTGGGTAATCTTATGTCTTTGACATGCACTAATGGAATATGTGAATGTAAGGAAAAGAAAGCTCTCCTAACCTGAACTGGTGTGATAGATTGGTCAGTGAGGATGACTGCTCGAAGGCTCCAATCAAGATCGAGCTCTGGCGTAATCCGGTCTATAGGGGAAAATGACTTGGAATTGTTTCGTTTATATCTCCAAATAGGGTCATAAGGTAGATGATGGATATAGTGGAATCTATGGAAATTTTGTGGTCTAGTCCAGAACTCCTTAGCTTCATCAGCTGCTATGTTTAACAAAGATAACTATGTGATAATGATTTGTGGAAGCGGAGTGGATCTAAATACTAATGTGCGTAAGCTAGCGTCAACATTGGATTGACCTGTGGACTCATTGGGTTGTGGGATTTGTGGATCACAACCATAGATTCTTGGTTGTTGTGGACCTGTTATGGTCATATGAGGAATCAATCTCTAATCCCTAGTATCTAGTAGTCGTATGCCTTTTCGGCCTGTATAATTAGAACTACAAGTTGTGCAATCTTCTCAAAGTACCTTATAGATGTTCTGGCAACCTGAATTCTTAAGCTAGTGTCTATGTCAATGAGAATTTCTCATGCATCTGGCTGTGGGACCAAAGGGTCACAACCAAACATTTTCTCTCTTTTAAGCCCTTCTACAGTCATGCGGACAGTTATCTAGGGTAATCTGTAGTTTGGCTAGTTTGACCAAAATGTGTGTGCTTGGTCATCTTCAATGTTTAACCCTCTTAACTGTGAACTAATCTGTTGTTGTTTGGAAGACTTGAATTCTAATATTCTGATCTATATCAATTATTTCTGTAACAAGATTGGGTTGAGGCACGATTGGCTCGAATACTTATTCTCTGGGCTCTCTAGGTCCCGTGATTGTCATGTAAAAAGGAAATGATATAAGTCTAACTAATGACAAAATAAATTAACTACACAAGATATATCTACGTATATTCCTAAATCTGATTTTATTGATAAACTACTAAACAAATTTTTTAAAAGAGAAATTATCTAATATCTCTAGAAATTGACAACTAAACTAAAGATGAAATTTAAAACAAACAAAGCAGCCGAGTATGGCTACTTACCTGTGCAGTTGTAAATATATTCTAAGTAACCAGATAACTGATCTAATCTATTTGAAAGACTCTCGATCCTACCTCAGAAGTGAGGAGTGAATCATAGTTTCTTAGAAACTATCAATCCCCATAGCTTCCCCGACAATATTGAAAGTGAGATTAACTGAAATGAAATGATTGACTACTCTATTTGATATGTTTTAACTAGAACTTTGAAAAATGAACTTGGAATTTGTAGAATAGTGGTGAATCCGATTATGTATGGCTTTTTCCCCTCAGTGTGATCTCCTCATTCCTTCGTGCTCACATGAATCCAAAAAAGTGTGTGATGTTAGCATTAACAGAAGTTGGTATCAAAATAATGGCAGCTTAGGATGCAGACTGAATACAATGTGAGTAGGAGAGGGATAACACAAGAGAATAGAACTTGGCTTATGTAATTCCTAGTGGGATTTATTATAAGTCATGCAACAAAAAACATCCAGAACCTGAAACTATTCTTTTTGACGAACAAAAGATGTAACTTTAATGGCTTCCTACTGAAATTTAAACCGTCCTACTCTAATGAATTGCATGAAATAGTAACAACACTAGCAAAAGAAGATTATGTGGCTTCCTAACAGCAAGACAACACTAACTATGCATGCAACAAATGAAAACTATGAATCCTAAGAAAAATTGAAAGACTAAGATATTACAATGAGAAATTGAGAGGCAAATTCGAGGGTGGGCCATTTGCTTGAGAACAAGCTAGCTATTTATAGAATCTAATCTACCCAAAGGTGAAAACCAATTTGATATCTTTAACCATAAACAATGCAAAAACACTATTCCAGGGAACCAAAATCATAAATACAAGCAGAGGCGGTGAAAAAAGCTGGTAAATGTTGAAATTTTACATGAGTCACGTTAAAAAGAACATTTTAGAAAATTCATGAAGGACCACCGCCCTGAGTAGGGCAGTGGTTACCGGACCGCCATCCTATCTAGGCGGCGGTTTCATAATTGAAGACCAAAATGTAAAGAAAAATAGGGGATAAGAGAAAAACAAAGAATGCAGGGGCTAAGTGGGACATGTGGGATGTTAACGCATACTTGGAGAGATTTTTCAGATCCTGAATACCTTGTGAGGAGACCTGTATCATCATTGGGGCATGTGTAATGTTGTTCCAGTGGTGCAGTACCCTACAATTTTGGGTACGTACAGTAGTCATACTTTATCAAAATGAGAGTAAGATGAGATCATTAATTGTAAATTTATCGGGCATATTCTGGCCTCATCATTTCCCCATACTTACTTGTTTGTAAGTCCCTTTACAAAATTTACTCTTCAAATTTGGGGTTATATATTCTACATTCCATTTGATTTCTTAGGTCAAATGGCTGATACTGAATATCCCAAGGCTTTAATTCAGATGTACTATACCTTGCTCCTACTTCTACTTTCCTCTGCCATGCATCAAATTCAGTGGAATCCTGTGGTTCTCTATTTTTCCATGTTGACATGGGGGTGAGGAGTGGGGGCTTGTTCTCATTCCTATCCATATGCCTATGTGATTTTCATTGATATGAGGAATTAACGTACATAAGGATTTTTTGCTCTATGAAAACTCCATATTAAGTTTGTGGGAGATATTACTTCCCTTCTTCTCAATACCACTATGTGAAATTCCCATATTTTTGAACATGCCTCATAAATATCTTCAAAAATTTCCTCTTCATAAGAGGTGAAGGCATTAATACTTCTCTGTAAATTGGCAAGATAAGGTTGCTTGAGCCTTTTATCAAATGCATGCGATCTGAAATGTGTAGCAAAGGCTGATGGTTTACCATAATGAATTCTCATACAGAGACTAGATGAACTAGCCTTTAACAGATGCTCTGAATCCCTTTCCTTCCATGCAATTTGATTTTTGAGAACAAAAACAAATGCATTAAGTTGGATCTCCCCTACATACAAATTGATCATAAAACCTGAGTTCTTCTCTAGCATGAAATTACAAAGATAGAATTTGCAGAGAATATTTTTCTACTCTATATTGGCTAAGGAATAGGCTATTGTGAAATCAACTTCATCTTTTATTTCATGTGGAAGACCACATGCTAACCTTGAAAACTGCTAGCGAATGAATTGTTCCTCTAGAAACACACTATAAGCAGTAGAAGGTCTCCTACATGCATGAAATTTTTCACTCATCATGTAAACCATTTGTATTTTCACAAGATATTTAAATTTTTCATTTTCTTCTTTGTAGAAATTTTCTTCCCATCCTTTTCTATCTTTCTTCTCTTCTTCTATCTTGCTTTTCAAGTCATCATTGGATGTCTTGGCTTCAATGAGTTCTCTACAAGTGTCATCCCATAGTTGTCTAAGTGGCCAATAAGTTAATTCAGTTTGTGTAGGGACTATTGATAGAGTAGTTTATTTTCTATAATTTTGACATTCCTCCTCTTTCTCCAGTATCTAAAGTTTAGCTCTTGTCAATTTCTTAGTCTTGTCAATGAGATGAGGTGTTAACTCCTCATTAACAATTTCTCTCTGTTCTAATTTACGTTTGAGAAAATTCAAATCCTCATCCCTTTCTCTAATAATGAGTTCTACTCTGGACAAAACACTTGTTGTTTTTCTTCTTTCTCTAAACATTCTTGGGGAGTTGATCATTCCTCTTCTACCAAAGGAAATTTCCCTTTTCGCCTCCAAGATGCCAACTCTTGTTCTTCATGTGACAATGCTGCTGGTTCACCCAATTCTTGAAGAACTTGTTCTTAAAATCTCTCATCTTCTTTTTCCATATCTGTTTGGCTTGGTCTAGGAGGAGTCATGGCAATGCTGCCCAAAATATCAGAAGCTTCCTTTTCCAGCCCTTCTTGATCTTTTGTTTCCTCCAGAATTTCTTTATACTTTTTATGAATATTCCTTCTTTGAGGAACCTTAAAATGTACAGAAATGGGTCTCCTCCTAGAGATTATTCTAATTTTCACCTCTTGCTCTTGCCACGGTGAACTGTTACTGTCAGAGATAGAGATTGGCTCTCCTGTAGCTACTACAGAGGAAGGATTTTCTTCAAGAAGCATAGTTGGTTCTATAGTTTTAGTTCTTCTTCTTTTTGGTATTTCCTCTCCACCTAATTCTTTCTTTTTCTTTGCAGTGGCATCCATTTCCAAATTAATTGTAGGAGTAAAAGGAGTTGCTATTACTCTCCTGAGAATATGAGGACTCTTCTTAAACTTGCTAATAAATTTCTTCCACATTTCCTCTCCGGTTTTATTTGAAAGGAAATGGTGTTGACACACTAAATGCACTAACCCATGATGTCTGATTGTTCCCACACCCCAGGAATACCTCTGGGCCATTATATGGATGGTGTCAAAAAGTAACCTTGCAAGGTTTACTGTATGTTTTGTTTTTGTGGCTCCATATCTAAGGTATATAAAGATCTTTAGAACTTCTCTTTCTATCAACCCAAATTGACCATAACAGGTTAAATACTTGACTACCCAGAATGTCACTCTGTCAAAGGGTTCGAGCAAGCTGGCACTTCTGACCCCTTTTATGATTTTCTTCATGTTGTAAATATATTAGAGTTTAGCTTCCCCATTTTCAGCAAGGTTTCAACTAGGTCTTTTAATGTCCCTATGACAGGGTTTGGGACATGCACAATTAGCACTCCAGATACATTACTTATTGTATTAAAAAAAATAGAATAAATTTTTTTCTCACCTTTGTCATGGATTACTCTAAATTTATAATGAATTCTCTTACCAATTAATCGTTATACTTTGAAAAATTTCTTAGAAATTCCAGCCATCCTGCCTGATGGAAGATAGCCACCATTTCTTCATTTGCAATGAGATAGGTATCATCCTCTAGTTCTGAATTCTTCTTAATTTCCATGATACAGAGGTGATTTAAATTCATTATTCTTAAATCTTATGTGAGTTGGTAAAAGAATTCTTTGCTTAGCTGCGGAACTGGTGAATTTAGCTACAGAATCATTGTACTTAGTTGTGGAATCATTGTACTTAGCTGTGGAACTTCTGTGTTGTAGCTGCGGAATGCAAACCTAATTCACTGCTTCTTTCTTGAAGTTTCTCTACAAATTATTTTTCACTTTATTGGTTCCACACTAATGATAACTCATTATAACTATGCCGCTGATTTGTTCCATTAATATCTTTCTCATGATTACCCACCTTTAATCATGATGTACAATAGATGACTCATCATATCAACTTTTAAATCAAATCTAATCACACATGTAAATGTTTAATCTAACCTTTAATGAGTTAAATATATAATTAACATCCTTGATGATGTAATCCCTTCATCATGATGACTCATCATTCCTAAAAAGTGAAACAAAAGGAAAATGGTTAGAAAAACAACTGGAATTACAAATATTTTTTTAGTTTTAATTAGCCATTTATTTGGAAGATCAACCGCCATTGCTGGTTTTCAATTGATATTTGAGAGAAATTATTTTTTTGGGGGAGGAGAACTCCATTTACTAGTTTTCATTCTCTTCACTTTATTCTAGATCTATTCATCCAATTATTTGATCATTTTGAAAGAACTAGGTTCTTCCATATGATCAAATTCTCTATCCGCTTCAATCTTCTTTAAGAATTCATCCTTAGTAGGAGGATTCCTATAAAGCTTTATCCTATGTCCATTGACCAAGAGTGTTCTTTACAATCATCAATGGGAAGTAACTGAATAGAACCATTGTCAAATATCTGATCAATCTGATAGGGTCCTAACCATTTGGTTCTCAGTTTGCCTTTGAATTGTTGGTACTTAGAATAAAACAACAATTCCCAGTCCCCTATTTTTAATTTCTTTTTCTTGATATGTGTATCATGCCATTGTTTCCTTTGATCTTGGATTATCTCTTTCTGTTGAAGTGCTTCCATCCTCAATTCATCCAACTCATTGAGTTGAAGGATTCTCTCCTTTTGAGCTACATCCAACTCAATACCCACCTTGACTATTGTCCTCAATGTATATAGTTCAAACTCAATAGGCAACAATGTATTTTTTCCATATACTAACTCATATGGTGAAAACCCTATCATAGTTTTCTAAGTTGTATTGTAAACCCATATAGCTTTAGGTAGTCTTTTTACCCAATCTCTTCTTCCTACTTCAACTGTTTTGGTAAGGATATTTTCTAATTCTCTGTTCATTACTTCAGATTGTCCATTTGATTGTGGGTGATAGGGATATGACTTTCTATGATTGATCTAATAATACATTATGAAAGCCTGGATCATATTAGACATAAATTGTGGTCCCTGGTTTGAAACTATACTCCTTTGTTATTCCAAACTTTACCATAATTCTATGCCAAAGGAAATCAAAACCTTCTTCTTCAGTGGCATTTGTTAAATCCTGCACTTCTTCCCACTTTGTCACATTATCAGTACACATAAAAATATGTTCCTTCCCTTGTGAAGAAGGACTAAAGGGACCAACAAAATCTAACTCCCATCTCTCAAATGGTTTAATCACTACTTGAGGTTGTAGAGGCATTTCATTGGTAAAGGTTGGTTGTCCCATCCTTTTATAAGGGTCACATCGCCTGATATATATCTTCACATATTTGTATAGAGATGGCCATAATAACCAGTGCCAAGTATCTTGCGAGCTATTCTTTTCACCAAATAGTGTCCTCCACTTGGTTCATCATGACATTCCTGGAGGATGCCAAAGATTTCATCTTCTCTTCCACATTTGTGTAAAACCAAATCAATACCACACTTAAATAGCATTCCATTTTACCATTTGAATTGTGCACTGGTTTTGATTAACTTCTTTATTTTTTTCTTGGTGAAATAAGGAGGAAACTTCCCTATTGCAAGATAATTTTCCATATCAGCAAACCAAGTTGTATCATCTAAAATAATAAACAATTGTTCATTTGGAAAGTTATCCTTGACTGGATCTTACTCCCCTGTAGTGGTTAGTCTTGACAAGAAATCATCTACCACATTAGATTTACCTAGATTTTCCACAATGGTAATATCAAATTCTTGTAAAATAATAACCATCTAATTATTCTACCTCCAACCACTGGATTGTTCATTAAATATTTAATTACTGAGTGATCTGTATGTACAAATATTTTGTACCCTATAGTGTAATGTCTAAACTTCTTAATTTCATAGATCATAACAAGAAATTCCTTTTCAGTGGTGGTGTAATTTCTTTAAGTGGGAGTAAGATTCTTGCTAAGGTAATAAATAGCATAAATTTTCCCATCTTCATATTTCTGTCCCAAAACTGTACCAATGGAATTATTTGAGGCATATATTTGGATATGAAAAGGTTTCTCCCAATTAGGTCCTCTCAACATTGGGGTAGTGACTAATCTTTCTTTGATTTCTTCAAAATCATGTTGACACTTTTCATCCCAAAGAAATTTATAGTCCTTGCTAAGGAAATTGAACATGAGGCCATAAATTTTACTAAAATCCTTGATAAAGCATCTATAGTACCCAACATGTCCTAAAAACGACTTGATATCTATGGGGGTTTGAGGAACAGGTAAGTCTGAAATAATTCTGATTTATTATGATAAACCCAAATTCCTCTTTTTGAAATATGGTGTCCTAATACAATCCCTTCATCAACCATCAACAAACATTTTTCATGGCTAAGAGACAAGTTATGTTGCTCACATTTTGTTAATAATTTTTTCAAAATTTTCAAGGCATCATCAAATGTATCTCCATGCACAGTGAATTCATCCATATATACCTCTACACAATCATTTGTTAGGTTTGAAAAAATTGCTAACATAACTCTTTGGAAGGTTGTTGGAGCATTGCATAATCCAAATGGTAATACCCTATAAAAAAAGGTACCCCATGGACATGTATATGTAGTTTTATCTTGATCCTCAACAACAACTCTGATTTTATTGTACCCACTAAAGCCATCCAAGAATGAAAAGTACTATTTACCTGAAAGGTTGTCTAAGACTTGATCTATGAATGGTAGGGGAAAATAATCTCTCGGTGTGGATTTTTTCAGTTCCCTATAGTAAAAAAAAATTCTCCATTTTAAATTATTTTTAGGGACAATTAAAAGAGGAGACACCCACTGGCTATCTGAGATAGGGTAGATAAAACCTACTTGTAATAGTTTTTCAATTTCTTGTTTGACTATATCCCTAAATTCTACATTAATCCTTCTCTGAGGTTTCCTAACTAGTTTAATGTTTTCAGTATAGATGTGATGAGTGCAGATCCTTGGGTGGATTCCTTTCATATCTTTGTAATACCAAGCAAAATCTTTAGTATGATCTTTTAGAACATTAAATAGTTTAGCTTCTTCATCGTTCTTCAACCAACTATTAATATTCAAAATTTTACCTGGTTGAATTTCAACATGTTTGGATCCAGTGTATGATGAACTGATTTGTTGAAAGGGTTCCATTAAAGTATTTAGTGGACATGCATGTGGAAACAACATATGATACATAGCAACATCTCTACAAGTTCCTTGAGACAAAATGCTGGACAAGGGACTCTAAGAAGAATTATGATACATATCTTGTTATAGGTCGATTTATTCATCACTACTAATTTCCAGAAATCCATCATCATCTCCTGATATATATGTAAAGCTAAAGCTACATATTCTTCCTCTCCCCAAGAGAAATATCATTCCTACGAAGAAAAATTATCTTCATTCATAGGGAATTATTGTTGGTATGGTTCTGGGACTAACTGTGATGGTTCTGAAATACATTATGTAGGTTTTGGAACTAATTTCGTAGGTTCTGGAACTATTCCTGAATGCTTGAAGGATTATTGGTGTACATTCAATGGTGGGTTAATCATATATTCTATTTCTCGTACGTGATCCTATAATGTGATCATGGCCAATGAAGAAATTTTTTTCTCATTAATATCAGGAATATCAACCCATAATTTCTCTTGATTATCATTAAAAGGTCATGCAGAAGGATATAATGAAATTTTCTTATAACTCTTACCATTTGAAATAGTCATATCACCTAACATGCAATCAATTAAGCTGTAACTATAGCTAACCATGGTCTGCCCAAAATAATGGGATAACCTAATGTTTTACCTTTTGGCCATAGTATAAGGAAGTCAACTGGATACTCCCATGACTCCACCATAACCACCACATCTTCAATAACTCCTTCTGGTTTTGCTATAGACTGATCTTCCATATGTAATATAATGGCAGTAGGTTGTATACCTGTTAACGGAAATGTTTTCAGAGTGTCCAATTTTGTTACATTTATAGTTGCTCCTAAATCAACCAAAACGTTATATATATATTTATTCCCTATAGAGACAGAAATAACAGGGCATCTAGGATCTCCATATTTGGGAAGTAGGAGCTTTCCTGCTAATAAATTAGTAAGTTTCCCATCTACTTTTATAGTCTTGGGGTAGTGATTCTTTCTTCCAGGTTTTTTCAAACATATCATTGTGATTAATTTGGTATTTCAATATCCAGTCTCCTTAGTTCCTACACCAATTCAGATTCCTTGATTTCTATAGCTTCTTTGAGTCTCTTTGGTAATGGATTTTCAGTAGAGTTTCTTTCTGTTCCTTATCTCTTTCTTTTTCATATTTGTTGGGGGCAATCAAACTAGGGGTTTCAATTTCTTCTGTCATTTCAGTGATGATAACAGGTGGACTACCAACTATTTTTCTAGATCTAGTATGAATATCCTTACAATTCATGGCATTAAGATCAACTAATTTTTTTGGTTCTGTTCCGTAGATAGGAGTTACTTGTTTGTTTCTTGGGTTTTCTACTGGCTGTATTGGCATTTGCATTTGGACTACATTCTCAGTTTGTGAATTTTATGTTGGGGTACCCATCATGGCTTGTTGATTCTAATTAGGATATGTTTTCCCTTGAGCATAATTACTAGGGCCCCATCTAGGTTGTGACCAATAATACTCGTTATTTTGACCATTCCATGGTTGTTGGTGTCCCTGTGCATACCAAGATTGACTTGCCTAATCATGGGGATTCCAAGTTAGCTGAGGGGCCCAAGGTGGCTGTCCCCAAATTTTTTGTATCGTTTGAGCAGCCCATGGCATCATCCAAGGATTAGGAGATGATCATGGAATGAACTTTCCTTGGGTAGGTTGTCTATGGAAAAAAATTAATTCTTCTGTTGTGGATGATGTACTAGTTTGTTTGAGCTGATTATTTAGAAGTAGGAGAAGAGAACAAGCATGCATATCATGTTCTTTAGATTCACAGATAAGACATACATCTATTTTATCTAGAGGACCATCCCTTATTGCATGCTTCTTCCTACATATAGGACAATACATGGCTAATGGTTCATCTTTGGAATTTGTTTTAGCTTGTAACCCATCCATAGTAGAGGTTAATTGAACTAAAATGCCTGTTTTAAAGTTTGATAAATCATCCATTAGTTTGTTCATATCTGGATTCAAATTTTTCACTGATTTACCCTTCCTAGCTCCACCCCTTGCTCTGGAATAGCTTCTACAAAGGTCTTTAATTTCATTCATCCTTAATTGATCAATATTTCCACCTCCTATCAAGTTAAGAGATTCCATAGATTCATCTTCCAATACTTTGAGAAAGATGGTTTTACTCAACTCTTCTTGAAGTACAAATCCACATATTTTACTCACAAAGAGGAATCTGTCCAAATAATCTTCCATATTCTCATCTTCCTCCTGCTTGATTTTGAAAAAATATTCCTTCCTATTTCTCCCTCTATAATAATCTTGATATTTGTCTAGGAAGGAAGTTTCCATTTCTACCCAATTGGTAATATAATTAGATGTTAATCCCATAAACCACCTCATTTCTGCATCCTTTAAGGTAGATGGAAACAACTTGAGATTTTGATTATCTATCTTGTAACCATAGGTCTAACACAATATTTTAAATTTAAACAGAAATTGATCAGGGTCTTCAGATGACATCCCTTTAAATGTGGGTAAATGTGTAGGTGAAATGTTCTTCATAGTGGTTTCATCATCCTCCAACTGAATGGGATAGGTAAAGGTCCTATCAGGTTGTCTTTTAGCTTCTCGTTCCATTTCACTAGTATTCTCTATCCCTTTCTCCCAATCAATGTGGTATGTGATTTGTTTTGGGGATGGTGAAGAGTTAGGAGTAGGAGGTTGACTACTCAATTGTGAATCAAAACTTTCTCTAAATGGATCTTGAGAAATAATATTTTTCCTGAAGACTCTACTTCCTTATGGTGATTGATCCCAGAATTTCAAAGGTGGCAACTCTGCTTCTTGTCTTATAGGGGATAATGATGCCTCCTTCAACTCTTGATTAATTTCATTATTTAAACTAGAGGATGATGGTAGTTCTTGTTCATATATTTTTGGGATAAATCTACTCTTGGAGTCTCTTGGCCTACTCATAAATTTTGTGATAGATTAGGGAAGATTTCTTCAACTACTAGATGTATGATTGTTGCTCTTATTGACACATAGTTAGAAAATTATAACTAGTGTTCCCTAAAAATGGTGCAAAAAATGATGGGTGTCATTATTCCCTTCATTTAATCAACTTTTTGTTGATGTCATATTCAAACCAGGGGTGTGTCTGAAGCTATGTGCAACAAGAGGAATCTTAGCAATCTATCAATTGATTGTAGGTATTTTGTATTTTCTGGGGGACCTTTTCAATGTCTTAAGGGCTTCTTGGTTAAAAACCTTATTGGAATAAAACTATGAAAACATGTTGGAAGTAAACACACTTTAGAGAAATGAATTGCTTGGAAGTAAACACACTTTTCCTTTGAAGTAAACACACTTTGCATAAATGAAATATATTGCTAAAAACAAACATTACATAAATAAACACATAATTAAGAATGCTTAGGAAATGATTGCAAAGAAATAAGAACTTAATCTAGAACACCTGTAGGGACAAGTATGTAATAGATTTTAAATTGAAAGTGATACAGAATTAACAGATCTAAACTATTTACTTTAAAAATATAAATACCAACAAAAACAAAGATCGCGGTTCTTGGAGGAGTGGGCCCTTGCTCCACCTTGAAACAAGATTGACAACTTAATTTTCTCTCAAAACAGGAATGGCTATTTTATTGATCAAATGTTCTGCATTACAAAAACTTGTTGGATATGTGTATCAATATATCTTTATCTCGTCTTATCTATCTATATCTTCTATCTCATTCTATATCATATATTAATCTCTCTGCAGGTCTATATGTATATACTTTTTCCAAAGGTGAATTTATGACCGTAACTATTCCAATGATATGATGGAACTGAATTGGGCCCATAATAGATGCTAAATTGAAACATGGATGGATGTACAACTGTGTGATAATTATCATGGATCTGCAAGTATGGGGAGTTAGAAGTCTTCTAATCTACTCTTGATTGATAGAATAATTGTTTTGACAAATCACCATCTATTTGGAATAGATTCTTATCAGTTCCAAAACTCTAGAAGAGTTCCAGAACTAAAGGAAATCATTCCAAGTTCAACCGAGAGAGTTTTGGAGCTATCTATAGGAGTTCCAGAGCTATCTGTAGGAGTTCTGGAGCTAAGTTTGATAATTCCGGAACTAAGTGCTAGAGTTCTAGACCTAAGTCTAGAAGTTCTGGAACTAGGTGATAAAGCCTGTGACTATGTAATGGAGTTCTGGAACTAGCTTAGAAGTTCTAGAACTCTGCTGTAGTGAAACAGATGCTCTCAAAAACATGCTGACCAATTCATAATTCATGCTTCTGCTTAATTGCGAGCTTTTTTATTACAAAACTGAGTTTCCAAAACAATTTGTTAGGAATTACAGAGTTTTTAAATGTTATATTCATAATCAAAAAAAGATGGACAATTACATCCTAACTCATATAAGATCAAAGAAAATTCACAAAATGTAGTTAGACTTAATCAAAAGGAGAATAAGATGAGATCATTTATTGTACATTTATTGGGCTTATTCTAGCCTCATCGCCTAGTTTCCTTTCCCAACACTCAGAGTAGCTTAGTCGGCCTTAGGGAATGCTTTTAAACTTAAATTAAGGACAAATATTTTCATAGGAAAAGGAATATAACTCAAAAATGACCTTCTAGGCTCCCTTAGAAACTCAAATTTAGCAACTTTTGGGAAAGAATACATTGAAATGGCATATTCTAAAGTGTAACTAGCCATCACTCCCTTCCACCAGTGATCAATAGTATGTGTCCAAGTCAGATCTACATCATGCAATCTCTGATAGTCATCTTTGGTCCAAACATGTGATTTATAGAACTAACTTGATTTGGATGCGTATGCCGAAATCCATTTATATAGCTCTACTGGGAAAAATAAAAGAATGTATCATACAACTCATGGTATAGATTCTCTTCTACCCATCTACACGCACTGAACTTAGGTCCAATGCTGAATCTTTGAGAAAATTTGTCCTCCATGCTATTGAACCATGTTTCAACACTTTCTATATTTAGGCACTTTGTCATTACACATCACAAGGAAAAAAAATGCATGTCATTTCTCACAACAACTTTGAAAAGGGTCCCAGAAATGCAACCAAGATGTAGTCATTTTTATGCCCTCTCAAAGAACAAGGAAATCCCATGCACACTAGCATATCACCCAAAAGGTGTTGGATGCTCACCCTAGGCATGCATGGGCACTGAGCCCCTCCTTTATGTGAGTTGTGTGAGAATGCATTAGTTATGATATAAACTTAAGTGAAGAAACTAGAAATGAACCATACATTTGGGTAAGTGCAGCTAGTTGGGGGATAAAATAGGGGTCATAAGTGGACGTCGAATTGTAAATAACAACATAATATCAACTTGTAGGGATTATTAGCAATGCATTCACTGAAAATTATAAAAAATTATATGAATATGAATCGTAGCATCTGAAATCTAGTTTCTAAACTACTATTTTTTTTAAAAAATGGACAAGTTTCGTTATATTAAACACTCAAATTCAATGACTTGGTATTTTTTTAAAAATGCCTATAAGATTGTAGTTTGTTTGCCCACGATTTGGATGACCAAAAATTGATATATATATATATTTCATTTGGTGAGAAGTTAGATGCCCCTATCTATCTTGGGATAGATTTTATTTTGTATTATTTTGAGCAATATTTTATTTTTTATGATTTTTTCTGTGAAAGTGGTTTGAAAACATAAAGAAAATAGAGCACTTTCTATTTTCCTGCCATAACTTGATCAAAAAATATTGAAATAAAATAATTTTTTTTGAACATGTATATAAATTCACCACAGTTGGGATGATATAAGTTTTATCACATATTGACAAGTGAAACAAAATTTGCAGTCTTAAACATAGACATAAACATTCATAGGAAAAAGTGTTTTAAAGACCTACTATTAGTAAAAAATTATAAAATAATATTTATCCTATTCTATTTACTTTAAAATCAATATTTCTATAAAGCTAACAGTCTCCCCTATGTGATGGTACCATTTTTATGACATATTTTTGAATTTTTTGCATGGTTCAAGTCCACAGAAGACTAAATTTGATGTTTTTCTATTTTTGATGTAAATTTTAGGATTTGATGTTCACTTAATTGTCCCCCAACTTGCTGCACTTACCCATAATTTATCTTAGAGCTCATAATGACTTCTAGAGCAATGTATTCATTCAGATAATATTTTTTTTACAAAATATAGATCTAAATCATAGCATAAGGTAAATACACATGGGTTTACACCCACTCATGTGAAACATATATAAAACCAATCCATACAGATGTAAGCAAAAATAGAACCACACATATATTCATATTAAGTACATTGATAACTACATTACATTAACTACCAAAGATTCATATAATAGTAAAGACCAATGTCATGGATCAAAACTGGACCTAAGCCCTTCATAGTATAAAGAAAATTATTCAGACCCATCCCCTTGATATAACATCCTTATACAAATCCTCTAAACCCAACCCATGGAACTCTCACAATATTCCCACATAGCTTCACCTCTTTGCATTATCAAACTCTGTATCCCTTCCCATTTCCTCTACCAGGCACTTGTATATATAACTTTAGCAAGCACCACCATGCCTTTATAAAGTTTTAGATCACTCGCCATGTGTCCAAGTGGTCCTCCATGGGAGCATGCTCCTTCAGATGTGATTTGTCCATCCTTTGCTATGATGACCTTCTGGAATCTTTTATCACAAGGCATATTCCTTTTGTGGGAAACAAGTTTCCAGGATGGCACGTTATCCACTCTGCATGGGCAGTCGACTCATCATTTCCTTGTGTTCTTCTTGATATGCCAAATATGGCTAAGTCCTAAAACCCTTGCTCTGTCTTGCACACGCACACCACTGGTTCTTCTAAACCCTCCTAAAACCTTATCCTACATGCTTTCACCTTGTGTTCCCTTCTTCAAATAGGCCTTGCATGCCCACGCACCTTTTTGTACTTAGCCAATATTTTAGGGGCCCAACATCATCCCACACTACGCTTGTTCTTTGACCTCGAGAACACCTTCTCAATGAATAAAGAATGACTGTCCTTGAATACTTTAGAGAAAGAATAAAGGAATGAAGAATTTGGGGGAGAATGAAAGAATGGGGAAATCATGATTATTTCTTCAAGAGGAGAGTGAAATATTTTGTCAAGTATGCCTCCAACTTATTCCAGGTATCGACCTTACTTTGTTCCTATTAACAGAGGTCAGTGACTAAGGTGCTCACCTTTTCGAAGCTTAGCCCTTCTCCTTGGGTATTCATCATTTCCATGATCACCTCTAATCATTTTCCTAAATCCTTGAGTGCATCCATCCTTCAAGTGATTTGGGGTTACAAATCCTTCAGCCAATTTTTGATTGAGCCTTGTAAGGTCTCAGTAGCCTCTGACTTCTTCTCAACCTCGGCTAGAATTTTGTCACGTTCCGCCTTATTTCCCTTGTTCAGATAGAATTCTGTCACATAGTTTTTTCAGTGTCTATCCAAAAATATTGTTGAAATATTTTGTAGTTCCATTAGCTTGAGGGAAATATGGTGTAGTTTTATGATGTGCCACCATAAATTCTACAAAAAAAATTCTAATTGTCTCATTCAGAAAATTAGTTCCTCTATCACTTGTCAAGCTTAATGGGCAGCCATACCTACTAATAATGTTTTTCCATTAAAATTTTGCTACTCTGGATGCTATAGAATCATTTACAGGTGTTTCCTTTTCTCACCTTGTAAGATAGTTTTTACAAGTAATAATATAGCGCCTTCCAGTCCTACCCGTGGGTGGTGAAATAGGACCTACAAAGTCAATAGACCACTTTTCAAAAGGCTTTGTGCTTGCAATAGGCCGCTATGACATTTCATCTCTATGTCCAGGATTTGAAAGGCACTAAAAATGATCACATGATTTCACATACTCCTTAGTATCCTTGTTCAAAGTCTCCCACCAAATTACATCCATTAGAATCTTGCACGTGGTTACATCACCAATGTAATGACCTCCTGCTATTCAACCATGAGCCTCAACCATAATGATGTCATGTTCAAGTTCCAAAACACAATGGTGTAAGATTTCATCACAACCCAAATTCTATAAATCTCCACCAATCAACCAATCAATTGATAAGGTGGTATGTGTATAACAATATGCTTTTTCTCTAATTTCTTCATTCATTCTGGTTTCATGCTAGTGTGCAAAAAAACTACAATATATTCCATTTCTGTAGGTACATAGTTAAATTTAAACACCTAAACATCGAGCATATCATCCTCAATTCTCTACACATCCTCAATAAAATTTATCCTTGATAAATGGTCAAACCTTGAATTACTCTTACCTAATTTCACAACAACTATAAAGTCAAACTCTTGAAATAAACCTATCCACCTTCAAATGTGCCCTTGCAAAATAGGTTTCTTGAATATGTACTTGAGTGCCATATGATTTATATAGAACATAAATGGGGTTTCCAAAAACTAATGTATGAAATTATGCAATAAATATATCATAGAAAAATATTTACACTCAGAAGTTATGTAATTATGCTATGTTCATGTCAGCTTCCTGCTTGCACAGAAAATAAGATGATCCATAATTCCTTCCCCTAGTTACACCAACACTGTGCCAATCACCATTCTAGAGGAATCCACATGGACATCAAAGGGTTTTGTCCATTAAGGAAAGTGTAAAATGGGTGCAGTAGTACTCTTCTCCTTTAATGTTTTAAATGCCTACTGCCCTTGCATCACCCTAATAAAATTTCCCTTTAGCTTTCAAAAATTTCTCCAAGGGCATGGAAATCTTTGCACATCCTTTGATAAATTTCCTGTAGTATCCTGTGTGTCCCAAAAAATTACATACCTCACCTTGATTGGTAGGATATTCCAAGCCAAAGATAATAACTATCTTGGCTAGGTCTACCAAAAATCCTTCTTTGCAAATGATGTGCCCAAACAAGGTTCCAAAGGGTATAGCAAAGATATACTTCTTGATGTTAAGATAAATGCTCAACTAGTTGCACATCTCAAACATCAGCCTGAAATTATCACATTGATCCTTGACTAACCCATAAATGGTCCAATCATCCAAATACACTTGTAAAAACTTGTCAATAAAATCCTGAAATGCCTGCACAATAATGCACGAGAACACTATAGGAACATTCTTTAATCCAAAAGGCATGATTGTGTAGGAAAAAAATCCCCACTCAGTAGTGAAAATTTTCTTCTCTTGGTCCTCTTTCACGATGCACACCTGATGATAACTTGAAAACCCATATGTAAAGGAATATATCTCATGCCGAGCTGCAACTTCAAGGATTTATTCTATGAAAGCAGTGGGAAAAGTATCACTAACACATGAAACATTGAGTTCTCTGTAATCTACAAAACTCCTTATCCTCTCATCCTTCTTAATGCTTATGACCATGGGGCTGACCTGATCCGAAAATAAAAAATGTAATTGAAACGACTTAAAAATTCCCTATTGCATCTAATTTCTCAAATACATATTTAATTAAGTCTTTTAAAATCCATTAAATATAGCATTTTTGAATTTGGAAATTGTGAGTTTGAGTCTGAATGTCTTTGACCAATCGTACTCCAAAAATGAAATGGATTTAATATTAAAAATTCAATTTCGTAAAACAAAATCGAATTGAAATATTTTTAAAAAAAATATTTTTCTCTACAAAATGAAATCAAGTGTAGCATAAAAACCAAAGAAAATAGTGACACTGATATGTTTACAAGGTTTGAAAAAAATTGGCGTACATCCCCAGGTCATTTACGACCATTCCATTAATTAAATAGTTGTAAAACATGTGATCAATGAAATTACAAAAAAATGGAATAATAAACCTTTCTTAGTGCTTCCCTATTGTTTTCTTACCTTTGTCATACCTCCATGACTCTCCAATGACATCTAAAGCTTCCAAAACAACACACTACCTTTGCAAAGAATAACACTATTAATTTTCCTCCTTTGTACAAGTAAAATTGAAATCCATTTATAGTGTTTTGAGCTCCCTGATGCAATGGCTAGGAACCTATCCTTGTACCCCAGCATGTATGGTTCAGATCCCATATAATGCACTTTGAATTTCCTATAAAGGGATTTAATCCAACATAATCTATGTTGAAGATGAGGAGGTGGTTTATATTGTAGGTCGTGGTAGGTTTTTAATTGGTTAAGTACCATTTTGTTGGGTTGTGGTTATAAACCTGTGATATATTGGGCACTGCCTATGTTGGAAGGTAGGAGTGGAGTTTGGAGGGATAAGAGGTAAGTAGTGTATTGCAGGGATAAGGAGATATGTGAGTTGGAAAGGATAATACAATGCATGGCTAATAATATAATGCACCAATATTGATAAGGCCTCTGAGCTAGGTGGAAATAATACCAAGTAGAGCTAATAGTAAACTCAGTCAATTCCAAAACATTATAACTAGAAATAACATAGTAAGATGGTGAATAATTACAAATGTAATATAGAATTTAACTATATAATAATATAATATTCCAATAATGTAAATATGGCTATAAAGACCAGTTGTCTATCCTTGATAGGAAAATTGGGTAGTTTAGAAATTTTGGTGGGAAGCCGCGTGGTGGCTTGAGGACCCACCATGTTAGTGATGAATATATAAGTCCTCATGGAGACTGGGCTCCCTTCCGTAACAAAAGTTGAGCCTCCTTTTTCAATGAATAAATTTTACACCTGACGAAGACCGAAGGTTGTAAACCAATACTTAGTTTTTTCCTCTTTCTTCTTTTTCCACTTTTCCATTGCCGACTGAGCCACTTGTCCAATTGTGCATGTGTCTACATCACCATGGACCTATTGACCAATATTGAATTTTTGGTATCTTGAGCTCAGAGTGTCCATTTTCCACATTTTTATAGTCATCAGAAATATCTCTAAAGGCTCTAAAGCACTGGTATGGTTTAGGGAGGTTTAGGGAAATTTTGTCCCTAAAAACTATCCCCTAATCATGACCCATTCAGTTTATTTAATAGGCTTAATATTTCTAGACTTGAGCATCTTATCAATTTATTCTTTCACCTTTATGCACAAGTTATGATTAATCCTATAGGGTCTCCTCCTATTCGGATACACACATTCTTTCAACTTGATCTTTAACTTGCCTAAAGAAGGGTGTATTCAATTTAACCCATGATAACCTCATGGAAAGAGATCCTGAAAGTCACACAAAAGCTCAATGATCTTTGCTACTTCTTTCTCTAACCAATAATCCTTAATAATGGCCTCTTTAGTATGATCCTTAGTATCGATATTAACCTTCTTGGTCTTCATAGGATCATGGTACGCATGTGCCTTCTAATCTATAGAATCTATTACCTCACATGTACTTTCAGTGTGCATGACATCCAAATTGTTAACTTTCTCTTCATCAATCATATAGAACAATTTACCCTTTTCTTTTTCTTTTTAGGTGCGACCCATTTATACTTCTTTTGTCTCCTCAAGATCAAGGCATGCCTCAAGATCAGTTTCTCCAAAAAAATCCAACACGAGATATTTTTCCTCAGTGCTATCCCCCAATGTGAATTTCTTCATTATATGCAACACTTCATGGACTGGAGGCTTAATATAAAAATAATCAAAAGTTTAGATCATATATGTATTCATCTCTTACCAATTTGTTGATTCTATTTTTAACTCAGCATGGACATACCATGTGGGTGTGTAACCACACAATGTGGAGTATAAATTATGTACGCAAAGTGATGTTGGTAAGGCCTCTTTACCATGTGCCCATAATATCTCACACTCATGGATGTGATGTGTGGTAGGGGACTTCCCATGAAATTCACATTTTTTTGTAGGTATATTGCTTTGAGTAAACCTAATAGAAATGGTGATTCTCATTTCTTTCCATTCCAAAAGGCTATCTCTCTGTGTTTCCACCATAATGTTGCCATCTTGTGTAAATCATAAACAAACATGTTCCTTCTATTACCTTCATTTTTCCACTGAGTCTCCATGGTGCAAAATAATGTATCAGGATTCCCTTCACCTTTATATCTTGGTACCTGAGCTGAGCCTAAATGCCTCACCATGTGTAACCTGATCATCCTAGTGAATTTCCCTTAACTTCATGGCCAATCATATCATACGTGTCATGGGATTAGTTATCACAAGAAACACTAGTAGTGTCAATTACTGTCTGCATTTCCTCTCACTAGAGAATGCCTTCTTTAGATGGTTCTAGATTCTCTAGATTGTGCATTGTTGAAGCATAGATTCTATTAAGATATTCTTCACTCAAAGGCTCAACATAAGGTTATGCCTTCTTTTGAAACATAGGTATAATCATGCAATCATCATTGTTCTAAAAATATATGTACCTCTTGTTAAATAAAATATCAACATTATATGTATAACACCAGGGTCATCCAAGTAATGCTTGAAAATTTTCTACTTTAGTAAGCTCCAATATGTCAAAGTCACCAATAAACTTAGCCCACTAAATGATAATAGATGCATCCTTTAGTACCCTAATAGGAATTTCCTTAATTTTTTTTCATAGAAAACACATTCAAAGATGGATATAATGTAGGTCCTCCCATCTTATTTCATGCTTCAAGAGTCAACACATTTACCTTAGTGCCTATATTGATCAAAATATTACTTGTGGTGTTGAGATGGTAGATTTGCATAAAGTATCTAACTCTCATGCTCTAGTCTATCACACGGTACCTTCTCTCGAAGAGATTCCTCTAGTAATGGGATGATATTCTCCTAGCACAAAATTTTACACACCTCCTTCAGATCATCCACATCATTCTGTGGGAGATCAACATTCTTTGCATGCTCTCTTGCGCACCTGTTCCTTTAAGAACTATATTTAATCCTATAGATATCTAACTATTCCCATAGTCTATTGATAAAATTTCTTCTAATGTGCCACATCTAGATACTTAGGATGTATAACTTCCTCCCTCCTTATAAGTGGCTTGGCCTTCAAAGGCTCACTCACACACATATTTTACTTCAGAACTTGTCCTAACTAGCATGGGTTGTAACTCTATATTAGTATTCTTAGGCATATATTGACCTACATTCACATGTTGCACTTTGATCATCCTGATACCCTTATATTATTTCTTGTTTTTACTCATGTGCTCAATAAATCTAGGAAATCCTCCAACTTATGTAACTTACCACACCATGAACATGCTGCATTATGAGGGTAATATCATTGGTAATGATCTGGTGACCCACAAGTATAACAAGTTCCTCAAGTAAACCTTCCTCTACCACCACCATGACCTTGGCCACGATATCCTCCCCAAATTCCTCCATTCCTATTATATCCATGGTTGTTCCCTTCATTATATTATTTTTATTTCTCCTTAGATCCACTCGCCACACTAGTATGGCATACTCTTATCTCAATGGCTTTGTGGATGTGATAAAAAAATCTACAGTTAATGGTGTTATTAGTATGGGACTTGTAATTATTATAGTACATGGACACCTTATTCTAGATCATGCACTAAAAAAGAGGGAAATCCCAAGAATCATGGTTCATGTGACATACTTCACAATATAGTAATAATGGATGCACTGACTTGCATGGGAAATTATCCTTAGTATGTCCCTCCTCTTCACAATCTGTGCACCATATTCCACTGCATGTCTCATGTGCTGAGTTGGCAGAAATATTCTCCAAATGTTTTTCCATGACTGCAATATCCACCTCTAAGAATGGGCTCACTACAGTATCGACACCTCTAGCTACATCAACATGTAAAATTTATTCCAAAGCTTCACACAAATCCACATATGTATTATGAGAGAGTTCCCTATGTAATGGATTCAACAATCCTCTAACGAACTATTACGCATATTGACTAGAATGAATGTTATAAGAAAAATTAGACAATAAGGTCTTAAAATGCATGTCATATTGCCTCATGCTTTTAGCTAAACCTTATTTAATATCCTTTAGCGTGTTGATGCTCTGCTACTCAAACTTTGGAATGTAGAAATCTACTAAAAATTTAGTATGTAGAGAATTATAATCCACCAAAATTTGATGTGGATCATATGTCTTGTACTAGATACGTGTGTGCCCTTGTAGTGTAGTAAAAAAGGACTAACCTTCTTATCTAAATATGTAATTACCTTAGCACACCATATTAGATCACAATTATGCACATGCTCTGTTGTATATTCAATCTATCTTTACTCTAGTAAACAGAGAGACATCTCATAGTAAACCTGAGGTGTCAACTATAATGGTTGTTAAGGTTGATGTGTGGGTTGCTAGGGATATGGGCCTTGCTCACCAGATCCATAAAAAACTACACCAATAATTCCTCCTCCTAATCCTCCTGATCCAATCGATCCTCCTAGGGTAGGTTGTGGGTCAGTTGACATACTCCCTCGTGTCTTAGTGGTGGTACTAGACTAGACACCAACTGTCTGCGTGGTCACAACTAATACTGTAGTACTTCTAATAGTCCGTGTACCAACATTTTTTCCTAATAACATTCCTCAAAATAACCCTACAATCAAACTCCCAAACAATGGTGCTGAATGTGTTGCGACGGGTGTACTATTAACCTTATTTCTTGAATTCAACACAAAGTGACATCCAGTCATCTATGCTTGTTTCCCTGCACTAACGTGCTTCTCAATGAATACCTCTAGATCTAGAACACCATGAGCAAGGGCTAGGTGATTATGTGGGTTCAAATATGTACCTTCGGTCCTCATGCTCTCCTCTTATGCAATCTTATCCAAAGCTAAAGGGTACTCTCTACTATGCTTGCATAGACTTAGGAGAGCCTAATGATGTGGTTCCTTATCTTCCATGAGAGATTGAAAAAATTCATGAACCATCATCCTCCTCAACTCTAGTGCCTCTTGAATCTCCTATTCACACGCCATGTCCATATCTCACACTTCATTAAACTTGAGTTGTCTTTCCTCTCTCTATCTTTCTACTGCTAGGTCTTCCATCTTTCTTCACACATTCTCCTTCCCTTGCACATGGCGGGGGTTTATTTAGCCATGGGTAGACACTCTAAATCCAATTATACTATGAAAGTATTGAATGAAAATGGTATAACATGCAAGTATGATCCTCTGGGCTTACAAAATAATATGAACTCATCTTCCTTTTGACACAAATAGGTAGAAATAATGTATTCCAAGGTATAATTGCATAACACTATAGCCCACCAGTGATCTATAGCTTTGGTCCACTCCACATCAACATCAATAAGATTCTAGTTATAATTTTATGTTTAAAGTCTCATCCTATATCCTCAACACTTTCCTAAATAATATGCTGCCAACCACTCGTATAATTCCACTGGAAAGAACCTAAAAAACATTTTATAGAGCTCATGATAAATATTATCTTCTAATTAGGTCTGGTGCTATATATCTGTGGAAAATGATCCTGACCATTCTCTACCCAACCTTCAATAATCTCTAGAGTTAATTAATACACCATAATTAAGCAACAACTTGATAGAAAATTCAAAAAGAGGCCTCGACAATGAAACAAAAATGTAGTCTCTTATTTCAACTTAACTGTTATGCACGCTCTCTTAATACTTAGTCAATTTTTCTAGTCCAACAATCTCTTCCACCGACCATGATCTAAGTGCCATGTTAGGACTCCAAGATGAGTAAGGAAGAGAAAATTCTATCTATTATATCAGTCACACTCTTCATGACTATGAAACTCACTACACCGAAGCTAAAAAGTTGTTTTTCACTCTCTACTTCACAACTTCCAAGATTAACCATTACCTTCTCAATCAAAATACATACATCATCACTAGATTTAACCCCCTTAAATCCATGTATTGCAAATCCTATCAAAATGATTGCATCACTTGATGACTTATGCTCATGAGTATGTTTTACTATTGGTAAGAGAAAATTGCTAAGTATTAGAGGAGAAAAAAGGTTGTGTAAGGGTACACACATGTAGAGTATAAAAGTAGTGTGTAAGGAGTGAGATAAGTGGGAATATAGACCACGAAATGATGCTACATACATGTAGTTAGAAGATTAGATAATTAGCCAATTTTCCAAAATGGATAAAAATTGAAAAGTGGAGTTAGAGTGCCACTCAAGTAAAGATCCAAAAATATATAAAATCATGAATACTTAGTGGCCAAACAAGGGAAAAGAAAGAAAATATAGATTAGGATAAATGAAATGCATGGAACAAGCTAACAATAGGAATTAAAGCATGTTGTATATTTAGGAGAATATATTATTAGTAGGGATTGTAAAAGTATGCAGGATATTCTTGTACACATGCCTATTATTAGGAAAGTACATGAAGCGGTGAAGGGAAAGTCCCCACCCTTATATATAGGTAGTGCATCCTTATTGAAAAGAGAGGTTCTGGGGATTTTGGGATGATAGAGTGAAGTGAGAATGGAGAGTTTAGAATTCTAAGGTTTGAGTTTGTTAAGAGTGCACATGGTCTAATGTAAATATGTATTGAGGTTATTATGATTAGCTACTTCGTTATGTATTTGACTATGATTTGGAATGGATAACTACATTTGGATTTCTAATGTTTGAGTATGAAGCAATGGGAATTTAGATATTGTTAATCATTATTTACATTGATTAAGTTTCCTTATTATATGTTTTTCTATATTTCCATGGTTATATTACTTCTTTGTGCATAAATGGATGTTTTAAATATGAATATGCATGCTAAAATTATGATAAACATAAAAAGGAGGGACCTAGTGGCTACGTGAGCTTTGGGTGAGCATCCAGACTTGTTTAGATGAGGTGCCAACACACCTAGCTCTTACTAGGAAATAAAATACTACATTTTGGTTCCATTTTTAGGACGTCTTTTAAAATTATCTACCAGGATGTTGTGTGTAGATGGTATATCGACTATATTTGGAGAGTATTGAGAGGATAGAACATGATCAAGATGTTTTTACATAGAGATATAGCACTAGACCTGATTTTAATACATGAAAGTGGGTGGAAGATAATATGTATGTCTGCTTATATGAGACGTTATTCATTTTTTTCCCAGTAGAATTATACCAGTGGTTCATAATTTACATGAAAAACAAAATTATTTTCCTAGGAAATAGATTTTAGACATAGTAAGACTATCATACTCTCTTTGATTTGAGTGAGATGTGAAATAAAGCCATAGATCATTGGTGGTAATGTGTATTATGCAGATATACTTTGGAGTATGAAATTTCTACATATTATTGTCTAGAGGAGGCTAGTTTGTATGTGATCTAAGAAAATTTTATTTGCATGTAATACCCTCATCTATTAGAATATTAATGGTAGAAATGGGAATGGAGAACTTAACTATGGATAGAAAAATACCCACCGTGCATAGGGAGAGGATTAGGTTTGGAAAAGATGGTAGAAATACTTACAGAAGAAAGATAGAGTTAGAATCTTAGATATAATGAAGTGTGATAAAGGGTAGTGGATGTAGAACTACTATTGAGAAGAATGATGACTAGCGTAAATTATGAGATCCCTATAGAAGATGAGCAGCTATAATATCATTTCCTCCTAAAATTAGGAAAACACATTAGAGAGACCCCATTGGCTTCTGATGAGAGAAAATTTGAGGAGAGAATGAGAATCGAGGGAACAAATCTGATCTAGCCTGGATACCTATCCCTTTTGCAAGTTGTTCTAGAACCAAAGATATTTGTTGAAGAGCATCATAGTTAATGAAAATAAGTAGGATCTCCATGTTGGGAAGGAGATATAGGTAGGCATATTCTAGTTTCAACCCAGGAAGCAAAGCAGATCAAGAACACACACATGGCAAAACAACATGTGCCACTATTTGGAAGTAATTTTGGAGGTGTTTTTATAGGCGTGTCTTTAGGTAAAAGTGTTAGCACATAAAAATTTGGAACAAATCCTATAGGTTCTTATACAACACAGATAATGGGTGTCTAATTCAACACAACAACTAGGACACAAGGGAATTCATCTACTGGACCACATGTCACCGTAAGAGGTTCAGGAGGTTTAGGTTATCTACTGTGTGAAGGAAATCCTGGTAGAGGTTCTATATCTGGGTATGGTCCTAACACAAGGAAGGGTCCCCCACCACAACAACCTCCCTAATAACCACCACAAAATATGCCTCAAGAGACACCACCTCAACAACTATAATAACAAACACCTCAAGTCTGCTTTGAGATATCTCTTAACTTTACAAAGTATAGAGGTGTGGAGGATGCAACTGAATATATACAAAAAAATGAATTGCTATGGAGAGATAAGTTAATTACATCTCCTGATAGAAAGGAACACTAATTTTCCACAACAATTCAAGGGCATGCACATAGTTGGTAAAGAAAGTATGATGTACACTAGAATTTGAAGGACTATGATCCATGGTGCATTGCATTTTTGGCTGAATTTCACATCCTAGAGTTTGAACAACAGAGTATTAGCACACTTAAGGACATCAAACATGGCTTATCTGAAAAGGTTAAGGGAGTATGATGCATGGTTTAACACTAAATTATCTAAATTATGCTATTATATTCATAAAATCCAACATGCACAATGGTTTGTTGGAGGATTTCTGACTCTGTTTTGAATGTACTTATCACATAAGACCTATTCATATCTGCGTGAGGCTTTAGAAGTACCTCTGCATGATAAAGTAGTTAGGAGTGCAAAAAATGGGGTTAGCCCTTTTCTAGAGGAACAAATAATAGGAATGGATAAATAATTAGAGAATATTTCTACCAATTCAATGCATGAGATGCGCAGTGGGTTATGGTGCATAGATTGGGATGTGGAGGGGCATAATAAGGATAGTTTTCCACAATGGAATGTGCATACACTGTTACAATATTGAGATATTTTCCATAAGAATCAAAATATATGGAATTTTCCTATCTTATAGTGTGTGATGATGAAGAATGTCTCTATTTACCATAAAATTTGTGATGTGTACACCTATGATACAAAATATTATCATTTGATAGACCAAATTCATGAGGCATGTGAGATTGGATTGCGATAAACCACTGTGGAAAGTAGCTCTTAGAAATAGGAATCCTAACCTAATGAAGTGAGAAATAATGGATATGGTGGGTTCTGAGGTGGATATAGGAGTAGAGGCCATGGTAGTAGAGGAAGATTCATGCATGGTACTTTCTTTACTTTTGAGTCCCTAGATCATTTCCATCATGAGTGTCCAAAAAATATGGCATGCACCTATTGTGGGAAGAAAAATAATGTTAAATACTTCCCTCATCTTTATGAGCACATGTATAAGAATAAAAAAGAAGGAAAAAGGCATGGGGATGATCAAGGTACAATGCATGAAGAGTGAACAATGGAAATTGAAGAAGATAACTGATCCAGAGATTCAGCCTTTGCTAGTGACTATACATATAGAAGCAGTGTATACGTATGAGTGAATTAAAGAAAAATTATCATTAGGAGAGAGGAAATTATGCATATAAAGTATCTAGATGTTGCTCATTATAAGGAGGTATTTTAAGAGACCATGGGAGTGATCAGAGACTTGCAGGGTGAGATTCAATGCTTGAAGGAGAAGGTGTGCGAAAGGGAATGTAGAAAGAATATTGAGCTCCCATAGAAGGATGTAGATGATATGAAGGAGGTGTATAGGATGTTGAGACATGAGAACATTATTCCACTACTAGGATAATGGCTTTCAGAGAAGGTAGTGTGCACTGAGATTAAGCACGAACGTCACATACTAGATGTAAATTTTCTACCATAGAACCATGAGTATGACAAGGAAATCACACTGGATGCAATAATTAATGGTTAGCTGGTGAGAAATATTCTAATTGACCTAGGGGATGAGGTGAATGTTATGACTTTGGATTCATGGAACCCGATGGGAAAGCCATCATTACAGCCATCTTCTACTATGATGTATATGTTGAAGAAAACAAGGGCCATGCCTATTGGGGTGTTGAAGGATGCTTTAATTACAATCCAAGGATCTAAATTTGTAGGAGATTTTGAAGTTTTGGAGCTGGATGAGATAGATAATTTCCCAACACTAATTGGGCATCCTTGGTTCTATGCAAACAATTCTCACTTACACTTGAATAAAATATATATCAATTTTGAGAACGAGGAGGAGCACATGTTCATACTCCTAGATGATGTGAAAGTTGCACCTTACATTGAAACTGTAAGTGAAGAAGAGATGAATATGATTTATACACACAAAGTGTGTGACCCTGAGAATGGGGAACCATCTAAGGAAGGCGTAATTTAGTGGGAATACACAAAATATGTCAATGATACTATTTGTGTTGCTTGTGATAATTGGGACCATGGTACATATGAAATGATTAGGCATGAGGTTAAAGGTAGATTCACTTAGATGGTCAGGCCACACATGATTAGGTGCTTAGGAAAACTGAGTTACCAAGGTATAATTAGAGAAGATAAGCATGAATATTTATTACATGTCATGGAATAAGAATGAAATAATGAGGGAGATAGAAGGAATATGTTGGTGTTATACCTTGTGCAGAACAAGAATGCATTGGTAGGCGACACACAGAGATAATATTAAGGGATTTTGTGAGGTAAGTATTAACTTTTCAAAA
Organism: Taxus chinensis; assembly: GCA_019776745.2. Classification (NCBI taxonomy): domain Eukaryota; kingdom Viridiplantae; phylum Streptophyta; class Pinopsida; order Cupressales; family Taxaceae; genus Taxus; species Taxus chinensis. The sequence goes on from CM034154.1 coordinate 305,445,613, forward strand.
ATATTTACTTAGAGAAAACATTCCCTCCCTTATACATGAGTATTATGGAAAGACTCTAGCTTTGGAACATGTCCATAACTGTGAGAGACAATGGGAACAAGGAAAAGAGGATTTAACCAGCAATTATTTGGGTACATAAAATTTTATTCCACTCTACGTGGATGTGCATGAGCATGGTATGTGCATGATGAGATCAAGTAAGATATTACAAGTTGGAGAGACATTACTTAAGGTTTTGGATCACACTTTTTTATTATTTTTATAATAATCCACCAATATATGAGGCTTTAAAGATCATGAAGCACATCATATTGGGGGATAACAAAAAAAGAAAATGAGCTCATGCTTTAGTTACTTGGGGAGCTTGATCCTAAGGTGTACAGAGATACATTAGAAATAAAGGAGATACTATTGGGGGCGTTCTTGGAAAGAAAAATAAAAGGTGAATATGGTATACCTCATTGATGATGAGGAAGGGGAGAATCTAGATATTAGACATACAGAGGGTGCGTGTAAGGTAATGGACTCTATAGATGAAAAGGCATGCACATACCTTGATTCTATGAAGACTAAGAAAGTTAACATTGGGACTGAGGATGTGCCTAAGGAAGCCATCATTGGAGGTTACTGGTCAGAACAAGAGGTATATAAAATATCATTGAGCTCTTGCGTGACTTTCAAGACTTGTTTCTAAGATGTTACCATGAGTTAAAAGGAGTGCACCCCTTATTGAGAGAAATGAAGATTCATCTAAAAGAAGGCACATGTCTAGTTTGGAAGAGACATTATAGGATGAACCCAAACTTGTGCATAAAGATGAAATAAGAGATTGAGAAAATTATTAGATATGGGATCATTCAACCAATTAAGGAATCTGAGTGGGTTAGTCCCATGGTGATGAGCATCAAGAAGGATGGTTGGGTTAGGATCTCTATAGATTACATTGAACTCAATGCTTCATGTGTGATAGATCCTTTTCCTAAACTATTCATAGGGAAAATACTTAAAGGCATTACAGGGTGTGAAATATATTATTTCACTAATGGGTTTTTTAGGGAACCATCAAGTATGCATTGTGTGAGAGGATCAGGAAAATTCCACCTTTTCCACTGAATAGGGAAGTTTTGCATATACTATGATGCCATTTAGATTGAAGAATACATCAATAGTATTCTCATGCATAGTTATGTAGGGATTTCACGAATTCATTCATAAGTTTTTGCAGGTGTATCTAGATGACTGGACTATTTATGGGTTGGGTAAAATATCATTGGATAATCATAGGTTGATTTTTTGAGAGATGTAAAACAATTGGGAATCTCTCTCAAAATTAATAAGTGTATCATTGTTACGCCCTTTTCCACTTTTCTTGGGCATATAATTTGTAAGGATGGATTGTTGGTGGATCTAACTAAGATTGCAGTGATTTTTGGGATTAGAAGAACCTACCAACTAAAGTGAGGTGCATATTTTCTTAGGGAATAATGGTTATTATAGAAATTTTATTAAAGAATATGCAAATATTTTTTGTTCCCCTATAAGAATTTCTCAAAAGGCCAAAGGAAATTTTTAGTGGGGTGATGTGTTAGCACTAGGGCCTTTAAAACATTGAAAGAGAGAATTACCACTACAAAAATATTGCAATTACCTTCATGGAAAAACCTTTCCATGTACATGTTGATGCCTCTGACATAGTTATTGGCATAGTCTTGGTGTAAGAAGGAGAGGGTAATGTGGATCATCCCATATGATTTGCAAGTAGAAAGTTGAAACCAGTAGATTAGAATTATAAAACGAATGAGAGTGAATCATTATCCATGATCTATGCACTTCAAAAAAATTTAAGTACAAAACTATTATTGACCACAGCCATTCATCTTCTAATAGATAATAATGGAATTGAAGTAATTAGTTAAAACAACATGTTTTGTAAGGTGCATTTGTCAGTGGATACTATTCTTTCAGGAATTTGATTTCATAGTTATAATAAATCCAGAAGAAGGATATCTAAGGCCAATCACTTATCAAGGATCAGTTCTTGAGAGGATGTCATAGAGTATTGAATATGTATTTGCCTAATGTGTAGTTATTTAGGTTGAATCATGCACCAACATATTTAGAGGACAACCATATTTTTGTGGACTAGACTTGTGCAAGAGGGGATGAAGATACTAGAAAAGAAGTAAGTTGCTAATAGATCCACACCTTATAAACTTATTAGAGGAGAATTGTATAAAATGGGTTTAGACATGAGTGTCTCTGGGTAGGGTATTCTAGAACATCAAGTGAAGCCATTAGTATAGAGGAAAGCTCATGAGGAATTGTTCAGGAGGTCGGCGTGGGGCGGGGGCTGGGGGGACATGTGCAGACTTCCTAGATGAATGTAAGTTGCACCTTACATTGAAACTGTAAGTGAAGAAGAGATGAATATGATTTATACACACAAAGTGTGTGACCCTGAGAATGGGGAACCATCTAAGGAAGGCGTAATTTAGTGGGAATACACAAAATATGTCAATGATACTATTTGTGTTGCTTGTGATAATTGGGACCATGGTACATATGAAATGATTAGGCATGAGGTTAAAGGTAGATTCACTTAGATGGTCAGGCCACACATGATTAGGTGCTTAGGAAAACTGAGTTACCAAGGTATATTAGAGAAGATAAGCATGAATATTTATTACATGTCATGGAATAAGAATGAAATAATGAGGGAGATAGAAGGAATATGTTGGTGTATACCTTGTGCAGAACAAGAATGCATTGGTAGGCGACACACAGAGATAATATTAAGGGATTTTGTGAGGTAAGTATTAACTTTTCAAAAATATTTACTTAGAGAAACATTCCCTCCCTTATACATGAGTATTATGGAAAGACTCTAGCTTTGGAACATGTCCATAACTGTGAGAGACAATGGGAACAAGGAAAAGAGGATTTACCAGCAACTATTTGGGTACATAAATTTTATTCCACTCTACGTGGATGTGCATGAGCGTGGTATGTGCATGATGAGATCAAGTAAGATATTACAAGTTGGAGAGACATTACTTAAGGTTTGGATCACACTTTTTATTATTTTTATAATAATCCACCAATATATGAGGCTTTAAAGATCATGAAGCACATCATATTGGGGGATAACAAAAAAGAAAATGAGCTCATGCTTTAGTTACTTGGGGAGCTTGATCCTAAGGTGTACAGAGATACATTAGAAATAAAGGAGATACTATTGGGGGCGTTCTTGGAAAGAAAAATAAAAGGTGAATATGGTATACCTCATTGATGATGAGGAAGGGGAGAATCTAGATATTAGACATACAGAGGGTTGCGTGTAAGGTAATGGACTCTATAGATGAAAAGGCATGCACATACCTTGATTCTATGAAGACTAAGAAAGTTAACATTGGGACTGAGGATGTGCCTAAGGAAGCCATCATTGGAGGTTACTGGTCAGAACAAGAGGTATAAAATATCATTGATCTCTTGCGTGACTTTCAAGACTTGTTTCTAAGATGTTACCATGAGTTAAAAGGAGTGCACCCCTTATTGAGAGAAATGAAGATTCATCTAAAAGAAGGCACATGTCTGGTTTGGAAGAGACATTATAGGATGAACCCAAACTTGTGCATAAAGATGAAATAAGAGATTGAGAAAATTATTAGATATGGGATCATTCAACCAATTAAGGAATCTGAGTGGGTTAGTCCCATGGTGATGAGCATCAAGAAGGATGGTTGGGTTTAGGATCTCTATAGATTACATTGAACTCAATGCTTCATGTGTGATAGATCCTTTTCCTAAACTATTCATAGGGAAAATACTTAAAGGAATTATAGGGTGTGAAATATATTATTTCACTAATGGGTTTTTTAGGGAACCATCAAGTATGCATTGTGTGAGAGGATCAGGAAAATTCCACCTTTTCCACTGAATAGGGAAGTTTTGCATATACTATGATGCCATTTAGATTGAAGAATACATCAATAGTATTCTCATGCATAGTTATGTAGGGATTTCACGAATTCATTCATAAGTTTTTGCAGGTGTATCTAGATGACTGGACTATTTATGGGTTGGTAAAATATCATTGGATAATCATAGGTTGATTTTTGAGAGATGTAAACAATTGGGAATCTCTCTCAAAATTAATAAGTGTATCTTTGTTACGCCCTTTTCCACTTTTCTTGGGCATATAATTTGTAAGGATGGATTGTTGGTGGATCTAACTAAGATTGCAGTGATTTTGGGATTAGGAGAACCTACCAACTAAAGTGAGGTGCATATTTTCTTAGGGAATAATGGTTATTATAGAAATTTTATTAAAGAATATGCAAATATTTTTGTTCCCCTATAAGAATTTCTCAAAGCCAAAGGAAATTTTTAGTGGGGTGATGTGTAGCACTAGGCCTTTAAAACATTGAAAGAGAGAATTACCACTACAAAAATATTGCAATTACCTTCATGGAAAAACCTTTCCATGTACATGTTGATGCCTCTGACATAGTTATTGGCATAGTCTTGGTGTAAGAAGGAGAGGGTAATGTGGATCATCCCATATGATTTGCAAGTAGAAAGTTGAAACCAGTAGATTAGAATTATAAAACAAATGAGAGTGAATCATTATCCATGATCTATGCACTTCAAAAAATTTAACAAAACTTATTGACCAAACCATTCATCTTCTAAATAGATAATATGGAATTGAAGTAATTAGTTAACAAACATGTTTTGCAAGGGTGCATTTGTCGGTGGATACTATTCTTTCAGGAATTTGATTTCATAGTTATAATAAATCCAAGAAAGAGATATCTAAGGCCAAATCACTTATCAAGGATCAGTTCTTGAGAGGATGCATAGAGTATTGAATATGTATTGCCTAATGTGTAGTTATTTAGGTTGAATCATGCACCAACATATTTAGAGGACAACCATATTTTTGTGGACTAGACTTGTGCAAGAGGGGATGAAGATACTAGAAAAGAAGTAAGTTGCTAATAGATCCACACCTTATAAACTTATTAGAGGAGAATTGTATAAAATGGGTAGAAATGATGTCTTGGGTAGGTGTATTCTAGAACATCAACGTGAAGCCATTATAGAGGAAGCTCATGGAGGAATTGTAGGAGGACATTATGTAGGAGATGTGATTGCACATAAGATTGTTCTAGCTGGGATATGGTGGGAATAAATTGTATAAGGAACCTAAGTAATTTTTTAAAGCATGTGATCACTGTGTTGTCATGTAAATGTGTAACATGGAAATTGACAATTTCTAAGCATGAAAACTATACCCCTATGTCAAAAATTTCAATTTTTACCCTTCCAAGACACCCCGTGTCTACCCAGTTAGTAAAATGACATCCAAATTTATGTTATCCCATCCCCCAAGGTGATTTGGGAAATTCAACTCAAAACCCCTACGTGATTTTAGGAGTTCTTTAAAAAATGCAAACTTTGGGTAGGTATGGGAAGGGCTATCACTGGCCTTCCTTGGAATAGAACAACCCCATGGAGCAAAAAAAAGAATAAAAAATAGACATAGAAGTGAATCAAGAGGAATTGGAACATCATGGAATTGATTTAGGAATATTCAGGAAGGATTTAGAGAAGTTGGGCCAGTTTCACCAAAATCAGGGTTCGCAGGCCTAGACAATGCTTTGGCCAAAAAAGGTTGCTGAGCTTTGGAAGGTGATTTTGAGAGATCAAGAATGAGTAAGGAGAAAAAAAATACATATTCAAAAATAGAATTCTAAGACATACAAGATGGTTAAATCATATTTTTCACAACACCTTGGTGTAATAGGTCTATAACTGGGTTTTTTCCTTGTACAACTAGTGATCCAAATCAAAAATATACTTTTTCATGGAAAAAAATGGAGAAATTAAGAACTAATACCCCCACCACTGGCTTTGTAAGTAAAGTTTTAGTCAATAGAATATAATATTTCATCAAAAAAGTCCATTGGGAGCTCAAGTTATTTCCGTTTCAAGTTGCCCTCTAGGAGCGAGTTCGGGAGTTAGTCAAATTTTGAACAAGACATGTGTCAGCTCCATGAGCCTGACATAATTTCATGTCCCTTACATCCCTAAAGAAAAGGGAAATCAAGGTTAAAAAATGTTCACCTAACCCTTATAAGCCCTTTGGATCCTCATGCAACCACTCAGACCGCCAGTTCAGCTCCCGAGAGATAGTGAAGCCACCACATGTTGCGACCAGGCACACTATGAAATTTTATGTCCATATCATCCCTTTTTTCTGAGGGGAATTAAGGTCTGAAAAATGTGCCTATCCCCTCCAAGAAGCTTCATGGTTCCTCATGTGACCAGCTTCTAGCCCCTTAGTGCTTTGAAGCTACTATTTGCTCAAATCCCCTGCCGTCGGATCTTTGCCACATGTTGAAACTAGGTGCCACATATAATTTGATGTCCATCACATCCATTAATTTTTTTAAGGGAAATTAGGGACATGAAATTTCACCTCACTCCATGCTTTTAAATTTTTTGAATAATTTACAAGCCCGCATGCTTCCCGCTTCTAACTTCTAACTTCTTCTCTATGCACAACTTGCTCTACAACTTCCTCTGTAACTTATTACTTTCACTCCACCATTGATGAAATCCAAACAATATTCAATAAATAAATGAAATCCTATACCCTAAGTCTTAAAAGGAATATTGTTTCAAACGAAGAATGAAGAACGAAGAAGATGAAACATAGAAATCCTCCATGGCCTTGAAATAGAAATTCATAGAGATCTTGAAAACCACTATATAGAATGACAAACCATTTTTTATACTCACTCCTCCTATAAAAACCATCAAAACCTTACCTTCAAATCCTCCTTTTGTAGTACAAAACATTCACAATGAAGAAACCCATCTCTTTGCACAATTGGGAAAAAATCTTGATTTCCCATTAAACCAACAACCAAATCGAAGAAAAATTTCACTTCCGGAATAAGAAGAAAAAAACCAAAACAAAAATGTAAATTTTTTTGCAAACAAAATAAAAAACCTGACCCGCAATTTTTTAAGTCCATTAATGGCTACCACAACATTTGGAAGCACTGCCAGATCAAAATATTAAAACTTTAAAATATCCCAAACTATTAAACGGATTGGTCCAATATTTTAGAGGGGTGATATTGGGAAAAAACCCATATCGGAAAAATTCGTTTTGCAATGATCCAACTATCAGAGGTTCACTTTCCAAAAATAGTAGATCTTCTATATGAAGGATTGCCATTTTAGGAAAGTCATCAATTAAAGAAACTATGAAAGAGGTATTAAACACATAATATGTAATGCAAGGAGGAGGTCGTCAAAATGGTCATCCTAGTCCAAATTTTAAACTCAATAAAAATATCATGTGGTCCCATGAGCACTTGTAAAAAATAGAAAATTGATCCAGAATTCGAGAGAAATGCATAGAGAAAGGGAAATTTGAGTTGCAACATCTAGTTGAGGTTTGAGGCAGAATTTTTTTCATACTTACTAAAAATAGAAAGTTTCCATTTTTTGAAGAAATCATGAAGCATAAATGGATAGGGTAGAAGCTGATGCAACCTTTCACTACTGAGTAAGAGATAGAAAAAATTATAGCCTATATCATCATACTATGCAGAGTAGGTGATAGCGAGGATGTCAACAATGTCTTTTGAAACTCATTTCATGCTTCAATTGGTATGTGGGAGATGGAATTTGCAGTCGACACCTTCAGATCATTCATAAGATGCTTCATTAGGATCATGTCCAAATCAGACAAGAAATGCAACAATGTTATAGGGAGTCAAGAAAAGATTCGGTCGAAGGCTCTAGTCCCTTTAGAGGCAAAATCTATGATCATCGACATCATTCTTCCTTCTCCTTTCTGCTATCTCTCTCTCTCTCTCTTCTCTCCCCCAAATTTCTCTCTCCTCAATATTCTAATCTTGCATTGGGGTTTCAATTTTTCATGTCTTGATGTTTCTAATGTAATAAGTCACCTTTATGTTATAAAAATGGACTTAATGTTTTCCTAGGAAGGAAAAGAGTCTTAAGTCATGTCAAGACATATGAAAGAGTCATTGGGGAGCATGTGAAAATTCATTTATCTTCCTATAAATTGTAAATCCATTCCCATTTCAATGGGTTGGTGATTTATTTTGTAAAGTCAAGAGTGCATTGAGAGAACAAAGGAGATAGACAAATTCTTCCATTCCCTCATTTTCAAATTTCCTCCATTTATCCATTGTGTACAAATTTTGTTTGAGTAATCAATACAAGGATTTTCTATCTTTCTTTGACTAAGGAATTTCTTGATACTGTGTGCTCATTAAATTCTATTTGGTTTTATTGCTACTTGTAGAGTTGTTTCCTCTTAATTTTAGTGCATGTGATGAAAATTCCAACTAGTGTGTACAGGAATATGATTTTCTACCTATAACATTAGTTTTCTTACCTCTTTTCTCACTCCCCTTTCCCACTTTTTAGAAAAATTGTTCCTTAGCAAGAGATTACCATCTTTTCTGCGGGGTCAGATGAGTGCCCTTGTTTTATCCTCAGCCATAAGACCACACGAAGAAAACTTGCTTTCACTCATGTATCCAGATACGGTAGCTGCACCGGTTAAGTAGAGGGACTTAGAATATTAGAGCATTAGCAAAAAGTCCATCAATTTGTTCCTAAATTTTTTTGTCATCAACAGTTTTTGACACCCACTATGGGGAATATTTATCAACATATGCACCCAAAATATGACATTAAGGTCCAAAAATTAAAAAAAATCAAATATTGAAAAAAAGAGGTCATGTAAATCTATTGTCGAAAGATTCACTGTCAATTCTTGCACGTGACCTTTCATATTCCACAGTGTTCTTTTGTATTTCCACTGTAAGAGTTTCCAAATTTTGGTTGAAAGAAGATACACCAGGTTGAATAGATCGAGAGGAATTGTCAACCTCACTTTCAAGGCTTTGAAAATTTAGCAGGGAAGAGTTAGAGATAATCCCTACTATTTTTCTCAAGCCTCATCCCCATCTAGGTCTTTAAGAAGTTCACCTAGAAATCCCATCCAAACTCTCGTTGATACTTCCCCTTCAAATTATCCCATTTTTAAACCACCATTGAGCTTTGAGTTACTGGAGGAAGAATAATTTGAAGAAAAATTCATAGAACCAAGAGTAGAAACATAAAAAACGATTGTAGATGAAGTAGAAAGATCTCAACCCATTTTTCCATGGGGAAGAAATACAAGCCCATGTGCTCTTTAACCCCCTATTCATGATATAACAATGATTTACCCTAAGAAATTTCTAAAGTTCAAAGGTGATGACACACAAATACTTGAAGAATACATCGCTGATTTCACCACATCACATGAGGTTTTTAGAGTTGAACAGGAAGACATTGCCCTAAGACTATTCATGGAGTCCCTCCAAGAAAAATTAGCAGAATGGTTCTACCTCCTACCTTCCCAATCCATCACTTGTTGGAACGAAATTAAAAGGAATTTTGAGGAAAGATTCAAATTCACCAAGGACTGTAAAGACCTACTTGTTCAATTAGCACAAATGAAGAAAGGAGAAAGTGAAACTATAAGAGAATTCATGGCTCATTTCAATTAGTTGTTTCGCAGGATACCGGAAGAAGATTTTGCATCTGAAAACGTCATCAAGAGATTCTTCATCAATGCTCAATTACAAGAGGTGGGATTTTTCTAATGAAGAGTTTAACTAAGGGATATTGTAGAAGCACAAAGATTAACCATTGAACTAGATGATGATCTCATCCTATCTAGAAAGATCAAGAATCCCTCAAAGGGTAAATCTCAATGTTTGGGAGATGAAAGAACACATCAGTTGCTATAAAAATTGGTGAATGAGATGGCATCATTGAAGAGGGGATTTTTCGAATGAGCATCTTACAAAAGAAGAAACAAAAATAAAATTATAGGATCACCCCGAAGGATTTCCTTGGAGGCCCCACTTGTTGATGCAAGTTGTAGGAGTTAGGAAAATGAAGAAGAGCTTGAACATGAAAGTGAAGGTGGTGATTTTCTAGAAGTTGATGAAATTTAGAATGAAAGACAAATCAGATTCTTTGAGTAGTCTAGAGGTGATGAGGATGAAAAATAATATGTACCGAGTTTCTCATGTGAAGTATTCACTCGTTCTTAGTCTAAGAAAGGAGCATCTCCCTCCACTACTGTAAAGAAAAAGAAGACTAAAGATCCTCCTGTGCTGACTCCCAAAAAACAAATAATCAGTCAAGGATCTCCAATCCCACCCTCCATGGAGTCCACATTGTTGAATCCTGATCCTATAGAAAGTAAGAAGGATCCCACAATTCCAAGTAAGTCTTCCAATGTCTCTTCTAATTCTAAGTCTAAATATGCTCATGTAAAATCTAGTACTTTGAAAGTTCTTAGTGTACCTTTCAAAATTCCCTTTGTTCCTAAAAAATCTGCCCCTGCTACTAAAACTACCCCAACTCCAAAATCAGTCCCTTCATCCCCCTTGTCCACATCTTCTTCCTTTGACTTCATAGAATATGCTAACAAAGCCAAGGTGTAGATTACTAAAACTGAAGATTTGCGGACTCACCCAAAACAATTCAAGAGATTATTTCGATATATCAGGAGTGGTAGTTTAACATCAAATGTTGTAACTCCTATTTATAAAGGAATACTACCAAACCCACCTACACCTCCATCACATAGCATGCTTTCATTAAGTTCATCCAAGACTAATAAGGTTGAACCTTTCTATGTCTCTTCTTATTGGAGATTATGTCTTGAACAATTACATAATAGATTCAAGTGCTTGTGACAATATAATGCCTGTAAAGGTCACCAAGGCTCTTAAACTCACCATGAGTCCACCTGGTGGTTCTTAATACTCCTTGGAGTCAAAATAGGTTCCACTTAAAGGGAAGGTCATAGATGCACAGGTGGATCTCACCAAATTTCAAGAAAAGAAGGTTTCAATGATGACTTTGGTAGTAGACATTCCGTCTTCATTTGAAATGTTGCTAAGTTGAAGTTTCTTTTAGTAGTTTGGGGGTAAAATTAAAATAAATTGGTCTTCTGAAACCATGCCAGTGAAGGGAGACATGGCAAAATTACTTCCAGAGAAGAAGATGAGGTGCGCTGTATGAAAGTATGGAAGTCCAGGAACAAAAATCTTGTATTAAAATAGAAAGAAAATTAACCAATTTGTGACAACCAAGGAGGAAGATGATATTCCCATCTTGATAGCACCAAAAACTCCTTCCCAGAGAGGTATTGACCTTGAAGAAGCACTGAGGAGATTTTATTTACAAGAATTCAATCGTGAATTACTGGATGATACAAGCCATGAGGAAGAGGAGACGGTTCTCGATGATTTTAAAGTAGAAAAATCATCTTATGTGCTTATCCATGATGAGGAGATATTCTCATTCCCATTTGAAGATGAGGACTCTCTTGATCATGTCACCTAGGAAGAGACCAAGCCAGTCTGTAATGATCCCTTAAATAGTGGGAGAGAATCATCTGTACAAGAACTACTAAGAGCCATGGAAGAAATAGAAGATCATGAGCTCATTCTTGAACTCCTAATGCAACCCATGAATCTACAAGATAAGCAAAAATATGATTCTAAAGCCTAAATCAATGTGAAGGTTGGCCATGTTGAAAAAAATCAAGATGAGAAATATGATGCCCCTTGAGCCAATGGTTGACGGATGCAATGATGAAATAAAGGTATTTTATTTCCCATTTGAAGAGGAAGACTCTTTCCATGATGAAGAAATTGAAGCAAGGATTTTTGAGGCTGTTGAAGTTGAAGCTCCTCTTGACGAAGGAGTGATATAATGCAGTGATTCCAAAGATGATGAAGTAATCCCTCCAGATAGTTTCACTAGAGATTTAAAATGAAGATTATTCAAAGAAGTACAGAGACGAACCTTAGGAAGCAACAAAGTATAACTCCGTGCAAGAAATCCTGGATGCGGCAAAAAGAATGGAAGACCCTGAGCTAATTCTTGATCTCTTAGCTTGTGCCATGGATATACAGGACAAGTAAGAGGTTACTTCTTATCCTCCATTCAATCTTCAAGCACTTCATAATGGTGTAGAGATAAAAGATTAATCTAAGGTTTCTCATGGAGAAGATGTCAATGAGAATAGATCCGGGAAAGAAAGTAACTCAGAATATTCAAGAAATTTGAATGAAAATCAACTTCGGGGCAGCGATGAGATGCTCAATGAAGAATCAACTATGTGGATAAACACGAAAGGCAACTAGCACTATGAAATCTATTTCAACGAGCGTGAAGGCAATGGAATTTCTAAGCGAAGGTCTGAGCATCAAAAAGCTCATGTAGACTCACTCCTACCAAGTACACAGACAATCATGGAAGCACCTAGTTTTCATAAACAATTAAGGAAAGGAGGCTACTTTCTAGAACCATTCAATGGTTTTGTAGAACAACATCACTCAGTGTTGCCCACTTAGGGGTAACTTTTAAGGAATGAAAAGTGCTTCAGTGAAAGCGGGTTATTCCCCGCATTGTACCATAGGTGATTGCTAGGTGTGTTTCCCTTTCTATCAGGTGTGTTTCCCTTTCTGTTGTGTGTGTATTTTCCTTTTCGTGTTTGTTGTGTGTTTCCTTCTTCTCTCTCTCTCTCTATCTCTCTCTCTTGTTGTAAGTTGTACATGACTATGCAGGGCCCAATGGATAAGGCACTGGTCAATGTATTATATGGTCTAAAGTTGAGATTCTAGATTCTCCATGTCATGTCTTCATTGAACCCATTTCATGTCATGTCCCCAAGCTAGAGCCAGATGTTGTCATGTAAATGTGTAACAAGGAAATTGACAATTTCCAAGCATGACAATTATACCCCTATGTCAAAAATTACAAGTTTTACCCTTCCAAGACACCCCGGGTCTACCCAGTCTGTCCAATGACCTCCCAATTAATGTTAACTCAGTCCCCTAGGTGATTTAGGAAAGTCAATTCAAAACCCCTAGGTGATTTTAGGAGTTCACTGAAAAATGCAAACTTCGGGTAGCTGTGGGAACGGTTATCACTGGCCTTCCTAGGACTGGAGCAACCCCATGGAGTGGAAAATGGGAGCCAAACTGAACACGAAAGTGAATAAAAGGCCTTGGAACATCATGGAAGTTTTATAGGAATATTTAAGAGGGGTTTGGAGAAGTTGGGGCAGTTTCACCAAAATTAGGGTTCAAAGGCCTAGGCAGTGCACATGCCAAAACTACTGCTGAGCTTCAGAAGATGATTCTCGAAGCTCCGGATGGAGTTAGGAGGAAAAAATACATCATCAGAAAAGGAATTCCAAGCCCTACAAGATGGTGAAATTATTTTTTTCACAACACTTTGGTGCAATGGCTATGCAAGTAATTTTTCTCATGCACAGATGGAGTACCAGATAAATAATCTAATTTTTAGGAATAAAATTGATGAATCAATACATGACAACCCCACCATTGGATTTAGATAGACATTTTCAGTCAAGATCATATAAATTTTCATCAAAAAAATTCATTGATAGCTCCAGATATTGCCATTTCAAGTTGCCCTCTAGGAGCGAGTTCGGGAGTTAGCCAATTTTTGAACAAGACACATGTCAACTTTAGGAGCCTGGCGTAATTTCATGTCCCTTACATCCCTCAAGAAAAGGGAAATCAAGGTCAAATAAATTTTCCCATTCCCTATAAGCGCTTTGGATCCTCATGTGACCTCTCGGACCGCCAGTTCAACTCCCGGGAGCTAGTGGAGCCTTCATTCTCAACCGTCGGATCAAGTGCCACGTGTCATCTTTTGGCACGTCATGCAATTTTATGTCCCTCATGTCCCTTTTTTATGAGGGACACCAAGCTATTGAAAATTCACCTATCCCCTCCAAGAAGCCTCATGGTTCCTCACGTGACCAACTTCCAGCCCCTCAGTGATTTAAAGTTGTTTTTTACTCAAATCCCTTCCGTCGGATCTCCGCCACGTGTCGTAACCAGCCGCCACATGTAATTTGATGTCCCTCATGTCCATTTAATGCTTAAGATACATCAGGGACATGAAATTGTGCCACACTCTATGCTTTGAATTTTTTTGAATATTTAAAAACCCGTCTTACTTCCTGCTTCTAACATCTAACCTTTCCATGCACAACCTACTCATTAACTTCCTCTCCAACTTCCTATCATGTCCCACCATCACTAAAGCTCAAACCAAATCCCTCACAATGATGAAATGAAATCCTATCCTGTAATAATTCATAGGTCCTAAGAAGGAAAACTTGATCAAATGAAGAACAAGGACGAAAAACGAAGAATACAGAAGAAGAAATAGAAAAATCCTTCATGATCAGCGAAATAGAAATTTGAAGAGATCTTACAAACGGATGCACTAGATGGGAATTAAACACAATTTTTTATACTTCATTCCTATATCAAAAACCATAAAAAAACACCTTCAAACCCTCCTTCCACGCCATAGAAAGTTTGCAGAAGGAAATCCATTTCTTTACACAATGGGGGAAAAAGTTCAGTTTCTTGTCAAACCGGCAACCAGATCGAGGAGAAATTTCACCCATGTAGATAAGAAGAAGAAAACCCATATCAAAAATGTAAGTTTTTTTTCACATGAACATAATATAAAACTAGACCTATAATTTTTGAGGTCCATCAATGGTTGCCGTGTCCAGAAGCACTACTAGGTCAAAAATTTAAAAATTTAAAATCTCCTAAACTATTGATCGGGTAAGCACAAAATTTCAAGGAGGCGATATTGGGTAAAAACCCATATCGAAATTTTTTGTTTAGCGTCAATCCAACCTCCAAAATCCCACTTTCTAAAAATAGCAGTTCTTTTGCGTAGAGGATTGTTATTTTGGTAAAGTCATCAACAAAAGAACCTGCGAAGGAGACTCTAAACACAGAGGATGCACTAACAAGTTGAAAGATTCATCTGAACATGGTCATCTTGGTCTAAAATTTGACACTTACTAAAAATAGTAAGTGGTCCTTCAAGCACCTACCAAAAATAGAAAATTGATCCAAAAGGTGAGAGAAACACAAGGAGAAAGGGAAATCCAAGTTGCAACATCTAGTTGAGGTTCGAGGCAGCTAATATTTCACACTTACTAAAAATAGTAAGTTATTTTTTTTGAAGAAATCATGAAGCATAAATGGATAGGGCAGAAGCTGGTGTAGCCTTTCACTTCCAAGTAAGAGATAGAAAAAAGTGCAGTCTCTATCATCATACTATGCAGAGTAGGTGACAGTGAGGATGTCAACAGTGTCTTTCGACACTCATTTCATGCTTCAATTGGTATGCGGGAGGTGGAATTCGTAGTCAAAACTGTCAAATAATTCATAAGATGCTTCATTAGGATCATGTCCAAATCTGTCGAACAGTCTAAAAAATTTATAGGGAGTCAGGACAAGATTCATTCTAAGGCTCCAGTCCCTTCAGAGGAGGAATCTTTCATCATTGACATCATTCTTCCTTCTTCTCCTTTCTGCTATGTCTTTGTCTCTATCTCTATCTCTCTCTTATCTCCCCTGATTTTCTCTCTCCTCAATATTTTAATCTTGTGGCGGGGTTGAAATTTTTCATATGTCTTAATGTTTCTAATGTAATATGTCACCTTTATGTTATAAAAAAGAATTAATGTTTTCCTTGAAAGGCGAAGAGTCTTAAGTCATGTTAAGACATAAAAAATATTCATTGGGGAGCATGTGTAAAGTCATTTCTCTTCCTATAAATTTAAAGCAATTCCTATTTCAAAGGGTTGGTGACTTATTTTGTAAACTCAAGAGTGCATTGAGAGAAGAAAAGAGATATCCAAATTCTTCCATTCTGTCATTCTCAAATTTCCGCCATTTCACCACTATGTACAAATTTTGTTTGAGAAATCGATACAATAAGAAGGAGTTTCTATCTTTTTTTGACTAAGGGATTTCTTCATATTGTGTGCTCATTAAATTCTATTTGGTCTTATTGCTACTTGCATAGTTTTTTCCTCTTAATTTTAGTGCATGTGATGAAACTTCTAACTAGTGTGTGTTGGAATTTGATTTTCTACATGTAACATTAGCTCTCCTACCTCTTTTCTCACCCCCCTTTCCTGCTCTTCAGACAAATTCTTCCCAAACAAGAGATTGCTAGCTTTTCCGCAGGGTCAGTAGAGTGCTCCTATTGGATCCTCGGTCATAAGGCCACCTAGAGAAAACTCACTTTCACTCATGTATGCATATATGAAAGCTCCACCAGTTAAGTAGAGGGACTTAGACTCCTAAAGTGTTGGCAAGAAGTCCATCACTTTTTCCCGAAAAAATTTTCTCACCAACACACTGTCAAAAACTTACAAATCATGGAAATAGAGATGAAATTCCTTTAAGGCCTGTAACAAGCGCAACCTTTTGAAAAATGGGCTTTTGATTTTGTAGGGACTATTACACCACTTGTACAAAATACAAGGGTGTGTTACATCATAACATGTATGGAATACTTAAAAATATTTGAAGAGGCTGCATCTACAAAGAATTACATAGTAGCCATGGTAGCGAGGTTCTTATGGGAGAATATTATCAGCAGGTATGGATTTCCTTTGATATTTAAAGGTGATAGATGAACTCATTTATTAAATGAGACAATCAAAATTTTGTTAGTAGAATTTATTGTGGCACACCATAAGACTACTCCTTATCACCCTTAAGTTAATGGAACTACTAAATCTTTCAAAATGTTCTTAGGGAAGACAATAACAAAGATATGTGATGTTGGATGAAAGGATTGGGATGAAAAGGTATCAAATATTCTTTAGGCATGTATAAAAAAACCTATAAATGGTTGGAAAAAGCCACACCCTTTCAGTTGGTGTTTCGCATGGAGGATGTATTACCCGTGGAATTTAAGTTACCATCCCTATGTATTGTGTATGTAGGAGGAGATGAAAATTTTGCAGAGGGGCATATTAATAAATTGATACAATTAGATGAGTGGTGCATGATTGTGCATTGGAGTGAGAAGACAAAAAAACAAGACATAAGGTTTGGCATGACATACACATTAAGAATAATTATTTGTAGTTGGAAATATGGTACTTATGTATGAATTTAAGTTTGCACACCACCCAGGGAAGTTGAAATTCTATTGGTTGGGACCCTTTATAGTAACCAAGATACTAGAATTAGGTGCATACCAATTACAAGCGCTGGATGACACCATGTTTCTCACTTACTTCAATGGGAGTAGGTTGAATCCCTCCTATAAATAGATTCTTTGTGTTTGTAATAAGGTAGTATTGTAACTTAGATTAGATTTCATTTTCATGTTTTTTTTCTTATTTATTTGTAATAAGTATGTCCATGTGTAGGAGCTAATTACTACTTGATTTGATACACAGAGGACTGCACATACCTTTAGTGTGGGGTGGAATTAGGTATGACTGTAGGAACATGAAATTTTAGATGATGGTACTTGCCTTAGAGTTGGTTCAAGGTGTGCATAAGAAATTTGAAAATAGAGTACTCTATGGATATGAGTTGGGTACACATGAGAAAAAGTGAGGCATTACAGGTGTTGTAGGTACTTAAAAGGAATTTCTTAGATTGGGAAGCCACATGAGAAAGTAAGCTAAGAAGTATAATGCAAGGAAGGAAGCAACATGATAGACTACTTGGTATATGATGCAGAGGAAGATGGGTTATGGCGTAGAGGAGTGCGTGCAAGGATGAATGCAACATGGGAAGTAATGGTGCACTAGAAGGTTATGACTTCCGTGCACGGAAGAAGGCAATAAAAAGTGTGGAAAAAAAATAAATTTAATGATTTAAATTAGTGGTTGGTGGGGAGACATTAATTAAAAAAATTCAAAAATTATAAATGGGTCATAGGTGATTTCATTCTTACCTTGCATATTGAAGAGATTCGAGTCTTTAAAGAGTGATTATGTGTGAATATCTTGTGTGAAAGAGATTAGAGATGAACCAAAGAAATTTTTTACATGACTTGAGATAGAGGATCCTTTACAGGAAGTGCAAGTGTGGAAGGAAGGCATGGAGATAAGTAATACAAGTTTCAAAAATTTGTTCAAAAAGCTATGGCTTGATTGCAGAACTTCTAGTTTACAGAGATAGGGCACAAGGAATTAAAGAATGAACTAGAGCATGAGGAAGAGAAAGGATTTGAGAGGAAAATTGAAGAATTGAACCCTCATAAATAAGTAAAGAACATTTATTAAGTGATTCTAAGCACCTAGGGCACATAATTTTTTAAATTTTAAGTGTGAAGCTACACAGATACACAATGACACCAAATAAGGCACTAATTTTATCACCTAAGGGAAAAGGAAAGGGAAAAGGGAAGAATCTTATAGTAGAGGATGCACATGAAGAATGGTTCTTCGAGATGCAGTACCTTGGTGAGGTGATTTTTGGTTAGTCGTGGAAGTCACACTTGACCAAGTACAAGATAAGTGACTACAATCATCACTCAGAGTCACATAACTTGAGAGAGAAAGGGAACCGTTGAAGAAAATGGATCAGAGGATTGAAGATGATAAGTTGGTTTATGATGAAAAAGTGGAGAAGGAATTGGAGAGAACGAGACTTCTCTACATTTACTAGTTATCATTATTTGAAAAAAACATAATCATTTTATCAATGACTATTGTTGTGTGTCCACGAGGACTATTTTTACTTTTCAAGAAGAAGTATGTACATTATCACACAACTAATTAGGAGAGTCACAAGTTTGCATAGCTTAAACCTTGAGATAGAGCTTGAATTGGAATATGTTATTAGAGTAGAGGCCATCGCCATCATGTTCAACTACCAGAGGGGAGGTCACATGATGAACATAGTGAATATAAGTAACCCAAGCATAAGAGTCACTGTGTGCCTAGTTAGTTGCAAGTTGGGCACGTCAGAAAGGTGGATGTAGGTGAACAAAAAGTGGCTTCATATAATGCAGAAGATGGTGCAGAAGACTGCATATAATAGTACACAATTTATTGCTGAAGGGATTATTGAAGAAGTACACATACATGAAAATATAACTTGGGGCCCCATCTTCCTCTTGATTTTATTTTGTGAGATATGATTTCCTGATGGGTCTGATGACAAAGTATGGAAATATGCATGGATAATAAGTCTCCAATGTAGAGGTTCACTTAATATGCTTGTGATGGAGGCATTACTAATTCTTACAAGCTCGAGGTAGACAAATGGTATATGAGGATGTGTGAATCATTCAAACATGAGTGGCATGTACCAAGGGAGTTGCCTTGAATTTAAACGGTAAGGATGAATTTGTATTTTACCAACATTATTAGTTGAGGAGATTATATATGAAGACTGGAGACAAGAGCCCCTGGTGAAAAATGCTTGACACATTCAAAGCTAAATATTCCAAGCTTTGGTAAATATAATTTTTGATGAATGGAAGCTAAAGTTTGATGCAGACAAGGTAGATGCCGATTGCCACACTTTTTGCACTACATATGTGTATCCTAGAAAATCAACATATGCAGAGGACTATGGAGTCTGGTAATATAGACATCACTTCTGAGAATCTAGTAGTAGATAAAGAAGCAACATAAATATATTCTAGTTGAGGCTTAGATTAAAGGAAAAAAGGTATATTGATGGGGATGACCCTCCTCTTCTGGGAACACCAAAATAAAAACAAATGATGGGTGTTAAAATAGTGCGTAAGGATACCCCTCCTAGGAAAGAAGAAGAAGAAAAAGTAAAAGGATGAGGAGGAGGAGTGGAAGAAGAAGAAGATAACACTGCAATTGACCATAATCATAGAATAAGTTGTAAGAGAGTATAAGGGATAGGATGGAAACACATGCAATTCGATAAAACAAGAAAGTCATCAAGGGTTACCCTAACCAAGTCAACAAAAATAATAATACCTCCTAAAAAATGAGAAGGAAAAGGTTGGTTACCACTAGAGATAACAAAGAGGAGAAGTCTAAGGTAGAGGCTACACGCAATGAGGAAACCTCAATCATCTATAATTTGGATGAGAATAAAGAAGAGAATGAATATGAGAATTTGCAACATGATGAAGATATGTATCCCACACATGGAAGTGAGGCCCCACAAGAGAAGATGAAGAGAGTGATGATGAGCCATTTGAACAAGTAATGAGACCCAGAGGTGCAAATGGAAGTAGTGTGTGCATGAGTGCAGAGAAAGGATGAGATCTTGTAAACACCATAGGTAAGTTATATTGATGATCAAGAAAATGTGTTGAACGCAAGATTCAAAATCATAATACTAGAAGAAAACCTCTATGGTTGGGAGGTAATAAACCTATAAGGAACACCATGCAAACTAGGAAAATTATTTCTTGGATATACAAAATCACATGGAGAAGGCTGAATTTCATATTAATAACGAGCATCTGTGATGAATAAGATGAATAATGCACTAGGTATAGTTCCCATGACTATCAAGCCCACATAGTTAACTGATGAGAAAACTAGAAATGCTTTGAATAGGATAACATCATAAGTGGAACAAAGAATATGGACAAGGTAGCCACTATTAGAGTCTTGATAGAAAATAAGAAAGATTAAGATAGGAGGGTCCAATGGCTTACTGAGGAGATGGAAAAGGCATAAAAATGCTCCAAGTATGCTATTAACAATTCTATCCATATTGTATATAGAATTACAATGGGGCACTTTGACTTGGAAGAAAATGATAAGGACGAATAACCTACAACCTTGCATTACTTAGAGGATCTAGTACTTATGATGTTCTAGGAGAAACATTACATGCAAGGTTAGACATAAGAAGAGTTAATCATTGAACAAGAGAATAATAAAAGA
Source organism: Taxus chinensis (assembly GCA_019776745.2). Taxonomy (NCBI): domain Eukaryota; kingdom Viridiplantae; phylum Streptophyta; class Pinopsida; order Cupressales; family Taxaceae; genus Taxus; species Taxus chinensis. Next base: position 305,466,452 of record CM034154.1, read on the forward strand.
GAAGTAGTGCGTAAGATAGTGGAATATGAGGTGTTTGAAACCACGATTAAGGATGCACTGAAAAAGGAAAGATGGGAATTTTATAATTATAAATACCTTGATACCATCCTCAAGGCATACACCACTCAAGAAGAGAATGAGGTTAAAAAAGAATAAAAATCCAAGAAGGATAATAAGATTTAACATGAAGAGATAATGGTTGAAATTGTGAAGAAGCGAGATGCACTTAAGACTATGAGAGAGGCCTATGAGACAAGGCTAAAAGATCTTGGTTCTTTAGTTGCATGGAATATGAATGCCTTGGAAGGGATAACATAATAAATTTCTTCTAGGAATATTAAGGAAATGAAGGAAAAGGTAAAAAAATAACCCCCGCAAAGGTGTTTGGATATTACCGAGTGTATAGTACTAAATGAAGCTATAAGGAATTGGTAGAGTCGCGGAGAAGCCGAAGAGCATCATAAATACAAATTAGAGTAAAATAATTCAGCTAAGCCAAGAGAATGAAATAAAGTGCACGCTGAGTAGATGTGACATTATTTCATGCATTTTAATTTTTCGCATTCTTTATTCTTCATTATGAGAAGCATTTGTTAGTCAATATTGAAGAAGAGAAAAATATCCATAGTGTGGGTAGGTAATATTAGTCACGAGAAGAGAAAATACTAAGTATCATTGGCGCACCAAAGGTAAACACAACGGTACATGCACACGAGCGATCAAAGTTACCATGTAAGGGGTGCATGCAGGGGAGTGGAATATAGCCACGTGAGCAGATGCTACAAAATGCATTTAGAAGGATCAAGGACTTAGCCAATTTTCCAGAATGGCTAAAAATAGAAAAGAAGAGTGGAGTGCCACTTAAGTAAAGAGCGAGAAATAAATAAAACATGAATATTAGCGTAAAGCAAGGGAAAAGAAAGAACAATATAGAGAAGGATACCAAACAGCATGGACTAAGCTAAAAATAGAATACACTAATTAAAGCATTGTTGTATATTATGATAATCTATTATTAATAGGGATGTTAAAATGAATGAGAAGCTAGGAGATATTCGTTGTAACACACCTATTATAGTTAAATTGCATGAAGTTGGGAGTGAAAATCCCAGCCCTAAAGAGTAGTGCCTTCATTAGTGAAAAGATTAATTTCTAGGGATTTTGGATGACAAAGTGAGGTGCGACTGAGAGTTAGCAATCGAGGGGATTCTGTTGAGAACACACATTGGTCCTTCGCGAAAGATGTATGAGGTTATGTATTAGCTAATTGTTTATTATTGATTAGGTTTAAACGAATCGCTACATTTGGGTTTCTAAATTGACTATGTTCTAAGGATGAAGTATGGGAATTCAAATCTGGTTAACATTATTGACAGTGATAAGTTCCTTATCTATGTGTTTCTAAATTTCCATGTTTATGTTATTTCTTTGGGCATAATGATGTTTTGACTATGATATTATGACAGCATTTACATTCTGATAAACATAACAAGGAAGGACTTGGTGGTTGTTGTGCACTTCAGTGAGCATCCAAACTGTGTAGATGACGTGCGAACATGCCTAGTTGTTGTCGGGAAATAAAAACTACAGTGACCTAGATTGCAGCTCCCAAAAAATCAATCCAGAGAGAAGTTATTTCTGATTAGAACCCAAATATGTCTTCCGAATAATCAACTCCCCCATGAGAAATTCCTACAATCTATCAACATAATTTATCATAGTAGTTTTACTACCCTTAAAATGAATCATCTTTGACGGTTCTAAGTATTAGAAAGGGAAGTTCTATGGCATTATGAGTCCTCCTTGAGGCCTCCTAACCCCATTGCTACAAGATAAAATTTGAATGTACCAGAATATGGCTGAGTAAATCCCTTATCTTAGGCCTCAAACTGTTATCACATGATAGATGTACAAATCCTTGATATCTATGGTTATTTTCAAACTTTCATCAATCCAATCAATGGATTAGCAATGGAAATATGGATCCTCTAAAAATACAAGGACATTGTCAACTTTCCTCCTCGAATCCTGTTGATCAATATACTATCCAAACCATTCCTTCCTCGTTCATACAAGTGCGGCATATACGTCATGCATCCTTGTACACACTCATCCCTGTGACAATGAAAGAAGTCAAAATCTCATTTTTTGTACTTACATTGATCAAACCATCCCAACCAATGAGATTCCTTATATCAATCTCATCAAAACCAACCAATCCTGAGCGCGGGTATAACCCATTATTCAATTTCCGAGCTCAATAAAAATTCCCTCGAACCTATCAAAACATTGTAGGATGGCATTTCTTAAAAGCGTCAAACCCTATGATATCCTTAGCGACATATACTCTATCACCATGAAGCTGGACCATATTTGACGATGATGCGGTAAAACCCTTGAATCTATCCGAGCCATACCATAAGTCCAAAATACATTTTGTGGTTGACACTTTTAAGCGTTTTTCCATCACCATGC